>JABAKD010000017.1:0-605000 GCA_012845835.1 Undaria pinnatifida | reverse complement strand
CGACGCCGGCGGATACCCGGACCCAACAGAGACCGGTCAACCACACCATAGAAACTGCAGCACAACCAGCAACTACGGCAACAGCCCAATCACTATGCCCATTGCCAGCGGGGCGAGGACGGGGGAGGACCCTCCCGGCATGGATGCAGTCTAGGGTCACGGGAGCAATCCCCGAACCGGGAGGGTTACAACAACAGACAGCAAATGGGGAGGAGTCGGAAACCGGTTGTCTCGGGCAGCAAGGAAGAAGAACCATAGCAGGGGCCACAGATTTTACAGCGGGTGCGTCGACAAGTGCATTACCGGCGATAGTGCCACTGCCGGTAGGGGACGTAGAGCAGACGACGGCCCCGGCATGGACACGAGCCCTGACAGGGGGGTTAGCCCTTGCAGGAGGGGTCCTTCGGCATCAAATGCCGAGTGGGGCTCAACAGGAGGAGAACCAGGCGCCTACGGAAGAAGGGAGATGTACGACGGAGGGACGGCTGGCGACGGAGCGCGCGAGACGGACGACTCTCCCGGTAAGGGCTAACACAGAGACAAGAGTACCAGGTGTTACACCAGGAGGGGTTCAGCAGCCTTCGTCACGCCGACCGATGGCGACGAGTGATAGGAACGTTGCCCCGTCTCCCCACACCAACGGAGCTCAGCAGAATAGGGCAGCATCAGGCGATCGACCCTCGCTTCGACCGACGTTGCGGCGGAGGCGTCGTTCTCCATCGCCAGCTGCGGTGGACCGAGCGATGGTGCCACGGCCGATGGGGCGTGGGAGGTGGACGACTACTCCGGCATGGATGCACGCGAGGACGATAGGGGGGTTGCAGCATCAAGCGTCGAGTGGAGTGCAGCAAGAGAGGGAGCGGGCGTCCGCGACAGTAGGAAGGTGTCCATCGCAGGTCCCACCGCTGGTGGAACGCGAGAGTATATGTGCAGCGACACAAGGTCCCGGTGTCGTATCAAGCGGGCCCCAGCAATTGACGTCGCGTCGGTCGCTGCCAATGACGGGTGGGAACGCTCCCCCATCGCACTGCATCATTGGGAATCGGAGGAGTAGGGCAGCATCATGTGATCGGCCCTCGCCACGACCGACAACGCGGCCGAGGCACCGCTCGCCATCGCGCTGTAGAGGGAATATCATAAATACTCCGGCTTCGCTCCTACCAGGAATCTTAGGGCGCCGGCAGCGGTCCATCTCCCCTCCCACAGGAACACCGGTGCGCCCGCACCAGCGGCTTCGGTTCACTTTTACCGAAAACACACAGAACCAGAGAGCCTTGGTGCCTCGCAGAGACAATCTAGCCGTCCAAGGCCGTAACCCGCGCCCATCCGAGAATATGCCTACCCTTTCCGAGATTATAGCCAATGCCCGAGCGTGGAGCAACAGAGCAGAGGCAAGAGGGGCCGGTGCGCAGTTGGTATCAGGCCCCCAAGTAGTAAATGAGCTTGGTGGGAGACATTGCCATCCTAGCACTTGTCAAAGTGCTGGGAGAGAGGCTACACGGAGACAGAGCCCTTCGCCAATGGAGGTGGAAGGTGCGCACATCCATATTTCGCAATGTAGGACACGGCGTCGCCGTCATACTTGTGTCACCGGAGGCGTTGGGTTGGGTAGGAGGAGGAGTTTGATCCCTTCCCGTGTCAGGAGAGGTCGAGGAGGCGAGGTAGCGCCCACGGAAAACAGAAGGACGAGCAATGGACCCTCCCACTCCTCTCTGTTATTGAATGAAGCAGTTCCCGCACCTCAAAATGTCCGTCGTGCAGCCGGAAACTCCGCCCAGCCGAGGATTCTATGCGGGTCCACACCTGAGAGGACCCAGCAGAGATATCAGGCTTTCCCTTCCAGCGACAGTGTCCATAGTATGCCATCGGACACGGCACTAAGGTTTCGTGACTCGAGTTTCTGTTCCCAGGATGCACGTGGTGGAGCGAACATCTTTGTTCGGGGGGGTCTTTCAGGGGCGGGAACATCTACGAGGACTAGTAGGAGAGCAAACAATCCCCCCCCCATGCCACCGGGCGCGACACCGGGCTCTCGGGACTCAAGTCACAGGTATCAAGAAGCTCGATGCGCTATAAGTATTTCCTTCCGGAGGGGGGATACTAGAGAGCCTCCGCCTACGCGCAGTCAGCAGGGGTGCCACGCGACCTTCACAGGCGGCGGCAATCAGAGTGAGGTCATGTCTCCCCACCCTCGGCCATTAGGCACAGCACCGACCTTCCGGCACTCCAGAGCGACGCCTCAAGACGCTCGTCTTGCCGGCGGAAGCCCTGTCGGCATGAGGCCCTTGCGGGGCCAAACAATTCTTAGCAGTCCGCAGGAGTGTCGGATGACGCTCGGCGGTGGCGGAGCTCATGATGGAATAGGGTCTGGATCTTCTCCTCCGCTACCACCGGGCGCGACAGCAGGTTCCCGGGTCTCAAGAACGCCCCCCCCCGCCCCCGACGAGAGAGAAACATGTGGGGGGCGACGTCAAGAAAGCATCGATCAGATGGAAGTTGACCCTGTTCAAGGGAGTACACCGCGAGAGGATAATCCGTCCCGTAGGGAGAGACGTAGGGCAGGGGCGGGAAGAGGTGACCGCCAACCCAACAGTGGTAACACACCGGAAAGAGGTGCCGACGGGGCAACGCCGCGACTAGGATTGTCCACATCTCCGGGAACGGCCGCAGGTGAAAGGCGACGGGCCACGAACAGTACACCGGCGGAGGGCCTCATCTCCTCCAGGACGAGGGCGCGCACCCGTTTAGCTGCTACCATCAGCGCGCGATCATCGGACGGGGGAAGGGGGAGGCAGCTTCTCACTGGGCTATTCCGCGGATTGTCGCCTCACCAGCCAACGATAGCACAGATGGAGTCATCGGCAACACACTCCCAACCAGCACAGTCGTTGTCGGAACAACCTCCGGACACGCCTGGTGCATCACAGCCGCCGACAACGGAATTGGTACCACCCCTAACTACACCACTTACACTTGAGGATTCTAGCACACCCGTCATAGAAAGTGCGCCGCTAACGGGAGATCCACCGTTTCCACTTGGGGGTTCAAGCACACCTGTCATAGAAGGTGCGCCGCTAATAGGAGAGACGCCACCCCAGACATCAGGTTCTGCACAGGCACCAATCTTCGAGTCACGCCCACCTCAGCCTGCATCAAGGGGGGAGTCTCAATCGTCGACACACCCCTCCCTAGCGATATCGGTGCTCGCCTCGACCCCTCCGACGACACCGCAACTGCCGTTAGCTACCTCTCCATCTTCCAGGCCACCCATAACGTCATCGCCAAGTCCGTCACCGTCATTGTCGCCGCCGCCGCAGCTGCCCACAACTGGCCATTCCTCGACGGCGACACCTATCTTGACATCGAGTGTGGTCCCTGCGCTCGAAACGCCATCGCAGACAGTGGTCAGGACGGCAGAGGCAGCATCGCCAAGGCCGTCACGGACGACGCCTACACGGACGGCGGAGGGAAGGGGTTCGGCACCCGTACCGATGCCCGAACGACCTCCTTCTCCGCCACGGACACCATCGCCGACGATTACAGAAAACCAGCTCCGGGAGGAACCCCCGGAAAGCTGCTGTGTATGCTATGAGGCATTGTCCTCTCCTTTGGTATATTTAGAGAGCTGCTCCTATCGATTGCACCTTCCGTGCTACGCTGCACTCCGAGTCAGAACGGAGGCCGATCTACGGTGTCCGGCATGTCGGGCGACCGTAACAGTCAACGAGGCCGACGGGATGGCGCTCCGCCAGCACAGCAATGAGGTCATGGTGGAGGTGTTGACGGTTGCGCGGCAAGATATGCCAGCTGACGGGGAAGCAAGGCTGACAACAAGGGCCGCAAGAGAAGGCAGGAGGCGGCGAGCGATATGCAGCGTTTGTCATGGTTTGGTTGAAGAGACTAATTGCGTACAAGTGTCCTGTTCGTGCGACGCACACCGCCGTTGTGCTTTAGGCTTTTGCGAGGACGCAATCCCCCGGGCTAGGACTTTCGGAGGGGTACACCTAGTCACGTGCCCGAACCCGGCTCTGCACGAGGAGCATCAAGAGGTTGATCTACACCCCCTCCTCCAACAGATTCGGGCCCTTGGCAGGTCGGTGGACACGACGGAAGAACACGAGATCAGAGCCAGAGTAACTGCAGCTGAGCAGCGCCTCCGGAGAAGAGCGCACATTACCCCGGAAGTGGTGGACTTATCGCGGAATCTCGCAGAGCGAGATGAGGAGGACCACCACGGAGAATGGCGGGGCACGATCCCCCAGCAACATGTGCAAGCGCCGTGTGGGGTCTGTGGCAGGCACTTGGAGGATGACCAGAGGTTCGCTTTTGGTGGCTGGCTCGTCCACAGGAGGTGTGCCGTTGAAAGCGCAGCAGGAGCAGACGGCAGGGGGGACGACCGATTTGGGGTAGCTATCCGAGACGGGACAGGAGTGTCGCGTCGGAGAACGTTCCGACTCACGGCAATAGTGCCCAGAATCCATATGAGATACGACCGTACGACCCCGGATGGCGCTCACCAACAACGACAGTTGGAGATATTGTGGCGATCACTAACCTCGGGTGTAGAGGAGGCCGCGAGTCAGGGTGAAGGGGGTCAAGACGTTGAAGGGGGATTGGAGGAGTCCGAGGAATTTTGGTGCACGTACTGCGGTTGGCCTCTCGATAACTCTAGTGGGGAGTCGGGGGAAGACGACGCTCGAGTACCCGTTCCGTGCGCCCATGGAGGCTTTGTGCACACCCGCTGTATGCTGGACCGCGCGGAAAACCTCGCGAGAGGACTTGAGGATCCTAGGCCCTGCGTCGCGTGTCGCTCGGCGTGGCCGGGAGGAAGCCGACCTCCCCATCCGGCGGAGCTGGCAAGAGGGATATCCATGGACGGTCATGAGGGAAGGTGGGGGGCGGTGAGAGGTGCCCTGCAGTTCGCCACCCGCGTTCAGCGGCACATATCCGAACTGGAGTCAGCCAACTATGTGACGACTGGCATTTACGGTACGTTCGAGCTCATGTTACATGCACACGGAAGGAGCTCAACCTCCTCGTTCTTGCTATGCTCCCTATTTTGCGATGCGCTGGACCTGCCTCAAGGGGCATACCTTGATTTTCCCCGACCGAGGGAATGGGAAATGGCGGCAGGCCGATACCGTACGCTGTTCACTGCGTACGCCATCCATCCGCAGGATATCCTACTCCGACTTCAAAATCAAAGACTCTACATCGCACCTCACGTCCTACAATATCTAGTAGGTCTCGACGCCGAATGCGAAGAGCAACTAACGAGGTGGACGCTCGGGGTCCGAAGCGCGCTGGAAGCGGGTGATGCTCTTCCTTCCTTTTCAACAGCGATGGCAGCGACACCGGAGAGAACGGACCGGCCGCCGGAGAACGACCCTTTACACACGGGACCAACTGAACAAGGAGGCGCTGGTAGAAGTGCAGCAGAGAGGCGTCATGCCACGGGAAGCAGGGGTGCATCTCCCTGCGCCTACTGCGGGCGGGCACTAGAGGAGCCTACTGGGGATTCGGCGGTGGACTCTTTATGGGCAGTTATTCCGTGTCCCCACGGAGAACAAGTACATGCCCGCTGCATGCTAGACCGTGCGGAATGCCTCGCGAGTGGGCATACAGACCCACAACCATGCGTCGCGTGTCGCTCGGAATGGCCGGCAAGAAATCGGCCTCTTCATCCGGCTGAGCTGGCTGAGGACCTTCCAAGGCCACGCCCGGGGGGAAGGTGGCCGGCAGTAGCGGGAGCCCTGCAGTTCGCTGAGCTCTTGGAGGAGGACGGTCCCCGGTTGGACCCAGCTAGTTACGTCACGACTGGTTCCCACGATACTTTTGAGGGGATGGTGAGGAACCACGGGCGTAGCCCAACCTCCTCGTTCCTGTTGTGCACCCTGTTCGCAGATGCTCTTGGCCTGCCCCAAGGCGCCTACCTTGACTTCCCCCGACCGAGAGAATGGAGAGCGGCAGCCGGTCACTACCGCGAGATCTTCGCCGCGTACGGCATCCGCCCACAGAATACTGTACTCCGACTCCCGAACCGAAGGATCTACATCCTGCCTCATGTCCAAGAGTTCTTGGCGGGCCTCGACTCGACGTGGGAGGACCGCCTAACGAGGTGGACCCTCGGGGTGCGAAATGCGTTAGAAGAGGGGGAGGCGCTTCCTCCGTTCCCGACGGCAGCGTGGACCGTCGGGTCCCAAAACGGGTTTGAGGCAGGGTACGAGCTGCCTCCCTCCCCGACGGCAGCGGACGTAACATCGGAAGGAACAGACCCGGTGCTGGAGAGTGACTCATTAGCAGTGGGAGTAACACAACCGGAAGGAGCAGCCCCGGCGTCAGAAGGTGATTGGAGGGTAAGGGGGCAGGCAGAGCCAGGAGGCGCCGCTTCTTATGCAACCGTGGAGAACACCATCATGGCCGAACAAGAGGATGTCACGGCGGCGGGACCCTTGCCCCCCCCCCTGAGTCAGCCCAGCGCCACCCCAGCGGCGGTGAGGGGCACGGCTGAAGGAACGGGCCCGGCACGGGAGAGCGACCCTTCAGCAGCGGGCGTGGCACCACCGGATGGTGCAACTCTAGCGTTAGAAGGTGACCCGGGGGGGAGGGAGCAGACGGATCCAGGAGGTGCTGTACCTGTTACCACGAGAAACTCCCGAACTGCCGAAAACAGGGAGGCGATGGCGCCGGGACACTCGCGCGCGCCCCCATCACAGCCCAGCGACACCCCAGCAACATCGAGAGCGACTGCGTCTATTTCCACTGGTGCAGTGGAGGGTGGGAGAAGCACAAGAGGCAGACGAGGTCGACCGCGCGGATCCGGAAGAGGAACACGAGCGACGAGAACTGGGAGAGGAGGCACCACGAACCGGGGGCGAATCCCTCGACATGGAAACGGCGAGGTTCCCTCGGCCCCTGCCGAAGGAAGGGTTGGCGGTGGAGAGAGAGAAGGCGGGGACGGAGAGGGAGGAGGGTCAGCACCAGGGAGCGTAACGCATCTTCGCGCTTTCATTGCAGACGACCACAGCGGTACGAGCTGTGGGGGCTGTAGATCAACTATTGCTCGGGGACACCGAGTGGTGGGGTTGCCCTGTGGACGTCAACATGCAATGCATGCGCGGTGCGTGGTGAATGCGGTCAGACGAGGCGGGGCGCAGGCGTCGTTTCTCTGCGGAGCAAGGGGATGCACAGTCCGCCATGGAAGACGAGAAGCAATAGAAGCAGCAGTCCAGGCCGACCCTGGACTACGCGTGACGGCAGCGGGACTCGGGGGGAGACCTGACGATGGCGAGGAAGAGCGCCGGGATGGCCTCTGCTATCCGTGGGACCAAAACACATTGGGAATTGCGGGACCGCTCGATGATGTCTCCCTTGAGGACCTCCAACAACGCTTCGCCACTGTTGTCAAAGTGCAGCCGAGGCTGGCTACTGCCCACGCCAAGCTTATCACCCATGTGCTTGGCCTCCTCAATCACGCCTTGGGAGAGCACCGTCAATCCACACAATCGGAGACACCGCAATCACTGCTGAGGTCAATCAAGTTGTGGTACATCCTCCCAGCTCTACTACACTCGCAGGATGGCCGAATGAAACGGCGTGAGAGGTTTGCGTCTGCCGAACGCGGTGACCTCACCCTCTTGCTCCCGTGGTTAATGGAGTACACCCGTCGAACATCTATGAGGCAAATCGGTCAAGCCCGAGAAGAGACGGACGCTGATATGTTTAAGAGGGCATCATCAGCATGCCGCCATCGAGGGGGGGTGACTGTGGCAGCACGCAGCCTTCTCGCGGAACCGCGCGCGCCGGGGAACGACGAAACGTGGGAGCGCGTAAAAGCAAAGTTCCCGGAGGAGGACCAGGCCTGCGTCTCCGAAGCTGCAGCAGCAGCGGTGGCAACAAGTTCCACCGACCAGGAGGAAGGGAGTGTACCCAACTGGCGCCCGGAGGAAGAGTTCGACCCACAGGTGGCCCTCGAGGTAATCAATTCTCGCAACGCCTTATCAGGCGCGGGAAGCGACGGTCTGCGATTCTCGCACTTACAGTCAATAATCAGGACTGGTTTTGGGCGCGAAAAATTCGGAGCTGGCATCGAAGCCTTCTGGAGAAGAATTATCGATGATCCAAACGCCTTCCCGCCTGAATTCTGGCAGCTCTTCTTGCAATCCAACCTCACTGCCCTGGGTGAAAAATGCCGCCCCGTGTGCGTGGGGATGACGTGGAGGCGGCTTATTGCGGCCGGAACCATGCGGCAGTGGCGACCACGGCTGGAGGAGGCCAACCGTGAAGCGAGACAGTTTGGAGTCGGAGTACGAGGGGGGGTGGAACAGGTAGCGCTACGCGCAAGAATACATCACGAGGCAAACAAGTGGCTGATCCTCACCGATTGCTCCAACGCATTCAACACAGTGAAGCGGACTGCTATGCTAGCGGAGGCAGCCACTTGCGTACCGGCGCTTACACCGTTCGTGGCAAAATGTTACGGCGAGATGTCTGCGCCCGTGTTTTTTCAGATGGAATCGGGAGAAAGGCGGAAGATCGACTGCTCCAGCGGGGTACAACAAGGTGATGCTATGGGGCCAGCGTTGTTCTGCATGCCGCTCCTGCCGGTGCTGAAGCGGACACGGGAGGAGTTCGAGCCAAGAGGTGTAGAGGCATTCGCCTACCTAGATGATATTAGCATCGGAATGATGGAAATCACACCCGATACTGTGGAAGTGGTACCCTTTCTCCAGCGTGAGCTGTCCAACATCGGAATTGCGATCAACCCGAGCAAAACGGTTGCCCTGCCCCCAAAGGGGCACGTACCTACGCCGGAACAAATCGCCCTTCTTGAAGGCATTGGCGTCAGCATCGCTGAACGTGGTGGGGTTCAGGTGGTGGGGGTGCCCATCGGCACAGATGAGTACGTGAGGGAGAGCGCAATGGAGATAGTCCGAAACGGGGGAGCGGAGCAACTTGCGCGGATGTTGTCGCGCATGCCGGACAAGCAATCAGCCAACCTGATTGCCACCGGCTCCATGGTTCAACGGACCTCCTACCTTGAACGCGTGATGGACCCAGAACTATCGCTGGCTGCATGCAAAAAAGCAGATGGCAACGCCTTGTGGATGTTGGAGAAATTGCTCGATCTCCCGGGGGCAGCAGAAGAATCATCGTTCTTCGTGGATGGGTGCCCGACAAACATGTTGACCCTGCAACCCCATCAACAGGCGCAGGCGAGCCTGTCCACGGGGGCCGGAGGGTTTGGGCTGTCGTCGGCTGAAGCCCGGAGGATGTCAGCATCCGTTGGGAGCTTGGTGGCGACGGTGCCAGAGGTGCTTGCTGATCTATCCGGCGCAATAGGGAACAAAGTCCGGAGGGAGCTGCCCGATTCTGACCTCGTGCGACGCATCTGGAACAGCATCAGGGACCTGCGCGATGTGCATGGGGTTTCAGAGGAGGCCATGGCGAACATCGTACCGGAAAGCTGGCGAGACAGAGCATTCCGAGCAGGAGGACAAGGGGCCTCAGGGCGATCAATTACAGACGCGTTGCCTGCACACGACGCCGAAACTATCAGCTCCAGTAAAGCGCAGCATAGACTGGGTAAACTGGTAAACCGAGTACGTTATGAGAGGTACGTCTCTTCGCTGGACCAGCTCCCCGAGACGAGGCCCCAGCGAGACACAAGCGAATCTCAAGGCGAGAAGGAGACACGAGACTTGGCCAGGGCCCGGCAACGGAGTCAATCGGGATCAGGGGCTACTGCCTTCCTAAGGGCGAGACCTGTAGACTCAGCTAGAACCATCCCTGCATCAGAGTTCGTGACTGCGGGGAAGAGATTTCTGGGGATAGAAGAATTCCTCGCGGCGAGATGCCCATGCTGCGGTGAAGCGGAGGTTAATACGCGGCATGCGCGATTGTGTCATCGAGCGGGCGCGCAAGTGAACCAGCACCAACCCCTCGTGCACGCGCTCTCCCGCACCCTTAAGAGCATGTCCGTCCGCCACCAGGTGGAAAGCGGAGCCCCGTTCCACGCAGACAGGGATTTGCGAATGGACATCGTGATTGAGGCAGGTGGACTAAGAGATGCTACGGCACCGGAGTATCGCGACAAGTCGATACTCCTCGACGTGACGTATGCGGACCCACAAGCAGGGGTCCACATGCGGGCAGGAAGCGCGGATCGAAACGGATCAGCGGCTTCCACTTCCGAGGCGCGCAAGCGCAACCACTACGCTCGTCCGGGACAGGTGTCCTTCGACGAACGCAGCTACAAACTCGCCACCCTCGCGGTGGAAAGCTTTGGGCGCCTCGGTAAAGAAGGCAGCGACCTGATAGATCAGGTAGCGGCAAGCATCGTTGGAGGGACGGACGCATCGTCCCTAGCGCGGAAAGGCGTGTGCAAGGAGCGACTATTCCAAATCATCTCTGTGACCACTCAGGTCGCGATTTCGCGCAGAGTTCATCGATATAGACTATTTCTGAGGGATCGTCAGGCCGCGAGGGGAAGGGAGGAAGAATCGGGAGGACTAAGGCCACTGGCCTGGGGTGGCAATGTTGATGAGGATTAAGGTAGACTCCCAGCTGTAACATACCAGGTATATATAGGGAAAGGGAATAGTAGATAAAAGGAGAAGATGTGGGGAAAAGAAATGGGCGAATGGTTGGCGGAAGATACCACTGCATTATGGTGCGATCATTCGACTTCATATTAGGTGCTACTGCTGCCTTAAGGAAGGATATTCGATTTATATCGGAAAGGCATCTACGCTATATTGTCGGAGGGCAAAAATAATAATAATAATAATAATAATAATAATAATAATAATAATAATAATAATAATAATAATAATAATAATAATAATAATAATAATAATAATAATAATAATAATAATAATAATAATAATAATAATAATAATAATAATAATAATAATAATAATAATAATAACAATAATAATACTAACAATAATAATATTGATAATAATAATAATACTGATAATTATGATAATAATAATAATAATAATAATAATAATAATAATAATAATAATAATAATAATAATAATAATAATAATAATGCTGATAATTATGATAATAATAATACTATTTAATGAAAAAAATAATGAAAATAATTAATTAAAATAATGTGGGACGGTAGTCCCTTCGCAGGGTTTTCTTTCTCAGATGGAGGTGTGGAGACACACCGAGGTGGGTTATGTGCGCAACCGCACGCTCGAGGGTCAACGATGAGGAAACACCTCAGAGTCTGCCTCGAGGAGCCAGGATGATCTTGAAGTATTATAGTGATAAGGAGGCGGTACAATCCAGGGAATAGGGACTGGTATCCACATCACCCCCCCCTTTTTTCAGACGTGCAAACGTGCGCGTCTTATAAGAGGTGTCGACTTGGGATAACAGGATCTTAGGAATTCCCTGGAATACGCCGATAATCACTATTATTGCAGCAGAGTCCGAAACTCGGGTAAAACAATTGGTCAATATGACTTCATATTCGTGTCGATAAAACACGTAAATATGATTATGACTCTTCTCAAGTATTAACGGACTTCCATGCTGTACAATGTTATCGCTGCTTCGAAACGTTTCGAATCGCGAGACAATCCTTGGACATGTTCCTACGGGAACGACAATGACACTTTAGAGCTAGCACGAACTAGCTACGAAACTTTCAGAGAACAGGTTTACTGCTAAGCCTCAGCTTGCGCGACTTTGCTGGGTGCAGTTGTGACCTGTAGTACGATTGACAACCTAGGACCTTCTTCAAGTGTGCTCAGACTGCTAACACTTGGCACTTCATGAAGATTTTGAGATACTGATAAACAAGGTCCGGCTCCTCCATCTTGCTACGTAGCATGGTGGGATTGCCATGGTATATATCATGGTGTTACAGGCTACTATCGAAACTTAGCTTGTCTCAAGATAGTACATCTCTCAGTGCTATCGTCGAGATATGACAATCTAAACGATAAACAATTGGAAACTCTTCGAAGAAGCCTCGTTCGAGTTGAGGGTATTATGCCTGTAAACAGACATGCACCTTTTAGATATGCAGAGCTTTAACTCTACAATATTTAACGTACCTCGTTTATTTATTGCACTGAGATACAACTTAGTATCTCCACACCCGCACGTTCAGCCTGTACCAAGGGCAGAACCTGCTATGCAACAACCATGATACAATCTGGTGTATGACAACGACCAGATGGGAATTAGACATCTCTGTATCTTGTACATCAGCAACTTGGCGAGTTGATATTACATTCGGAGCTCGTGGGCGTCCCCATTCGCTCTAAATGTGATCTTCCTCCCACTGACCACAATTTACAGGAACACAACATGTCTAACTCAAAACGATTACCATCAACGGACTTGCAGACTGTATACAGGGGATCAGTCTGTATATGCAAAAATCTGCTGCTTGACAACGACGATCGTCGAACATCGATGATGTCAAGTATTTCCTTACAAAAGGAAAATAAGATAATGGAGAGGTAGTTGACGACCTACCGTGCCCATTATCGACTTTGGTATCCAACTCATACCGCGGCACAAACGTGATGGTACCGTTGGCTCTGCCTCGACAGTTTGCTAGACTGGAGACGCGGGAGTTGTTGGTGTTTGCGGATCAGGAGGGACGTCCTGGATGCTCGCAAAATATGAGCGAATAAATTCACTGCAGTGGGGAATTTGGCGACGGTGATACCAGCCATCGCTATTTGGACCTTCCCCACGAAAACGGACTCGGAACTGAACATTAAACGGGGATGTTTCTTCATCTAAATTTATTTGGTATTGGTAATTTAGTTCCCAAAAAGATTGAAATCAGGATCTACGACAACTATGAATAAATTACTCGTGGATTGAAGTGTTTCTCGTCGCGGAAGGGGAGAATGGTTAGGATCATCTAAAACTTCAAGAATATTCTAAATTCTAATTTCTGCCCTTCTATTAACTTCTCCGGGTCTAATGTAGGAAAAACTGATACAATACTCGTAAACAATTCACAATCACTCTCGACTAACTAAGCAGTGTTCATTCAGATTTTTAGAATGTACTTCATACGCACGTGGAGTTGGTGGGCGATAGGGTAGCCCATCTTGTGGTACATTGCGACAGATAGAGGCTAACCTGGGTTTCGACGGCAACACATCAGAAAGACTCGTCTTTCCTTGGGTTGTGTCCTCTGGTATGTCGCCAAACAATCGGGATAATGTGTCCGGTACTACGTGTAATTTTCCCGGCTTATGCTCGATGGTAAAATCGAAACTTTGCAAGGCAATGGCCCAACGTGTTAACATGTTGGATGTGTCTTGCATATAATATAGATGTGTGAGAGCAGCGTGGTCGGTGACGCATTTAAAGTGTTTGCCCCAAAGGTACGGACGCCAATGCTGTAGAGCGAGGACAACTCCACAACACTCTTTCATCGTTGCTGAATAATGTTTTTGTCCTTTCGTAAAACGTTTACTAAAGTAAGCAATGATTTGTAGGTCTGGTTTATCAGATCCTTCGTTGGCGTTTTGGGCTAAGAATGCTCCGACTCCTGCTTCACTTGCATCTACATGTACGATAAACTCTTTAGAATAATCAGGGAAATGTAATACTGGAGGGGAAGATAACAACTTCTTAATCCGGGTTACTGCTTCAGATTGAGTTGTTCCCCAATGTTTCTCGAATTCCCGCCGTTGCTTATACTGCTTTTTAGTAAGCTCGACCAGAGGTGCTGTAACTTCAGCATATTCTGGTACAAACCGGCGAACGAAATTGAGTGTGCCTAATAAAGAACGTAGTTCCTTGATATTCTTCGGGTCTGGCAACTCACTAATGGCTTTTATACGGTCATCGCCAATGGTGATACCATGTTCCGATATTATATGACCTAAATATTTAACTTGTTTCGAACCGAACTGTAACTTGGACGGTTTTAGCGTCAAACCAGCTGCTTGTAGAGCTGAAAACATGCGTTCGAGTAACAACAGATGTGCTTCCCACGTAGATGAACAAGCTATTAAATCATCCATATAACACAAAAGACCATTGGCTGAACCAGTATCACCAAGGACGAGCGACATCATATGTTGATACAACCAGGGTGCGTTACAAACTCCGAACGGCATGCGTTTAAAGCAGTACTTGCCTTTAGCTGTGACAAAAGCAGTTGATTCGATGTCCGCGTCAGCAACAGGAAGCTGATGAAAAGCACTCTGGACGTCGGCTACTGTGATGAACTTGGCTCCGCCCACAGAGTCGAGATGAGTTTCGATGTTGGGCATGGGCCATGTTTTACGGACGAGATGACGATTGAGAGTGTTACGGTAGTCAACACAGAACCGTGGTGACCCATCAGCTTTGCTGACAATAGTAACGGGACTACCCCAGGCACTTGTGCGTTCCTCTATTATTCCCTGCTTCAGTAACTTGTCGACTTGGTCATCGATTTGTTTTTGAAGGCGGGGTGAGGTACGGTACTGCGCACGATCAACCGGACGAGTGCCTGGTTGTAACGGGAATGTAGCTTCGGCTATTTTACAACAGCCTAACTCATCCGCTGACAACGAAAAGACTGGGCGGTATTTTGCGCATAGGTTTATAACTTCCGAAACTTGTTCGGGTGAGAAGGTAGTGTCAGCAAATGCTTTAGCAAGGGCTGGCTCTAGTGCTTGTCGCGCAGCTGCTAGCTCATCCTTATTTTTGGGTGATGCAGCTACCGCACTTATCCGTAATTCAGGTGTATCCGTCACACTGGCTGTTGACAAGAGCGCAAGTGCTAGATGTGCGGGTATAGTGACACCGCGCGTAGACGGATTGGCGATTTGCAACCAGACGGACCCGTCCACTGCACGCCATGTTGCTACAGTACGTGCAACAACAACACGTTCGAAAGTTTGGAATTTTTTTGTTCCAATATTTTCGGAGAATTCGGATTGAGATACCGTACGAGGTTCTAATACGACGTCAGTATCAACCGGAGGTTTTGTATCGGTGAAAACAACAACCGATGCCTCAGTTCCTGCTGGTAAATAAAAACAGGATTTCAGACAAACAGGGATAGCCTCAAAGTCAGCATGGACGGATGCGACAGACGCAGAGGTTACTCCTGCTGGGGAAATTGATGATCCAGTGGTACTTGAATCAACACGATGAACAGCGGGTATTGTTGTTTCGCTTGAATGAAAAGTGATACATTGATTTTTCCAGTCAAGTTTCGCACCAAATAAAGACATGACGCTGTTATCTAACAGGATATCATCAGGACGTAACGATGAAATGACAAGCGCTTCTACTGGGCGAGTGACGTCCCCCAGTTGTAAATCAAAGCGAATGAACCCTAGTATTTCCATCACTGATCCATTTGCGGCTTTCAACGTGAGCACAGCAGGTGGGATGGCATGTATCGGTTCATTTTTCAAGATAGGGTGGCGTTTCACAAACGAGAAAGCCACACATGGAACATCGCTTGCCGTGTCAACAGTGACACGAGGCACCTCGAAGCCTCCAATACGTCCACATATATGAACGCGATGAGACGAGAAAGCAAGCGTAAGCGGCGATCGCGTACGACGCGATAAAGCACAGGCGTACCATTCTTCATGTTTATTATTATTATGAGTACTGCTCCTTTCATGACCAGGGCAGTCTTCATTGACATCCATAGACACAGACTCATCACTCGCTGGCAACGAAGAATCCACCTGCTTATTACCTACATCCCTAGACACTGATTCACTAGGTACTGGCAATAAAAAATTCGCCTGCGTATTGCCTACATGGGGGTCTGCGGGACACATGTCAACCAACGACCTACCAGGTACACTGTCTGCAAAACGCACACGCTTACTTACAGGGGAAGGATCTACGACTGCAGTATCCTTGCTTGTCTCATCACAGATGGACATACCTTCGAGGGTGAGCGACTCGGAAAGCACGTGCTTCCCTATGTCGTCCCTCGGGTTACCCGACCTTACAGAAACCGATGGACAATCAATCTCGGGGGAAACCCTAAACGAACTCCCAACTGCGGGAACGACTTCCACAACTGGGCACCGTCAGGTGGACTTCTGACGGCGAGCTCTCCTCTCCCGATACCGGGCTAGGTTAGCCTCCCCAAACAAGGGGTGGTTGAAACAATCATTACTGGCGTGACTGGACTTATCTCTAGCCGTACACCCAGATACTGAACAGGGTGAATAATCACGCGTGATGTTCAACCTAGACGTAGACGACCTCGCTGCAGGCATCTTCGAACTGGACAAGTGAGATGCTGCTGCTGCTGCTAAACCGTGGTTCTTACGAGAACCGCTGTGTGAGCGTTTACGTTCAAGACGACTCTCAGGGCCGCGTACTGCTCGCACCTGAGCTCTAGAACGACCGCGCGCAACAGTCGACCATGACATGGCACTGACTGTGCCATCGACTGCTGCAAGGGACGCAGCACTACGCTGGGCCCTATCGACTGCCTGCTGCATTGACTTACAGTACTGGCCAATGCGTTGTAGTTCCAAAATTTCTGGGCGTAACCCACGCTCAAAAATTCCGATCTGCAGAGCTTCTACAGGCTGTACATGTTGTTTTTGAACTTGACGGTTCAAATTGTTAAAACTGTCTCTAAGACGATTTACGTATGACGTTACTGACTCATTTGGACCCTGAGTCAGAGTGACAATCTGCTCTACTGAGCGTGCCAGAGCGTCTGCTGACAAGTACGACGCTTCAAAAGCAGTTTTCATTTCCGCCCACGAGGTCGGTTTTGCGCTGCTCTCGGTATCTGACAGTTGCCGATCTCCATCAGCACTACGTCTCCACGGAACCTGCCCTCCTACCAGCTGGGTATAAAACTGGATTGCCTCATCCTTCAACACGAAGATGAAGTACGTTACTAGGAGGTCATCAATCATGTCCTCGGTGACGCCGGGACGTGACTTTAACGACGCGGTGACGAATGCTTCATACTGTGACATGACATTAAGGATGCTGTTCTTGTCGTTTTCGTTTCCTGAAAACTTGGAGATAGCACCGAAGTCAGACATTGTCATCCTCGTGTTAACAGATGACACAGACGGGACTGAACTGCCTATTTTAAGACTGCTTGAATCAGACGGAGCTAGTTGTACTCTACCCGTCAACGTAGACAACAGGTCAGCAATATTGCTTGTAAGTCCTTCTTCAGTCAACGACCTATCAAGCAGTTCGTTCAACTTAGCAATGTTACTTTCGCTAACAAGCGACTGCTGTTGTTGAGAACTACTGACCATGTGATGAGGGAAAGAGACCTCACCAGCTGCTCCTTTCCCTACGGGGGAGAACGACCGGCGGCGGTGACGCCCTCGACGACTACGGTGGCGACCATAACGGTGTCGCCTCTGCTCTTCTTCAGAAGAATCTTGGCCAGGTGACGGCTCGCGGGGGCTGAAGTAGGTTTCTTCTTCTACCTCTTCCTCCTCCTCCTGGTCTTGATTCGAAGAGCCTTCCTCAGGACGTGAGAGAAGGCCACCTCCCTCCTGACGTGGGGGAAGGATGTTTGGGTCCGTACGACCATCCCCGGGACCAGGGGGGTCTGCCCCGTCTGCCATATGGCAAGCGGGACAAACGTGCGGAGTTTTTTGGAATTGAAGCTTACCCGCTCTCTCGGTGGGGTTTCTAGCACCGATCAAGCTTCACTGCCTCGACGCCAATTGTGGGACGGTAGTCCCTTCGCAGGGTTTTCTTTCTCAGATGGAGGTGTGGAGACACACCGAGGTGGGTTATGTGCGCAACCGCACGCTCGAGGGTCAACGATGAGGAAACACCTCAGAGTCTGCCTCGAGGAGCCAGGATGATCTTGAAGTATTATAGTGATAAGGAGGCGGTACAATCCAGGGAATAGGGACTGGTATCCACAATAATAATAATAATAATAATAATAATAATTATAATAACAATATTAATAATAATAATAATAATAATAATAATAATAATAATAATAATAATAATAATAATAGTAATAATAATAATAATAATAATAATAATAATAATAATAATAATAATAATAATAATAATAATAATAATAATAATAATAAAACCGTGGCCTTTGTTTGAATGAATGGCTTGGAGTCACTCGCGCGAGTGACGCCCTTGCTGGTTTGCGGTATTTAACCTCCATTCTGCTGTAGTGTAGTGTAGTGTAGTGTAGTGTGGTGTAGTGTAGTGTGGTGTAGTGTAGTGTAGTGTAGTGCAGTGTAGTGTAGTGTAGTGTAGTGTAGTGTAGTGTAGTGTAGTGCAGTGTAGTGCAGTGTAGTGCAGTGTAGTGTAGTGTATTGAAGTGTAGTGTAGTGTAGTGTAGTGTAGTGTAGTGTAGTGCAGTGTAGTGTAGTGCAGTGTAGTGTAGTGTAGTGTAGTGTAGTGTAGTGTAGTGTAGTGTAGTGTAGTGTAGTGTAGTGTAGTGTAGTGTAGTGTAGTGTAGTGTAGTGTAGTGTAGTGTAGTGCAGTGCAGTGTAGTGTAGTGTAGTGTAGTGTAGTGTAGTGTAGTGTAGTGTGGTGTAGTGTAGTGTAGTGTAGTGTAGTGCAGTGTAGTGTAGTGTGGTGTAGTGTAGTGTAGTGTAGTGCAGTGTAGTGCAGTGCAGTGTAGTGTAGTGTAGTGTAGTGTAGTGTAGTGTAGTGCAGTGTAGTGCAGTGCAATGTAGTGTAGTGTAGTGTAGTGTAGTGTAGTGTAGTGTAGTGTAGTGTAGTGTAGTGTAGTGTAGTGTAGTGTAGTGCAGTGTAGTGCAGTGTAGTGTAGTGTATTGAAGTGTAGTGTAGTGTAGTGTAGTGTAGTGCAGTGTAGTGTAGTGCAGTGTAGTGCAGTGCAGTGTAGTGTAGTGTAGTGTAGTGTAGTGTAGTGTAGTGTAGTGTAGTGTAGTGTAGTGTAGTGTAGTGTAGTGTAGTGTAGTGTAGTGTAGTGTAGTGTAGTACAGTGTAGTGCAGTGTAGTGTAGTGTAGTGTGGTGTGGTGTAGTGTAGTGTAGTGTAGTGTAGTGTAGTGTGTAGTGTAGTGTAGTGTAGTGTAGTGCAGTGCGGTGTAATGTAGTGCAGTATAGTGTAGTGTAATGTACTGTAGTGTAGTGCAGTGTAGTGTTGTGCAGTGTAGTGTAGTGTATCGTAGTTTCGATAGACGAATCCGCAATGGAATGGTAAGCAGTGCTGCCGCGGAATAAAAGTCGCCTAAAACATCTTAGTCAGAAGTGAGATACGGGGTCACTCTTGCTAATGGCTCAAACCCGGTAATGAGATGAAGGGGTAATAAAGGGGCAGTAAAGGGGTAATAAAGGGGTAATGAAGGGGTAATAAAGGGGTAATGAAGGGGTAATAAAGGGGCAGTAAAGGGTACCGCCCCTATCGTAGCCTTGGTGGTATAAGCCGGACTGAAACCTGAAGCCCGCTGTAACGGAATGTTGCCACAGTAGGGTACAGTAGGGGTACAGTAGGGTACAGTAGGGTACAGTAGCCCCCCTCCTCTGTAAGGCGGTGGTGTGGTATACACTATAGAGAGCAATATGTAAGGGGGAAGCCGCACTCTTCACCTTGTTCACCTTATTTATTCCAGGATTTGTGAGTACTGTAGTGCGATTCCTCAGTCGCGCCAAGCGATTTTGACCGCCTTATATAGGGATACCGCCTTATATAGGGATACCGCCTTATATAGGGATACCGCCTTATTGGGGGACCCCAACCGCAGAGTCTTTGCTCAAAGTCAAAACCATGCCCTAGAAATGTCACAGCTTCTCTTGCTTATTCGCCGCGTGGTAGTAAGGGAATTATCTACAGTTAACACGTGACGTGTAAGGTTCCGCAAAAGAGCATACTTCGAAGTACCGCTATAGCTCTGTGCCGTTTGTCAGTACACATGAAGTAGACAGTATGCTACGACTTGAACGCGAGAACGTGCTCTCCTTCCCGATGGTGCCTGTTCAGCCGTATGGTGTGTAGTAGTCGAATGTTATCTTGCTTAAGCCACGCGAGCCCGTGCTAGAAGCTCTTTCTGAGCCCCTTGCGCTGTCCCCTGTCCGTGAAGAGCCGTGTGGTCGATGTTTTCTAAATTCCAGTCGCACCCTCTATTGTATTCCCAAATCATTGTACTCTCATTTTGACACCCCCTGCAACAGGTACCTCGACCAGCCTCGGCATGGCACCATCACACGGCATTCCGCCGGGTGATGGGGCCCCTTTCCGTGACCGCAGCTCTTCGTCCGATCATGAGGCGGGCCTCGCATCCAGAGCAACGCCTGACTGTGGACATAGCAGTGAGGACGGGCGTATGCCATCTGTTCGATCTCCTCCAAGAGCTAGATTTCGCCTTGAACACAAGCCAGGCCCAGATTCCGGCACTCAGGTGGCAGCAACGCCCGAGATGTTTGACACAGCTCATGGCAGAAAAAGCGGGAGCAAACAAAGTGGTTTCACTGAATCGTTTCAAGATGTTGGAGACGGAAATGACCATCGTGACGACCGTAAGCCTGAGCGACATGGACCCAAAAGCTCCAGTGACCACCTTAGCAAACCTGATGTATTGGGCAGCCGAGATGAAAATGATAAAAACCGCCACGACACGGATACGAGTCGCCAATACCTGGATACGGACCGCCAAGACCGCGATCGGCCAGTAAAAAGCGTCATGCACGAGAAATGGGGCTCCGTATTCGTTGTCGGGGGAGGGCAGCGGCGAAGACGGGCGTCCGTCCGACGGAGGTCGGCGGAGGCGGAGGACACCCCCGCTGCAAGAAAAGCGCACGTGAGACAGACAGCTTGGTGTTGATGTGGATCCATGCAGTAGGGGATTTCAATCAAATGACTAATCAGGCCGAATATTGTGTTGTTCCCATCAATCGAAAGCAGCTATTACAGCGGTTGTAAGGGAAACTGAAAGCACTCAAGACGATAGGGTACTGTTAGGACGTGCTGACCTTTGCACACACCATGTTCTCCGCAAACCGGGTCCAACTGGAATGATGTCCATAAAGCTGGAGGCGAAGAATGAAAGGCGTTCCGAAGGGGCAACCGAGGGGCTATGCCAATAGGTCTACTGTATCGCGAAATCGGGCCTGAGCAAGCGTCCACATTTAGGAACTGGAAAGTATTGAATGAGCGACTTGACATTACACCTTTGGTTTCGGAGGAACCCAAAGCAACTCGCCCTGCAACCGCCAAGCTAGAACATTGGTAACTTGATAATACGTACCTCTGGGTACGTCTCAGGGGCATCGGTCTTTTGCATGATTTGCAAACGCTAGAGCCCAATGTAAACATACCTACGCGGATATCCAAACCCACCCTACTTGTCGGCAATACAGTTCGTTCAGGCCTTTACCACCAATATCAACAGCTTAGCAATTTAACTGACGCACATCGTCATGACGTATTGGTGATAGGTGGACAAGGAGAGGCAAGAGAGGAGGAAGGCATCCTTGTGCAGACTTCTCGCCAGAAAAGAGCAACGGGCTTTACAGCAGGTGACGCTGATCATCGCGGGGGCTGCACCTTTAAGAGGCCCGGGAGCCCCCTTTTGCAAGCCTAACCCTCTTTGTAGCCCTGGACCTGTTTTATGCTAGAGGTTTGGTTAAACCCCAAGCCCCAGGTAGTCGTAGCCAAGGGATACCACCGTGCAGCCATGTTAGAACGAAATTAATGACACGAGCGATGGTTTTGGAACAGCTACAGGCGTGTTGAATTCACTGCTTGAACACGGTACCCAAGCTATGGAAGTTGCTGCGCGGCTCTTGAAATCGGTATCGAACGAAGGCGTGGCCAAGTGGGTTTGCATGGCACGGACCCTCTTTTTGGTTCTTCCCTCCCGACTATCTTTCGAACGGCAGTTGAGTGTTACTGGCGTTACTTTCCTGATGGCTTCCAAAACCTTTAGCAGATATGCCCCGTGAAAACGTCTACCAGCAACGACCTAATGGATGCAATGAACGCAACGAATGCAATGAATGCAAGGAATGCAATGAACGCAATAAATGCAATGAATGCAATGAATGCAATGAATGCAATAAATGCAATGAATGCAATGAATGCAACGAATGCAACGAATGCAACGAATGCGATGAATGCGATGAACGCAACGAAAATCAACGAAAAAAGCAATGAATGCAATGAATGCAACAAATGCAGCGAATGCAACGAATGCAATGAATGCGACGAATGCAATGGATGCGACGAATGCAATGAATGCGACGAATGCAATGAATGCAATGAATGCAATGAATGCAACGAATGCAATGAATGCAATGAATGACCGTGGCTACGGCAAGAGTGTTAGACTATGTTGTTATGTTATGTCGTTTTTTTGAGGCCTCTTTTCGGCAGTTGCTCGGGGTCAGTCCAGCGAGTGACCCCCCGTATTTCTTTGTGTATGTTAACGTTTCGTGCTGCGTTTGCTTTTGGTTCGCCTTATGAAACCGCTGTCGAATAGTGAGGACGAAACTAGGTAGAGGTGCACCAACCGTCGTCGTCGTCGTCGTTGTTGTTGTTGTTGTTGTTGTTGTTGTTGTTGTTGTTATTTTTCCTGAGGTGTTCATCAATTTGGGAACTTAAGACCTCTCCCAAAAACTGATTTGGTGAAAGAAATAGAAATTATATCGGATGAAACGTCTGATGGCGCCTAGGCATACAAACGAAAGCGATGAAGAAACATTGCTTGCTTCCGACAACTTCGGGCTAAGGAGTGCCACCCTTCAGAAACCGTTTCAGAAAAAAGTGCAACCTCTATCGTAGAATGGGTCTGGTTAGAGACGCCGCGTCCAAGAATGCATAAACCAGTTTTGTCACTGAGGTACAGAGCCACTCGGGGGAGTCGTAAAAACCCAGCAACAAAAAAGGGGCATCCCTCATGACGACCTGCCGCAGAATCAACTGAGTAGCTGCTGCAAATGATCGGCAGGAAGAAACAGCCCGTCTACTTCAGGTATTATTTTGCTACCGTGTGCAACCCGTTGAGCTTACCACGCAAACACGCAAAAACGTAGAGTCCTTTGGATACTGCAATGCTGATCAGGATAGCCAAATCTTTATCCAGGAAACGCGAAGGAAGAGAAGAGCTGCTGCCGCTCGAGCAGCAGCAGCAGCGTCAGCAGCAGCCAAAACAGCCAAAGCCGCGGACGGAGAAGAAGACTCCGAGACAACGGCAGCCAATTCAGTAGGAGCAGAAGCAGGAACAGAAGCAGCAGCGGTAAGCGCCGCCTCGACCACCACGCCGCCTTTTCACTCTGTGACCTCCAGTTCGGCAACAGGGACAACCCCTCTGGTTAGCTATCGCCGAGGTCGTGCCCCGACGAGCTCAGTCAAATCGTTCGAGGTGAAGAATATTGCTGGCGGGCCCAGCCCCCTCCCTGCAGTAGTCCCGACATCACCCCCGTCACGGCCGTGGTCCATTGAAGCGAGCGCTCCCCAATGCGGCCTTGGTGCTCGGGGTGCACATGCCGCCGAGTGCACCGGGAGCAAGGAGGCTACCGTGTGCGACGACATCGATCTCCTCTCACAGAGAGGAATTAAAGAACCTTGCGGGAGCGTTCTTCCGGAAGGGGCTGCTCAAGTGCTGCCTGTGACTTGTGGCGCGGCTGTGGGCGCGGGTGGCGGGAAGGAAGATCCTGACGCGATGGCCACCGAATGTGATCTTAGCAGTAGTGAGAGCGAGTCCGTGAGTGGGGGCAATTCAAGCGATGACGATCTCTCTGTCGACGAGGGCGGGGAGCAGAAGGGTAGCAGCGTCGCCCGCGCAGGCCATAAACTGGGGACCGAGGGAGAATTAGAAGTTGTGACGATCCATCTAGGGGCGGATGGAGATGGTGGCGATGCTGACAGCATCGCGGATGATCAGCGGCCCATCGTTCCAGGGTCCGACGGAGATACCATGGTTGTGAAAAACTGTCTTCATGCCAACGTTGAGGACGGTAGCAGAGAAAGACCGTCAAACAACACGCGTCAAAACTGCAACGAGTTGACGCCGCGGACGCCTTTAGGCCCTGTGCAATATCGCCACGACGAGAGAAATTCTGACTCAGCCCGAGACGTAACCGCGGCCGCTGAAGTCAGGCATCGCTCGGGAGCACCAAGAAATCGCTGTCACAATGGCGCTCCGCAGCAGACGGGTGCTTCTACCACGGCTACTGCTACCGCTACTATCGCCGCTGTTGCTACTATCGCCGTAGTTCCACCAAGAACAGATGCTTCCATCACTGTCTCTGACGATAGCGAGGAGGGACGCGGAACGGGCACCCAATCAGACACCGAGTGGGCTAATGACAGTGGCTCGGAAGTGGATGACAACGGCAGCAGTGCGCTGGATCTACCGGGTCCTCTGGATGTTGATCCTCGTAGAGCCGGTTCAGCTGGCGTGACACAGTATAGCGAGAGTCCCACCCTTGACTTCGGCCAACCGCAGTCACTGGATATATCGTTCGGACTCCGCTCTGGCGAGGTAAAGCGAAGGCGGAACGGATCGCTCTCTGAGAGGGTCTCGTTGTCTCCGCCTCGAGTAGTATCTCCGCGTTTAGGGAGCGTTCAGGATGCAAGCAATCTGAGAGGACACGTGACGGTAGAAGCTGAAGAGGTGGTCGGGCACACGGAGCGGGCACCGGCCGAGTCCCGTGCTAGTCCCGGTTCGTGCAACGGACATCACACACCGAGAGGATCTGCCACCGCACTTCCTGGGTCTGTTCGGTCTGGAGAAGACCGATGTGACGATGAGGATAACTACCCACGTGATACTTCCACCGTAGAGGCTGGTTTGGCAGTAAGTCCCTCCAGCGACGAAGACGGCGACGGTTGTAACACAGGAGATCGGCCGCGTTTCGTGTCGGATGGAGCGAGACCTAAATCCATAGACGATGAGAACGAGCCTCAACACCAACGACACCACCCCACTACAGGAAAGAAAGCACCCGAGGCCGGTGTGAGACCCCGCCTAAACGAACGACTTTTAAGACGGCCATCTGGTGCTCGTAAAGACACACATTCAGACACCCGTCAAACAAATGCCGAAGTCGATTGTACATCTGCACCGCGCCCAAAGGAGGTCTCCGCTGGCGGCATGGAAGGCAGCTTGGAAGGTGCTACCATGTATAGTTCATCCGGCGGCCTTGTAGCCGTGCCAGTCCGACACCGAAACCAATTGTCGTCATCCACGCCGACGACAAGCGGTGATACACACCGCGGCAATTGCGAAAACAGCCCTCCCTACCGCCTGCTCGGAGTGGGATACACAGAGTACTTCCCGAAAATTGGCGCGATTTTGTCGGCGTACCACAATGGACGGGCGCTGACCAGGGAAGGGGACTGCAGAAGCTTGCCACTGACATCATCCATCATGGCGAGGGGCCGGGGGGGAAGGGGTGGGGCTACGGGCTTGACGTCGACGGAGGAAGAGGCGTGCTTGCAGTTGCAGCTGAGGCTATACGCTATCTACGTCCGCGTGATCAAGGTGAGAACATCAGCTAATATGGCGTTATCGGGGTGAGGCGTTGCGGTTTCGATTCGGGCGTTACCGTTGTGATCTGATCATGTGTTGATGCGTGCATTGAATGTTGTTTCGCTCACTTTTGTCGCCGTTGTTGTGCTTGTTCTGCAGGACTATGCAGCAGTGTTTTCGTTCGGAGACGAATGGCCTACAAGCGGAGCAGAAGGCCCCAACTCTTTGGTGTACAGGTATGGCAGAGGAACGCGTCACATGGTAAGGTGTAAAGGGCACGTTCGATGATAGTATCTAGAGCAGGTTCGTTTCATCATGGACGAAGGATACGGTAGGGTGGTCCCTATATTAGGGACCTTTTTCTTGCAGTGGCTCGGGGTTACTCGGTCGAGTGGCCCCCCCGTACGTTGGTGATGTCAAGCGATAGGGCTGTTCTAGTTGCGATATCAATCCTCAGTAGGTATTGGTTGGCTACGCTGCGCCAAGCATTTCGCTTGAAGTGTTTTCGCCAGTGAGGTTCAGAATAGCTCGTGCGAGTATGATATGATTGTATGATATGATTGTATGATATGATAGTATGACTTGATAGTATGATATGACTGATTCTAGGATAGCCCCCCCAAAAACCGGCGATTTCTTTAACGAACGCTTAATGGCTACTCGACACGAGGAAATATACCATAAAAAGAAAATCTCCATAAGTTTTCTTGTTTGCAAAGGACGATCGAACGATGACGTCGGGATGGCAAGGGGCACCGTATTTCAGGCGTTACGGCCGGGAGCTGGTTTCAAAACCGGTGATTTCGTTGAGGAAGAAATGGGGGGCTATCATAGAACGACTCATATGATGGCATAATGTGATATTATGATATGATATTATGATATGCTACTATGATATGATAGTATGATATGATAGTATGATATGCTAGTATGATATGGTAGTATGATATCATATGATATGATAGTATGATAGCTCAAACCCAGCAGTGTTAAACACGGTACCCCCCCTACTTACCCTACCCTGCCCTACCCTACCCTGCTCCAGCCTTGGCCCATCATCGAGCAATTTAGATCATCACGGAACAGTTCTGTTCATGGTACTACACTATATCCGGAGGACCATAGTAACTAGACCCCTACCATATACCCAAGATACTCTATACTACTTTATACTTAGTATTACTTAATATTACTTGTTCCTGCTTGCTATACCCTCCGATATCAGGGTATTATCTACCGCGATAACCAAACCCTGAGTCCCTCCAGTTGCAGCCTCGTCTGATAGGTTTGGGCGATGTCACCGCCCTTGTAGCAAATCAGCCGTGCCATGGCGGGGGGGGATATGTTTCGGCCCACACTGTTCTATCCGACGGGCAGTATCCCTCCTTTCTCTACGGTGGGGCTCCTCAATCCTCTTTTTTTTTCACGGTTTTGTTCGCTTCATGTCCAGCCCATGGCCAGCCCATGGGATTGGTTTATGACGATGTGCATACGGTTTCCCCCACAATGTAGATATACAGCTCCTCCTGCCAATCATCTAAAAAACGCCCACTGTGGTAGGTACCCCCCTCTACACATCGTAGCTTCACATGACATCTAGCTTAGCAGGTGGTTTAGCATGGCAGTCCCCTAGCAGGAGGCGACAGATGTCATAAAACACACTCATCGAAGTGACTTGTAAGTTCGGGCTTCGCATCCATTCCGGAAATTGGAGCGAAACACCCCTGGTATACCCGTTTCTGTCTTAACACCACACTAGTCTATATACTAATGTTTAAGGCCACGGCTCGCTTGTCCGCGCTTTCATCCATGAATATTGATGTTCGTGCGAACGAATGTGGACTTGGCCGGCCTTCACGCATCCAGCGGTGATCCGTCGGCCCTCCACTACCGAGTAAACTCCAAGGCACGGCCGGAGGTCTACAACATCGTCACCGACGTGCTCAACAACAGGTAAAAATGACTTTGTTTGTGTTCAGTAGGTTTTGTAAATTACGCGCCTCTCCTTTCAATGCGGCAAGTGCATACAGTAATCGAAGTTCACCGCCAATCCAGGGCTTCACGGAATCTAGCTTCGTAGCCCTAAGCGTGCGAATGCATAATAGGTGGCGGACGTACGACTTCGTGCCCGATATATACTATCGTACGTGAGCCTGGGAAATGTGTGCGTTGGTTGAGAGCATGTGGGCGCAAGCACATGCCAAGGGGGAAGGGGTATACGTGGAGTACAGATTTTGTGTGGTTTGGATCTTCAGTTCATTAGTTGGATCGGCTGGAATAAAATACTGTGTACCACGTCAATCCTCTCCAAACAAGGTAACGTATAGGATGCTGCGCACCAAATCGCAAGGAACGTCGACACATACTGAGAGAGCACCAGGTACAAGCAAAATTGAGGACGACTGCGTGAAATTTGATCGAAACCGTGTTCATATTTTTCATGAGACCACAGCAACTTTCTCCTACTACTACCGAACAACCATAGCAAAACGCGCTCTGTTGGAGCTGTACAGTAACACCCCCCCTCGGAACATTCGAACGGGCCAGCCGCTGAAATATTCGGGTGGGTTATGCAGGTGCGAGCAGTGGGAAGAGCTCCCCACGGGACTTGGTCTGAAAACGACGTGGAACTTGCTGTGGACGTGGTCGAAGCCGCACATCCAATACAGCAGCCTCTTGGTGTGGCAGAAGGTGAGGCAAGGCCAAGGTCGCCGTAGGGATGCATCCGATTCTTTTTGGGATCCGGGTATGTCCACCTCTTTACATCACCCGAGACTCGATTTACAGAACAAATGTAAGCGCGACCCGACAACGAACCGTCAGGTTGGTTAGGCGTACATCATACATGTGAAATGTCAGTTTTGTAAACGGGAATGCCCCAATATGCTTGTGGGCGCTTCCTCAGTTCATGGGTTGAGATGCCCCGTGAGCCAGAACCAGTTGGGCCGAAACGTACGATCTCTACTGTAGCACATGCCTTCGAGATGGAAACCACCGGGCTGCGTTTAGTTGGTGACCGGACGGACCTTAGGTCAAGTGTATGGTGGCAGGGGTGTACTCGTTTCACGCATAGCCGTAGTTTTAAGAACATGGACCGTCACATTCTTAAAATGGCGGAACGAAGCACGTCGGGTTGATTTAAACATCGCACGCACCAAGCACGAGGGACGATGGGTCGTTCGGCGAGTCACATGAAGGGTGTGCTGCATCCTACTAAGAACTACTTGTGAGGCGGACTTCCGCGTCAAGTGCGCACTCTCCAACATATGGATGACAGGTTCGATTCTTTTTGAGTTTTGGCGTTGGCACTTTCAGAAACATACTATGTGTATCTGCGTGGTGAGACCTTGCCATATATGCACACTTCTACGCTGGCGATTTGTATTGGTCGAGATGGGTCCATACCGTCGTGGTACCAGGGGGGGGTACTCTACACTTTAATCCAATATAAAGTGATTTACGAGGCTACTGACTTCAGAAACTACATCCTAGGTGCATCTCCAACGGAGAATGCATCACAATACTATCGATTGAAAAATTCTATCTTGCGCTCAATCATGTACAATACCAAATTATCAAGCTATAACATCAAATCTGCTAGAATACATATATATATATATATTTTTTTTTTCTCTCGCTTACTCTTGCTTACACGCCCCACCTACTACCGAAATTCGCGAGAGTAATAAAACACTTCCACGCCCTGGATATCGCCTCGTTTCAGAGCCGTCCATACCGCTGCTGCAATTCCCACCCACCCCCGTCCCCAACGCCCCCTTTATCACCACCACCCGCACCATCGCCCAGACCTAGCACCACGCGTATAGCCAACCCCTACATCTATGCGACCTAAAGCCCTCCCTCCCCGCCCCAGCCCCCCCCCGCCACATTCCTCCCCCTCCCCCACAAGAATTATTTATCGTTTCCACGCACAAATAGACCTGCCCCACCCGTCCCCTCACCCCCCTCCCCCCCTCCCGCCCCCCTGTTGATAAAATCAGGCCCCCACGTCCTTAAAAACTCCGCCCTCCCCTCACCGGATATTCGACTTACAGGATTCACTTGATAAACTGATGCATTTCCTTCCACAGCTGTCAGATTTTGTCCCCCTCAGAAACGGGTTTTATAGTTTCCGCGCACAGACCTCCTAACATCACCCTGTTGACCCTGATAGCTACACTGTAGTTGCAAGGGGAGTCGCCGATCTATATCCTTAATGAGGACACACAACCCGTTATACGCGCGATCGGGGTATCACACACAACTTGCAAAGATGAGTTTCGACGAAATATTCGATCTCACAGCTGGAGTGTATTTTAATTTTTATGGTAATAAACAACACCAGTCAGGTAATATAAAAGGCTGTATTATCGCTACAACCGTCATGGTTTCCGCGCACATATTCAAGTGCCCCGCCTGCCCCCCGCTCCCCGCCCCCTCCAATCCCTCTCTTGTTGTAACGCCCCACCTAAAATCAAATCTGCCAGAGTAGTAAACACTTCCAGCCGGCTGATATCACCTATTTATCTTTCTAGCCGTCCATGCCGTTGCTCCAATTCATTTCCGCCCCCCCCTCCCTTTCCCCCCCCCGTTCCTTCTTGTTCAACGACCCACCTAAAATTGAAATCGGTCAGAGTAATAAACACTTCCACGCAATCGATATCACGTCATTATCTTGCTAGCCATCCATGACGTAGCTTCAATTCATCCCCCCCCCCCCCCCCCCCCCCCTCCAACGCCCCCCCCCCCCTCCAACACCCCTCCTTCCCCACCACCCGCACAATCGCCTACACCTAGCACCACGCGAACAGCAAGCCCCTACATAATTGCGACCTAACCTGTTAAAAACCCTCCTCCCCCCCCAACCCCCCCCTCTCTCTTTGGCTTTTGTCCCCCGCTCCCTCTTGCTCAAACGCCCCACCTAACATCGAAATCACCTCATGACTGATTCTACGATAGCCCCCCCGAAACCGGTGATTTTCTTTAGTGAATGTTTTATGGCTGGTAGACACGAGGAAGGATGCTATGAAAAAAGCATCCTGGAACATTTTCATGCTTGCAGAGGTCTATCGAACGATGACGTCAGGGGGGCAAGAGGAACCACCGTATTTCAGGAGACACGATCGGGAGAGCGCTGGTTTCAAAACCGGCGATTTCGTTAAAGAACAGGGTGTTGGGGGGTCTACCGCAGAACGACTTTCATTATCTTTCTAGCGCCATCCATGCCGCTGCTCCAATTCACCCTCCCCCCCCCCCAACGCCCCTTCCTTCCCCACCACCCGCACCATCGCCTAGACCTAGCACCACGCGTATAGCAAACCCCTACATCTATGCGACCAAAAGCTGTTAAAAACCCTTTTTCCCCCTCCCCCTCCCCCCCCACCCCCTCGAACACTCCGCCCTCTCCTCACTGCTCACTGGTTGTATGACTTACAGGATATACATAATATAGTGGTGCATTCCTCTCAAAACCGTCAGATTTATCCCCTTAAAGGATTAATAGTTTCTACGAACATTTTGAGTTGCCCCCCCCCCCCCCCCTCCCCCCCCCCCCGCTGCTCCGTCTTGTTCAAACCCATGCCCCTACGCCCTTAAAAACTCCGCCCTCCCCTCACCGGTTATACGACTCACAGGATGCACTTGATAAACTGATGCATTTCCTTCCACAGCTGTCAAATTTTGTCCCCCTTAAAAACGGGTTTTATAGTTTTCGCGCACTGACTGACTAACATCAGCCTCTTGACCCTGATAGCTACACTGTAGTTGTAAGGGGAGTCGCCGACCTATATCCTTAATGAGGACACACAACTCGCAATACGCGCGATCGGAGTATCACACACAAAACTTGCAAATATGGGGTTCGACAAAATAGTCGATCTCACAGCTAGCTGGAGTGTTTTCTTTTTTAATTAATATGTCTGTCGAAAGGTATCGAGGTATCGAGCCTTCTTGAGAAGGCCGTTACATTAACAACGTCAGTTACAATAGGTACATTGGATTCTATAGCAAAACCAAATCATCGGGCGAATGCTCCACCCTCCGATGTTTTCTCCATGCGCAGGTGAACCACTTCCCGAACTCCCGGGAACTTACCAGGAAGGACCTCCTCAACAAACACATATCCAGGTAACGTCGATCCATCACGTACGCGGATAGTATTTTGATCAACATCGACGGGCAGGAGATGGGCGGAATCTGGGCAGGAGGGGTGTTGCACCCTCTGCGCGATCGAAGTGAGAAGTGATCCGGCGCGAGGTAGAAGGGACGGGGGACGGCACACCTGTGACCACGGTCAATCCGGAACAGATCCTTGCCATTATCAAGGACCCCACAAGGCAGAGTGACCGGAAAGAGAGTTTAACATGTCGACCTTGAGACAGCCACGGGGCTGTGACACTCATAAAAATACTAGGAAAAATGTCTTCCCCGAATATGCTCAACACGTGCACCGTCCTCAGATTCCCGTACGCCATCGAATCGGCGCGTTGCACGTCCAGCTATATGAAAACGGCCCTGCTCATGGCAGTGCTCGTTCCATATTTATTGCGATGGTATGCGTAGTAGGGTAGGTTTGGCGATGGTTTAAACAAACGAAGCCGCGTGGAAAAGGCTTTGGCGTAAAATTTGCCGCTCGAGGACGACTTAGGCAACCAAAGCAACTCGGACATATGCGAGCAAACAACGTCACCCAGAGATGGTCTAAACACAAGCAACGTGTCAGCGATGATTTGAGCAAAAACACGACAGCACCCCGGCGATGAATCTAGGAAAAAACGTTGGTGTCGGCGGTCATATCAGCACATCCGACCACTCGGAAACATTTGTGCAACCAAAGCACTCAGCGATTGGTTTCTCCTTACCTATACTCGTTGCGATTGTCTGTGTGCCCCGCAGATTCATGTCACCCGGCGGACGCCTCGCCAGGGAGTTCCACATAATGCCACAAACGTTCGTCTTGCCGCACGAGTTCACCACCTTTGTCGCCGCCTTCACGTCTTCAGGTAAATACCAATAAAACGCCATTATTAATAGGAGGAGCCGTGACACTACTAGCCTGTTCATACGAAATACCCTGAGATATTGTGTGAAAGTCTTAAGCTGATATGCATGCCTTGTTTTCACATTGATTGTTGGTGTACGTATTTCTCGATTGATTCATGCTATTTAAATGCTTGCTGTTCCGACTCGTAGAGCAACTTGGTCGAGGTCGGGGCAGCTCCAGGGGCGACACGCCGGCAGCAGCTGTGGGAATCGACAGCTCCGACGACTCTCGAGGCGAGGAGCGGAGGACTGGAGAAGGAAGGGGGATGCGGGGGGTGTGGAGAAGAGAAAACGTTTGGATAATGAAGCCGGTGGGGATGTCACGCGGCAGAGGGATACGTCTTATCGACGACATCAAGAACATCAGCTACGCGGACAAGGTGGGTAGTTAAATATAATGAGGAGCGAGGTAGATAGACCTCAGTAGCCAAGGTCCAGCTGCCAGAAGTGACAATATTCACTCGAGGCTGCGTGTTACAGTGATATTATAGGGATATGTCTTTTCCGCTACCGAAGTTGGACCATTCGCGCGAGCGGCTCTTCTTTCAGAAGATGGACATAAATAATAACAAGTTTTGATGGCGCAGCGTTACTGTGCTCTTTTTAAATCGACAGCGGTTCATACCGCGAATTTGATCGACGCAAAGCAACGCATTAGCTGTGTCCCGTGAATTGCTTCAGCCCGCTGGAAACAAAGGCCGTGCAAGCAACCCCGCGCCTTAGCGCAAGGTCGTCGATTGAACTTCGAGCGTCCCGCTACCTGTGCCTGATGTATTGACGTTTGACGTTAGTTTTTATATATGCAGGGCGGATCCTGTGTGTGCTAGATGTGATGAGTAGAAAATTTTCATTGGCGGGAACGATAAAATGCTTACCTGTCCCCAATGTATCAACGGTGGTTGTGTCCAAGCAAAACGGACCCAGCGTGCGCTAGACATGATGAGCAGGAATGGTAATCTACACAAACTACAAGATATTTATGATATCGACAAGGCACAAAAACGATAAGATAGATATGACAACGACAATGTACACAAAATATAAGATATATGCGATAACGATAATGTACAGAGAGGCGTGGTACGATAGATGTGGCATTTTGTGTCTGAAATGTTTTTTTGCATGAAGGGTCTTATTAATCCGAAACAGTTTCAGAATTTCATTCTTCTTGCTTTTGCTTCATGTTTTGCTGCATGCCCAATTAATTAATAGGACACACACGCGGTTGTTCCAAGGGGAGCATTTCACGATTTTCCTCCAAATCGGTTTGTTGGGAGAGGTGCATAATAATACGTATAGTCTATAGGAGCTCGAATGGAGGAGCTTCAAAAAGTAATTGATGCGCGTCTAACCTATTAATAGTTACACAACAAGCACCACAACACATACGATTTTGCTCGCTCCGACCTCCGTACAACGGAAGGTGGTGCTGCAGAGGTACATCGGTAACCCCCTGCTGCTGGACGGCTACAAGTTCGACCTCAGGCTGTACGTCCTCGTCACGTCGTTCAACCAGTAAGTCCTTACAATAATGGCTTTTAATGGGTGCCACGATAGCGAGAATGGCGGGCTCTGGACAAACCATATCGTACGGACAATGCTCCTCGACTCCATAACTAGCCAGTATACTGTATCATACCGCTGAAACAGCGTTTGTACCATCCGCCACCCGTAGTTGACGCTCTTACTCTGCTCCAGGCTATGGGTGCTGTGGTTGGGAGATCTTATTTCTGCACCTCCGGTTTTATCGGCTCAGCACCACGCGCGCGAGTGACTACCATGTTGCAAGTGACCACCTTATTCCCATCCAGTTTTGAGCTGAGACACGCGTTTTGGTTTCGCGATGTACACCAGCATGGGTTTGATACTTGTTGGCTGAGCCGCTCTGGAGCGAAACACAGGATCGTTCGCGCGTTGATATTGCTGTTGGTGTCGGTGTTGGTGTTGCTCATACTCGTCAAAGAAAACAGGGGCACCCCTTCTACGTTAGCTTTGATATTGTGTTTCTACTTAGGATGGACGCTATACCGTACAGTGTATACGGTAGTAGCCGGGTCACTTTCTTTTGGGCCATTTGTTCGGCGGCTCGGTGCTGCCACTCGCGCTTCGCACCGAGTGGCCGAGTGGTTAGATGCCTGGGGTGTCGTCTCTTGGTGTTGCTGTATGCACCGACAGTAACCGCCATTAACGAACTACTGGCACGCTACGCCAAGAGCATGGGCTTGGGCCAAGTTGTGAGACCTTCGCACGAGTTGTCCACCCCCGCCAGTAATCTTACACTACATAGAACGCTATATATAATACAACACAAAATATATTGCGTTCGACTATGCTATGTTACGTGCGGTACTAAAATATCGTCGCACCGTATATAACGTAATACATCACCAGGGTGCACTATCGATCGAATTTCGTATTGGAGGGGATTTGTCAACAACAGTAAGGACACCCGTGCTATCCAAGGCGTAGCAGCAGGATTTTGACGAAACCAAATTCTTGAATGACGGGGGCGGGGTTTTGCACCTACACTCGTCGAATTTCATCGTTGTTTCTCGGCAATATGATTTTTCGTACTTGGACCAGATAGATGAGATTTGCTCATCGGGACCAACGCTACCGGTTATGTATGCTATGAATGCTATGTATGTTATGCATGTTATGCATGCTATGTAGTCTATATTGTTATGTATAACAATGGTATGATAGGGGGGTATGGTAGGGGGGTGGGTCGCCTTTTAAGGACCTTGTTTTGCAGCGGCTTGGGGCCACTCGCGCGAGTGACTCCCCGTGATTTATTCTTCAATATGAATCCCCGACGGGATGGTTAGCCGTGCTGCGCCAAAAACATCGCCAAAAGTGTTTTTGTCAGCGAGATACAGAATGTTAATATGTACCAGGTATGTTATAATATAAAAATATGAATACACTCCAGCTGTGAGATCGAAGATTTTGTCGAAGCTCCTCTTTGCAAGCTGTTTGTGATACTCCGATCGCGCGTATTACGGGTTGTGTGTCCTCATTGAGGATATAGGCCGGCGACTCCCCTTGCAACTACAGTGTAGCTATCAGGGTCGACAGGGTGATGTTAGTCAGTCTGTGCGCAGAAACTATAAAACCCGTTTCTGAGGGGGACAAAGTCTGACAGCTGTGGAAGGGAATACATCAGTTTATCGAGTGTATCCTGTAAGTCGTATAACCGGTGAGGGGAGGGCAGAGTTCTTATGGACGTGGGGGCCTGGGTCTGAACAAGAGGGAGCCGGGGGGGGGTTGTGCTATGTACGCTATGTATGTTATGATGTATGTTGTTATTTGGAGACCATTTTTTGCAGAGGCTCGGGGTCACTCGCGCGAATGACTCCCCTGTTCTTCGGGGTGATACCACCGCTATGGTAATGATGTAATGGTAATGATGTAATAGTATAAGCGTCCCGAATGGGGTGGTTAGCGACCCTGCGCCAAACATATCGCCTAACAACGTCTTTTCTTCAGTGAGGTACATGGTCTCTCGCGCGAGTATGGTATGATAGTATGATATGATAGTATGATATGATAGTATGATACAATAGTATAATATGATAGCATCATATGAGAGTATGATATGATAGCATGATATGATAGTATGATATGATATGGTAAAGTATGATAGAATGATAGTATGATATGATAGTGTGATAAACTTGTATGATCATGATATGATAGTATGCATGATAGTATGCATGATAGTATGCATGATAGTATGATATGATAGTATGATATGATAGTATGATATGATGGTATGATATGATATGATACGATAGCTCAGACCCCTTAGTGGAAATGGGGGTACCCTAACCGTAACCGTAACCCTACCGTAGCCTTGATGATATGATAGTCGACAAAATATTCGATCTCACAGCTGGAGTGTATTCTAATTTTTATAATATGATATGATATGATATCGTGGCAGGGGTGCTTAACATCTCACCCGAAAGATGAGTTTTGAAAGACATTCGTTTGCACAACCCGATGTTCGCTAGTCCTAACAAAAAGATACCCGCAAAATCCTCAAACAAACCGGAAGTTTCGCGCTTGAGGAGCTTAGCCGCACTGAAGAGGTAACAACAATCGGTAACAATCAGTAACAGTCGGTAACAATCGGCAACAAGGTAGCAGGTAACAGTAAACAAAATTACCGGTAACAAACGTTACAGGTAACGCGTACCAAACATTACAGGTAACAGGTAACAAGGTAACAAACATTACCGGTAACAGGTAACAAACATTACCGGTAACAGGTAACAAACATTACAGGTGACAAATACTACATGTAACCATCACTACCGGTAACTAACAATCATATCTAAACCCCGAAAACCGCAACCAGCCCCTACAGTTGCTATTAATACTATTCATATTATTTATACTACTAGCGTGTCATGCCTCTTTCACTTTCGTCTTTCTATACCTATTTTATTGGGTGAAAGGTATGCATAAACGTTCTCAAAACGGGGAACCTGGTACTCGTAACCTTTCTTTGGACAGTCTTACTTAGTCGACACTTCTTCAACAATTCAACTACTAAAGGTAATTTGGTATCATTTAACTTCAATTTTGGTGGAGGCATGAATTGCTTCAGCCATGATATATGCGTGTACCACTTTTGGTTCCCTTTTTTTCCCTGTGGTATGTTTCCACTCCAGAGTGACTGGAGCCTGTCCAGGGACAATGGAATTGATTATGCGAGTTAATGTGAGAACAATAGCAACAACAGCAACAACAACTGCAACGGGGCGCTACTCCTCTCCTACCTGGTATCAATTTTGTTTTTCCTTCGTGCCTACGGGCATATGTCCCTATCCAGTTCCTGACGACGAAAACTATACAGAAATTACTGCGACGCGCTGGATACCCTTTCTTTTCTAATTGTAAACCAAGTGAACATGTGCGGGTTTTTGTTGCAAGCAGGTTAGAGGCTTTCATATACAAGGAGGGATTTGCTCGGGTGAGCACGCATCTGTATGAAAAGGGGGACATCGGCAACCCGTTTATACACCTCACCAACAGCAGGTGAGCCTCTTCGCCTGAAATTGGCAAGACCTGTTCTTCGATTTGTTCGCAAAACCTCCAGGACGGACAAGCCTATCTTGTCAAGCGCTATTAATCCAATTCAGGTGGAATCAGATCCAATAATCCGTTTTGGTTTTCGCTTTAAGACTATCAAGCGTTCCAGCCAAAAGTAAAGCTCGCGTTTAGATGAAGTCAACCGTTCTCCCCAACGAACAATTTCGACGCCTTACCCTACGGCGACAGCCAGGACAGCACACGCCGTGCACGATGTTGTTTTTACACGGGTTAGGTTAGTGCCAAGATGTGGGACGAGCCGTATCGCATGATGAACTCTTCGTGCTACGCATTGTCCGTTGCCTGCGTCAAGTAATCACCACGCTGTCACGCTTCGTACGTGTTTGTTGTTGAAGCCCTACGCTACCTGCTGCCGTACCCCTCGCTCCCACTCTAGACCAGGGGTGCGGTAGGGGTTTTTCATGTTGTTTTGGGGGCTTTTTCTGCAGTGGATCGGGGTCACACGCGCGAGTGACATACCCCCTGTTCCTGTGTTCCTGTGTGGTCTTTAGTGTTTTAAATTTTTTAACTTTGCGATGTGAGTCCGATACGGATTCGATATGAGGATGCAATAGAGTAACACGGTACGGGGCACAAACTTTGTCTAATATGTACCAGGTAGTTTTTTTGTCCATGAAGTATATAGAGTCCGTCGTGCGAGTATGATAGTATGATAGTATGATAGTATGATAGCATGATATCAGGATATGATATGATATGATATGATATGATATGATATGATATGATATGATATGATATGATATGATATGATATGATATGATATGATATGATATGATATGATATGATATGATATGATATGACATGAGATATGATATGATATGATATGATATGATATGATATGACATGACATGATATGACATGATATGATATGATATGATATGGTATGTGTGAAGTTATTGGGGGGACAGAGAGTGCCCCCTGCAGGTCTGCCAATTTAGCAGGTCCTCGGAGAGTACTCACTTTCTTTTCCTTCGTAGAGACGCAGCTTTATTCGATTCCACCAGAGCCCCGGATAGCTTCTGAGATCGGAGGCACGCACCTCCAATCTATTTTCCAACTTTTCCGAGTATAAAACGCCAACTTAAAATTTATTTGGTATATTTTGGTATGATATGATACCTCAATAAATACCCGCTAGTGAAGAATAGGGGGTATCATACGGTACTACAATCATACTACAATATGGTAGCCTTGGTCTCTAAGGTGTCTAAGACGTAGCAAAAGCCCTTTTCTTATTGCTACAGGCTCGGTGCCTTCAACAACAACAACAACAACAACAACAACAACAACAACAACAACAACAACAACAACAACAACAACAACAACAACAACAACAACAACAACAACAACAACAACAACAACAACAACAACAACAACAACAACAACAACGACAACAACAACAACAACAACAACAACAACAACAACAACAACAACAACAACAACAACAACAACAGCAACAACAACAACAACAACAACAACAATGACTACCAGGTACTTCGAAGTATTAAATATGGTGTAGTGCAGCTGCTCCTCCTACAATTCAGCGTTACGCATGACACCATTAATTAGCAGTATTTTTTTGTCGCACAATGTACCCGTTTCCACGACACATGCATGCTGCCGCAAGTGGCCATCTTGCTTCGGAGGATTTTCACGAAAGTAAGTACTCTATTGATACTATCTACTATACTATTAGTAGTGTACTTCTACACTACAACACTACTACACTACTACCCTAGTATCATATACACTTCACCACATACACCGTGCTATCATGTATTCCTCCTAGAAAGATGATATACTGCAGACACATCGCCTATATTTGTAATCAGAAACAACAGTAGAGTTTCAGTTGACTTCAGTGGGTTTGGATCGACTGCAGTCGCGTTGATTCCAGTCGATCAATCGAATTGACATCGCGTGTGTTGGGCAAAATAGCTATGTCACAGGGGGGCCTGACCTGACCGATGTGGCACTGCATTGCTACAGCGTCCAGCGCCTCAACGAATCTGGAGCAACGCGAGATAACCCCCTGCACCACGCGAACGTAACGGAAGCGGGGGGCACAAAAACGACACTTTCCTATCTGTGGAGAAGATTGAAAGCCAAAGGGGTGGATGTCGCGGCTCTGTGGGCCGGGATCTGTTCGGTCGTCGTGAAAAGCTTGGTGTGCGTGGAAGGCGCCATTCCTAACCAACCCAACAGGTGAAGCAATGTGTCGTAAAAGGGCAACACCGTTTAGCCCAAATTTTTGGTTGCTATCTCGAGGCTTTTGAACCGAACGGAAAAGTCAGAATGCCTGAAATGAATAATCAGATTGCTTGGGGTATGCATACCACCAATGCCACGGTAGTGGAGCTCCTTTTGTGGGTGTGTGTGTTTTGGGCAGTGGCGTGAGGCCACTCGCGCGAATGACCCCCTGGTCCCTGCGGTTATAGGCTCTCGTGCTGTTTTACTGTTTTTCTTGTCATGAATGTTCAATTGGATTGTTGTTGGGCATGCCGCGACAGACAAATCAGCTAATGTGGTGTGATCAGAGAGGTATAGAGTCACTCGCGCGAGCACGGTATGATGGCATGATAGTGTGATAGTGCACATGATAGTGTGATAGTGTGATGGTGTGATAGTGTGATAGTGTGATAGTGTGATAGTGTGATAGTAGTGTGATAGTGTGATAGTGTGATATTAATAGTGTGATAGTGTGATAGTGTGATAGTGTGATATTAATAGTGTGATAGTGTAATACTGTGATAGCGTGATAGTGTGATAGTGTGATAATATGATAGCTCAGACCCGGTAGTGAAAATTGGGGGTATGCTACTAGAATATACCGGGCCGTAGCCTTTATCTTACCTTCACGAAGGGGCTATTGGTCGGTTGCTCTTACTCTTGTAGTATTGCTGAGTAGCGTTTATCCAGGCGGTAGTTAATTCGTGTGGCGGTGGCATGGAGCGGCCCTCAAGCGAGGACCCCGGAGCATTTTGTGCCTCCCTGCTGCCGTAGCCTGTGTGGGTTTTTGCGACCGCCAATACTTGTCATTGTGTTCCAATTTTGCTCGACACTGCCGGTATGCCTGGGTTGCCCGGAAAGTAGACAGCCAGTTACATCTTTGTTCGCCACCAAACCTTCACCTGAATCACCCCCCCCTCCCCCCCCTCCCCCTAACGCGCTGGTAACCTCATAAAATCGAACGGTTATTCCGGTCTTTCTGCCTGGCGCAACCCATGGGGGCTTTAGCTTCGAGGTGTTCGGCTACGACGTCCTCATCGACGACAAGTGAGAAAAAAAACACTGGGTATATTACAGAAGAGGTCCCTCGATATCGGCGGTTGAGTAGTACCGGTTGGCCTTTATAGTGTATGTGAAACCGTTTGGCACATCAACTGGTGGTAGTGGCAGCGTGCTGAATTGGTGCCGGTTACCGCTGCATGACTAATATTTCCGGTGGACTCATACTGACATTATGGAGGGAACATGGCTGTATACCTTTACGTCACTCATCAAGGTTCATATTTGTTCTTCCGTGTTGGTGGCTATCACCCGGGGGCACCAAGTACTGTTCGTAGCAGTAATACATTTTTTGCTTTTGCCGCACTACACGCGAGTGCGCTGCATGGCCTTCAACATAGATCACTTCTACTGGTATCCTAATATTTTTTTCCGTTGTATATTTTGGTTGCTGACCAAGAACATTTTGGTTGCTGATCAAGAGTACTTGGGCTGCTGATCAAGAGTATTTCGGTTGCTGATCAAGAGTACTTTGGGTGTTGATCAAGGGTATTTTTTGTTGTTGATCAAGTGTTGATTATATTGATTGTTGATGAGGAGTACTTTTTCTCCACGGAAAGTAGAACACAGCGACATGCATGCGGGCCCTTGATTGTCGTTGTCCCTTTGGTTTCCCTGGTGCTGCATACCCCGCCAAGGACTTGACAATGCGCTCCGCGTTGTGTTCTGAACTTCCGATGTGGAGGCCGTGTGTCGGGGCTGGCCTGAAGTCCAGCCGCCATTCAAACCTGGGGCTGGTCAAGGTTCATGCCAGCTTCTGGTGTGTTGCGGTTGTTCGAAACACTTTGGTTTTCTTCTTTCTGCCATCAAGAGCTGCGTGCGGCTACGCGTCGTCTGATGGCGAACATATCGTTATCATAGTCTGTAAACGCACCGTTGTGGTCTCGGTAACACCTGTGAGCAGCTCAAACAACTAGGGGGAACTGAAAACCATACCTGGTATGTAACAACGCGTAACAGGGTACGGACATCGTCTCCAGTTCAAGACGTGCTGCATGCGAAACTATCCTCTTCAACTGCTAACACGCCCGACGCTTGTCCCTTCGCGCATCGTTTCGTCTGCTTTGAAGGCTTCGGCCTTGGCTGATCGAGGTTAACGCGTCTCCGTCGATGACTCGCGACAGCCACATCGACAGGCAGGTGCGCTTTGGTAACCTAAGGTGTAGCTAGCAACACGCAACGGCAGAGGTAACCAATAGTGATATTTGAGGGTTCTTTGAAGGATACCTAGTTTCTTCACCTGATATGCTGTGTACTAACCAATACGATACCTGACCAGAGAACTCGAGAAACAGTGGAAACTACTGTAAGCCCGATGTACAACGGCTTGGGCTTGGTAAGCTGTGTAACAAATATGACTGCCAAGAAGACCTCTGAGCCGAGCACAGGGCGCAATATCTCGTGCGAGAAGAGACCTGGAACGCGTGCTAATGCCACCTCTATCTATAAAAAATGTGCTCTATCGAATGTCCTGTATTAATGTCTTAGATTAAATGTCCTACATTAAATACTGGGGCTGAAAAGTGCAACTCCAATGATACAAACGACATGAAAACGACAACTAGCCGAGGAAAAGGCAGGGTATGGAAGAACTTTCCAACAGTGGGGTGCTTGCGACTTTCAAACTGTCTTCGGCCTGGAGATAATGTAGTCAGTATTATGCAAACCATACCACGCCACAACTCTCGGTCAGACTGACCCACGAAAATTTAGGATAGTAACTAAACGAATGGTAGGAAAATATATTGCAACGGTCAAGTCAGACAACCCGGGAAAAATTAGGATGATACTTGAACAATACTTGAACAATACTTGAACAATACTTGAACAATATTTACTTGAACAATATTTACTTGAACAATACTTGAACAATACTTGAACAATACTTGAACAACACTTGAACAATACTTGAACAATATTTACTTGAACAATACTTGAACAATACTTGAACAATACTTGAACAATACTTGAACAATACTTGAACAAATGGTCCACGGCAAAATATTTCAAAGCTAACGTTTCCGCTGATTTTTCGTAGGTTGGGTTGCCTTCAGATTGTGACGCTCGACGGTTTTAATACTCACATTTACAACATTTTTTCCTACCCGCACCTCCTACCCAGCCAACCTTGTTATCTCGAAAGCACACCACACCAGTGCACCACCCAGGATCTACGTTATCATTAGGGTAACTGTTGGGGCCCTTCTTTACATCGCCCCGGTGTCACTCGCGTGATGAGTGAACTACCTGTTCCTTTACGATCTTAAGCTTTCGTTCTCAACAAGGCCACGGTAGGGGGTACTCCCCCCCTTTTCACTCGTACCATACTATCATATCATACTATCATATCATACTATCATACTATCATACTATCATATCATACTATCATATCATACTATCATATCATACTATCATATCATACTATCATATCATACTATCATATCACACTATCATATCATACTATCATACCATACTATCATATCATACTATCATATCATACTAAAATACTACCAGGTATCATACTATCATATCATTCTATCATATCATACTATCAGACTATCATACTCGCACGAGTGACTCTGTACCTCACTGACCACACCACGTTAGGTGGTTAGTTTGGCGCAACGTAGCTAACCATCCCATCAAGGATTCATATCGGAAAATATAAATCAGCACGAAAGAAACACTACGACCGCAAGGAACAGGGGGGTGGGTCACTCGCGCTATAATAGTGACCGCGAGCCACCGCAAAAAAAAAGAATCCCCCCCCCTCAACATATCATGAACATGACCCTTATGGTACCGTACCATTGGCTTGCTGCTAAAACTCGCTGTATCATTCCGCAATGTTATGACGCTATTCGTAGTCGCCGAAACTTGGCAGTGAGAGGGGAGCACTCTTCCAAGCGAGTAGTGACAATCGGGTTACCCCCCCTTCCGCAGCCTTTGTCTCCCGCCGAAATGCTCCGTCCCGGCGGTACAGGGATGCGCGAAGATCACCGGCCATTCGATTACCGCCATGTATGGAATTGAATCAATACCCCCCGCCCCCGCCCCCCTCTCCCTCGCCGCCATGTGGCCCTGTTCGTTTCAGGTGAAGGAAGCTCTGATTATCGACACGATTCATCTAGTCGATCCCCTTCCGTTCGACAGGTGACTCCTCGCGCCAACCGATAAAATACTTCGGGAGTTCAAAGAATTAAAGCACGCGCATACAGCATCGACATATCTCTTTGTACTCTGGACCTCTATGGATTGGTATTTTTCGGTTGGCCTAGTGTCACGGGTGTCACGGCTCCAAGCTGTTAAGCCACAGCAACAAACGTATATACGGCACGCAACGCAATCTGAAATGCGACACATACTCAACGATCGAAGGGAAGCGATGATATGTGGGGAAATGACGAGCCCTGTGCCGGCTGCAATGGAGGCATGCATCTGAGAGGAGGCGCTGTGAAACAGGGGGACACGGCTTTGCGAGAAGTTCGTAGAGGACCAAACGTGCGCGAGAGGATATGGAAAGTACCCAAACGCCGGGCTAAACCAGTAAATAACAACTTGGTACGACATTACGGCCCGGTCAAAGCAGACACGCCAGTCAATACACTACGGTCGCGTATAGAAGCATTGGATGCGTTCGCCGCTGAAAATACCCTCGTAAGTTTGAAACGAGTTGCCGATCCGAATTGACGGCCTCCTTTTAACTTTCTTCGTCATACGTGCATTGCTATTTTTATAGGCAAAAGCTGGCCGACGTACTAGAGAAACGCCTGAAAACCTCGGATAACTCCAAAGCTTGGTCGTTCAAAGAGCGTCGCGCATCGGAGAACTCTGACCAAAAACCTTCAAGCGCTTCCACGTTTGAAGGCGAGGACGGCGCGAAGGAATCGGTGAACGGAGCACGTCCTCGCCGAACAAAGGTCAGAGGCACGGGTGCCATGTTGGCGTGAACTCGGGCTACGATAAGGCCTTCGATTTTGGAAAAACATTTCCCTGACGGGACTCCTCTACTTAAGAAGGATGATGATCAAATATCAGTTGTACGAGTACGGTGGGTTACCGTATTGGGCTGTTCACAGGGTGAAGCATACTTGATGGGACTCAGCGTGAAAATGTGTGTGTAATAGATAGGCTCTAGATAAAGGTGCGCATTTTCTGTTCCGGAGGCTTGTCACATGATTATCGTCAATTCATTCCCTCACCCAAGCACCGTTATCAAGAAGGGCGAAAAGTGCACCATGATGCTGAACACCATAATGATGAACACCATGGTGATGAACACCATGATGATGAACACCGTGATGATGAACACCATGATGATGAACACCATGATGATGAACACCATGATGATGAACAAACCATCCCATGGCCTAGGTGCCCAACGAGAATCACGCCAGACAATATTCTGTCTCCGACGATTTTGGGTCAAGAAACCCCGTCATTAGGAAATTCTTTCAGCCGAAAAGTGCTACCTCTGTCGTAGCAGACGTACCCACTACACTACACACTTCAAACACACTTGACTACAAACTTAACTCAAAAACTTAACCCCCACCACCGGACAATCGCTAGGGATCATGCGTGTCTGCGTCACTGACGAACAGGAGACAAATTGTGGAATTAGCCCTACGCCTAACACTGACCTAAAACCCTAACCTAACCACTACGCGTAACCCCACCCCAAGCATACCCCGACACTCCATAACGTCCATGCGTGTTTGCGCCAGGATGAGGTGGGACTAGATAGAGATCTCAACGCCGTTCTCCTTGGTAGAAGGCCAAGACAAGTGGGAGAGCTTCCCGCACAAATGGGGAACTTCGTTAGGCTGTGCCCTGCCACCACTGCCCACCGACACGCGAAACGTCTGAGGAGGAGGGTCATACGACCTAACCCGGGCGAGGATAGTTTGTTTACGAAGCAGTAGAATATGTCTACAGTGGTAGTGGCGGTAGTTGTGTTGGTTGTGGTTGTTGTTGTTGGGGGTGTCGGTGGAGGTGTCGGTGTCGGTAGTGTTTGTGATGGTGTTGGTGATGTTGGCGGTGTTTGTGGTGTTGGTGGTGTTGATGGTGTTGGCGGTGTTGGCGGTGTTGGCGGTGTTGGGGGCGTTGGTGGTGTCGGTGGTGTCGGTGGTGTTGGTGGTGTTGGTGTTGGTGTTGGTGTTGGCGTTGGTGTTGGTGTTGGTGTTGGTGTTGGTGTTGATGTTGGTGTTGGTGCTGATGTCGATGTCAGTATTTGGTGTCGGTGTTGGTGCTGCTGTTGTAGGTAACGATGAAGGTATGCGGGCTGGTGGTAGTGATGTTGATTGCGGTTGCGATGGTGTCGCTCTTGGCGGTGGCGGCTTGGTGTGTTCGCGTTGGCACAGCATTTTTTCCAAATGTTGGAACTTCGTTGGAGGTTGAAAAGTGGACGGTTAGCGAAGATCGTAGTTTACATTTCACGAATATATATGTTCGGGACCATGCCGAATTGTATGATCGGTTCAGAACGTCGGGAAACGTTAGGTATTAGGTCCCCTACCGAATGTAGGACAGTGCTGCAAAAACATTCTGTGCAGGCCAGGTGCATGCGACCGTAGAGGTGCCGCAAATTTTTTTGGAGCTTCTCACTGGAGGCGCCCTATCCCCCCCTCCGATCGTTGACGTCGAGCTGAATAGCTGAATGCAAGTACCACCTGATGAATGGACAACCTCACGGTCCACGAAACAAGAAGAAGAATGTATGTATTATGGCGATGTTGGATTCTTCCTCGGACAAGGAGGCTCATTAGCCAGAATGTAGTCCCGACCTTGGACTCAGTGATACCCTTACCGTAGTGCTCGTCGTCGTTCATTCAACTATTCAACTATTCAACCATTTAACTATTCAACCATTCTATCATCCAACCATTCCGTTAGGGCTAGGGTGTCCCCCACTCTTTTCCCTTTCCTTTCTTGCCAATAAGAATCAGCAGGTTTAGTCTTCGCTTCCGCTCGGTAGCGTGATATCACACGGACTTAATCCCATGCGGACAAAATTCTCCAAATTCACCCTGATTGAGTACCTCTTGCCGCGGGTCGGGCCAGCAAATACATCCGGACCCTACCAGGACCTGATATACATACGTAGGGCTTTCTACCAGACGGCCACAGGGCAATCAATGGAAAGCGTAAAGAGCTGATACTATCGACACGCATTACGTTCTTACACAGTTTGTTTGGGAGTATGTAATGAATGTAATGAATGTATTGTATTGTACCGAAACCCGAAAAGCGTGGAACCCTATTGTAGCTCTGGCGTCATCTTCAGCACACTTAACAATGGTCTAAAAGACACATGGAACCGTGAGAATCGTCATAGTCAAACCTATACTGTAAGGGATAAATACGGCACTACAGCGGCACTAATACGGCAGCTATGGGAGGGGTGGGGACTTGTAGGGTTTCGGTATTCAGCTGCGACTCAGAGCCACGTGTGCGAGTGGCTGCCACATTAGTGCTCTCCGGTTCGGTGCACGCACCGACATGGCCGCATTCGTTAGAGTGGCGCAAGAGAGTATTCGTTCGAAGTTACAACCGAGGATACGGTGGGGGGTGTACACCCGTTCCCATTCCCGAGGTTATGCCACTCCCACGAGTAGCCTCATCCAAGATCATATTACGCCAGTTTTTCTCACAAAACATCACAAACCACGCATTGGCTGCCTGTATCACCAAACCCCAAGGACCAAGACGCTTGAAAAAACCAAGAGAAATTGGGCACAAAGCCACTCGCGACTCTGAACCGCTGAAAGGAGAATCCCTGAACGTGAACACGCCACCGTTTATTTCGTTTTATGCTCGCGTACATAACGCGTAAACTCGGTCATGAAGGTGAGCGTATCTCCCATACTACAGTCTTGGTCAACCACTGAATTCACGCCGGCGGAGATCAGCCGGGTGATATTCCCACTGGGAGAGGTCTGGTTGATAAGGAGGTCGGTGTCTGCGTAATTTGGCAGATGACGTTCACGTTGTCATCATCGTTTGGAACCTCCATCGTTGTCACATGAGATACACTGCCGTGGACGACCCATGGGAGAGCCGTTAGAGGCTAATGGAAGGTCAACGGAACGCCCATCGGAAGCCCATTGGAAACCGATCCGTGGCAGATACTCGTGGAAGAGTCATGATAACTCCAAAGGGGATTCACGGGAGTTCCTGTGGCGATCCATTGGCGGCCTATGTGACCGCACTATATAGCTCATGGATGACCCAAAGGCAACCTATGCGGCTACCTGGATGGGCCATTAGCGAGCCATGGGCGATCAACGGCCAAAACTACGGTAGAGGCCTGACTTCTAACGCCTGATTTTGCAGTGGCTCGGGGTCGCTCTCGTGAATGACGCGCCGTTTCCCTGCGGTCGTAGGATGTCGTACTGTTTTAGGTTTGCAATATGAGTCCGCCATTGAATGGTTACCTACGCCACGCGGAAACATTCGCCTGAAGTGGGTTTGTCAGCAAGATGCAACGTCGCTCGTGCGAGTGGCTCAAACCAGGTAGTAAAGGAGGGGTGTGATGATGCTACAATACCGTAGCTTCGGTCCAAAGCGCAAAGGAAATTAACACATTGGCGACCCATGGGTCGGTCACCCACGGACGTTGCTTATTTCAACTCAAAACACTGGACTATTGATGTACACTGTAAAGGTGTACATTGCATTTCTGTGTTCCTGATGACATATAGGCAACCCGCGGGCGAGCACAATCAGATCATGGGTGACCCCATGGGTTATCCGTGGGCGATGTGTGGGCGACCCGTGGGTCGCCACACAATCGACCGCTGGAAATCCCCACTGGAGGCTAATGAACCAGTACCACTAACCCACGGGTCATCCATAAACTTGTGACCCATCAGTGACCAGCAGGCGACCCATGGGTCAGCATATTAATGCAGTAGGTGAGCCATGGGTGATCCATGGGTGATCCACTGGCCCCAACGAAAAAGCGATGGCTGATCCATGTGTGAAGCACGAAACCTAGCCACATGCCAATCATTGATCCATGCGGGACTCGTGGGAGATCCAAAGACCGACATCGTTAACCCAGAGCCACGCCATGGTCGACTCAGCACCAGCAGCATTGGGTGATCCATGGGCAACTCACGCAAGACCAAGGTCAGTTGTTTTTTCTTTTTTTCTTTTATCCTCCGGCGGATGGGGAAAAATATAGCTTTAGCTCACCACACTTCCACGTATTTCATACGCGTCGTGTGTCGATTTAACTCAGTTGCTTTAGCAGCCCAAAGCTAGCTGGCGCACCCTTCGGATCCCATTGTAGGTATAGCGTGAGCTGTCCCTATATTGGGGATGTTATGATGATGTTATGACGGTGTTATCGTATACCCCCCATTTTCACAAGAGACTTTTGACGTTTCACCACACGCACGAGTGACTTTGTACCTCACGGTCAAAAACACTTTAGCGGGTATTTTGGGCGCGGCATAGCTTCACGTTTCATTGCGGGATCAAATCGAACAATTGCAACAGCACGAAAGCTTAAGACCGCAAACAAACACGGGTGTCACTCGAGTGAGTGACCCCGAGCCACCTTAGAAAGGCGCGAAAAGTGGCCGTTGTCGTACCGTAGCCTTGGCCCAGTACATGTGGGCGATCCATGGCCAGACCCTCAAACCTATCGGCGATCCAATGATCTGTCGATCCGGGAAGAATATTTGCTCGTGGTCGTCAACCCACAGGTAACCCATGGGCCAGCAGAATCAAGTAATGCGTGACCTACGAGCCCCCCAAGGCTGATCCAGTAGCAAACCCATGGGCCAGCTCTCAAAATCTTCATGTTGTCCATTGCGACTCATGGGCGACACGTGACACGACGCTACACACTTGACAGCAACGCATTGGCACCCCATAGGCAACCCGTGGGCGAACACAATAATCCCATGTGTGTGATTCATGGACGATCCATGAGCGACCCAGTGGCCAGTATAGTACAAAGCAGGGGTAGCCCGTGAGAGACTCATCGACAAAACGGTTAAACCCGCGATCGACTCGTGGACTAATCATTGCCAACCCATCAATGACCCACGATGCAGCACTACATAACCATGGGCGACGGGCGACCCATGGGCCAACATATAAAATTCATGGGCGGCCCATGCACGACGAATGGGCGGCCAGTAGCCAATCACTCCAAATTCACGGACGAACTACCGACGATAAATGCAACCCTAGGGTGACTTATGGACCAACGTTTTATCCCCGTGCGGGCGACCTATGGGTGACGCACGGGCGACATATGGGGGGGTGTTATCTTGTTATCGGTGATCCATAGACGAATCATGGGCAACCCATATAGCTGACCCATGTGCCGGTACCACAAACTCGTGTGTGATCCTTGGGTGATCCATGGCGGCCAGTACGTTTATCGCGTGGGCGACCCGTGTGCGACCTCATGGGCCAGTACTACTAATTTGTGGATGACCGATGGCAAACCCATGGACTAGGATCACAAATCAGCTGTTACCCCATGCGTTGCTCATGGGCACACCCATGAGTTTAAAGCATTCACCCACGGGTCACCAGGGTTATCCCGTAGATTGCCTATGACTCGTCCACGGGTTTGCAGTCCAGGCCCATCGGTCGGGCGTGTCGCAACTGGGTCGCCCATAGGTTAACAGTACAGGCCAACCGATGGCCGATGGGTCATCTAACAACCAAGAGGTCGAGGCCAAGTTCCACCCCCTTGTGTCGCCGAAAGGTTGTCAGGGGTCACCCAGATCTGGCCCATGTGTCTCCCATCGGATCCAGTGAGTGCTTACTGCTTGGCCAAGGGTCGCACGTGGAAGACAAATCGATGGACCATATACCACAGTTTTTGGCCCATGGGTTTCTCATGGGTCGTCTGTGGGCGACGCATGGTTTTATTTTGTCGTCCCATGAACTGCCTGTGGGTCAGGTGGCCGTTATTCGCTGGTAGTGCTGCCCCATGGTTCGCTTATGGGTCGTCCATGGGTCCGCCACTCCTTGACAGTGCTATATCCATGGGTAGTAAATGGATCACCCACACATGTATGGAGCCTGTGGTTTCCCCGTGGACCGCCCACCACTTTAGATTTTTGTTCGCCCATGCGTCACCCATCAGTTCCTGGTACTGGCCCATGGCTCGTCCATGGTTCCGTGTCTACGGATCTTCCATGAGTATACCGTAGGGGCCTTTTTTGCGGGACACCTATATCCACGTTCAGTGAATCACGCGGTCCAAGAGCATCCGTACAATAGTGTAGTGCAACATACATCTCTGAAGATGGAGAACCAAGGCATCGAACTATCAGCAACATGTCGGCGACTATTAATACGTCGCGCGATAAGATGATCTGATACTGCCCTTTACGAGCAAATTCCGTTGACTGCGTCGGTGCCGCGCCTTCGTCAGCTCGACGAACAGAACACAGGAACAAAAGGGTGCAGTTCCCGATCGACCGTGGCCTGCGAACGACCTTGGGACCGCCCATGGCAAGTCTTCCCGTGCCCTTGCGTGGAATATACCGGCTCAATCAAGCGGTGCGGTTGTATCAGATGCAATGTGTCGCATCCTTGTTCCGTTTAGACAAGTTCCTGGTACTGTTTTAACGACACCCATAGACTAGAGTCTCGTCTCGGGTCGAAGCAGGAACATGTTGTGCTCATGGGAATGACGGCAGTTTCATCTATTCGTCCGATGCTTGTGTCATTCTTGACCGTAAAGATATCCCAAAATCTAAAGTTCTTGAGGCCTCTTCATAGAATTGTCATTTGATTGGTTATCGTTTAACCAATAATGACGTTTCATTGTGTGGCCTCTTCATACCAAATGGAACTCCCAGATTTCTGGAATAAGGTAGATGGTGGGAGTGTTCAGGAGTGAGAGTTCAGACATCTCGATAGCTACTAGTGCACACCAAACCTACGGCAGCGGAGAGAATTGTGGGTGAGGCTTGCTGTCGGTGATCCCTCGCGACTGACTGACTAGGTGCGTCCATTGAGCTTTTGTTTTAGCAGAGCATCTGAGTTATGTCGCCTCACTTCTAGATATCTATCCCTCCCTGTCGGGTGGTGCTGTCCCCTGGCGAGCGCGCTGAGTGCTCTTCCCGATGATGCCAACATCGCAGGGCGATACCGCTCCCTCGCTGAGGCTCGCGCTGTTCTCGTCGGTCTTGCCAAATTGCTCCTCACTTTTGCCGATGATGTGCCTCATGCGGCGGGGCCACGTTGCTTGCTGGTTAGCAGCGGGCTCCTGAAGTACGTTTTCGTCTAGGAAGAAGAGTTGATGTTGGCTACACCATAGACCAGACTATATTGTGCCCCTGCAAACCTGAAACCAGACACACACTCCCTGACCCGCTCTGATCATATCTAGATACGATATCTATGCGGGCCGATGGCAATGCTATCGTTAATTATTGCAATGCTTGACCAATGTATTACGCTGTGAAGGGCCCGTGTTTGCTTCTCCCAGCGACCACTACACGTTCGAGGTACCTGGTATTTATCGGGCGGGTAATACCAGGTTATTATTTCTCTCTCTTTATTTTTAAATCACTTTTACGTTCCATTTCAACTCGGAAGAAGTTTCACCATCAGTGATCTTCTGGAAAAAAACCGTAGACACAGGTGCACAGTGGTGTCTTTCCTTCATCCCTCTCGGCACTTGCCTTCATTTTTATTGCGCAATAGGGTTCAGCGTTCACGATTTTCAGTTTTTTCATGCTCGTCGATTTGCATCGAATTTCGCCAACTCGCGCTCTCGCACTCTTTCAGCCTGTCAATTTGTAGGAAAGAGTTCACCCCTTGCGGGCTCGAACCTACGGCGTCGACCTCAATAATGGTCGCGCGGGTTACCATTGAGCCACTGGGAACTCCGGCTCTCGTAGCCAGTCATTATTAATAGTCTAGTCTAATTGATACTCCGGAGTACGTTATTAGTTTGATAAACCAGTGCAATGGATGGTTGGGAGATGATCAGACTGCATGCTGCGTGAGCTCGTTCGGTGCTTCAAAACCGGACTACGGATGCTGGTGTACAGCAGACCGGTTGCCGTATACGGCTCGTACCGGGCGATTATTTTAGGTATACAGCAGTACGAGCGGGGTTTTCCCCTTCGGCAAATTGATTCCTACCACCAACTCCGTGTATGCATAATGGTCGAGAAGGCGCTCATACCAATAGTTCAGAATATTCCAAGGCCGCAACGGCGGCAGCATACCCCTAAAGGTGACGCTTGTCGAATTGTGATGATACGACGATGCTCGTTTCAATTGCCAACTATGTGGTCCTGAAAGCGCCCATTAGCAGCACGGCAGCAGCACGTGTGCCGACCAACAGTCGGGTGCACCCGCATACTCTTGTTATATTTTATTTTATGTCACTTTTTACTCTTCAGCTCAACTCATATGAGCTTTTACCCCCGGCGATTTTCTGGACAAGACACAAGGCCATGGTCACAGGTGCCTCCCCCCGGCGCTACACGCCTCCATTTTCTTCGCGCATATGGTTCATCATTCCCACTTTTGAACTTTTCGTGCTCGTCGATTTAATAGAATTTAGCTTCAACTCGCGCTCTCGCGCTTTCTGCTAGCCATTTTTTCAAGCAAGAGACAGTCACTACTAGCACCAGCATGTACTCGTCTTGATCGATTCTGCGTCATTAACTATTGTAGGGACAAGGTAGACCTTTCTGCTACTCCACAGGAGACCCCTGGAATCTAGTCCGCGATCACAAGACAGGCTCCCGTAACACGGGCATCGCATTCGTACTGCTGTAAGTTCGAATTCCAGCATCCAATCAATAGCGGTTTTCCGCTTTACCGGCAAATGGCTCATAACAGCTTCACACACACCGTTTTCCGGCTAACAAATTGTAAACAGAAACCGTCTGAGTTTTCAACCACAGCAGCACATTAGCAGCAGCAACAACAGCGGCGGCTTCTTGAAATTGGGCAATCCTGCTGGCTGTAGTAGCAGGCAACGGAGATATTACAGCTTGCTGCTGCAGTGCTGTTTGCTCCTACTGAAGTCTTAGAGCATTTTTCCAGGTTGCGTCTGTCAGCCGCTCGTGCCTATGATGCGCACATCGGACGAATGCCTTGGTTTGACATCAGCGCCCACCGATCTGTGCCTGCTGGCACTTCGCATGGGCGGTATGTGCTGCTGCTGCTGCTACTGCTGCTGTCCCGCTGACCAAAAGTTGGTTTCCGGGTTGCTATCTCCACATTATGTGCAGAGACGATGGGGTAAAACAACAACCACACACGAGGGCCGAAACACAAGGCGGGGCATCCGGTGAACGCTTCCCACCTGCGTCACTGCGTGCGCACGGCATGAGCGGCGGCTGCCCAGGTGCATGGTATTGTGCGGGTGGCTTCTGCTCGCTCACGGTTAGGTCCTCTATTAGATCGTGTGCCATGATACGGCTTTCTGCTGTGATAAGGCCTTTTGCTGTGATACGTGATGGCGAATTACAGTTACGTGGTACGACTTTCATTACTTGCGTGCAGTGAAGTGTTCTCGTACTCGAATCCTCTAGTCCATAGATCGTAGGACGGACTGTGCCTTGGTGGTTGTAACGATCTCGAAAAAGTCCTATAAATGCTGTTATTACCTGGTATTGGTTTGACTCCGTCGAGGCGTTACCAACTCGCATTTACTCCTCGCAACTACGCCCGGGCTTCGCAGCGGCGAGCGGATACCCGCCGACAGCTCCAATTTTGTGAGCAACATCCGTGTGGCGTAGGGTTCACGTGCAAAAATTTCCCCCTGATAACCTCATAACCTCATAACCTCATAACCTCATAACCTTAAGCTCTGCGATAGGGGGGGGTTGTTAAGCACCCGTGTTTAGATTGTTTTCTCATTCCCGTAAACGTCCATCCTCTACCTGGCGCATCCCTGGTGGTACCCAGCATCGAATTCAATGTGAAACCTTGCACTTGTACTGATAATGCCGTCACTTTGGCGCTTTCCGCCTCATGACCGTTGCTGGATCATATAATAGTATCGAGGCAAGGACCTTCCATCTCCCCATGCATATGTTACGTAAGACGCGCGAGTCCCAAGGGTTAGGGCCGTTCTTATCGGAGACGTGAATTTCCTAAATATCCTCTTTTTTCCAGTATTTTCCATGAAAAATCGTCTGCATTATTATCGAGCGCGGGGTTGTTTGTCTTTTTTCCCCTGATTTTTTAAAGCCGGGCCATAAAGCAAGACCGCCACCACCCACACCAGCAGTCACGTGCGCCGTCACACAGCAAGCATGAGCGAACATCCCGGAAGACCGCAGAGGAAAGCACCCAGGCCACGTAGATTCGTGCAATCCAGCGACAGCAGCCCATGGTGCCAGGAAAATGCCGAGCACGACAAGGACACCAGCGATAGCCTTCTTCATGTTTCTGCGCCTCGTGTCTGGATAATTGGGAAGGCTGCATCGTTGTTTCGTCCGACTCGCGGATGAGTCCTCCGGAGGCCCAGGTCGCTTCCTTCCATCGGCCATAATGTCGGACCACCCTGGTCAACGCTTAAAGCTACCCGATGGTCCCAGCGTTGAGCCACGGCGCTTGCCGGAGCACTGCCTTCGAAATATTGAAATCGACGGAAGGATTTCCTAATTTGTGATTGTTAACTTCTCCATATTTTTTGTAGCTGAATAACTTCACAAATTGTGACAGAACGCCTCCGCATTTTAAGACACAGTGCACAAATATATGGAAATCGAAGACATTAATAAAAATTAAGACCGAAAAAGGTCTCCGATTAGAACGGCCATTAGAAGGACGTGGAAATGTCATGCAGCATGATACACGACTGCCCGTTTTTGCAAATTTACTGTCTCCATCAGCGAGCCCTAAGGCAGGAAGCCTTTGAAACGCGCCTCCTTTGCCATGGCACCGATATCCCGTTGGCTGCAACGCCTCCGCACTGAAATATGATGCTCCATATTCTCTAAGGCGTTAGCGTTACGTGTTGCGTTGGTTTCTCCGTTGTTCCCCCGTGAAGAAACATATGTGACGCTTGTATCGCTATACTCGTGTGACTCATGCGTTTCGACAGCTAAAGCCAGCTCCTGGGTTTCTTCCTGTGTCTTCCACCCCCCATATATCCCCTGTAGCTAATATTTGCACAAGGCGTGTCGCTTAACCCGCACCACTGCTGTTGCTGGGATTGCTGCCGTCGACGGGATGGTGCTGCTGCTTCAATTCGAACCCATCCATCTTGTTCCGAGCGACGAGTAGCCTGCGTCCAACGAACTGCACACCCCGTAAAGAAACAAACTATGCCTCGTGGTAGTTGGTATCCTTTGACACCTGGTATACGTTCGACGAAATCTTCGATCGAGATCACAGCTGGAGTGTAATTTTCCTTTTTATATTTTATATATAGAAGGACATGCCTCTTCTTGTATGTTGACTTTCCCGCTGGTTGTTGAACTCGTGATTCTACGCCTTTCCGACCCCATAGTAGAAAATTTAGCCATGCAACAGAGCGCACGTTTTGGTCGCTCGGAATTTGCGAGTAGCCCTAGTTGGTGTTAAAGATATTTAGCGGGCAGGGAACGAAGCACCAGCGCGATACATCGAGACAGTCGGTATATACAAGTATGACAAGGGACCAGAACGGCGAGTTGTGTGTTTTTCTGCGTGAGATTTTTCGTTTTTTCCCTCTACCAGAAGAGCCCTGTCGCAACTTTCTTGATACACATTTTTTATTCATAGACTATTGTTTATCATGGTGTTCTCTGTACTTTCACTCACAGCCGGACTTTGATGGCCTCTTGATGAACCAAAAATCGCATGGCAATGGATAGAACATTTAAACGTATGATTCTGTGATACAGAATAGTTTCGGTTCAGTTTCCCGAACTACAGTAGGGAGGTAGGGCGGTGTGAAAGTAAAAGTATTGCGCACAAAATTAACCCCTTGCCGTAACATGGCTTACAGGCAAATACGCACAGCATACATCCATACAGCTGGACAACCGCTGTCAGAACCGCTCTACTAGTACCTAAACTTTGAGCGGTTTGATGTAACCTGCCCTCGAACGCCTCTGACTGCCCTCCTCCCCCTGAACGACCAAAAATCGCATGGCAATGGATAGAACATTTAAATGTATGATTCTGTGATACAGAATAGTTTCGGTTCAGTTTCCCGAACTACAGTAGGGAGGTAGGGCGGTGTGAAAGTAAAAGTATTGCGCACAAAATTAACCCCTTGCCGTAACATGGCTTACAGGCAAATACGCACAGCATACATCCATACAGCTGGACAACCGCTGTCAGAACCGCTCTACTAGTACCTAAACTTTGAGCGGTTTGATGTAACCTGCCCTCGAACGCCTCTGACTGCCCTCCTCCCCCTGAACGACCGCCGACTCTCCCTCTGTCAGAAACTGGAACGCAATGCCCGCCAATGGCACCGAGCGATATGGTTCCACAATGGAATTTTCGCTTTGCGCCAACCGAGACGTGATGACCTTGCTGGCGGAGTTGTTATCTGACCAGTACGCATTTTTTGCCGGTGTGTCGAACGGGTGGAGAAATGCTTGGGGACACCTTGAAAAATCCACCCAAGCGATAACGACCGACACTTCTCCGTCTCAGCTGGAGTGGAGCTTCAATTGCGGCCTGAGGAAGAGACCCATAGTAAGCGAATGCATCGTCGAAAAATCTAGCGTTGCGGTTCTGCGATGTGCCTACTTGAACGGATGCGAGTTGTCCGCGACAGCTTGCGTGAAGGCTGTCGCCCGGGGGCAGCTCGAAATGATCCATTGGGGAGTCGGGGAGCGTGGCGGCTGGCGCATGGTGATTTGCCAATCAGCCGCAGCCATGGGTAATCTGCGTATTCTCAAGTGGGCGCGCTCTGAGGGCTGTCCCTGGGATGGGTCTACTTGCAGTGAGGCTGCCGGTTCAGGGCAACTCGAGATTTTGCAGTGGGCCCGGTCTCAAAACTGTCCTTGGGATATTGAGACCTGCTCAAAGGCCGCTAAGGGCGGACACCTCGGCGTCCTTCAGTGGGCACAAGATAATGGGTGCCCATGGGACGTCACTACTTGCAGCGAGGCCGCACGTGCCGGGCAGCTGGACATCCTTCGGTGGGCGCGTTCCCAAAACTGTCCTTGGGACAGCCAAGTATGCACAAATGCTGCTAAGGGCGGACACTTTGATGTCATTCGGTGGAGTCGAGCGAACGGTAGCTCGTGGGACGACACTACTCCCAGCGAGGCCGCCGGTGCTGGGCATCTGGATATCCTGCAATGGGTACGTTCGGAACAGTGCATGTGGGGCAGAGAAACGTGTTCGAAGGCTGCCGAGGGCGGACACCTTGGCATCCTTGTGTGGGCTCGTCATCACAACTGCCCCTGGAATTTTGAAACGTGCTCGAGTGCAGCCGCCGGGGGGAAGCTGGGGGTGCTCCAGTGGGCGAGGGCGAACGGTGCCGACTGGAGGAGTGACACAACTTACCGAGCCGCTGCAGGGGGGCACTTGGAAGTGCTTCAGTGGGCGAGGGCACAAGGGTGCCCCTTTCACCCGCATACCTGCGAAGGAGCTGTTCGGAGCGGGCACCTGGGCACGATAGAGTGGGTGGTCGCTAATGGATGCCAATGGCGCCAGAATTCGAGCTACACCGCAGCCGTTGAGGGGCATCTTCACGTTCTTAAATGGATGCAGGCCAGCAACCTCGGTTGGGACAAAACTTGTGTATGCAGGGGAGCTGCCGCCGAGGGTCACCTGGACGTGCTGCAGTGGGCGCGAGCACAAGACTGCCCGTGGGACGAGTCCACTTGTAGCGAGGCAGCCAGTAACGGTCATTTTCAGGTGCTGAAGTGGGCACGGTGTAACGGGTGCGCCTGGAACGGATACACGTGTACCTATGCAGCCGAGGAAGGTCGTCTAGACATACTGCAATGGGCCCGGGAACAAGGCTGCCCTTGGGATGCTCATACCTGTAGCGAGGCAGCGGTAATGGGTCGATTCGAAGTGCTGAAGTGGGCACGGTATAATGGATGCCCATGGGACGAAACCACGTGCACCGCTGCTGCCAGGGTAGGGCGTCTGGACATACTGCAGTGGGCGCGATCAGAAGGCTGCCCTTGGGATCGTTATACGTGTATCATAGCGGCCACGTGGGGTCACTTCGAATTGCTCAAATGGGCGCAGAGCAACGGCTGTCCTCAGAAAGCGTGACGACGGGGAAGCTGTGTGCAGGAGGTTGCAGATATGTTTACGACCCGTGATGTTTCACAGCTACACCTCGTGCCCTGCGCGTGTTGTGATTCACGATCGAAAGAAGGGCAATGTTCGTGATGGACACGACAGGAAGATTACGTCCCTTGTGCACACGCGGACGCTCCCAGTTTCTTGTGGTGGATTTGTTTTACGAGGAATTTCTGTCTGGGTGCAAATCCCATCCATGTATGTGATGCCCTGCTTGCTGTGTGGATGCGCTTGTGTTTGTATTCTGTGCACTGCAAATAGATGACACTGTTTTCAATCGGCAACCAAAGCCCGATTCACAATGCACCCTGTCGACGTGGAGGCTGTGTTCTTGGTGCGATACACCGTTTGTTGGATTATTCGTTCGTGTATCCTGTGCTGCACGGTAGCTCCCTTACGTTCCCCCGGGTGGCTTGTGGGTGTCAGCTACAGAAACTTGAATCAATCCTCTGTTTGTCGTTCGTTCCAGATCTCACACCTACCCGGTAGCAGTGCACCGGCGATGGTAAAGTATGGCAAATGTAAAGAAACTAATGGATAGCTCCGTATCGCAACGGGAATCGGTCGTTGAACAGAATGTTTAATTTCACGTTTTCTTCGTCCTCTCCGACGACACATGTATTGTGTGGCGATATGACGAGATCATTCCGTTGGGATAGATTAGCCTCGAAAATGTGGCTCGGAGTAGTCGAGAAACCCAAATCCTGTAACTGTAGTTTATGTTGCATCCTTTGCTTAGATCGGCGTGATAAGAGCATCGTAGGGCTACGCAGAGATGCTATTTTAGGTATTGGTGGGAAACCGCTTGTTACGCAGTCGTCAACACGAGACTAAGCTACCTACTGAAGTAGCTCTACTGTAGAATTGAACCCTTTATCTGCCACAGCACCCATCCTGATCTGTCAGCCTGATAAACGACCCCTCCCTTCCTAGGAAATCTTCCAGACTTTTTTGCAATCTCTAGTTCCGAGGTCTCGAGGCTATCGGCTTTCAAAATTTAAGTGCAGGCTACTTGTAGCGTTCGGCACACAATGCGCGGGTTTGTCACAGAAGGGTTACCCCTGTATCCTACCCGTGCTCGTGGCTGCAATGTCAACAGCTATCGTCCCTTTGTGTTTGTAAACAAGCCCGGGAGTCGTACTGGGTACGATGGTGTGAGCAGGTCGAAGAGCAGGAATAGGCTCAAAAACAAACACAGCTGCTCGAATAACATTGTTACGCACAGACAGATGCATGCCTTGCAACACAGGAATTAGCTTCAAATTTCGCAAAAACAGTAGCTTTCTCCTTGCGGAGAAGAAAATATTACGCTGTTGATGAAAGTGCTACCTTCCGCACACAAGAGCAAACTAATAATTACACAACTTTACGCACAACATTGCCTTTCGAACCGGCCACACTTTGACGTATCACCAACGAGACCTATTCACGAGAGGACATCTGATACGTAGATGGGCCAAACGCGAAGAGAAATCTGCACACGCTGAGAACATCGGATACATATATCGTCATTAACCCTAGCCCTGCTTGGCCATCGTTCTGGGCACGGAAGATACGACATTTCGATATCAACAGCGGTCGCTTTGCTCGCAAGACACTTGGAACATAGACTACATCAATATATTATCGATAAGGGCCACATATGATGGGAAGGACATAGCATATTGTTCTTGGCGTGTGCTTACGTTGAAAGTATATATTTCCTTAGCAAACACAACAACAGACCCTTCGGTATTCCAGGTCGACGATTTCATAACGCACAGATCTGGCGCACAAGTACCAACAATTTACCAACCCTTCAAACATGAATCCTCATCGACACTCATGAATGCACGGCCACACGTGACACGTGTCCCGCATGCCCTTAGTAACTATCGTCGATGAATGACCCTGCATTTCTATCGTGACGTGTTCAAATGTGCTGCGATTTCCGAGATATCCGAGAAGTGTGGTACGTTGTGGTGGTACCGTGATATCAGCCGGGATACCAGCCGGGATACTCTCACTCACGCGCGACGGCAAATCTAGAATGTATTACCGAATCTATTACCGAATCTACTACCGAATCTATCACCGAGTATATTAATGAAACAATTGAAGAATACGCTGGGATATCCTGGACATCAAACTTTTAGATGTTGAAAATAACGTCCCTCACAGGACCATCCTGAATAAGTAGCTCAATCCCTCGGCAAACGCTTCAACTACAGTAGACGAGTATATATTTCACGTTCGAGACACCTCTCCACCTACGCGTATTCTGATAATGCCAATGCTACCGAACAGTACCACAGAGTAGCCACAATAGATAAGCTGCGTAGATACCTGAATTATGGTCTAGAAAATCTCCCCTCCATTGAACCCGCACACACATCGCGTAGGAGTCTCTAACTCTAAGTGATTGTATTGGTCTTCCCGTGGCAATTGCCAATCCAAACTTGAGGAACCCGCCTTGCCCAGGCGTCCATTCAATACTTCGAGTTACGTATGGTACCCGTACTTGGGCACAATGTCCTAGCCTGATGTGGTACACCCTGGCTATTCCCTCTGCTCTGATTTTGTACGGTGTACCCAAAACGGCGTTTCCTACGATCATAAGCAGCTACTAAGCAAAACCGTTTCTGCTTCACGTGTGCCCAAGCGATTCAGCTTCCTTCCTATGTTCGTCATGCTACAAGGAATGTACTCCGACTCTTACTCCCACTGGTGTGGTCGTTGCCTCCTTTAAGGATGTGTCAAGTCACCTAGGCCATTTTCATGTCATGCTCAACCCGAAAATAGTTTCATCATGTTGAACAACGACGGAGTTGGCCATGGTTGTCGGTACCAGATGCTGTGTTCCGACATCGATAAAGATTTTCACTTCGTGGTAACTAGTTCAAGTGCGACCGCCTCGTTCTAGAATATCCATCAGTTGAGGAATTTCGGAGCTGTTCTATTTGGTCTACCAACTCGACGCGAATTATGATGTCCACCACACGTGACGTGTTGATGTGTTGGTGGGGTAGATCAGTACCACGTTTTTGGAAGTTCGATCCATCATCATCGTGTTTAAGCACTACACCCCTTCCGAAATTTGCGAACGCGGCTGCCTAGAACGCAACATCAATCATTGACCGCGCGGTGAAACGTAGCCGTCCGCGGTTCCTTGTTACTGCCAGACCGGACGCTAGGCACATCGAGAAATGTAGCCCGATCTAGTTCGACAACACTTCGAACATAAAACATGCACGCACGCTCCCTCTCTGTGCATGCCGCTCAGAAGCCATATACCTCGTCGCACATGTCGTGATGTCCCCCGAATCCAACATACTGCTGATACATTACAACACGCGAGCCCCCCCTCCCTCCCCTGTTCCTTTAATCATTGATGGCACGGATAAACACGGACAACACGCCAGCGAGTGAGTAGAATATGGCGTTTGCAGGCGGATCTTCCGTGTAGACGATGACTGGCCTGCGGCGACTCTTCGGCGAAGAGGGGTCTGTTTAGCAGGAAGACGCGTAGTTTCTGTCAAGAAGCTGGACCTGTCCAAGCAATTACAGAATAAAGCAAGAAACAGGGAGACGCACGTCAAAATCAAACGTCAGCGATTGCGTGGGCAGATGAGAGGGATATCAGGCGTCTTTTCATGTTGCGTATTGTGGATGCCAACTTGAAAGAAATATATTTGATATTTATAGTACTTAGTCTAAGCAAATAAGGCGATTATATTCTCTAGAGCAACCCCTCCCGAGCAAACAAACGCGATATCACTCTCACTGCCCTATGTCACCCGTCCTTCATTGAAAAATAATGAAAGTATCAATAGTACTTCCTCGAGCTCACACTACGGTCGTTTCGCGGGACGTGTGACGTGGTTCGGCAACATTGTCTCCCATGAGGTGAAAAGCCATATAAAATGTTAGGATCGCGCTCTCTACTATGTACCCGTCAACACAATAACCCGTGTTCAACCCCCTTTACGCATCTCACACAGATTCGATCTGCAATATGGTTCGCCTCGAAACGCGTAGAAGGGTCAATCTAAATGTGTTGCATAGAGTCTACATTGAAGAAAAATATTCTCCGAAGTTGTTAAGCGGTTGAACGGAAAATATCGTAAAACACTGATGACTGCATATTTTTTGGTATGCCGCGTTTTAGTTCGGAGGACGGCTACTGCAAAATTTTCAGCTTCGTCTGCGGCGGGGCGTCGAGCTCGATGGGGAGGGGTCGGAGGCGTTGGTGGTCATCACATATTCATCAGTCCATCCTATGAAGAAGCCGGGGTAAGTGAAGCCGGCCCTTTTCCAATGTACGGACCTTCATTACACTGTTGCGTAAGGTGTCAGCATTGGCAAAATTCGTTGATATGCGTCGATGCTTATAAAGTGATGCCCTCGAAGTTTTGTCAACGGGATTAGACGCCTAACGTAGTTATGTGAATCAAGGGTAAGGCATTATATGTTTGTACATAGTACTGGGTAGTATTGTACGCAACTGTTCAAACCCGTCTTCCTCGGTACATAGACCATACGGTCATTGCTCTCCACGTGCTGACGAACACGGAATAGACATCGCCTACAATCGTAGATTTTCATATCGGAAACATTCCACCGCCAAACATACTGAACAGACGAAGGTTGACCAGACCACGTTCTATCGTTTGTGTTTGCGAGCGTAGTTTGCTTTTTCTGCCTCTACTACGCGCCGTAAATCCCAGTAAGGAAGATGTCGAATTTTTCTGGAAGCACGGTACACAAAAAGCGTCCGTCGGACAAGCAATTTCTGAGGGCGGTAATGTGATTTTTGTCGTCCCCACCGCAGCATACGCCGTCATTATCATAAATACTTCTATGGACGGTTTCGCGGACATACATGCGAAGCACGCCTGCAGGGAAAACCCGAGTCAGGGTTAGTGTTATTTTGAGCAGCTTGCACGACCACACCGTGGCTAAACCTGAAATGGGCCTATAAGTTGATTAAGTTCGCATTAAATTTAAGCGATTAGCTCGTCCGCCACAAAAACATTCCACACGTCCCCAGACAAATCACTCATCCCCACACTCGACTATATCGAGATCGTGTATGGTATACCAGTTTGGTCTTCTATGGCAGCTCATGTTGCCGGGTGGCAGCCGTACGATCTGATGTGCATGGCTCTAGACGCATTCTACGATAAGAGTCATCACTTTTCGCCTGAAATGATTTCTGGATGACGGGGCTCCTTGACCCTAAATCGTAGGAAATGTTCACGTCATTGCTGCTCAATATTTTAGCGGTGTACCTAGGCCATGGGAATTGTTGTTCCTCTGGTCTAGGAGTGTTTTTTCTTCCAATCAGTTCTTCTTGGGAGAGGTATTAAGCTTCCATATCGAGGAACGTTAGCAACAAAAAAAGGTGTACACCTCTTCGATCGTATCATCATGCATCTCTGGCATGTGTTCTCGGGCTTGACTCTGTCATAGAAAAATCCGAGCCATCCCACGATAGGGATGCAGTATATTCTCAGAGACTTCCTGGCCTCCTAACATGAGGAGAGCTCAACATCAACATCAACATCAACAACATCATCGACATCAGCATCAATGTCAACATCGACGTCGACATCGATATCAACATCAACATCAACATCGTCATAAACATCACCGGAAACAATGCATGACTTCGAAGGGATTCCGTCGCACAACCCGACCGAGCCGCCATGCCTTTGTCCTGAAAAGCAGTATACTCGTGAAATGACTTGATCAATTACTAATACATAGTTCCTCACTCGAGGATCTCAATTGGACAGGTGATCAATGATCAACACATAGTTCCTCACTCGAGGATCTTAATCGGACAGGTACAGTATTAGTTTATCAGACACCTGCAACCCTACCGCACTATACCACACTATAAAGGGATGACTCATACCCTACACAGATTCCGCACAGTATATCGCCCCCCCAGGTGTAGGATTAGCTGTTGACGACCTTGATCAGGATCTTTCCTATTTGTAAACTGCTGTTAATACTATTAACACTTGCCTCGGTGATGCTTAGCCATTCGTCATAGTCCAGGCCACGGGCGACGAGCTTGATGGTGGACACGCTGTTGGCGTTGAGGGTCCAGTTTTCGAAGTCGAGAGTGTCACCGCTCGACTTAAAAGTGCCGAGGCTCGAGCCGTCGCCCAAGACCTGGAACAAACGGGGTGTGGTGAGCATGCGGCGTGGTGTGGAGTCGTTGGATATGAGACGGGTAGTGATACACAAGATAATGCAATATGTCTATGCCGTGGCCATAAGTTTCGGAAGGTTATTGCACACGCACGCACACGCGACTAGCGTCGAGCAACGACTTCCCGATAACTCCAAAAAAGATGGTATCGTGGATGCGTAGAAAATCTCTTACCAAACGTTTTTGGATGTAAAAAAAAGAAACAAAAACCGTTTACACGTATTGAGCAAACGTTGCACCTTGATTTTTCTTGAGCGCTCGTCGCCTTTGTAGAAGGCGATGTTCATGCTGATCACGTCCTGGGGTTCATCGAATGTGTACTCAATGTAGCAGTTTCCCTCGCCCAGGCTCTTGCTGCACGACCACCTCGACTCGATCTTGGTGTTGCTGTCGCGGGTGAACTCCGGCAAGCAGCCCGTGTTCCCGCAGCCGTTGTTGTCGGCGAAGCGAGTGTCATAAGCGTTGGCACTGACGTACACGGTGGTCTTAGCAGCAGCGTCTTCTTGGACACTGGGGTTGACCTTGCAAACTCCGTCCACGCAGAGGTCGTAGTCGAACCTACAGTTATCCGCGGTCGAGCATGGCCCACCTGTCGTGACACACGTTTGTTGATCGACGATCGAGGAGACTAAGTGTAGAGCTTGGAGGAGAAGGAAAAGCGACCACAAGGATGGGTATACTCAAGACATATTTCATGTGGAAACACGCAAGGATTCGGGGCAGAGTAAAGGCTCACTAGCGAGCGATCTGTTGAACAAGCGTTAATGGATTAATATCCAGCCTTATTATCGATAACGAGGTACCAGGTATACATCACGCCTTAACCAGAAAAAACCACGGACACAACCAAATGCGAGGAGCAGATGGGATAGCTCATGGTTGCTCTATTAAAAATGGATGTTCGTACTGGATGTTTTGCTACACTAGTGTATGGGACTGGCCACTGAACACGTGTGCTGGCCTCTGATGGACTGTACGAAGGCTGGAATGGAAAGTATTGTACGGTAGATTCCAAGAAGCACGGTAGGGCCTGTTGATGAAGGCGTAGTTACTGTGCACCTATACATCATGTTGTAAGGCACTATGTCGTAAGGGCGTAATGAGGCGCGCGGGAGGGGGGATCGTCGTGTTATGTGCGGCCAATACGTTCTTTTTATTTTCCGTCTGGAACAACCCCCGCCGTTTGATGAGTTGTCGATAAACCAAATAGGCGTGCCGCGCTATACCAGACGCAACGGAAAAATTAAAAAAAATAACTGACATTTCGTCTGCTGCAAGAAGATCACCACTGCGGGTGACTTCAATCGTCTCTGTGCTAGACGGTCGTTGCAAACGGGATACTTGCAGCCTTGTGGATCGAGGTGCTGTTAGCGCTGGTACAGCCCAGGAGAGTCAACGACCTACTGTACATCCCTTCACGCAAGCAAAGAGAAACACGCGCAGCCGAAGCATCGCGCAACTTGAATATCGCACTATCGAGTAATCCGTCGTTCGAGGTTCCACAATGGCCCTGTTTTTTCGAAAACACCATACAACTCTTTTCTTGCCATGACGTCTAACGGCGAAAATTGTCGAATGTAGGGTATGTACTGTCAATTAATTGCATTTTTCACGTGGGACGGAAAATGATAAATTTTGTTGAACCGATCGAAGAAAACGACCTATTAAATAATGAACGTAATAATCCACTACAGATGCATGTAAACGAACAAATGAAGCATGCGCTGACGTATCCACGGAAGCAACCCTGAAGCCACCACAGTCTAGCTCATCGCATCCTATACTCAAGTCATAAATAAATATGAAATTTGGCTTGGAGCCCAGTAATATAGTTTTCTCCGTCTAGTGAATGTCCCACACCTAGTCGTGCTAATGGTACGGGGAGAGTTTTGCTCAACACCTAGACGACGCGACATAACACAACTCTTACCCTTGAGGGTGCATGAGCTGTCACGAACTAAATAAACCGCAACATGTCGGAACAAGAATATGCCGGTTTTACATTTAGCACCACGTGCACGGACCCGGAGAAGGACCCGTTAATATTCAGTTAGTCTAAACTTACCAGTGCGAGATTCAGCAACTTCGCAGAATCCGTTGTTGAGGAAGTTGTCGTCGGTGTCCATGTCAGGGGGCACGATGCAGTCATGTTCCGTAGAGCAGCAGGGGACGGCGTTGCTGCACGCCGCATCTGTGGCGGTATCATCAGCAAAAACACAAATTCGGGAGGTTTCACGAAGGTGGCGGCTTTGTTTACCAACAGTACAACCTACGGCGCCCACACGTATAGACCATATATCATCGTACCTCGGCGGTGGCACCTCAAAAACGATCAAAGCGGACGCGGGCCCATTTTTTCAACTAGCGGGATCGGCCAAGCGGCACGAAAACAGACCAAACGAGCCCAAAGTGCTAGTATTCGCCCAAGATTTCGATAGAATCTTCGACACCGCTGCTCTGCGTCCTGCGGTTTCACCGCCTATCCAAGAGACCCGGGCGGTGATAGTTTCGTAGCCTGGGCGGTCACAAAAGTAGAGGCTGGCGGAGGTGCGCACGCGGCGGCGCAAGGCGTTGATCTCATCAACTCTTGTCGGCGTCTGTCAGCCGAGCGGTGTGTGACTTGCTACGTTGTTTTTATTTCCAACACACCTCAGGAGTAGTGCGACCTATCCTCGGTAGGAAGCAACTCCGTTTTTCTTCGCGGAACGAAACCCATATTTACAAAAAATAAAATTACTGAACTGCAGTTGCATTTAATCGTTAGCCTAGGCCGTCCGTTTGCCGTAAGTCGGTAGCTATCGTTCATGTTTTCTGTACCAAAGAACATTGTGATGAACGGATCGTGCCGGTAAGTTATCTTGTAGTTACGCTCTTTAAAATAAACATTTGCCGAAGTGGATTTGTTTCTAATCGTTAACCTAGGCCGTTAGTTTACCTTGCGTTAGTAACTGTCGTTTATGTTTTTCATATCGAAAGCTATAGGAAAGGACGGATGGTGTCGGAAATATTTCTTGTCGTTACGCGTTGTTTTTCCTTCTTCCATTCAAAACACTGGACACTGATGTGGTGTACACTGACTGGTAAATACGATCTACCATGATGTCCACGTCGTTTAACCCCATACCTAGCAGGATACACTTCGCTGTCGTCAAACGTGTGAAGGCTGGTGTCGTCAACTTATTATGAGGACACTGACCAGTGTTCTGTTCATCAGGCCTCATGCTGAGGTCGCCCAGTTTGATGAGCGACAGCTGGTTGGTTTACAGCCTGTTGTTCTGGTGGCTCCAGCGGAGGCTTGGTTCCACCGAAATATGGTCAGCTGTTCACTTGTTCTCCTTTTTGAGAGATCTCTGTCGGCAGCGGGTCATAGCTTCGGCTTCAGCCAGTACGAAAGGGATCCTGTTTTGTTCAGCGTTTCGTTTGGGTTACCATGTGCTCGTGAAGCGCTTTTGTCCTTCTTTGGGCCAAGGCTGCGGTACTGGTGTGTAGGGCTGTGTAGGGTTGTGTAGGGGTGTGTAGGGTTGTGTAGGGGTGTGTAGGGTTGGGTAGCCCCTTACTCACTGCCAGGTTTGAGGCGCTCATCATTCGCTATTAATTCACCATCCCTGTACCTCGCACCGAAGAAAACCTTTAGGCGATTTCCTTAACGCAGCGTAGTCACCATTATGTTCCGGTTTCTTGTCGCAAAATCAATACCCAGCACAAAGGCCAAAGAATGCCGCAATCAAACACTGGGGTCGCTCGCGTGAGTGATCTCTAACCACTGCAAAAAAAGGCACCATTAACATGACATAAATGACACCCTTAATGTACTGCATGTAGCCTTGGTACAATCAGGAATTGAGGGTACTCCCTGCGCGTCTCACACACAGTTTAGCCTATCAAGCAAAACATGTACGTCGTAGCGTTTCGATTTTATAGTTTTATCTTTTTGGTGGGCAGTGTCTATCAACTATCATCATGCGTTGATGCATGTGCGTCACAGCTGCGTGGGGGATTACGGTCCCCACCTAACGCTACAATCCATATGTCTTACGGCATTGTGGATATCGATTGAACTTCTTACCTAACTCGGCGCATTGGTTGCCCACATCGGGCGCACAGAGTCCATCTATGCACTCCTCAGCAGTAAAGTTGCACACGCTGCAGTCTTCACCGCACTCCTGGCCTGTGGTCGGAAAAGGCATTCACACATGTATAGACTAGTCTATCATTAACCATATTATTATGCTGACACGACGGTGATTGTGACAATTTCGAAAATGTATTAATAACGGCGATTGTAATGGGGATGATGATGGTGATGATGGTGACGTTGGTCATGATGATAGTGTGACGGTGGTTATTGTTGATGATGATGACAGTGTGACGGTGGTTATTGTTGATGATGATGCCGATGATGCCGATGATGGTGATGATGGTGGTGCTGACGATGATGATGATGACGATTATGATGATTACGATGACTATGGTTGTGATGGTGGTGATGACGATGATGAAGATGATGAACATGATGATGATGCGGACTTGATTTTACACACGAGAAAGCAGAGCGACATTGTTGGAAGCGACAGGTTGGTACCGTCGAGTTGTTCACTGTTTCACACCCCAAACTCCATCGATGGCGGCTTCATGAGTAAGGGCAAAACAAATATAAAAACGCAGCCAAGGATGCCCGGGAAAATACGGGTTCGGTTATAACTGTTGCTGTAGTGTGGAAGACACCCCTGCTCAAAAAAGGAATCTGCGCCAGGACAACAAGTTTTCCAATGCTGAAGGGCCAGTACCCAGTACCTGCATGTTAACCGCATATGTTGGGCCTGTACAGTAGCACTGGCGTTTGCACACCGTGATATGACACAGCGTTTCGGTGCAGGGGTCCAGTCCTTCGCACCACCGGCATTGTACGGACAACATTCTTGCATACAGTGCGGACGGACACTAATTGCACGTTTTATTACAGCAGACGCGGGAACAGCGCTTCAATGCGTTAGGGTGCAATCCCGGGAATGATGCAGACGGTGTATTGCTTCGTAGTTCAGTTCTGTAACGCCTCGTAGTTCAGCTCATTGCCACTGGAACTACTGCCCTACTGCTACTTCTCTTCATAGGTGCATTTCTGGGCCAAGACATTAACTTCAAGTTCTACCTCGTAGTGTGGAAACTTCGAGCCAGCGATTTTGAGCAGCTTATTAATATGCACTTTTAGAAAAAAAGTACATACCAGGTACATGTACCAGGCAGACAACTCGTGTCTCATTAACGTGCTTAATGCACGCGCAGACCGTATGGAATCCACAGGGGGGATAATGTCGGTGTACTGCTTTTGAAGTTGCGGTGTGGCCTCGAATCTTTGCTGCCAGCAATACGTCTCCGCAGCAGGCTCTTTTCGTGTACATGTTCTCCCGCCGCCGATTGCGTGACAGTACGAGCCAACCAAATCCAATGCTAATGCATCAGACGACCGTTGGTAAAATTCAATGTAAGCACAGCAATCGTAAATCGCAAATGATGAACTCCACATTGTCATTCATGTATGTATGCGCGTTAGAAGTGAGTGAACTCAACGGGCCGATATGGGACGGAACTTACATGTATGTAGCACCTACCTGTTATTATTAGACCTTGCAACTGAACAAAACACCACCCAGGGCAAAATTCTCGAGGATTTAAATGATGGGAACACAGAAGTGACGACGAAATGCTGCGCAATATGCGGCGTATCGTGTCGAACCAGCAGGGTACCAGACAGCTACTTGTGATTTCGAGTTCGTGGAGCCGTTATTTGCATGTCATGCCGGTACGCAGGGTAACGGGAGGTGCGATATACTTGCCGTGTGTAGGGATGAACGTCCTGATGTGGCAAAATCCTTCATCGCAGTCGTGCACTGGGTCGCAGCAGTCCAGCCCATTCGTGTAGCATTCCCCGTCTGAACACCAGCATCGTGGTCGGGACAGCAAGGCACAAAATAAGCACAGCCTGGGTTCGATTGAATGAACTACATTTATTTACCGACCTCGCAGACGACGTGTTTTCAGGACAATTTTATATTAGATGCCAGCATTTTGCTCGCGCACAGACCATACTATATAGGCATCCGTCCTATTATAGTCGGTTTTGGTTCGCTATCTCATCTCATATTATTCCTTTGCACGTTCTCTGAACCATGATACGAATCCAGGTAGGTAGGTGTGGAATGCTGTGCTTCAAGATGGATCGGGGGGTAATTTATCGGCTCGGGGTAAATAAAATTCGTAGTCTAGTCTACAATAATAGACTACCAGGTAGTCTAGTCTAGACTAATATCATACATAGCTACGTGAAAATTACGGTTCTCTCTCCAACAGCAGTAGACTAGTAGTTTGGCCGCCGTTTCTAACTTTCTTGTAGCCATGAAAGGCATCCAGAACACTCGACAAACCCAGGGGGTGTACGGGTCCGTACGTATGCACCTAATAACTTGCCTACAGTGAGTAGAGCACTAGTTAAGCTTCGCGTTAAACCAAACGATCATATCGTATGGTGGGCACTGAACATAAACTAGAAACGGTAGCAAGGTAGAAGACGAGTAGCGAGTGGAATTTCAAACGTATGATACCGGTACAGACTTGGTACAGAAGAAGTAAAATACTCGGCGTGCCCAACTGCAGCCGGAGAGTACCTGCATCGTAGATGCGTGTATAGTCTAAGCTGGAGCAAGCCCTACAGAACATCACACACAGATGAAACACTACCATGATATCGTCTCGAAAAAAATTCGGGCAAATACTCGTATAGAGTATATCAAGGAAACCTGGGGACCCCCCGGGGAACCTGGAAAGTATAGACTAGACTAGACTTTAAGTCTACTGCTCTGTTGTACAAGGTACGACGTAGGCTATAACGGCGAAAGCGTATTATTATCGAGGCACGAGAAAATAAGGGTTTTGTATGTACGGAAGAAGTTTGGGGTTACTGCACGTTGACCAATGAGATCAACGCGGATGGTTACTTGTACTTGTCCTGGTATAGCAAAGGGAACCTTGGATCAGTTTGTCGTGTTGCTGATTAGCAAGCGAAGCACGCAGAGAAGAGAGGAGCATCGTCAGCAAGACAAGGTCAAGGTGTGATAGACTGGCTGATTTCTGGCTGATTGCTTGCTGCGACTGCTGCTGCGGTGAGACTTCGCTGGTACTGCCGTGGTGACTGCCGTGGCAATAATTCGTTGTGACTACTGCTGTGGCGAGTGCTGCGGGCTGTCTCTGTGACGATGGGGGATTCGCCGGATGCTGTGGCCCCTGCTGCCGCCAGCGCTAAGGTGGAGGATAATTTGGGTGCCCGGGCCGCCGCAGCTCTCGCGAGCTCGGGGGCTTCCTCTGGGGCGCAACCGGCCGGTGCGGCCTCGCCTTCGGGTGACTGGGCCACTTGGGCCCGACAGGTCGAAGCCGAATTCGCGCGGGTCCATAAGCGCCTCGACGACAATTATGCCGAGTTATCGGCACTCGCCTCGTCCACCCGCGAAGCAGCGGATACATGTACTGATCAGGTTGCTAATCTCGACATCATGGTCAGGCAGTTCATGGAAAACAACTCCGGTCGGGTAGCCTCCCGAGACGACGGCGACGCTCAGGAGCGCCAGCGTCAAAAAGCCCAGCTTGCCACCGAACTAACAACGTGGAATAAAGTGAACACAGCCAGGAAGCTGTGGATCATTCGAGGGCGTATCCCCCCGAACCTCGGGGACTCTCCCGCTGACCTGCAGTCTTTTGTGGGGGAGGCCATCCACGTGACCGCCAGCGTAGCGTCCCAGCTTCGGTCGTTTAGTTCCTTCGACGTCGGGGCTTACGGGCCCCGTGTGGACGGGCCCATCGGGCACTCCCTAATGGTCGCCGACCGTCTCGACCTCCTGAGATTGGCTGTCGTTGCGATCCTTTCTGTGGGTCTTTCGCCTGGGGTCGCCGACGATCTCCCCTGTCTGGCGCGGGTCAACGCCCTCGGAGACGCGTTTACGGTGGCGGTCATGGGCTTGCGCGCGCACACCTTCAGCAACTATAGCATGCTGTCCGTCCCAGAAGCGCATGCGGTGCTATGTGACATGGTTAATCGCGACATCGCTTTGTGGGTGAGTGAGCTCATGCGTGCTGCGCAGCGGTCTTCCCCTGCTATTGTCCCTCCCCCAGCTGGCACGGCGTTCGACCCCCCACCCGTGCCCGCCTTCGTGCGCACTCTCGAATTTTGCCGCGGCGGGGGGGAGGTTCTCCGGCTCGTACTCAGTAGCATCGGTTCCGGCGCAGACAGGCCCACCAAGCGGAAGGCAACCGCTCCCCCCGCTGGGTCGCCCGGGTCTAAGGGAAAGGCCAGCTCAAGTCTCCCTCAGGTGTGCCGAATGTTTGCGCGCACCGGTAAATGCAATTGGTCTCCGTGTAAGTTTCTGCACGAGGCCCCCGCGGCCTCGGCGTCCTCGCCATCTCCACCCGCTCGCAGAGAGGAAGGCGGTGGAAGCGTAGCGGCGGGCGGAGGGTCGCGGGCGTTGTCGTTGCGGCCGGTCCTCCCCGCGGGGGGCAGCAGGGGGGGCGAGGGGGGCAGAGGCGCTGGTTCTGGTTCGGTATGAAGACACGGGCCCTGCCGCCTGGTGGGGCCAACCTTTGCGGGCACATCTGCTGCGCCGGCGGTGGAGGTAGCGGCTGCGTCAACAATGGAGCGTGGCGGCCGCGTTTTGGGTCCAGCCTCGGGGGGCGCGGCGGCGACGTTGGCGGTTGATGGGGGGGTTGCGTCAACGGTCGGCGTTGACGGAGCGCCGACCGTACCCGCAGCCCGTGGCGTCCCGGGCGGGTTGCGGGGGCGGGCGTTGGAGGCGCTGGCGAGCGAAGGCGGCGTTGGGCGAGAGCGTGTACCTGTTGCTCCGGGATCCGTCATATTCGGAAATAGAGGTGACCACGGGGAGCGCGCGCGGGCGTGTACGGTAGTTTCGGCGCGCATTGTAGGAACAGGTGTCTCGGGCGCGCGCGGAGACACAGTTAATCATAGCGAACGTATGCGACTTTCGGGTTGTGGATGGGGGTGCGGGCACGGCTCGACCGACGGCGAGCGCGCGCACGCGCAGTTGGATTCGGCGGTTGAGGCGTGGCGCGTCGCGCAGGATAGCGTATTGCGGTCGGTATCGTCAACAGGTTCCGCGAATCTCGATGTGGTTGCCAGTGCGGGGTCGTCTCTTTTGCATGCTTGTGCCGGCAGTGTTAAATTGTTTACGTCCGCTGTCGGATCCGATCGCATTGCCCCCCATATTCATCCTCACATCGTTCGTCATTGGTTTGGTACCGTCAAGAACTTCCCTCGTGTTGACCAGCTGCTCCGCGTCTTGGCACCGGGTTCCCCGGTGTGTGTTGCGCGGGGGGGTAATCTGGCTGCGGAGCTTGCATACGGTAACCACCCGAGCGTCGCCCCCCATGCCGTTGCTGTTCACCAAAAGATATGTTCTGACGTTGGGCACGGTCGGGCTTTGGTGTTCAAGTTAAGTTCCGCCGCCGATATTCCGGGTTTACGTGTCTCGCCATTGGCCGTCGTGCTTAAGCCTAAGTTTCGCATCATCCACGATCTCACATTTGCGCGCGCGGGCGGCCACTCCAGCGTTAACGACGATACCGATTTTTCCTCCGCCCCCTCCTGCGAGCTCGGTCATGTATTTCGGGATGTGTTGTTAAGGGTGTTGTTTTTGCGGCAGTTGCACGGTCCCACAGCTCGAATCGTCCTCTGCCGCGTTGACGTGAAAGACGCCTATCGTCAAGTTTTAGTTGACCCGGTAGGGGCGCCGGTGTTTGGGTACGCGATGGGCGAATACGTAGTTGTGGATCTTCGCTTGCAATTCGGGTGGCGTAATAGTCCCGGGTTCTGGGGGCTAATGGCGTCTGCGCTGGAACATTCCCACACCCACTCTACGTTTCAAAATGCGGCTGTTTCCCCACAAGGGGCGGCTGCCGTCGGACACGTGCGTCTTGCCCCGCCGCGGGGGGGTTCAGTGACGTCCCTCCCTCGCGATTGTCGAACCGTATCCGGTAGCGGCGGCTACGCCGGGAGTCGTTTTTTCGTGCGGTACTACGTAGACGATGGCATTCTTGTCGAGGTTCAGTGGTGGCCGGACGGTCGTCGCTGTATGCGGGCTGTGCAGTCATTGGCGTCGGACCATTTTCGCTTGTTGGGCGTACGTGGCGCGTCCGACCCTCCGCTGTTGTCCGCCAGCAAAATCACTAACTGGGACACGCGTCTCGAGGTGCTGGGCTGGTTGGTGGATACAGAGGCGCTTACGGTGACGGCACCGCCACATAAGCGCCTCAAGTTGCGCGTGCTTTTAGCGGAGTGGCCCTCGACTCGCAACCATGCTTCAGCGAAGCAGGTGTCGCAGTTGGCGGGCTTCCTCATGCACATCTCGTTTGCAGTTCGTCCCGGTTCTTTCTTCGTGCATCGTTTGTTGGCTTCGGTTGGGATGCCGCGCATCGCTGCCGGTGATCAATTCGCTGGCCGAATGGCCAATCCGGGGCGGCGTGTGGCCCTTGGGCCCGAGTTCCATGCGGATCTCGAGTTCTGGCGGTGGTTTGTGGACAAAGGTCTTGACGCGCGCGGCGGGGTGCTGTCGGCGCCGATGTATAATTTGTTGGAGCGCCCGGCACAACGTACGTTGTTCTCGGACGCGTCCAAAACCGCCGTCGGGGGATATTGTCTCGAAACCGGTGTTTACTGGCGCTATGATCTCACAGCCCTGGAACAGTCGCGGTTTTGCGGCTCGAGTAAGTTCGTCCGCGGGGTGGACGACTTATCGATCAACGTGCTTGAACTTTTGGGCATGGTTGTGTCGGCCTTTGTCCTAGTGTCTTCGTGTGCCGATCGACCGTCAGCGACGGGAGATTGTGTTTTGCTGCGGGGAGACAACGAGGCCGCCGTGCATTGGGTGCGGCGGTGTCGGGGGGGGCTGGAACCGCGTTCCGGTGCCCTCATGCGTCTTCTCGGCGTTCTCGAAGTGTCATCCGGATGGCATTTCGAGGCCACGCATGTGCGTGGTGTCCACAACGAGGCCGCCGATGGTATCTCTCGCTGGGATCGCGGCTCCGTTCTTGATAATTTGCGCGCCGTTCGTCCCAACATCCCGTGGCAGGTTCGGGAACTGGGGACCATCGGCATTTCTCTATGTACTTCGGTGTTGGCCTCGGACTCGTGCGGCACGCCGTTGCGGCCTCGACTGAACGAGCTTATTTGGGGCATTTTGGAGCATGGGTAGACTTTCGGGTACGTTCTGGTGTTCCCGTATTTCTTGATCGCGGCATTGACGATATGACTAACGTGTGGCATTTGTTCGAATACGTAGCATACGCGTTCGCTACGAAGAAATTGCGCTCGGCGACTATCGAAAGCCATTTGTCGGCCATAAAGTTTTTTCATCGCATTTCACGCGGTTTCGAGCTCGACACTACTCACCCCGTCATCGCGAGCGCCCTCAAAGGCGCGGCGCGCTCGCATGCCGAAGTGGGTAATCAGGCGACCGTGCGTCGGCCAGTGTCATGGGCTATGTTGCTTGCTGGCGAAACTATAATCCCTGCCTGGCGTAACGGGGGACGCGTGTTGTGGCTTGCGTTGTGTGCGTCGTTTTGTTTTTTGACCCGCGCGTCCGAAATGTTCGCGGAAACCCGGTCGCGCATCCACGAAACGTATTGTTTACGGCGGGCAGACGTGGCTTTCTTTCGCGGTCGGGTACAGTTGGGGGTGGCGCAATGGTCAACAGCCGACCGCGTCGAGGTTCGATTCCGTGGGTCTAAGGGCGACCAGTTGCGAAAAGGGGCGGTTATTTCGCGCGTTCGGGTTGGTTCACCAAGGCCCGTAGGGGCTGGTGGCGGTGCTGTCGATCTTATGCTCGAGTTGATGTCTTGTTATTTGTTTTTGCCTTCGTCGGCGCCCCTCGTAGCGTACGGCAGTGGTGGTGGTAGATGGTCTATGTGGACGAAACAACAAGCGACGGTAGCCCTGCGAGAAGTGGTTGCGTTGGCGGGCGTGCGGGCGGATGAGTACGCCTTGCACTCCCTTAGGATTGGGGGCGCAACACACTTATCGGCAGGGGGTGCCTCCCCAGAGACGTTGCAACGGGAGGGTCGGTGGGCGTCTGATGCTTATAAGGCGTACGTTCGTAGCCACGGGAAGGATGCCAGCCGGGTAGCAAATTTAATGGCCCAGGAGGGGATGGGTAACGGGATCCAGCCGGGGCAGGGTACGGATTGGGGGCAAGTTAACCCCATTCCAAAGCTGGAGGGATAGAAGTCGACGTAACTATTTCAGCTGGTACGCAGCCTCATCATTTGTGCCAAGCGGATAGAAAGAAGTTGGATCTTGACGTGCGCACCCTAGGGGTACAGCAAAGGGGGTAGGGAAGGGACGCAATGCGTCCGTAAGCTGAGCCAAATACCATTAGTGGAGGCTGGCGTCGAAAGCTCGACAGTGCCAGTTGGGATGGAACTTGACTCAGGGTTACGGACGATAGCGTGGGGTTGCTGTTGGAGCAGCCCCGGGGGCCTGTCCCTCTCTCCGCCCCCCCGTGCTCCGAGGGGGGGGTGCGCAATAATATGATACAACTTCGAAAGCAAAATACAAAGCGTATTATTATCGAGGCACGAGAAAATAAGGGTTTTGTATGTACGGAAGAAGTTTGGGGTTACTGCACGTTGACCAATGAGATCAACGCGGGTGGTTACTTGTACTTGTCCTGGTATAGCAAAGGGAACCTTGGATCAGTTTGTCGTGTTGCTGATTAGCAAGCGAAGCACGCAGAGAAGAGAGGAGCATCGTCAGCAAGACAAGGTCAAGGTGTGATAGACTGGCTGATTTCCCACCCACCCGCCCGTGCTTTTGAGGGCGTCAGTGGAAGGGGACTGAGACGGTCGCAGCAACGCGGGAGAGTGTTCGTTGCTGTTAGATACACGTAACTAGGGGGCGGTATCCAGCCGCCCGGGTGTCGTAGATTGCGCGTTTAATTTTTATTTACGTGTGGTGCTCAGGAGTCCTGTTTGTGTCATCAGAGTAGCGCGCGCACGTCTCCAAGCTGGAGGTGCGCCCTTCCTATTTTTATTTTATTTTTTCTCCTTCGGGGAGCTGCATTGTGCAATGCAGGCGTTGGTGCGATGTCGGTTTGCTACCGTGATTCGCGAACATGCACGCATGTCTCCACGCTGGAGGTGCGTCCATTCTTCCCCGTATGGAATTTGCACTATGCTGTGCAGATGTGGTGTGATGACGAATGCTAATGAGCAGGCGCAGTGGTTTGGTCCCACACTTAGCTCAGTATTGGCGCAATCTTAAACTGCAGGAGAGAGTTTGTCCGTAATAGTGCGTCTTGGGCCGTGAATTACATATGTATACGGGCGTCATTTATATATTATGGTACTCCTTTAGTATATGATATTGGCGTTACATGTGCCCGTTTGTGTTTGTGCTGAGTACCATGTTTATTTTGAGTCTCTCAGTGGAGGCTGGCTGGCGTCGAAAGCTCGACAGTGCCAGTTGGGATGGAACTTGACTCAGGGTTACGGACGATAGCGTGGGGTTGCTGTTGGAGCAGCCCCGGGGGCCTGTCCCTCTCTCCGCCCCCCCGTGCTCCGAGGGGGGGGTGCGCAATAATATGATACAACTTCGAAAGCAAAATACAAAACAGCATTTTTAAGAATTTCTGGCTGAATGAAGTTAGAAACATGGTCTCTGTTGTGTACTAGGAATAGTGTACGGCACACCCTGCTTCCATAAAAATTCCAGAGTGGCCAAAGAAGGGCTTTTGTAAACTGGTCTGCAGATTACTTGCGCTTGTAGCGTACCATTACACAGCAGACTGGTACGATACCGGACTGTTCTTGTGAACTCCAGAAACTAATCCACAAGCTTCAACAACAGCACGTCACGAGTTTTGGCTGCTGCGGCGGGTTCTCCTCACAGCAGTCTGTCTGGTGTTTAGACTACAGCAGTTCGTCGATAGTCAACTTTGCAAGCTGCGCGATCGCCGCATCGCGGGCTTTCTGTGTGTCTGCCATTTCTTCACGAGAGGAGACGAGACAATCAACCAATCGAAGAATGAAGCATGCAGAATACTGTACGTTCACTGCAAATAACCCCTACTGTACCAGGTACACACTTCTTGATGGGCAATCTAATCGTACATGGCACCTACAAGGAAGCAGAGGCGCCATGGATGTCAACCCACCAGCATGACCGCCAAAAAAAGTCAAGCAACTACTGTACGCACATTGCCTGCTTACCGAGCACTCCGCAATCATCTTCGCCAGCGCCTGTCGAAATAACCGCCAGAAGCGTGAAAGCCACAGCCAGCTTGAACATTGCTACCGTGTCCTCTAGTACCTGCGGATTGCACCTTTTGCCTGGGTTCAATTTTGCCACGTTCAGCTGCTAGACTATAGGGAAGGGCGGGGTAGTTCTGTGTCGGCCTTGCAAGGTAAATCTGAGGTTCGGAGTTGCAGGCAGCAGAGCCCAGTGGTTGGGTTTGTGGTGTGTGAGATGGGGTGCGAGGCGAGAGTACGGGTGGTAGGCTTGATGGTATCTTCTCCTGGCGTGCTTGTGGTTGTTTTCGCCTGTTCGCAAGACTTTCCGTATGTATTAAAGTAAAGTTTTGAATTACTTGATGAAGCTACGACTTATTTGGCTGTGAGATCTGGACCCAGCTTGCGCATTAAAACAACCCAAGTTCTTCCGTCAACTGGCGGTGCAGCTGTATAATGATAGTATCAGCTACAACAGGAAAACAACAGCGTGGACGTTCGACGGCAGAACATAGCAGCAGAGATTTTTATAAAATGCATCAACATGGGGTTTCAGATTGTTGTAGGACTGCACCGGCTCTCACGTGCTTCTTGTGACTTGAGTTTGCGAGAACCGTTTCACATACTAGACTAATGATATTAATGGGTGTATCAGCTGACATCAGATGATGATCACGACTGCAGCAGCTACGATTATAATAATGTTTCTCTTCTTCTGCTTCAGGTTCTTACGGACGCAATCCAAGTAGTAGTAGTAGTATTAATAGTAGTAGAGGTAGTAGTAGTAGTATTAATAGTAGTAGTAGTAGTAGTAGTAGTGGTAGTAGTAGTGGTAGTAGTAGTAGTAGTAGTAGTAGTAGCAGCAGTAGTAGTAGTAGTAGTAGTAGTAGTAGTAGTAGTAGTAGTAGTAGTAGTAGTAATAGTTACTGTAGTAGTGCCGTTTGAACATTTCAGGATATAGACTATTGTACCTTGATTTTGCCTTCATTATTACCCGTATTTCGGTGAAAATGTAGAAACACGTAAAAGACTAGTCTATACTTTACATGCTGCATGCCTGGAGTTAGCGACCAAGACTGGGAGCTATCATAGCAAACGATTGATACGGATCGTGGCAGAAGCACCGAACACCACCCGACGCTTGGGTGTTGTCACCATTCATGATGGAGTTGGGAATTACAAAAACAGAAAGAAAGGCCGACATACGAAATTTTGGAAATTTTACGGCTCTCGTCTCTTGGCAAAATTGCTGTTTGGTTTTAAACCCTTGCCCAACTCAAGAACAACCCTGCTCTAATTCCAAAAACGTTTGTCCCCATATCGGGAGTGCAGTGCTAAACGGCCGCGCCGATTGAAACGTGTGTCACGGATTGTGATTTATATTTTCTCACGACGATCTCTTCGGCTACGCTGTACGTGCTGTCGGCCCCTCCTTCCTACCAAGTGACTGTCGACAACACGAACAAACCATGATGATATTCGTACATACCTCGGCATTGCCGCAGCGCTCGCTGTGTTGATTGTGTTTGTTGTACATACCACCAGGGTAATCAACAAAAATATGTTGAAATTTCAACGTGATTTATTTAGGCAACAAACTCTCCAATGACCAATTTCCAACTCCAACACGTACCCCAGTAGACTAAATAGAAAAATAAAATTGTAGATAAAAGTGTTTCGTACCCATGTCGGGAGTGCGGTGCTACAAGAGGTGCTAAAAAGTTTCATTACATCAACCTCCAACACGGGTTGATGTACAACCACAACCTCAGTTCATGAAGGTACGCGTGCGTCTTCTTTTTCGCGGGGCAATTACCCCAATTACCCCAATTACCCTCCACTGACAATCAATGACCGACATTCTAGACTATAGACTAAAGAAGGCGCTAAATCGATGTTGTCTGCCCGAAGAAACACAAAATCACATAACTGCTATTACTGTCGGTTCAGCTGGCACAACACCGCACGCGAGGCACAACACCGGACATGACCGCGCAACGAGGCAACACTGCACTGCAACACTACACTACAGTTATGCCGGATACGACCGCGCAAGTCGGGGTAAAGCAGCTTGCGTCCAGTATAGTATAGCTAGTCCAAGACGAACATTATTAGGGGTATAACAACATATTAATAGTAACATATGTTATGTGTACCTCAACAAGCACAGCAGTGCTACCATAAGATTATGCACGAGGCTTCCGAACGCCATAAAAAACTTCGAGGAAACAACAAGCGGAGGGATCCAGACCGTCAAAAAAGGAATTATGAAGCCTGCGGCTGGGAGAACGCAATCGACCCTACCCACGACATGCATTGTCCTCCAGAACCTACACATATATTTCGATATATCGTATTGCTACTACGAACTGTTGTAGTCTAGTTATCCAATATTTTTTAAGAGCGCGGACAGCATGAACACTAGCGGTAGTACGACTCGTACCCGTCTTAAAAAACGGGTGCCCACTCACTTCGGGAAAAAAATACCCGGGTGCTCTCGCGAGTATTTACGGCTAGTTTGCGGGTACCGGGTACATGTACGACATCCGGGTACCCGGTTAACAGACGGGTATACCCGTGTAACAGGTGGGTACCCGGGTACCCAGGAGAGTATATTTCATCAAGTTCGGCCCATGAAGTTTGCTGCTAATTTGCCTCCACGAATCATGTTGAGAGCGTTATTGTAACGCGAATGTGCAGGATTCGGCAGTACGACCCTCCTTGCGATTTCCACACGCCAGTGAAACAGACCACGCGACACCATAGCGTCGAAGATATGTATGTGTGTTCAAAGCACAGGAGGGTGAAGCAAGAGGCTTGAGACAGCGTTTTGATTTTGAAAAGGGTTTCCTGGACACTATCACACGTACCCAGATAATGTCGTTTAAGGGTTGATAAGTGGCCGTGCCCGGTGTTTTCGAACGCAATCTAATAGGTACCCGGCCAGGTACACCGGGTACACGGGTACCCGGGGCCCAAATGGTCGGCAAGTATGAACTGCTTTTCGTAGGTAACAGTGAACCGCGAGGCATGAGACAACCTTTTCATTATATAAAGGGCTTCCTGGAGGATATCGTGCGAAATAGTAACCAGTTGACGTGATTGCCATGCTCAAGACTTCGTACGTAATCTAACGAGTACCTAACGAGCACCCAGGGTACCGGGGTTGTAACGAAGAACACTGATAGGGACAGCTCACGCTATACCTACAATGGGACTCGAAGGGTGCGCCAGCTAGCGTTGGGCTGCGAAAGCAACTGAGTTAAATCGACACACAACGCGTATGAAAATACGCGGAAGTGTGGTGAGCTAAATAAAGCTTTATTTTTCCCCATCCGCCGGAAAATGAAAAAAAAAAAAAAAAAAGTACCTCCAAGACTAGGCGAGTATGAGGTGCTACCGGTCGTACCCGTGACGGGGGATTTGCAACCCGAATAATACTCGCGAGTATACGGGTAATTGGTATAAGGCCAACACCTCTAGTCTAATGAACATTCCGCTTGACATAGCTTGTCTCACAGAACATCTGAAGCAGACTCTCGGCAACCGCTGTGGCGGCACGAAGAAAATTACATTTACTACAGCAGTATGCTCGCCCAATCAATCTACTCATCAAGGCAGAACCCGCATGCGTCGGAACAGCAAGATAGATCAACCCAGAACTCGTTTTCTCCGCTAAGTCTACCGCAAGGTTTAGAACAGCAGGCTCTGTGTGAGCAGAGACTAAGGTCGTCATATTTCGCAGACCGAACAGACATCGGTGGTGAGGAAGTCTCACACCACAACACAGAACAGCAGGCTTTGTGTGAGCAGAGACGAAGGCTTCCTCATTTCGATAATCGACCAGACATCGGTGGCGAGGAACTGTCACACCACAGTACAGAACAGCAGGCTTTGTGTGAGCAGAGACGAAGGTTACCTTATTTCGCGAACCGACCAGATGTCGGCGGTGCGAAACTTGCACACCACAGCGCACAGAAAAGCAGGGTTTGTGTGAGCAGAGACGAAGGTTGCCTAATTTCGCGAACCGACCAGATGTCGGTGGTGCAGAACTCTCACAACACAGCACAGTACAGCAGGCTTTGTGTGAGCAGAGACGAATGTTACCTTATTTCGCGAACCGACTGTTAATAGATATCGGTGGTGTGGAACTCTCACACCACAGCACAGATCAGCAGGTGCAAAGGGCCAGCATACCCCGCTTCCGCGCAAGTCGGAAAAACATCGATCGCGCAGAAGGCTCAAACCAGAGCGATTGTCCACCCGTGCAGTACAGCGGATACCCCACAGAAGCAGAAAGCACGCAAATGGAGTACATTTACAGACCAGAGCGCACAGAGGGGCCGCGATGGCACCGGCAAGTAGAATCGCCAGTACAGCAGCCACAAGTTAGCACGCTGGTGCCAGTCGATGCGCGGGGGAGTGGCGGGTCAGCACGCGCACGTCTTTCTTATGGGGAGACGCACATTAGAAAAAGCACAGAACGCATGGTACAGGAGTGGCCTGTTCAAAAAGACAAACTTGGACAAGACGGGCCTCGACTCACAAGAAAGATAGAAAGTGCTGTACAAGTCGGCCAACACTTGCACAGCCATGATCCGAGGGAAGCAAGGAGGTGTGGGAGACGTACCTCGACGGATTGGAGGATCCTTGGTAGCCCCACAGATAGACCCCGTACATATACAGCGATACTTCGGAGATCTAAAAGGCTTCGAGGCAGTGGACGAGCGGGTCACGATAGTCGCAGAATATGTACCGGTTAAGGCAGTAGCGTCCGGAACATATCTCGAGCGCGCGTTTTGGAATGGAAACCACTGCGGTGTTACCGAGCACTTGCCGACAATCTGGAAAAATGAGGGGAAGACGTCAGGCGGCCAAATGCTTAGACTAGTGATACAGAAACGAGCCCCGCACGAAATCCCCAACCTCAGGGTTTTTCCGCTGGCGGCTGTCGTGACACACAAGGCTCGAAAAACAAATGTTTTTCGGTGGATGTGCAGAGCAAAGAGAGCAAAGGGTTCTAAACGGAGGCATTGACCCCGATACCGTCCCCAAATCCCTGTGCGCCGAAGCGCTGCCCAAGTTCCTTGACGAACTCGTGACCCTGAGAAAGAAATTCGCAGAACAGAGCATGTTGGTGAGCAAGGCCGACGTGTCAGACGCTTTTCGGAATGTGCGAGTAGTCCCGGTCAACTCGCACAGATTTTGCTACACCGTATGAGACCTAGCAATATTTGGTTTTCGTTTGACGTTCGGATGGTCGGGATCGCCGGGGTTCTGGGGCAGCATGTCGATTGCAACACCACGACTGATTCATCTCAGTTGTTTTCGTAGACGACTACCTACAAATCAGGGCACAAAACTCGGAATACGACACTACAGCCTTAAAAAGCCCGGTCTGGGACACGACGATAGACGCGTTAGGCTTCACTATCGGCGCTCACACCGTGAGAACTTCGGTTCCGCGCGAAAATATTGAAGCGAGATACAGAGATTGCTGTACGAGCAATCGCCCCAGAGCAGGAGAGAGGCGACAGCGAGGGAGGTCCTTAGTATGGCCGGAAAACTCACTGACGTAGTACGGGTTGGTAGGTATTTCGTGTGGATGCTGCTACGGCTGACTGGGCTGCACAAAAATCAAGAGGTAGCAAAATCCCGAACAGTGCGGTAGGACTTGGTAGAGAGTTTCACGCTGACCTTCTCTTCTGGAAGTGGGCTATCGATCACGAATAACTACAAGAAGGTGAAAGGGCTTAGCTCCCCTTGCTACACGGCGATGCAACGACTCGCCAAAAGGCACTACCTGTCTCAAGCCAGTTTCAAGACAGTGGGCGGTTTTGCGTCGAGGGGAAGGTATTTTGGAGACACGAAGTCCTTGCCAAGAAAACTGACAGCGGAACTAAAGAGGAAAGCCGACCGACGAGCGACCTACACCATCACGATATACTTTTTAGGGTCATTGGGAATTGTAGCGACCGCGTGGGTCAAGCTTGCCCTAGTAGCAGACCGGGCGAACGCCAAGTGGGATCCGATTCTGATGCGCGGTGACAACACGGCAGCAGTGTCTTGGATCTCTCGAGGGGGGGGGGGCGAGGGACAAACGAGTATAATTACTCATGAGAATGCAGGGGCAATAATCAAGGGGGCCTGGAACCATATTGAAAAACACATTCCCGACGTACGGAAAACACTACCTGATGGTATCTCCAGTCCTTGGCCTCGTGTGATCCCGGCGGACAAGGCCAGAGATCTCACCAACAACTCCAACGAATGGTCGGAACAAAACATTGGAACGAGGGGCAAGGGGAATTTCGATACCCTACCACAGACAAAGAATATTTTCAGCAAGCCTGACGGTTGCCTGTGGGACATAATGAGCGGCGTACAAGCTGGCTGATTCGCCTGCAATAGGGGGTATGTCCCTCGATCACCATACGGCATGCACTATTACTGTGTCCACTGTTTGCTTATATTGCTGTGTTTAACGTTCTCACACGCCCCTGCAGGAACGGGGGATAAGAAATGAGGACACAAGGACGAGGTAGCAGGATTAGTTGAGACTCTCGGTTCGGTCGGGAAAAGTACGCAAAAAAACTTCATAGAGAAGTGGAACATCTGGGTAATAGAGGCAAGCGCAGGGTAAAGAACCGTGCTTGCACACGCTTGCTGATCCCAAGGGAGTGCTGTCTCATCTGCTTGGGGTTTTGGCGTCTCGCTGTTTCGTGCATGATATATCGGCAGTCTATTGTTATAGATGGTACTTAGCCGCAATCAACTGCTTTCACAAAATGTTCACAGGATCGGGATTGCCGAAAGATGTCGCATTGAAAAACAGCCGCGGTGAAAAAGGGGATAGACCCGGCGCAAGGTATATCCAAATAGAAAGTACCAGGTTAGATTACCGCTGTCGTGGTCGCTGTTATCACAAGGCCGGCAGGTATTTGTGTGTATGGAAGATGGTGCACGTGTCACGTGGTTGCGCGGGGTGTCACATTTTCTGATGCGCAGAGCGTCAGTGTCACATTTTCTGTTGTGCAGAGCGTCAGAACTGTGGGCGTACGAGGAAGGAAAAGTTCGCCAAGAAAATTGTTTGACACAATAGTGCCTAACAATTTCGCGCGGAGTAGTATAGTTCGAGTTCGGGAACAGATCGACCGCCACGGCGATTCAGATCAGATTTTTGGCGTTGCAGTGCGATAAAAAAAAAGGCAGGGTGCACGATTACGCGTGCACGGCTGTCGAACGAGAGGGAAATCGGGGGGGGGTCGATGGGGGCCTTCGAAGTTCTGCTGGGATTCCTCAAACGTGTATCCCCAGCTGCCAGGAGTGGCGCTGCTAACAGCCCGGGCCGCCTCGCGGTATGGGAAAGGTTTCACTAGGACGGAAGCGGTGACCGCGCGGCGGTTGGTGGTGGTAGATACCCCATGCAGCTTGCGCTATACTCGGGAAGAATTGGGGTGGCCACCCAGATAGCGGCGCAAGGTATTCCGGAGTTGAAAATCTAGCGCGCAGGAAGATGGAATCCTAGGGTTTATATGACATACGTAGGAGAAGCAGGGGGAGGAGCTGAAGCGGTCCCTGCACCCCTCGCACAAGCACAGTGGTTTTCAGAAGTACGATTAGTTCAGGCCGCCTTATGGTTTGAGAGGTAGGTATCCCCGCCCCAGAAGGGATCGGGGCTATCAGACTCCGGGTTGGCATGATGAATAAAACATACGAGGGGTTTCATAAAACGTGGGTGGGGAGTTTGAGATGCCAGCGTCACGCGGCCAGGGGCCGTTCGGGATATACTTGCATTTTCTTGTTACTTTGCACGCCAGGGAAGGAGTCTGCACGTGACAAATTAATCCAGAATTCTTGAGCCATAGCAAATAGCCCAACAATGGGTTACGGTTACATTCGAAGGGTCTCGGAGATAGCGACATATGATGTCCTGTGATATTTTATACAAGTAGACTCACCCGGGGTATGTGTGAAAAAATGCATACGAACAACATTGTCGGACTCATAGACGTTGTTAGAATAATTTAGTAGAATACAAGGGCTCTGCATGGGTGGGGCAGGGCTGCAGTTCGAATTGTTCGGTGCAACTTTTGATTTGAGTATAATATGGTTACCACACACAAACATGGTCTGCGCGCACCGTATGTAAGGTAATGCAGACAGTTCGATATAGGATAACAATGGACTACTTGCTACCGTTTATTTAGTGAACCCGATTCCGAGTTTCATCAAATTTCGATCAGATAAATCCGAGAACACGCCGACCCTTTAGTTTAGCCTCGCGATGAAACGTGTCGAGTGCGTTTCTATGATGATTTCACTCGATTAAGCATCCGGGGCCAACAAGTTGACTGACCATGTCTGCTGCGTGTTCTCTTCGTAGCCAGTGAGAGGCGCGTACTGTGAGCCAGCTTCTAAAGTATACAGTGTATGATATAATAGTATCATCTAGGTCCGAGCCTCCCAGATCGACTGTCTGATTGTTGTCGGATCGAGGAGAGGCGTGCTGACGGTGTTCCAGGTGCGAAACACGGTGGTATCGCTGCCTTCGTCGTTCCACATGTCGAAAAACTTCGACCAACCGGGGAAGAAAACCGAGCTTTTTCGGTTTGACACCGCCCCGCACGGCGAGGAAACCCCAATCCCGTCGGCCAATTAACAATCGCTGATTTGCTCGAGCTCCACAGCGATGTCATATGCGGATAGAAGCCCATCAATGGGAGGCATTTCCGTCGCACAGGGCCCACTCCCCGATTCATGACCCCCTCGAATCTCTACAACCCCAAAAAAGCAGGAACGATAACGATGACCTACCGCCCCGCACACCGTGGAACCCCATTCATTTGCTTACCGCTGATTGGCTGGAGCCCCGACACAAGGGCAGCGCCACCACGGAAGGATAGAGCCCCATGAGTGTTTCAGAAATCCTGAAAAACCGGGGACGATGACTGATATCTCCCGCGGCCCGCATGGTGGTGTGACCATCACCTATTTAAATTGGCTTGCCGTTGATGGGCTGGTACAGCTCGTCGAGCCAGAGACACTCGGGGAGGATATAGACCAGCCAAAGGGGGGCAGCTTTCCGATGCACCCGATGAAGATAGGACTGCATGCCCGTTCCAGAAATTCTTCCATACCCCCATCAACTCCAACAAACCGGGGACGCAATTGACTTTTCACGGGTCGACACCCCACCGCACGGCGGGGAATTCCTAGCGAGCTGAGGGTCGTATACAACGCCAGCACCACAGAGTAGGGTCCAACCCCCTGTTCATAAATTCTTACAAGGTGGTTACAGCCAAAAACAAAGGGGCAACTCGCACAGATGAATTCAATGGGGCAACTTGCACAGCTGAATTTGTATTCGTATACCCGAACCCCGGTACTTTGCGCGCAGACAGCCCAGTTGAACCCCTGCTTCGACACCGCCCCGCATAGTGCACCGCGATCTCTGGGTATGCGATTGATCGCCAAGGATGGGCTTCGTGGATAGAGAAAACCACCACCCAGTAAGAAGTTCGGAACGGTCAATGGCCAATATCTCATGTTGGCCTGTGATTAGAGAAGTTGTACATGGAGGAAGTGCATAATCCAGCCAGATCGAGTCCGAGATCGGTGCAACTCGCTTGGGCATAGTGTTATGGCAGCAGTAACAATACCACTTCACGTCTCCTCGCACTACTCTCGCCCCCCCTCCCAGTAGTACGACTCGGATTCGGCTCCTTAGCCCCCCCTCCCAGTAAATGTGGGGAACAAGGCCTTCCTACGTAACAGGCGTTCTTACGTACCTCGAATGAAGCGACTGCTTCTATTGCTGTACCGTGTATTCCTGGCATGGAGTTCCACACTGTGCACATTAAAGTTGCATTGGAAGTCGTCATACGACTCTCGCATTCCACCGACCGCACCAAAAAAAAACAAGCACACCGTATTACCACTGCCAATAAGGCGAGAGCTTCAAGCGCGGCTTTTGGTGCCGCTGCTGCTGTCCTTCTGCCGTGTACGAGTCGTTTTGTGGCTGTAGTTTAGTGACCTTTTTAAGCAAACAGCTTCGACCGCGCTCTACTGTTGTAAAGCGGGTAGAGGTTCTCATAACGTGCCCGACCGTAGTCTTAAGACCAAAAAAAAAGGACGGAGGGGAGGGGCCGGGGAAAAGGAGGCTCAACCTCGCTGCACTTGAATACATTTCGAGCGGATTCGAGGCGGTAATTCGCATAGCACCAACAACAATGAAGCACTTTGGAGGCAAATAAAGATTTTGTTGGCCTAAAGTAGCGGCACAGCTTTGGGAGAGGCAGAAGGCACATGCGGCATTAGCGGCCGTTGATTTGGAAAAGTTGGGAGGGGGGTGGGGGGGTGGGGGGGCGGTTTCTTGTATCGCTTGCCTTACCAGTTTTTTCGCAAAATTGACCACGCCAAAATATTACGACGGCGACGGCGACAACAATAGCAGCAACAACGACAACAACAACAACAACGACAACAACAACAACAACGACAACAACAACAACAACGACAACAACAACAACAACAACGACAACAACAAACAACAACAACAGCAAACAACAACAGCAACAACAACAGCAACAACAACAACAACAACAACAACAACAACAACAACAACAACAACAACAAGTGGACCGTTGTTAGTGAAGTAGGGGATACCGCCTGCCTAATTCGTTGCATTTCTCGCAAAGTTCTTGGAAACACTGGAACAAACACGTCATTAGACGTCAGCATATCCTACAACATATTCGTGAGCAACTTCATGACACAATGCACATATTCGATATTCCATTTTACGGCATCATTTCAGGAGGAATCCAAACCGATCTGTGGCTATGCTTGGTCAACCCGACACATACATATAAGACTCAGTCGCTCACTACCTAGGCCTCATGTCCAACCCACATGCTTTTGCCACACATATTGCAAGTACCGCCGCGAACCACCTGTTAAACATTACCACTAACGTTACCTGTGCAGCCACATCATATCCGAGCACACCCCCTCAACCAAAGTCGTCCAACGTCCTGTACGATGCCATCGCCCAGCACTACAACACACTCCAATACCACGGTAAAATGTGAAAAAAATACCATTCCAAGCACTTTCCGTATACAACTCCACACACCACGTCTGTCACACGTCCGTGGTCTTTCATTCAGTATTGTCGCCATTCCCCCACCCACACCCCGGAGGGGAACCTCGCGCAAAAATATTTAAAACAATAAATATTTACCACCACAGAATGCACGCCAACAATATCTTCACGAAACCCCACAAAAAAAATACCGCGGGTGAATCGTACCTACGCGATTATATAGTCCAAAGGCATAGACTAAGAGTAGGGTGTGGTACCCAATTTTCCGCGAGCGTCCCTATTGGCGGGGTGCCTGAACACGACCGTCGGATGTGCAGACATAGAACCGGTGTCGCTTCATATTGCCGCCAAACCAGAGCAAAGGTGAAACTCGTAAGATAGCGGGGGGATGACTGTCGTTTCAACTATACTCGTTGTGCTGTGTCCTTGTATCTCCCCGAATTTTTTGGTGGCATACCTTTTCTCTGGGCTAGCTGATCAAAATTATATTTCCACCACTGCCCAGGCGTGAGCGGTATTCTCCACTACTTGCATTTTGCGTGGAAGCTCGTGAAAGCTTCCGTGGAAGCTTTCACCGCTTCCATGGAAGCTTCCATGGAAGATATGGAAGCTATGTGGAAGCTTCCATGGAAGCAATGGAAGCGGTGGAAGCTTCCATGGAAGATATTAGAGACATGAAAGCTTCCACGGAAGTAACTTCCACGGGAGCTTCCACGAAAGCTTCCATCGAAGTTTGTAACCTCCACGAAAGCTTCCATAGAAGTTTGTAACCTCCACGAAAGCTTCCATAGAAGCTTTCATGGAAGTAATGGAAGCTTCCGCGGAAGCTATGGAAGCTTTCACGGAAGTAACTTCCACGGGAGCTTTCATGGAAGCTTTCAATGGAAGTAATGGAAGTTTTTGCGGAATTTAAGGAAGATTTCACGGAAGCAACATCCACGGAAGCTTTTACGAAAGCTTCCGTGGAAGCTTCCATGGAGGATATGGAATATATGAAAGCTTCCACGGAAGCAACTTCCACGGGAGCTTCCACGAAAGCTTCCTCGAAAGCTTCCATGGAAGTAAGTTCCACGAACGCTTCCATGGAAGCTTTCATGGAAGTAATGGAAGCTTTCGTGGAAGTAATGAAAGCTTCCATGGAAGTAACTTCCATGAAAGCTTGGGGTTAGGGTTAGGATTAGGGTTAGGGTTAGGGTTAAGGTTAGGTTGCTTCCGTGGAATCTTCCGTCAAAGCTTTCATGGAAGTTTTTCCGCGAAAGTTGTTTCCGTGGAAGTTGCTTCCGTGGAAGCTTCCGCGGAATCTTCGTAGAAGTTGGGTCCGTGGAAGTTGCTTCCGCGGAAGCTTTTGTGGAAGTTGCTTCCGTGGAAGCTTCCGCGGAGGTTTCTTGGAAGCTTCCGTGACAGTTGCTTCCGCGGAAGCTTTCGTTCAAGCTTTCGTGGAAGTAGCTTCCGCGGAAGCTTTCATGGAAGCTTCCGTGGAAGTTGCTTCGGTGGAAGCTTCCGTGGGAGCTTTCGTGAAAGTTGCTTCCGTGGAAGCTTTTATGGAAGCTTCCGTGGAAGTTGCTTCCGTGGAAGCGTCCGTGGAAGCTTTCATGGAAGCTTCCGTGAAAGCTTTGATAGAAGCTTCCACGGCATGGAAGCATGAAAGCGTCCGTGAAAGATTCTACACTTCCATGGAAGCTTCCATTGCTTCCACAGAAGCTTCCACGCTTTCATGGAAGCTTCCATTGCTTCCATGAAAGCTTCCATGGGAGCTTTCACGAGCTTCCACCGAAAATGCAGATAGTGCAGGTGGCCCGGTGTGAGGCTCACGCTGGGCGTTTTGATCGGGCTTCGGGTGTGCCTCAATAGTCTTCGGGGCATAGGACGTTGGGAAGCGCTCTTGTGGTTCCTGTTTATACTCTCAGACATGGCATTCGTTTCGTCGCAGTATGGTGGTACATATTTGCCCAGAGCACAACATTGAGACGAATATTCCGGGTCGTGGTTAGCGTCACGTTTTGGAACTGAACAGTATAGGCAACTCGGTACGATAAGGCCATTTCTAACACAGTCGGATTCTGCCAGTCGAAAACAGCATTTTTCAACTGGACATTTTTTCGATTGGATTCTTCTGGTCCTTATAGTCAGTCGAGTCGATTTTATAGTTTTTGTGCTCTTCCCAGAGGTGGTTGGTTCGAGGGAGTACTGTTGTGTGGCAGTCGAATATCGGTTGGCAGCTCTGCGCTTCGCGCGTTCTCCGCGAGCAACACGTGCTGCGCGCGCGACGAACCCTTGTGCCAGTGAGTTGGTGGCTTTGCGCTTAGCCGAAAGCCACCAAAGCTACGTTCGTGGAGTTGCACTCAGCCGAGAGCCGCCGAAGCTATAGCAGGCGTGGCCGTTTTCGTTGGCAAAATAGGATCGACACCGAGAGCTACTGCCGTCGTGTGATGCACGCTGCTGGCGAGCGGAGCTAGGAATGCGCCACGCTGACCTGAGGCGAGAAGCAACCGCAGTGATAGCCAAACCAGCGTCAGCGCCATGTATGATACTACTGCTGTGTGGTACCTGGTACGGATGTTTTTGGTGGTGGTAAGCGATGCAACGGGTTAAAAAAACTCAGTCGAAAATAGTTGAAACACGGTGTAAGAAGGCCCGATTTGGGCTTCGGTCGAAAAAGGCCGTTTTCGACTGACAAATCCGGCTGTGTAAGAAATGGCCTGAGGGCAATAAACTTCGATAACTAAAACGAAAACGATTACTATCGTTATTAAGCATAAACACTGAAATAATGTGGATACACGATTCGGGAACAGTAAGAACGGCGAAGACCGGCGCCCATATCCCACGGCCCACCCGCCCATGTTCACGTAATTTTGCTGTTTCGGCGTCATCAGCACGAGGACATCTGCGTATCCATGCTTCACAGTCAAGCGTCTCGACGATTAGACATGTACCATAGGTCCCGCCGTGCTCTGGCGAAAACGGAAATGCGTATATAGCATGTCCTAAGCGTTCATGCCTAGTCATGTGTTATATTTTCATTTGGTTGCTATTCTATGGTTACGAGTGACTGCACGTACGTACGTAAAATACCTGTTCCGATGCTTGATGTCATTTGGTCCGCGCAAGTGTGTGTTTTTCTAGATTTTCCCCAGCACCAACGTAGCGTGCGTGTATTTTTTTGTTTCTCCCGGTAGAGATGGCCGATCGGATTGACAAAAAACACGTCTAGTCTAAAGCGCTAGCACTTGCGCGAAGGTATTCCATACTTTCTTTCTTGTTGCCAATGTTGTGTCCTTCTCTGTTTCGACCAACATTGAATGTGAAATAACTTGACTATAATGGGGTGGAACGGTAACCGGACGACCAATTAGAGCACGGATTTCACCACGTCTCGTATTTTCCCATGATGGATGTTGTCCTCTTTGAAAAAAACGCCAAAACTGGCGACCAGGGACGCATCAAATTGAGCCCGGGAGGTATGTACCTTCAATGGAACAAGATATGTGCCCAACAGATATATCAGTGAAGGGCGCCAAACAATGGGAAGGGGGGACATTTTTTTCTTCTCGAAGTTAAATTTAGCAAGATATTCAAGGTTTTGGTATGTAAGTAGCTGATTTTGGCGTTTTTTTAGCTGTAGCTTGTGTACCGCTGTGGTCGTACCGTTGGACATTTCACCGCACATAAAATGGTTGGATACATTTTGTCCGGGAGTTCCACTGTCACGATTGGCCTTTGTTGTGAGCTCTTGAGATCTTGAGATTCGAACAAAAAGGTCCATGGCCGATGGCATGGTACTTCCTCGTGTGATAACGAACGAACTACTGCGTTGTGGACAAACGCACTCCAAAACTACGAGGGGAAGTCCTCGGCGCTGACCACCGGACCCGCGGTCGCGCGAGGTGCCCTTCCTTGATTTTGGGTTATTGTTTAATCAAAAACAACCAAAGCCGTCTAAACAGTCTAAACACTATTTTGTAAAGTTACTATAATAACGTCAGCCGTGAGTTAGACAAAGTTGGGACCGACTCTCACGATAATCTACGTAATACACCGATGTGTCAAATAATTTGCTGGGAGTATTTTGGAATTGTTTGTTTAAGGCCAACACCAAGGCTGCAGGAGGGCGGGGTGGCTTTTTGTTTGCCTCTTTTTACCAGTGGCTCGGGGTCGCTCGCTTGAGTGACCTGTTCCTTCGCGATCTTGAGCTTTTCGCGGTGTGTTCGTTTTTGCGATAATGACCCGCAATGGAATGGTAAGCTACGAAACGCCCTAAACATGGCGAAAAGGATTTATTCCCGTGAGGTGTAGTCACTCATATGACTGCTGAACACCCCGAATACTACTACTACTACTACTACTACTACTACTTCTACTACTACTACTACTACTACTACTTCCACCACACCGAAAAAACATATATATTCCAAATATCATTATTTGCTCAAAGAGCGGTTCCGATATCCTTACATGATCCATCAGCACAGCTGACATTCATGTACTACTAGTGCATAAAACCGGACGCCATGACAACGATATATATATATATATATATGCCACCGCCTTCCATGTAACGATGATTGTACATACATGATATGATGCCCCTTCCACTTTATACGGAGTATACTCTATATATGGTTACTCTGGGGGTACTTGGGTTTTTGTGGCACGTCCCAATCGGACGTCCTATTGGACTGACAATCGGACTTCATTAATCCCATGGGACGTCCTGTGGTAAACACTTATCCACGAGTTGTCCGTTTTAACATTTTGTTTTAACCAGGCCAAAATGCCATAATTTCTCTCCCCTTTCGATAACGTGCAGCTTGAGCGAAACTCATCGGTCACTGACGAAAGTAAAGCCACTGAGGCATACCGTTGGATACGTTGGTCCCGTCGAATGTTCGCATACCGCTGATACCGTTCGACACCACCCGGAAGTAGTTGTGGTTGTTGCGTAGATTTCGTCCCATGGGATACACTAGAATATGGGAAACGGTACGGGACCTCCCACGCATTAACCCATGAGACGTCCCATGCATGAACGCATGAGACGTCCCATTGGATGTCCTATGCAACACCCCCCTCTCCGCAAATGTAATAGGGACATCCCGCAGGAGGACTTACATTGAACACCGTGGGATAACCTGCCTGGTATGCTGTGTTGGGTGTCCCATGGGATGTCGCAATCTGTCATACTAATAATGTAATCCTGTGTGGATTTGTCAATGGGATTAATTGAAGCATGTTAGTAGTAAATGTTGCATTGGATGCCAAGAATGTTATGCATTTACCGGTGAACTTCGCCGTGGGGTGCCCCAGCCCCCAAATTTTCCTAAGCTCACGGCAGACCTAATCCGTCCCCTGGTCTAGTGTTCAGTTTTTCGCTAAAAAGGTTCGGAAAAAGAATCACACCGGTCTCTAAATATAGTCGCTTTTCACGAGGCAGTGGCCAGCACCTGATTAATTTTTGTGGGTCCTAAACGTAACCCTATGGAACATGCCATGGCGTGTCAAGCATCCTATGGACCGTCTAGTGGGATTACCCATAGGATATCATTCGGATAAGGTTCACCTTAAGGGGCAGACCATCGTTCGAATAACGCCCATTATAAGGGGCAGACCGCCGCACCTCCTATGGGATGTACTGCATCTCATGCGGTACCACACGAGTCACCCCAAGAGATTGCACTTGACTTGCCTATAATTACTGTCATGAGTGGTCCCGTATTGAAATTGGATCGACCCTATCGACGAGAGGACAGTCCAGTTATATCTACAAATATTTGCTGTCGGTGCATCCTGGTGAGATAGAACACAGCAAAAATATTATTGGCTCCAACGCCGCAATAGGCTTCATTCCCCTTATTGTCATCAATAGCGGAGGAAAAAATCATACTTTTTTCGCACAGGATGAAATAGACGTCGCGTATCGTTCCGTCACATTGTCGGTGTTTGGTTTGGTACCACCTGGGGGCTCCGACGGGCACCCTACGGCGAATTTCTAGACCACTTCAACCTCTCGGAATCACCGCATGCCAGCGATACCGCATCCCACCGTTTCACATGCCTTCCTGCAACGAGGACCCATTACGCGCGATTTAGTTATTCCTTCCGCTCAGTGATTATACTTGATTGGCGCTCCCCGTTCCGGTGTGTAGACTAGAACTTCGTATCGGAAAATTACCGGACCCGTATCCCGTGGTACAACCGGGTAATAGAGTGGAGGAAATTGTACTTCTTAATACGCACGACCAAAGTAATCAGAGTAGTACCTAGGTCATGGTCAAAAACCAATATATATAGACTATGTAGTCTATATATATATCAGTTTTTACTGTGCATGTTAGGTACCGATTAACCCGTTTTCCCGTACCATTAATTGTCGAGGTTACAGAGACCGACAATATCCAACCCAGACCCCAGCAGTGCTTTAAGTGGGCAATCACCTGAACACTTCAAGGAACTCCAGGAATACGGAACGAGGCTACGGTAGGGTGGGTCAACTTTGTGACCGTTTTTTTTTCTGTGACTCGGGTTCACTCTCGCGAGTAACCCCCGTGTTCCTCTTCGGGCTTAAGCTTTCGAGTACACTTACATTTATTTTTCGTTAAATTGATCCGCAATGGAAAGGTTTGCTACGATGCGCATACTATTTGACAGTAATAGGGCAATCACTACATTCATAGCTTCCACCGCCAGGAAGATAACCCCTCGCGGCGCTATCGCCACCACGCCAAAAACCGCAAAAACATAATCAGAAACCACCAGATGCGACCGACGAAGGAGGGCATGTAACCTTTTGTCGGGATCATCACGATGCTTTTGTCCCGCCTGCGTGTCCCTGGTGCCTTTTCCGTGGAACTATGTTTTAATATACTCAGCTGCGAGAACAATAATACCTCTCCTGGACGTGAAATCTTCCCTTAAGGTAAGGGAGGACAGCCGCTTAGCTTGGCCGACTTCACAATAGTATTATATTTGTGACGGCTAACGGGCTTAGAGCTCTTGAACTACTAAGGGCAGCCACATTCCGCGCTGAACTAACTGCAGTATAGACTATCCGGTCGGCAGCCTAGTACCGTTGTTTCGTCCCAGGAGCTTTCATTATTCGTTGACCCTATCAACATGTTTTTGAGCTGCTTCAAGTCTACGGACGGTGGCATCTCATGGACAACCTCGGACGCGTGCTACGATAGATGTAGCATTTTCTTTCTAAACTTTCTTATGAATGACGGGGCTTCTTAACCCACAATCGTCGAATACAATCGTCGAATAAATGGGTCACCTTCTTTTGCGTGATTCTCGTCGCGTACCTGGGACATGGGATTGTTCATTCGGTAGCAGTTTTATCTTTCTCCAAATCAGTTTTGGGAAGAGGTCTTGAACTCCCGAAATGAGGAACCTCAGAAAAAAAAAAATGGTTGGTTCACCTCTGTCGTAGCACGCGTTCTCGTGGCCGCCGCAAGGATAGCCGATTTTTTTTCCCACGAGCAGCAGTGGCGTCGCGCGCATATAAAAACATCAAAAACAACCGTAACGGCTGCCTCAGAACACGCATAACTCCCCCAGGTGAATCCAATATTTAGGTTACATCCAAGAACGTGCAAGTGCCATCCCCACGAATGAGTTGGCGGTATGACCGACGCGGTGCTCGGCCTGCACTCCAAGGACAGCGCTTTAAACGTGCCCACTGCAGAGTGCCCCAGCTACCTGCAGCAGAAGCGTGGCTGGGAGTGGCGCTGTCCCACGGACAGTCGTTAGCGGGCGACCACCGAACAACGTCGAGGTGCCCATGCGGCGTAGCTTCCGAGCATGTTTCATTATCCCACGGACATATTTCGGAACATGACAACCTGGGGGAAGTTCAAATGCCCTGAACAAGCGGCCGCGTTGCAAATTCCGCTGTCTGAAGGGCAGCAACTGCCACGTGCCCACTTAAGAAAGCAAAGATTGCCCTCCGCCGCAGCCGTTTTGCATGGGGTACCATGCGCCAGCAATATCGTTCGCCGATTACCCACTCGATCAATTTTACACGCCCCCGCGCGGCAGCCACGAAGAGAGCTTCCTCGAACAACTCGAATACATCCGATTGGTCAAAAGACGCAATACCGAGCGCGGGAGCATTCGGCGATGCGTTCCCAAATTACTGGCCGTTTCCACAGACCGGCGTCAAGGCTCCACTGAAGCTTAGATAAGGAGCAGGCTGGCGTTAAGGCTTGCGTTGAACATGGCAGGTCCCCCAACGAGTTCCTTCAGGCCTCGGACACGGCGGGAAAAACCGCGTCCTGGTTAAAGATTGTTCCGATAGTATAATCGTAACGTCTCCGTTGGTAAAAGAGGAAGTCAGGTTCCAGGAAAATATGTCCTCCCAGCTTCGGTGCCCGGCATGGTCGTGCTGTTTTCGAACGTGAGACAAAAGGAAATTGTACGAGAACAACGCGTACAGTGTTAAGCGGCCGGACAAATGAGTCCAAATCGCTTCATGGAATCCATGGGCAATGTATCATCCCCGAGGAGGTGAGCCATACATCCATTCGACGTGTTCAACACATACCCTCGTATCACGTACTCGACTAGGACTAGATTATTTGCGCGGTCGTTAGTTCGAATCCATAATGGCTGCTCTACAAGATTTGCGGTCCCTTTGATACAAGAGGCCACTGATCGTGAAGAAGCAAAACTCAAGTATCGTTTGCGATGGCACCGAGCACCTTGATTCCGCCCCTTGGGCATCGTCCTGTGCACAACATGTACCCTTTACACGGGTGAGCTCTTCAGATGAGGCTAGGCACCATAAGCGTCTCAGAGTCAGCCATGTGGACTATTCACAGCACGTCGGGCAATAAAAACCCATAGCTGTCATAGTCGAGGCTGAACGAGGAAACCGGAGCCTCCTATTCAAGCCATAGCGGTTTCGTATAGCTTATCGTAACACGTTAGTAGTATCGTGTTAAATAATGTTTCACGCCTTGCTCAATTCAAGATTCTCAAATAATGTACCAATTCCGCTGTGAGCCACCAGACGCATGGCAACAATATCACAATAAGTTCACAACACGTTATTCTCGTGTCAAGTTGACTGTTTAGTCGTACCCCCCAGGCATGTGTTTCACACCCTGGATCTCCCTGACCCAGTACACGATAGAGGAAGTACCCCCCCTTTCTCTGCGGAGTTCAAGCGCCTCGATTGAGTAGCTCGTTACCTTTCGCAAAACAAGAGGTTGACACAGATTGATGGCGAAAATCATCAAACAATCAATGAATCGTGGCGCCTTTTGTCTGCAGAAACGAACCCAAACGTGGTAGTCGCTCACCCACCTCTGAGCCGGTATAGCCATAAATCCACAGACGACCCGCGTAGGATCGTCTTGGTCTCCTTAACAAAGAAATGCATTCAAGAAAGCAAGATCTCTGAATCTATTGGATTTTTACATTGAGAACAGTTTCAATTCACAAATAACGGCATGCAAAATTGCTTTACAATCTTCCCTATTCTTAATCGGGTTTTGTGAACAAAAAAAACTGACCGAGCACTCACTCGACAGATGTGTTTTCGATTGAAGGTGGAACAACAATACGTGTCGGAGGAAACAACGTTGCAAATTACACCGCGAGTTTCTTCGCCCGATGTGTATCCCGTCTTTTGAAACAGCTGGGCTGGCGCCAACAGCTTTCAATGAAACTAGAAACCACAGACGGCCGGGCGGATAGCAGGAGCAACACAAACGTTCCCTTCTATTGATATTGCCACTATTATGTACTGTTCGAGAGGAGCTCCCGTCAATTACCCTGACATCAGAGTGGCCGACAAGCCTTTGAACGAAACAAGCTCTGTACTCCGCGATCTGCTATATCAGGTGTGATGTACCTACGTACAATAATACGACAAGAATCATATCACACGTCATTTATCTTGTTCCACTGCATTCAGTGCATTGCATTGCCCATTTTGCACGTGGAGGAAGTTTCGCGTGTGTGTGGGCTGGCCATGTCTGTTCGGCAGGCCGACGAAGGCGTCTGGGCCATACAGAAGTGAAAGCACAAGAAACGGTACGAAAAGCAGCAGAATTGAAACAAAGTACGTAGTGTGGGTGTCAAGGGGTTCGTAGAAGACAGGGGGCAACAGGTGTCAATTGCTACCTGGGAATTTAAAGAGAATTATGGAGTCTGAGAAAATTGGGGAAGAACGCCAGTGACACGAACGGACATAACAGGTAATTAAGATATATTTCGGCGAGTGCGTAGGCGGCACCCCGAATTTATCGTCCGTGGTGGGAGAAAAGCGATGTATGCTGCAACGAACCACTGCACCTGGTAGTGCCATCAAGGCCCAGCAAAAGCAACGGAAAAAATCGCACGCGCAGTTGTGGTACTAGACTACTGTGTAATACATTCCGACGCGTGTCTCGCCTCGTAGCAGATTAAGGATGCTGTCAAGAGCTTGAGAGGTCGGACGTCATTGGGCTCAAGACGTACAAAACTGCAACGAACGGTACGGAGATGCGAAGAGTGCAACTTGCCCATGGCGAAGATGCACAGCTTACTTTATCGGCAATGATTATCGGGAAATTGTGGTTGGATCGTCGTGACTTCAACTATGCCGACTGGTACAACTAGCTGTGAACGGGTCAACACCGGACAGCAACCTCTTCATGCAAACGACTTCGAAGCCTTTATGGTCATGACCACGCTCTACACGAGGGAAAGTCTGGGCCACCTTGAACTTGGACGAGAGGTGTAGTCTAGTGGGGTATTTAGAAACTAGGGAAGGACAACGGTGCCGTAAATCTTGTTAAATACCAGTATCGATCCGAAATACGAGTGACACGACAAACTAGCTAGAGCATGCCAACAAAGAGGGAGCTATCGCGACAGCAGTCCTGGTTGTAGCGATGAGGCGCACGACACCATCGCACCAGAATATTTTCAAGAAAAACTGTGAAAGCAAGATCTCCCACAGTTGAAATAATGATGGTAACACAATCCCAGAATTTCCCGTGCCCGTACATGCGCTCGGAACGGCTCTACCGCAGCCAAAATCGAAGAGAAACAACGTGTGCCAAAAGTAATGAACATTCTTCGCATGTGTACGCTTCTAAACTGACGCACTTCCTTGAAGTTCATACTTTAAATCGATGTTGTTAGTGGAGGTGGATCTAGATGGTAGGACGATCGTGAGCATAGAAACAATCCGCAGAAAGATGTGTGACAGCAGCAGAGTTTGCAGCTGCCAATCAGACGTGCAGGACCATGTCAACAGCAGAGGCTAGACCAGGGCCTTTCCACCGGACCGCGGTGGCAAAAGCAGATGCTCAAGCGGCCTCGATGCTCCGGTCCTTTCTTGGGAGCGCAGGGAACTAATTCCGTCCCGAAACGCTTCGTTGTCTGAAATAAGTGACACTTGTTTTTGACTTCCAAAATTCTATGTGAAAAGCGCAATCCACCGGATTTGCCAATTAATTCCTTTTAAACAAAAATATTGGGAACCATCTCCGACCTTGTGAACAGATAAGGCAAGCTAAGCACTTCAACTTAGATCCGGGCATTTAGGTCGATTACTGGCACACACCACATTTCGATCAGCAGCCACCGCAGCAGCATAGCACGCACAGCACAACGCATACACACAGTGGCCACCACCGCTTCCCATTGAGCACATAGAGCGGACAGAGGCCGTTGTTCTCGAGCCCGGGCCAGAAATGTTGCCTGCGGTGTCAGGCAGCACAGCAACTAAAGCAACACATTTTTCGTTTTGCACGAATACATACTGTATCACAGCAGTGTTTCTATTTTCGAGTACTGATATCGATAATAAGTGATGCTGCTGCTATCTTTCCGTTTGATATGCACCACTGCTTCTGCCATTGCGTAGTGCGCTGCTGTTGCCCCACTGCACACGAGGTGTCCACGCTGCATGCTCGTCAGTTGATAGCACGTTCGGGGGGTTGGTCGCACCAGCACCAACGTTATTGTGGCGCGTGGCTGCCAAGGCACAATATATGGACCTCGAGAGGTCCCCAACACTAATTAATCCTCATATATATATACACACAAGGATCCCCTTCGGAATGTGTCTGCGTGAAATGCCGGGGGCATCGCAAGACGAAAAGGGAGAGCCACAGGTAACGCAGGCTACATACTAATCGTGAAACGAAAAACTAGACGTGTTACACACGCATACACTACACACAATGGGATGATCGAGTGAGCGGACGGGCAGACGATGCACGATCGCACGGCTTGTAACTGACCACACATTATCCTGTATACACACCACAACAGGCACACCTACATACACACTACACACATACATACGCACACGCACACGCACGCACTCCAAACGGTCCTGATATACCGTCCTCGTTCCTGGAACAAGAACAACCTCACGTTAGGGACGGTAATATACGGACCGTTTGGTTAAAGTCTTGTCGTTTAATATGTCCTTACATTTATGTCCAATGAAGTTCGCTTGCAGCAGCACCCCGAGATTTTTTTGTTTTCATGGAGGCGCCAGGGGCCCCATGCCCGGCCACCCTCTCGGCCGATGACGGCCAAGTCGCGACGGAAATCGGCAGCCCCGGCCCCCTCGAAGTCGAGGCGCTCACGGTTCCAGGCAGCTATCACGGTACCCGCGGAAGGCAACAAAACGTTGCGGATGTGGTCACAGCTTCTTTTTGTGCGAAAATATAGGGTACGTTGGCGATCGTAAATGATGAATGTGCTGTTTCTCATACTTCCGGCTGACGCGACATACCAAGCAGGAGAACAGGGGATATTTCGGCACACGATACGCCTGCCTGCACCCTTCTCGCCGCCGCGAGAGATATGGCGCTCGGCAGATGTTTACTGCTGCTGCTGTATATTGCTCCAGCTGCTGCTGCTGTTGTGCTGCGGCCACTGCTGCTTCTTCTGCTGCAACTGCTGAGAGGGTGTCATATAAACGGAGCAGGTGATTCGAGACTGGGTGATGGTGACGGGGCAATTTTTTACCAAACAAAAAATAACATCAAATTGTGAAGGTTTATCACGAAATGGGGTGTTCCAAGTGACCTCCCAATGCAGTACACAGCTGTAGTAATTGCACATGTGCGCAGGCACTCCAAACGGCTCTTTTGTATGCCGTCCTCGTTCCTGGGGCAAGAGCAGCCTATCCCTTGCGGACGGTAATTTGAGGACCGATTGGTAGGCGTCTTGTCTATATAAAGAGGTTATTATATTTTATGTCCAATCTAGGTCTCTTGCTGCAGCACCCCGAGATTTTTTGTTCTCATGGAAGCACCAGGCGCCCCATACCCGGCCACACTCTCTCGGTCGATGCCGGCCAGTCGCGACGGAAATCGGCAGCCCTCACCCCTCGTAGTCGAGGAGATCCGGCCCCCGTCGCGCGTTCGCCAGGTGCACACGGTTCTGGGCAGCTATCACGGTACCCGAGGAAGCCAAGCAAACGTTGCGGATGTGTTCACAGTTTCTTTCTGTGCGAAAGTATAGGGTACGTTGATAGGGTATTTTGATATTTTGGATATGATTATTGTATTGTTCCTTATATTCCCGGCCGACACGGTATACCAAGCGAGAGAACAGGGCCAATTTCCGCGCATGATACATCCCCGTCCGTTCTCTGCTCGCCGCCGCGAGAGATATGGTGCTAGGCAGATGTGTATTGCTGCTGCTGCTGCATATTGCTCCAGCTGATGCGGTTGTGCTGCGGCTACTGCTACGGCTACTGCTGCTTGAACTGCTGCAACCGCTGAGAGGGTCTACAAAAAACAGAGCGGGCGATTCGAGACAGGGCGGGTAGTAGCGGGCCATTGTTTTACAAACAAAACAAAAAAAAACCCAGTGAAGTATACAAAAATTTACTCCGGAGTATAACATAATTTGGGGGGTTCCAAGTCACCTGCTCGTCTCAGGGAGGCGGAACGCAATCCCTTGCTAAATAGAGCCAGCTCGGCGACGATTAATTCGCCGAGCACCACCACGGAGCTCGGCCGAGGTCCAGACATGCTTCATAATGTACCCATGGCAGCCTAGCTTGCCCCGCGTCCGAAAGTACGAAAAGAAACCCTTGGCTGCCGGGGAGAAGGAAGCCAAAAAAAAACGAAGATAACATTTCACATATACTTCTATTATAGTCTATACATATATCTTGGTATGTAGACTATACTCTTGTTCTTCTACATTCTACTTTGTGTCTACATGTACCCCTCCCGTGCTGCCATCGTGCGAACCCACGCGTGAACTCATCCCGATCCGAGCATCTACAAGTTGACGCATTCCGACACTGGTGTTCATCACCGGTGTGCCAGCGACAATAACCACGTCAGGACGTCTGACGATTGAGCGTATCAATCCGATACATGCGACAAGTTCCTTGACGAAAAATATTACTCTTGTCACGGTCGAGGCATCGTGTCGTCTAGCAAACATAGACGGCAACGAACGAAGGCAGTGTGGTATGAAGTGCAGCGATAGATCGTGCACGGCCAGAATTTACGTATCGGGCACCTGCAAGAGATCACAAGTCAACGGGAGTTATGATCTGGGTACCAAGAGACTCACTCTGTTCGAGAGCTTCAAGCTGAGAGGTGGGGCGGAGGGCTTGTCGGTTTATCAGCGGCCATTCTTCGTCCCAAGATTTGCGGTGGTCAGTCGGAGTACCAGATGATAACAACAACTTGGGAGCGAAACCTGCCTCAACGGCTGAATCGTACAGAGAAAAAGGCATATAGCCCTGTCTGTGCTGTACCCTATTCAACTGTCTCCGCCTCCCGACGCGATACCGGAGGATGGGAGTGTGTGGGAAAAAACAACGCATTTGCTATCGAGCACCCCAGGAACCGCAAAATGCCTTTCCGAGTATATCGAATTCATCATAGGACGCAACGTTGCCGAATCTCCCGAGCGACAGGTTCATTGGAAAATGGTTTGGCGCAATCGCTGCCAACACCACCAGTAGCATAGTCAAGACGCGGTGTGTTCATTACTCACGTACAACCGATATTTTCACATGTCCGGATATACAACGACCAGCGGGGGTGCCGATGCCTCCAGGACAGAGGAATCACGTGATCACTAAACTACAATACAGAGATCTACACATTGCCTATACAGCAAGGGTGGTTAAGCCATGCAATGCCAACTGCGATGGACACGAGGAAAAAGCACATCCTGGCGCCAGCGCACCTAACTATTTGCAAAGTGCTAAGAACAAGGCATTTCCCCCCTCACCATCGAATGGGTGTGTATGGTAAGATATGATGGGATAGTCTATGATATTATATCATTATGAATACGGCTATGTTCTTGGCATCATAGCTGAAGTAGTTATCTGGTCGAGTGTGGGGCTTCCGTGCCGTTATGCAAGTCTGTGGTGAGCATCGTTGATCTCTGGTACGCGGCGCATTGTGATCTGGCGTGCAGAGTCCGAGTTTCTCGCTGGTGCTCTCGATGGGATGGAGTAAAGGGTATATTTATGCCGTCTGGCGTCTTTGATGTGTATCTTGGGTTTGGATATCTGTGGGCCTAAACACCCCAAAGGTGTAACTGCTGTTTTCCCCCTCAGCATAGGTGTTTATGGTGGGAAACGATTATACCAGGTATATGATATGATATCGCAATACGCGCGATCGGAGTATCTATCACACACCGCTTGTAAAGATGAGTTTCGACAAAATATTCGATCTCAAAGCTAAAGTGTGTTTTTATTTTCATGATTTGAAGTTTTTGTACGAGTACGTTCCTGGCATCCTAGACGGAGTGTTTGGCTCGTGAACGGGGTGGAGTTCCCGTGCCGTTAGGTAAGTCTGTGGGTGGCGATCGATGATCTCTGGTACGCGGGGCATGGCGATCCGGCGGACATAGTCCAAGTGTCTCGCCGGTGCTGTCGATAGGTTCGAGTAGCAGGTAATTTTTTGCCGTCTGGCGTCTTGGATCTGTGTCTACCGGTTCGGATATCTTGATCCAAAAGACCCCAAAGAAAGGCGAAACTGCCAAAAGAGGAAGAAGGAAGAACAAGGACAAAATAAAAGAAAAACTCGACAGAAAGAGGGAAACACGGCGGCACGAGAAACATGCAAACAGAGCCAAACAAAAATGCAGCAAGTGCGAGTAGCAACAAAGCAGAAACCCCCTCAACGTCGCAGGGGCCAACAGCGCAAAGTGTGGTTCGAATGTACCTACGGTAAGAGTAGGAGAATCCGCATGGTCTAATGACTACCTGCGCACAGTTTCTGACGAAAGTCAAGACCATTCCGCAGTCATCGCCCCCGTTCCGAATGCGAAAACGGACTAAACCAACGTGTGGCGAATCATTAAGGTAAGCAAAACCACCGCAACAAAGCATATGGCAACACTCAGCCGACGTCGGACCAGCATCCAAATTAGGTTCGGCGTGCAGTCACTTAGCGGGTTAGGAGCATTGCCGCCTGGTCTGTCCGCTAACGTACTCTATCTACGGCGGCGGTGTCCGTACCGGCATTATCGCCTCCAAAACCCCCAAAAGGTGCACAAAAAACAACGGAGAAGCCAAAGCAAGACGGAAAGAGCACGAAGAAATATAAACAAGAGGTGAAAGGGAGCAATCGTTTGAGTCAGTATACAGGCGGTGATAGTACCGCAGAATCGGCCGGCACTGCCCCCCCGAGGTAAATATCTACAAAGCACACCAAAAAGCACACACACAAGGCAGTGGCAGTAGGTTGGAGCTCGTAGACAGGTTCTACCTACTAGCCGGTGGGATGCAGTTCGCCGTCTCCGTCTTGGTGTCAATTCGACACCGGTTTAACGTAATCTACCCTCTATGATGGCAACCGAAAGCCGCGGTGATACAAACACCGGTTGAGAATGCGTAGAATTCGCCGGACAAAACAAAAAGGCCAACAGGCCTCCATAGCCCGCAACTTAGATGCCTTATCATACTTGAAGGAAAGAGACCCACAGCAACCCGCCGAAACGATCTACGACAAAAACAAACTACGGGCTTATTATACGAACAACGCACCTATCGTGCAAGAATGGGCACTTAAAAGCTCCATAGGTGGGCAGTGCAAAAGCATCGGAAGGTCGACAGTACACCAAATGGGCAAATATACACGAGAGAAGCGGAAACGCTTGACTTAAAAGCTCCATAGGTGGGCAGTGCAAAAGCATCGGAATGTCGACATTACACCAAATGGGAAAAAATACACGAGAGAAGCGGAAACGCTTGGAGAACCCCTCTACGAAGAACGAGTTTTTTCTTTGTCGTCATCCGCGTACCACCGCGAACACCAGACACGCAACCAGCGAGGAGGGCGCTCCCAAATTAAAAAAAAATGAGCGTGGATACTATACCTCTGCACACCCCATGCATCGTACGGATCTCGCCCACTGATGTAATAGCCCTGCATACCCGATGGGTAATTAGTACCTCGACAATTGACCTTTGGTTTTAATCAGTCTGAATTGAACATTATAAACAACAGAATATCCCCCAGCGAATCTCTTCCTATTACTCGTGCGGACAGCCGCTTAGCTTTAACCAATCCAACACATCTCCCCGACGAAAATATTCAGCATCCCGGTATGTATGATGATCCCAAGGGCATCCTTCTGCTCGAGCCCACTGCAAGATGTCCAGACGCCCCGCCGAGGCCGCTCCGGCGCATGTTTGTTCATCCCAGGGACATCCCTGACGGCGTGCCCACTTAAGCATCTCGAAATGGCCTCCTATTGCTGCTGCGCTGCAGGTATCAGCATCCCAGGAGCAGCCTTCGGCACGTGCCCACTGCAATATGGCCAAGTGCCCTTGTTCGGCCGCACGCCTACACGTGCTATTGTCCCAAGGGCAGCCATTACGTCGAGCCCATTGAAGCAGATCGATATGGCCTCCCGCGGCTGCCTGGCTGCAGATGACGGTGTCCCAATCAGATCCATTTGCTCGAGCCCACTGAAGAACGGCCAGGTGTCCTCCAATCGCAGCCGCTTCGCATATACGCTCATCCAACAAGACAGGTAGGCTTGCCTGAAGCCATTTGAGGATGTGAAGGTGCCCGTTTTCTGCTGCTAAATAGCTTGCATTCCCGAACAAGCGGCAGCCGTTCGCCAGCAACCATTTTAACGTATCCAAGTGCCCGTTTCGAACAACGCCGGAACACGCTACCTGGTACAAGGGGCACCCTTGGCTACAGGCCCACCGAAGTACATCCATATGCCCCCCTTCGGAGGCCCGGTTGGTCGTGTCCACTGTCCACTCCGCACCGTTTGCCCGAGCCCATTGGATCACCTCTAGGTGCCCGTTGCCTGCAGCACTCGAGCACACCCGATGGTCCCAATGGCAGCCGTGAGCTCTCGCCCACTGAAGAATGCCGAGGTGTCCTCCCGCAGAAGCTTTGGCACATGTTTCGGAATTCCAAGGACAGTGTTTAGAACGCGCCCAGAGAAGGATATCGAAATGCCCTGAACCCGCAGCCTCGCTGCTAGTGGTCGAGTCCCATGGGCAGCCGTGAGCGCGCGCCCACTGGAGAATGCGCATGTGTCCACCCTTTGCAGCGTCCGAGCACGTAGTTGCATTCCAAGAACAGTTCTCGGACCGTGCCCACTGCAGGATATCGAGATGCCCTGAAGCGGCAGCTGAGTTACATGTTTCGTCCCCCCAAGGGCAGCCGATATCACGTGCCCACTTCAGAACACTCAGCCTACCCCCTGCCGCAGCCGCGCTGCAAAGTACCCAGCGCCAACCGGGACGCTCCCCGAGTAGCCACTGGATCATTTCGACGTCCCCCCGGGCTGCGGCTTTGAAAAACGCATCCACGGTCAACCGGCACCCGTTCATGTAGGCACATCGCAAAGCCTCAACACCGCAGTGCTCGGCGATGTCAACGCACACTCTCGGCGTCTTTCGAAGGCCACCGTCGAAACTCCACTGCAGCTGGGATACGGAGGTATCGCCCGTTATGGCTTGAGTGACCTTGGGGAGATCTCCCCAAGCGTTTCTCCACCGCATCGAAACGCTGGCAAAGAAAATATGCTGGTTTGACAGTAGGTCGGCCAGGAAGCTCATGATGTCGTGATTGGTGTCCAGCGAGAATAGCCCGCGAAAAGCTTTCATCTCGGCAACGTCGGTGCCTGGCACGTTGGACCTATTTGTCAAGGTGAGAACAACCCGAAAACACGGAAGCGTAAAACAATATGCCAGCTAGGTTCGTTCCATCGCGACATACCACATAAAACACCGAAAAGCAGATGGAGCAGCTGTGTCGAGGTGCACATTTCAATTCGATATGCTGTCACACGGAAAAGGAAAAGTGGCACATGAAAACCAGATTGTGCGTCGCGCGTTTTAGCAGGAGAATACCTTAGTGCCCTACGCGACGTGCTCACGTGGTGTGACGGTGTCAGAATTTGATGACAGCTCAAAGCGATCCGAGCACGTCAAAAATCGAAGGCCAACAACACCGTCGATGCAATGCTGTTTTAGACGTCCACCTATATTGTCCGAAAGCCGGCGTCGGAAAATAAGTCGCAAGAGTCCTCCAAACCGAAACAGCTCATACAACTCATCAAGCGTAATATGACACCATGGTATCCACGAAACAACACGGGGAGCCTACCCGGCAGGTTCTTCCAATGGTTCTCCTTTCGCAATTTTGGCATGAACACTGGCCATGGTCACGCGCTCGTAATCCTGAGAAAGAGGGCAGCGCACAGAGTCAGCAGCGGCAGGAAAACCAACACCATCGAGTAACAGTTGTGGTATACAGTCCCCTGGTCACACGAGGGCAACGACACACGTCTCCCCCGTACTTTTGAGACTCATTGAAGCGAGACACGTAACGCCATCGCAAATATGGGGAGGTTCATTGATCAGTCGCGGTAGAGAAGCAATGGAGGGAGCGTTGGTTACATGGGAATGGACCTTAGGGCGAAGGAATCCCTCGTGTTAGAGGACGGAAGTACAAACAGCATCGATATGAATGTCGATGCACTCGCGGCTTTGAAAAGGATAGTTCTCAAGTCCCTTTCATCTTGTTCGTCACAGGAACATGTCCTACAGGACTCTGCGTCCATAATGTTACTCTACAATGGGACCCGAAGGGTGCGCCAGCTAGCGTTGGGCTGCGAAAGCAACTGAGTTGAATCGACACACGACGCGTATGAAAATACGTGGAAGTGTGGTGAGCTGAAGCTTTATTTTTCCCCATCCGCCGGAGGATGAAAAAAAAAAAAAAAAAAGTACGAAGAACGCGCATGTCGGCATGCAGGGAGTACCTGGGTTTTACATGACGTGAGCATTGTCAAATAGGCGAGGTCCCTATGGCGGAAGGGATTACGTACCACACAACACGCCGCAAGTCATACACCCTGTGACTAATTTTCGAGCATGTTTTCCCCAAAGCCTTAGGGGTAGACACAACGAATTTAAGGTTTTCGGCGAGACGTTGTCGACATTATTGCGCATACGCATTCATCGAAGCTTTCACTGCACCCGTTGTCGACACAATCGACCTTGAACTTCACGAGAGGGGCGTGCATTATTGCCCGGTAGACGGTGTAACTGTTTCCCAGCAAAGTCGACGCCTAAAGACATTTTCACCAAAGAATGGAGTACTCTTACACGGCCAAATGGCGACAGGAAAAGGACCTTAGAGGCAACCCTACTATAGTGTTTGTGACGTGCCACAAAACAGACGCAAACAGCAACCAAATAGGCAAAAGCCATAATATGTGTGTACGATTGAGAGCAAATATATCTAGTTTGTAAAATACAAGATTCGTGTAATTGTGGTTCATAGTTATCATGTATCCGATATACAGTGACCGGTCAAATAATCTGCGAATCTCATCGGTGCGGTGGATGGTGCACTAGAAGGGGTTCTTCTACTACTACCCGCTTCAAGACTTGAGACAGTGGGTGCGGCTGATAAGGGGCACTTGATAGCCATCCCACGGTAGCGTTACAGCATAAAGTCCCTGAGGCCCTCACATGAGGAGCTTAATATCTCACCCGAAAAAAGACTTCTAACGCATTCGTTCGCACATTCTGACCAAGCGTCTATGCCTTAGTTCGAAAAACATAAATATATTCGTGAAATTGCTTCACTAACCGGTAGTTCCTTACATATGACATGTGAGGAGTTCAATTGGCCAGGGACTTTTTGACGCAAAAACTGTAACCCCTATCGTGGGATGGATGATTTCTTAAAAGGAGCAAAACAAACTGACTGGCCAGCGAGTAGATGCCTCTCGACGATCCGCCATCCCTACTTTATAAGATGGCCGTGTAGAACTGTGTAAAAAAAAACAGCAAAGCAAGCATCTAGATACAACTTTGCATCAGGCTCGTGAAGTTAGAGAGGAGAATGCTCTCGGCCGAGTTCGCTACTCTACACTCGTGTGAACGTCGAAATAAATAAGTTCGGCCAAATTGACAATAGTCGGGTGGGTTTAACAAAGGTATGCAGTGACAAATGCGTGAATAACACAGAAAAAGGTATTTGAGCGTGGCGTGCCATGTTCATAAAATATGCCAGAAATCACACATGACGAGAGTTACTAAAGTCCAAGCATTCATAGCTGCGCGAAAAATAACTGAGAAAGGTTCCGAATGTGTGTTTCACGTACTTGTACTGGGTGAGGATTGAAAGCAACACGTAGAACCTAGACGTCGTGGAATGCTCTGATAAGCCCGTGCGGTTGTTAAGTTGACAACCCAGGACACGCGGTCGTATATCCCGCTGTAGCCGTTGTATTTTGGGGCCCCAGCTCACCTTTCACGGGGCATTTGGATAATCGACGTTTCCATGCATTTTCACAGCACACGAACGTGCAAGGACGTGGGCACGGACTGCTTCTACAGAAGACGTTTGCGCGGGAAAAGGAAACAACGGGTTCCTCTGGAACGGTTTGGGTTTGAACATGGGTTAAATCTTCCTACAGGGAACATATTGGGGGGGCCCGCGGCAACGACGTTTGTACGAGAACGCGGATGCATCACGCATCACACATGACGTCGTATCCCGCGGAAATCTGACACTGGCAAAACTTCCCCAAGATTGCCATGAACATCACACTTTTCGTAGAGATGGAATAATTTTTTGAATCATTCCTGAAACCCAATTTTCAGTACCCAGTTCTGCCTAGCATCTATGGCGGACGTTGAAGCGAAACTGGCCGCACTGCGACACATGTGTGGTGCCACAAACATTGTAATGAGCTGTTCAGGAAAATGAAGCGATGAGATCCAGCCGATCACACCATAAACGCGCCCACTCTTAGTTATGCGATTCCTGGATGAATTGACTGCCCTAATAAGGCCCCAAGCACGAAACGTTAAAAAAAAACATGGATCGCAGACCTCTGCTGGTGGCGGTAGAATATCTTACTACACCAAAATCACGTGTAACATAAACGACCCAACAGCGGCAGATACAGTAGCAGTCACATGTGATGCCAGCACCCTATCTGCACGGTACGATACGAATTGACTACAGCACCACAACAATGTGGCACAGGACTCTGGCTAACAGCTTTGTTTCTTTGGCATTGTAATTTGGCGGCGGAGAGACGTGCCTAACGCGGACTGCGTGTCAGGCGTGAGGCGGCGCGGCTGTGTGCCAATCAAACTCATCGATCGCTCTGCTCCTGCGTGCTGCGTGGATGGCATCTCGACTCTGTGGAGACCATGCCATTCGTCGACCTGGTAACTTGATGACCCAAATGGTCGAGTTGTGGCCGTAGTTGGGCCAAAACAATAAATCTATTGTAGTCTAGTATACGGACCGAAACAATGATATCAATTTTGATGGGAAAAATCTAGACCATTAAAAACCACCATTCCTGACAAATACTACGATTATAGGAATCGTTACGTTTTTTCGTCACGATTCCTGCCATTGTGTGTTCAGTAGGAATTAATCCACATATAGGAACGCGCTGAGCTCGCTTTTCTCGGTCAAGCCCGAGCCCGCGCTAGCTGGCTGTAGTCTGGGCGCGGAGACACGCATCGACCGTCCAACTCATTGGTGGTTTACTGCGGCGTGCCGTTTGGAAAGCACCTTGAACTTGGAAACAACGCTATTGGTCCGTTTGAAAAATATCAAATCGTCTTTTTCTCGGCCCAATTGCGCAAATTTGGACTGCACAGTCATGCAATGATTTACTTCATCTTAAGCTCGATATTGGACCGCAAAGGAAAGAGCTTCCTCGTAGTCCCTTCTACTTGTGCGGGATAATTTGACCATACCTACTAGTACTGATAGTATTATACTTAAGTACTTCGTATTACAGCAGTAGTAGCTGTTGCTATAGACTATAGGCTAATCAGGGAGAAGGAAGTAAATGTCTCGTGCGAGCATTGATTTTGTACCACGTACTCAACATGTATTAGAGCTCGACTCGGGGTCACCCTTCTCACAAAGAGCCTTAGAATTAATCCTTATCAATGTCTGCAAAAACGGCAAAATGAGGCAAATATTGTAATTCTCAAGAGTGAGTATGACAACCGGGAACGAAAGAATGTGCACAGGTAGCAAATCGTCGGAGAAATGAGACTGACAAGGTCTGGTTCGAGACTGGCAAATGAGACTGACAAAAACACCGAGAACTGAACATTTACAAGAATCTGAGTACGCTGGGCCAATGAGCCCTACAACGGAAGCGAGTCTGGGACATAAAACTGATAAACTGGGTATCAGAATGAGGCTGCGGAAGCGGCCAGCAACAGCCCCATCTCAGGCTCCCATTTTGCCGTGCACGGCACATACAAGGTACGCAACTCTTCTTGACCTATTTAATTAGACTGAGCATACCTTTACAATCAATATTTGTCTTCATCCGGTATCAAGTGCCGTTTTGCCTATATAAAAATTACGACCTCAACACAGGACATGCCCAGCAAATGCTCACGTTTGACATATGCGTGATCCTGCCAGCGCGTAAACAGATATCCAAACAAAAGATAAGAATGATACATAGATCTATCGAAACAGATCGCCATATGCCCTGGTATGAGCCAAGCCAAAAAAAAAAAAATCCAGGCACGTCGTGAACTTCAGCCGATCCGAAGCACGGGCGGCGACATACGCCGGCTCGAAAGCGGAGCCCTTGTAGACTGGTACCAGGTAGGTTTCTTTACATGACACCAGGTACCAGGTAGCCCATAGAGGATGCTCCCGTCCCTACCTACACATTGATCAAGGTATTGCAATTTCACAGAGTTCAAGAGGGCCCAGAAGCACCTGGTACTGCCTGATTTCGAGATTACAGCAGCGTATCAGCTTACCCTGCCTCTGTAGAATGACAGTACAGCAGAATGCAGCAGTAACGGTACGACGAAAACAACGTCGGGTGGACGTGATTCCGAGCATAGTCTGGACCGAACGTAATTATGCCCACTACTATAGTCTAACAGTCTACGTACTCAAATTTGGGTGGCGGAACAGAGGGTGAAGAGCCAAGTTTACATACAACTCAGAACGTTAACCTCGACGCGATGGTATCACCCACCTAAACAGGGCTGACGTATGGTCGTACATGGTCATATAGGGAAGCACCGAAAGACGATTGACAAGGCCGAAAGAAACCGAAACGACCACGAAGACACCTTTGGCTTGCTTGGCAAAGCTGGTGTCAATTGAAGTGCTCGCAAGGACTGGGGATGTTACCTGGTTGGGCGTATGATTCTTGAGGAAAAGGGGTGAGTTGCACACATGTTGCCCAAATATCGTCCCCGAGCTCACCTGTGGTCTATGCATGTAGAGGGGTCCTTTAGACAAGCTTCCAATCGAAAGGTGATGAGCTGCGAGCAAATGGCAGAGGGTTTCCACAAGTTGTCAGGCTTTCTTTTCCCCGCTGATTTTTCTTTTTTTCTAGGGGAGTGATAATGACACACATGTGGGTGTCATTTTTTTGACACACAGGGGACAAAAGAGCTCCATCCCCGGGTTTCCACCCTCTGGTTTATGCTTATCGGACACAGCATGCACCTCTCTTTGAGGTCGCAAAGAAGGCTGGATGTCGCGCCCTGTAGGCACGCCGACACCACCGCAGACAGTTTTTGGGGAGTGATAATGACACACATGTGGGTGTCATTTTTTTGACACACAGGGGACAAAAGAGCTCCATCCCCGGGTTTCCACCCTCTGGTTTATGCTTATCGGACACAGCATGCACCTCTCTTTGAGGTCGCAAAGAAGGCTGGATGTCGCGCCCTGTAGGCACGCCGACACCACCGCAGACAGCAGCACGTAGTCTGCACATCACTGACCCTTCCATATCCAAGTCGTGAAGCCGGAGATGGAAAAATCGTCCAGAACGAGCTCCCTTCGTGGTGCCGTCACCACAGCAGCAGCAGCCCCAGCACAGGCAGCACAGGCACCCGCGCCAGCCGCCAAAGATCTCCGCGGCGCATTGCTTTCCCGTCCGCAAAGGAGGTGTGTCTCATGTGTGCAGCGGCCCATGTCAAATCTGTTCTAGCGTGGCGTTGCGAAGATTGCCGTCACTGCCGGTCAAGTTAGGCTCTCTGCGTGTTTCGCGTACCCGCGCGAACTTTTTGCCTTGTGTTTGAATTTGAAAGTTGCGCCATGTCCTCGCAGTATGTATACCCCAGGACATCATCCGGTATGCACACATGCAGTTGCTACCCGCGCGAACTTTTTGCCTTGAGTTTGAATTTGGAGTTTGCGCCATGTACTCGCAGTATGCATACCCCAGGGCATACTCCGGTATGCACACATGCAGTTGCTCCGCAGGTGCGCTCATGTCTACAGATCGGTCCAAGTAGAACATATTCTTGGGATGGGTTTGTTTCGCAGGTGCACTGATGTCTTCAGATACAAAACGTCAAGGGAGATAGCAGACAACTGCTGTAATCGTGTCGTCGTGTGTATGACGCCTCTACTCTTGGGGGGCCACCCCCACCTGGCCCCAATTGCGGCCCTGGTAAGTGCACGTTGTGCTGCTGCTGCTGCTGCTGCTGCTGCTGCTGCTGCTGCTGCTGCTGCAAACGGCGTGTATCCTTCTACGACGGAACTACTCTAAATTCTTGTAGACGGTAGTGCCTACAGCAGTACAGCAGTACGGGCAGGGTGTAGAATGCACATAGGCAGGTGATGCTGAGACCATCCTGTAGGCGGGTGATGCTGAGACCATCCTGTCCTTTGTTGCTGCGCTGTTTCGGTCAGTGTTATCTCGGAGGCGAAGGCCTTAGAACTACTGCGGCAGCTCGTAGGTTTCTGCAATGGGGTGGTGGCACCGAGACCTGCACGGGACACGGCGTCGGTGGTTGACGGAAATGGGGTACAGGGGAAACCGAAAACACCATTCGAGCGTGTGAAGGACTTTTCGAACACATGCGCTGTGGAGAAAATTTTCGGAACGACATGCGGAGAGCTGCCAGCAGTGCCAAAGTCTCTTGTGGGCGAGAACAAAGACGACACGAAGCACGAGGTGCGGAGGGTTCACACTCCAATGCAGAATCTTTTCTTAGAGCTCACAGTGAGAATGTGGATATATTGCTTTTTGTGGAAACAGTAACCGGTAGCCGCGAGGGGGTGGGCGTGTATGATACGCTTTTGTCCGCGAAGAACTTTAGGCCTCCGGTTGGAATACCGGGTCCCGGCAAAGTAGCGCGATCTCCAACACGTCTGTTTGCAGTGACCGTGAACGCGTTTTCTGCAAGGCGATATGCCATAGAAATCAACCCCTTCCAGCCTGGGCACGGCACTTCGAAGCCTGCGTTGTTTGCCCGTACGTTATAATCCCCATCCACCCTCCCCTGCTTCCAACGTGTGCGACGAGAAGATTGCCCACGACTACTTTGGCACCATGGTTCTCCCGAAGGAGGTGCGCGACGAGGGGTGGATAGCGAAGTTTGTCGCCGGCGACGGAAACTGTGCCTGGCGGGCCTTGGCGATGGGAATTTGGGGCTCTGATGTGTACTGGGCTCCACTAAAGCTTGCGGTCCTCGCATGGACCGCGGCAAACGCGGAGGAGCTTGTATCGGAGGGTGGCATCCTGTGGAATTGCACGCGTTACTACCCCCAAGCGGTCATGAAGTACGCCAGATTTTCTAGCGAGGGAGACGTTCTGTCGACTCGCCAAGGCAACATCAAGATGGTTATTGCTTCCGTTGCTCTTTTCGGAGAACCCAAGCGCTGGGGGGGTGATTTGACTATGCTGATGGCCTCACAGGCGCTCCGACTACGAGTGAAGATGCTCGTCCCCATAGATAGGAAGAGCAGGAAGCAGTATGATGCGCAGGGGGCAGCGCCTTTTCACGGGACGGGTAGGAAGGGCACGAATACGGTCGACGACTACCGCCATTCCCGAGACTTTCTGCCGGACGAAGCCCAGCTTGTGTACCGCGTAGCTGGAGCAGACGGCGGCGAGCGCCTTATCGAGGAGGTTGCCGTGGTGCTAACGCACGGCTGCCAGATAGCCCGTCAAAAGGACTTGTCCGACATCCCCGAAGTTGGAAAGGATACAACGTTAGAAGCAGGGTGCCACTTCGGAACTTTTGCGAAGAGGGACGGCACGTTTCCCCCTTTTCCTGTGGTCGCGGTGTCACCCCCTCTGTTCCAGGTTCAAGTGAGTTACAGTTACAGTACCGTAGTATGTTTTTCGTCGTTTCTTTGCCGGCGAACACCACCTGGGTCGCAGGGTTGATGCGGGAACCGGACAGTAAAATGAGGGAGAACGGGTACAACGGACAATCCCATATCTATTTTGGTCGCTGAGCATTCATTAACGTTTCGCTCCCTCTAGGACGAGAAGTTCCAGGAAGCGTTCGATGACGAAGTCGCTGCCTACAACGCGAGGCGAGAGGCTACATTTGGCTCGACGACGGCAGAGAAAGTGCAATCCGCGGCGGAGAAGGCTGCGGACATGAGGCGACAGGCGAGGCTGGACTTAGTCGCAGAGAACTTGCGGCTGAAGCAGAACGAGTTGGCGGATGCAAGGGTTAGGGAGGTAGAGAAACAGCGCGAAGAGAAGAAAGAGGAAGAGGAGAGGGAGAGGGAGCGTGAGAGGCAGGAGGGGGAGAGGAAAGGTGCTGAGGCAAAAGACGGAGATGGTGGGTTGGATGGTGCGGGCGGAGAAAATGTAGGTGGCGACGGGAAGGAAGCGGCGGCCGAAGGAACAGAAGAAGAGGGGACTGGGTTGGGGACGGGAAGCACTGAGGGTGATGGGATGAAAGGTGAGATGGAGGACAAAAGTGGGGTGGAGGGTGGGGCGGAGACAGCAGCAGCACATGGCGAAGGGACGGCGGCTGGAGCGGGGGAGGATCCCGGGGGACAACCTGAGTGGTTCGGGGGGTCGGCGTGGGTTGGGGGGTCGGATTCCGACTCGTGCCGTGGTGAAGCACAAGCAGCCGAGTTTGATGCGATTCAGAAGAGGAAGGCCGAGGCCAGGGCCGCCGCAAAAAAGCACAAGACCAGATACCACAGGCTCAAGAAGGTGAGATGGAGTGCAAGGTCGCAGTCATCAGAGTCAAAGGGGGTTGTAACACATCCGCTTTATTGTCGCGAATACGACAGAGTGGTTTCCACGCGGTCAACTTTTGTGATTGACGTGGTCGCCATTACCATGTCATTTTGTTCGTTCGGTGTGCCGTCTGTTGTCCCAACCGAACAGGAAATCCACTTTGCCCAAACCCAGCAGAAGAAGCGTGGGCAAGACGCCATGTACAACTACGTCCCAGTAGTCTCAAACCTACGGCTGGAGCTTGCGAAGGGGAGAGTCGCAGCAGCTCAGGCCCGACGTAAATATGACCGTGCTGAGTCTGCGATACGCCGATTCATGCGTCAAGAAAGGAAGGTGTGTCCCAGGTAGTTTCCGTTTGGGGGCCCATGGTGCCTTGGCGTCAGCTGTCGAGCCACTTACAACGCACCGTCGCCAACAAGTCGGTTGTACGGACGCCCGGGCCTCGAATGCACAGGTAGTTGATCGAAGTCAAGCACAAGGTATTCAAGACCACGATGGTTAGCATGCTGTTGTATCGGAAATTTGCCGCGTCATACTGCGCCATGCCGGGTCATGAGACGTTGCGCTGTTCGTTGATGGCATCGTGTATTCTAGCATGTTTAGTCGACCGATGAAAATGGAAATTGTTCCATGCACACACCCCATCAACTGCGATACAATTTTTGACCCTTACGTGGCCGAATTGTTGCAGTTGTGTGTCAGCGAGGGTGTATGGCACGAGGACGGTCGCAATAACAGCGGCGCCGAGAACCTCAGTAACAGTGACGACGACAGCGACACTCAACACGACTGGTTCAGCGACGACGATCTGTCCTCGTGCGAAGGTGAGAGCAGTTTATACGTTATCAACGTCGGAACACGCGGGTCTGTATCCATTCCTCTGTGTCAAACAGAGTCGTTATCAGGCGCCTTGGTGGCTTGTGCCGTGCGTCTTTGCGAACGTCCTGGCGATGCAGGCGATTTGGACGGGTTGGAGGACTCGGTACGCATGGCGGCGAGCGCAGCAGCGGCGGCGCGAAAGGAGGAGGCGGACCACGTCGAGATTCTTCGTGTTGCCGCAAAAGACGCGAAGAAAAAGTACAAGAGACTGTTGCGGGTAAGGGTTGATGGGAAAGTGGTGTGAGGTAGGACGGTGCCTTCCGCCAGCATTCGCGAAGTTTCGGCGCACTTCCCCGCTCGGGGCATTTTGTTTGCTGATCGAAACGAGTGTGTCTGTCGCCTGACGCAGGAGTCCGGTATTGCAAATGGGCACGAGGAGAGCGAGGAGGAGGACGACGGGGGGGAGGGGGTGGACAGAGCTAATCGGGAGAACTCCATCGACCTGGCCCGAGCTGCGAAAACTGCGGCGATCAAAGCCTGGAAGACGTACAAGAAGGCGCAGGTAGCCTCACGGAAGGTGGGGGCCGCGGATCCACGCGTGGGTTCAGAAACCTAACCATCTGGGACACATTCGCCGTGTTTGTGGACTATTCGAGCATGTCCTCTGCAGCATGTGGACGAGACGTCTGTCATACGTACCTGCATGCGGTTTCGCGCCCAAGGAACGTTGTTCTGTGTCTTATGGTCACAGTGTTTAGGGTTGAACAGGACAGCTTCTCCCCTGTTTCGTCGTTTGTCCGCACGTGTTGCAGATTTATCAGGCCTCCAACCCCACGGACATTGAAATTAATGACGGTGGCAACGACTCGAGGTGGAAGGACGCCAGCGACGACGACGTCGAATATGGGTCCGATAGTTGGAGTGGGTGGGAGAGTAAGGACGATGAAGAGGGTGAGTAGAGGGTACAATGGCCGTACATCATCACACGATAGCCGCTGTTTCCCCGTTCGTCGGTCTCATGCGGTCTCATGCGGCTACCGAGGGTGGGATGTCGAAGACCACGCGAGCGATTGCGCATGAGCACCGCGCCCAGGACGTGCTTTAGGTTGGGCGAAACCGGTGAAGGAAAATATGTCGAAGGGTGTGCGGTTGCCGACCTCAGTCAGTGTTACCCCCGGATTGATGGTTTCGTTTCGATCACTTGGAAACAATCAACTAAACAGCCATTCAACGGATATTACGAGGGTAGAGCAATGGCATGCTTATATCTTGCTCGCTCTTTGACGCAGATGAAAACGAGGAGACCCCTACGGAAGAGCCGTTAAAGATCGAGTCTGGGTACGCGTTCTCCGTTCTTGACGATGCCGAATCTACCTGGGAAATGGTGATCCGCAGGATCAAGGCGGAGCTTCGACGCCAGGGTTTCACCGGAAATAAGTCCACAATCAAAGGAGACCCGGTGCGTAAAAAGAACGACAACAAATCGCGTGTTTGCCCACCCTTGTGCCAGTAGCATCCCTCTCGAATCCGGATCTCGTCAGAGTAGACAACGGCATTCTCACACCAGCACGTACCACCCTAAACAGATCGCAGGGAAAGGTAGCCGACCGAGCCGGATTACGTTGAGGTGCGCCGCTTATGGGAGGGCGAGAACCTCGAAGTTGCCGGCGCCAAGGAGAACATCATGGTCGGCGAAGGCAAGTATTTCTCGATGTAACCGAGATGCCATGTCATCCGGAATGTTCCGTCCAAGTTTGGAGCGTGTTTTTATTCGCGATTGTCACTCGTGCCCTCTGACCGGCCTTCTGTTGTGCCTGTCTCTTGACCGCGATTGTTCCGCCGTGCAGTGCGAGTGTGACTTTCGCGTGGCTGTCGCCTGGAACACCAAAGACCCACCGACAATCACGAAGGTAAATACGACCCGACCGTGAATTGGTCTGTGTAGACGAAGATGTGGCGAGGAAGAGATTGGCACCTCGAAGTATATGGAGCTGTACACAGAATAGTGTGGGACGATGTCCGCCCTCACTTGTGCCCTCCCGTCCATTGTTTTCTTCAGGTCCATCTTGAGCACGCTGCCGCCTGTGATATGGATTCTCGCGCGTCCCAACTCGAGCAAGAGAACTTGGTCCCTGTGGATGAGATTGAAAAGCGTTGCATGGGTCAAATCCGCAAGATGACGTTGGGGGGGGTGAGACCACACCTCATCTACCGCTGCGTTGCGGAGGAAATGAAGCCGTACAAGCTCGGCCCGCAGGGTGCACGAAAGGTGTGAACACGGTGAACCGGTCATTACGGTACCTCTGAAAGTTACGGTTTATTTTTGGTTGCCTGTGTCGGCGTCGGTCCCCTCGTTCCGATTCAAAATGTCACTACTGGCGTAGAGACATACCACAACACCCTTCGTACTTTGCTGAAGGGCGAGCGGTGAATCGAACCCCCGCCTCCTCAGCATCTTGTCTACCTTCGCCTCGGTTAGATAGTATCCTCAACGGGTGTTTCATATGACTTCCGTCTATGCTTTTGCGCGTAGGTTGATGTCACGAAATCGGTTGTGTGATTGCAACAACTACACAGTAGCGTCCTCCTCGCCTTTGTCCTCCTGTGTCCCACGCAGGTGCGCAATTTGTCGGCGAAGGTGCTACGTGGGCGCTGGGCATCGGGCGAAGACGCTCTCAACCTTGTGGCGGAGCTGGAAAGAGGACCGCAGACCGTGAAGTGGGATGTTGATGCCGACCAGGTGCTACGGTCCATCATGTGGGCTTCACCCGAACAAGTTATGCTGGCAAGAACCTATGGCGGTGTTGTTATCCAGGACAATACGTGTCTCACCAACAGGTGAGGAGGGTGTGGAAGTCTTCGATTGCCTCCTACCCTCCCATTGATGTGACGACGTTGTTCGTACGTGTGAGGGCTTCGTCCAGTAGTAAAAGATGCCTTTCCTCCGGATCGGCAATCATTGCCGTGCAAACGATGACGACCCACCCACGTACACTGCATTTTCGACAGGTACGACTTCAAGCTGTGTTTGTATGTGGGCGTCGACTCTGAGAATAAGACCATCGTTTTCGCCCAGGGTTTTCTCGGCAACGAACAAAGCGAAACATTCGACTTCGCAAACCAGTTCTTCCTGGAGATTTGCGGGGGCCACCCGAAGGTGAGCTTGTCTTCACGTTTTTTTTGTATGATGAATGAATGGATCGCGGAGCCTACTGAGTAGTTCGGGTTTGCTTCGGTGTCAACGGTGTTGCTCAATCGCCGTCATCACGTATATTATGTTCACAGCGCCAACCTCCCACGGCCGTCCTTAGGTAATCATCACAGATGCCGACGGAGCAATGACGAGTTCGATCTCGACGCTTCTTCCTCACACGAAGCACTTGTACTGCTCCTGGCACATCTGTAAGAACATCAAGAAGCATTGTATGGGGGCCTTGCAAAAAGCAGGATGCACGGAATTGCTCCGGCGGTTCACGGCGGCTTCCTATGCGACATCGACTGAGGTGGGAAGATCGCAGTACCAATGGAACAGGGTTTTACTTGGGTTCTTTTTTTTTGCGCGCCTGCCTTGAATGAAATGGAGACTCATGTTGTTGTGAAAGCAGTTTGTCGCGTCTGTTCTCCAGGAGCTTACTGCATGTTTTTCTTTTTTTCCCGTCTCCAGGCCTTTGATCGCGTGTGGGAGGGCGTGAAGCAGCTCGTGAAGGGCACAGCGTGTGAAAAATACGTCAACGAGCACCTATACAGGTGAGGGCGCTTCTGCACGCCTTTTTGTCTTCGGTTTTAATTTGCGTAGGCGACCCTTTGGACAACCTAGTGTATATGTGGCCGCTTGTCGTAACACTTGGTCGCCGCGAAGAACTCTTCCTCTTTCCAACGAAGCCTTTGACATACCGTCCCTGGCGCCTTCTCGCCTCGCACGTGCCGTTCGCAGCATACGCACGTATTGGGCGCGCTGTTTTTTCCCGACAACCATGACCTTGGGTATGACAGCCACTCAGCGCGTTGAGGGTATTTTCAGCGCGATAAAGAACGGCCGGAACCTGAAGAGAAACTCGACGTTTCGTCAAGTGAGGCAGAGAGTCGAACAAGTCGCGGAAGACCTCGCCCTGGCATCCCGAATGTAAGTGACACAACGTCCCCACCGGGTTTTCGCTCCATTGCTCGTTTGGTGTGGTACTGCGCACGGCGTGTCGGTAGTTTGATATCAACCCCGGGCAGGAACGATGCTCTGAAGTCTTCGTTTTTGGCGCCCTTTTTGGGCACATTTTGTTCGTCTGCATTGTACACGTACGGCCGTTGCGAATAATGCTGACAGGCACCTTTCGACAACGTCCGTACTGCAGGCAAAGCACCAAACGCGCTTCTTTGGGGAAAGCTCACGTCGAAAACGACATCAAGAGATCGCTTGAACCAGTCCTAACAGCGTACGAGAAAGTTGGAGCCAGTAAGTACGCAGCGGAGGTAAGCTCTATTCTTGTGTGTTGCCGCGGCCGTGTCACTTTGACGAGCATTTGCTGCGGTTGGCACACGCTTTTGTGACGCGAATGTCAGACGCTGTCCGATGCTCCCCTGGCGCGACCGGTTGACCGGTTGTGTCCTTGCGCTCACCCCCGCATCCTTTTCGGACTTGCTCCTATTTATCTCGACAGGAAGTACTGGCCGAAATGTTAGCAAGCTCGGCGTACGAAACAAGCGTTTTGGTGGAGGGGCGTGGATCGATGCAGTTACTACAAAATCTGGCGGCGCGCTCCGCGGACGACGTCAGCGGATCATCTGACGACGATATGTGCATCGACGTTGAAGGGGACGACGTGTGTTGCCAGGTTCCTGAAGAGGTATTCCAGGAAAGGGGGGAACCTGATATCACTATGTTTGGCACCACATCCTTGGTTTCTTTTTATCGTCTTGTTGCGGGAGTGGAAGTTGATTCCATAGTGAAAGTTTTGTACAAACACAAAGCTGACCGAAAAGTAGGACACCTCGTTGTCATAGGCCCTGGTGGCTTTCAACTGTGCACGTGCTTGCAGATACTGAGGCGAGGGCTGCAATGCAGGCACGTTCTCGCCGCGCTTGTCACGCACCTAAAACGTGGCAAAGAGTTCAAAGGAGAATCCATACACCCACGGTGGCGTTCCTCTTCAGAGCATTGGAGCCTGGATAAAGCGGGCTTGGGGAAGTTTGACGAGGATGGGGGTGGGTCTTACAATGGCGGGTTCACTGGTGACTGGGACGGGCCTGCTGATTTCGGAGACGCCAGCACTGAAGAAGCGGCACCCGACCGTATGCTGTCTGTCATCAGAGGTAGGACGTTCGCGAATATCATGGAGCTTTGCACAAGGGCCGCTCGCAAGTACACCGACAACATGACGAAGGACACTAGACCTGGCGAGATGGGGATGTTCAGCGAACTGGGCCGCGCCGTTGATGCATGGGCCCGGCGAGGCGAGAGTAACGTTTCAGAGACTTGGAGCGGAATACGAGACCCTCCGCTCCAGTTGACAAGAAATAGGAAGCAGACTCGGACGAAGGATTGCACGGAGAGTGGCAGGGGGAGCGCGAAAAGGGTAAAGAAGGAATAGGAACTTCCAGCTGTTTGCTGTTTTGAACCGCGCTTGGTGTTTGCCTTGCTCGTGTCCATGGGCCGCGAGGATTGGGGAGAGAGCCTGCCTGGGTGGAAAACATGTCTATGTGCTGGTTCATTGGTGGTTTTATGCTGCTGTTGTCACCGGTTTTGTTTGTGTGGTATTTGAAGACGGTCTGACGTTGGATGGCGTATACTGTTCCCTCCGGGAGGGCGCAGCCCATGCATACAGCACCTTCGCCTACCAGAACAATCAGGGTGAGATTCTAGTGGAGGACGAACCTGTCGACGGGTATTTCAAACGATGGGGTGTAGTGCATCAGACTCTGACGATTTCCCTGTCTCGATTTCCCGGTCTCGAACCCCTGAACGGAGATATCTAGGGTCAACAACAATGCATAGATTGCGTCCGCTGTCTATCGTGGTGATGGCGTGCCAGCAACGCGCTTGATCTGCCTCGTTCCTTCTTTCATCTTTGCGTCCTGGTAGTGGTTGTACTTCGTGACACCAGTGCTGCTGTTTGCTGCTGCGCCTGTGAAGGTGTCTCAAACTAAGCTCTATCTCCACGTTTTCTCCATCATGAACGCCAAACGTCGGATATCTGACGGTCATAACCATCTAGCCTAGCTGCTACTATCTGTGGAGGTGATTGCGTGCAGGCAGCATGTTTGATCTGCGTCTCCGCCGCGGAGATCTTTGGTGGCTGGCGCGGGTGCCTATGCTGCTGCTGCTCTGATGACGACACCACGAAGGGAGCTCGTTCTCGACGATTTTTTCATCTCCGGCTCCACGACTTGGATATGGAAGGGTCAGTGATGTGCAGACTACGTGCTGATTTGTCGGTCTCGAACCCCTAAACGGAGATATCTAGGGCTATCTAGGGTCAGCAACAATGCATAGATTCAATGCATAGATTGCGTCCGCTGTCTATCGTCATAGCGTGCCAGCAACGCGCTTGATCTGCCTCGTTCCTTCTTTCATCTTTGCGTGCTGGTGGTTGTACTACGGGGCACTAGTAGTGCTGCTGTTTGCTGCTGCGCCTGTGAAGGTATCATCTCAAACTAAGCTCTATCTCCGCGTTTTCTCCATCATGAACGCCAAAAGTCGGATATGTGACGGTGATAAACATCTAGCCTAGCTGCTGCTCTCTGTTGAGGTGACTGCGTGCGGCAGGCAGCATGTTTGATCTGCGTGCTGCTGCTGCTCTGATGACGGCACCACGAAGGGAGCTCGTTCTCGACGATTTTTCCATCTCTGGCTCCACGACTTGGATATGGAAAGGTCAGTGATGTGCAGACTACGTGCTGATTTGTCGGTCTCGAACCCCTAAACGGAGATATGTAGGATCAGCAACAATGCATAGATTGCGTCCGCTATCTATCGTGGTGATGGCGTGCCAGCAACGCGCTTGATCTGCCTCGTTCCTTCTTTCATCTTTGCGTGCTGGTGGTTGTACTACGGGGCATCAGTGGCCCGGCATCAGTGCTGCTGTTTGCTGCTGCGCCTGTGAAGGTGTCTCAAACTAAGCTCTATGTCCACGTTTTCTCCATCATGATCGCCAACAGTCGGATATCTGACGGTGATAAAGATCTATCCTACCTGCTGCTATCTGTGGTGATTGAGTGCAGGCAGCATGTTTGATCTGCGTGCTGCTGCTGCTGTGGTGACGGCACCACGAAGGGGGATCATTCTCGACGATTTTTTCATCTCCGGCTCCACGACTTGGATATGGAAGGGTCAGTGATGTGCAGACTACGTGCTGCTGTCTGCGGTGGTGTCGGCGTGCCTACAGGGCGCGACATCCAGCCTTCTTTGCGACCTCAAAGAGAGGTGCATGCTGTGTCCGATAAGCATAAACCAGAGGGTGGAAACCCGGGGATGGAGCTCTTTTGTCCCCTGTGTGTCAAAAAAATGACACCCACATGTGTGTCATTATCACTCCCCTTTTTTCTATCCTCCGGGAGATCCGGGAAAAAAAAACTCAAGCTCCATACTTTCGTTTGTGTACCCTTGGTTGACAATTTCTGAACTGGCCTGCGTGGGGTGTCTTCCTCAAGATGCGTGTACAACCCACAAGCGCAGGTGAACGCTCTGTGTATGGCGCTTGCGGTCGGCGCCTGCGACTCGTGGACTACTCCAGTTGCGTCAAGGTATGGTGATTCACCGGTGTTATGCATACAGTACTGGGCCCTCTCTATAGTGCAGGTTGAATAGTCCAGGTGCCCGGTATAGTGCAGGCAAAATCTCTGGACGCAGACAGCGCCCTCAATAGTGCAGGACCTGCACTATTGAGGAAGGTCCCGCTTTAGTGCACGTTAGGCACCGCGGTGCCCCGCAATAGTGCAGGTTGGACAAACACACGGACAGACAAACAGCGGACAGACGCAACACAGAAACGAGGGTGCACGTGCTGCTGCAGACCCGAACAGCTCTACGCAGCGCAGAGGCGCACCATGCCTTGTGCGGACGGTGAACTGTGCCATCAAGAAGACAGAACGCCACAAGCCCCCCGTGGCCACGTTTGTCAGGGAGGATGTGGCGGGCGGTTCCACGGTAATTGCGGCAGCATGTTTGTCTGGAAGCGGCAGCAGAGGAGAGTGGCAACTGAGACGCGGCGTTCTACCTAACGAGAGCAAAGATGGCGGTGATCGCAGCGCATTCCGCTAAGCGGGTGCGCCAGGCAGACATGAGAGTTTGTCGAGACGTAGTGAGAGCGGGGGGTACATAGTTGTTTTGTTTTTCAGGCAGTGAGCTTCTAGCTTCTTCTGTGTTTTTTTTTTTTTTTTTTTTCTTGCAACATCGAAGCGGGCGCGCTAGGCAAACATAAGGGAGTTTGTCGCGAAGTAGTGAGGGCCAGGGGTACATGGTGGTTTTACTTGCGGTGCACTTCCTGTCGTGCTTGTCTTGGTTTTTTTTTTTTTTTTTGTTCTTGCAACATCGAAGCGGGTGCGCCAGGCAGACATAAGAGAGTTTTGTCACCACGTAATGAGGGCGGGGGACAGTAGTACCCAAGTTCGCACCGATTGCGAAGAGATACGAGCTTTAATTGCCAGAAACCCTCGTTGCGCTCGCCCGACATACAGACGATATATCGGCTTCGCCCATATATCGGACATCGGCAGCGCCGAAAACCGATGTTTTAAATATCGATAAACACAGCCGATTCACAACCCTAGCGATTGCCCCTCTGAATACCGAAATGACGACCGGACGGGGTTGAACCAGTCCCTGCGCTCGCCGAATACACTGGTGATATTTCGGATATCATACATGGGTGCATGTATGATATATCGGGTTCGCCGATGTATCAGATATCAGCAGCGCCGCAAACCCGTGTCTAAAATATCGGTAAACACAGCCGATTCACAAACCTGACCATTATCCCTTTCAACACCGAAAGAAGACCGAACGGGTTTGAAACAGTTTCTAGGACTTGAGCGGGAAAGATTGACAGAAAAGTCGACAATTCGTACAGCATCGACCCTGGCGTCTTAGGGGGAAGGTCGCCTCAGAGGTCGAAACGCAAGTTCAGCGAAGCACCCGATTTTAGATAACCCAAATGAAGATGAACCCGATGTAATCCTCATGGGGCCCACGTACTATATCATACCAGTAATGATGTATGATACCATATCACACAGCGAGAAAACAAAGTATAGGCACCTCCTCACCACGGTGCGAGCATGCAGCACACGGCGGCGCAAGCTATGCGAGGTACTTGCAGTGGAGTTGGACAGTAAACATCGTCGCCTAATCTAGCAGCCCGGGTTGCTCACTTAGTGTGAAGGATGCCGCTTCACTCTACAGACCCCAAATCGGCTTGTCGCGTCTTGATACGTCTATACTACAACCTTTTCAAGGCTCAATCTGAGATAAGAACGAGACGAAGATAAAGGCTGTGCATACCACTGGCCTGTTCCGAGGGGGTCTTGAACCGGACAATCCACTGTGCTGCAATCAATCCTTACGTCATGAAACAGCTAGCAGACAAACCTGACGTACCACCGGTAGCTCATGCCAGGTAACGAACGGGTATGTATTAATGTATATGAAGCTCTACCAGGTATGTTCTAGGTTGACGAAAAAATGTTGACACGTCGTACAGCATCGACCCGGGCGTCTTAGGGGGTGATCAGCTCTGGGTTCAAAACGCACTCACAGTGGGGTAGCCGATTTTCGAGCGCCCAAAGTGAAGAGAAAGCCGGCTTAACCCATTTCCAACTCCTAAACTTGTCTTAGTCTAACTCAAGTGTTTTGCTCCCACGTCGGGACTGTGGTGCTAAAAGGGTTAAAAGCGATGAAAACGGCTTGTCGCGTCTCGAGACGTCCACAAGATAACCTTCGTGAGGCTCAATCTGAGATAAGAGCGAGACGGAGAAATAGAATGTGCAAACCACTGGCCTGTTCCGAGGGGGTCTTAAACCGGGCACCCCACTGTATCGCCATACTCCTGAAATTATCCTAGTCTAACTCCAAGTGTTTTGTCCCCATGTCGGAAGTGCGGGGCTAAATGAAGGGTTAGCCCTTTCGGGGCTTCAGAGGGAAAAATTGACGACTAAAACTGGCGATTCCAGCATCGTTCACACGAAGCAACATCATCAATGCTAGATTAGGTGACGACAATTTCACTGTCCAGCTCCAACGGAAGTGGGTACCTGTAAGACACGCGTACTGCCGTGTTCTGCATGCCCGCGCCATGATGAGAACGCTTTTACAATCTGTTTTGTCGCTCTACTACACTGTACTACACTGTACTACAATCAAGTCCCAAAAGGGTTGATGACACAGGTACAACACAGTCCGATGTACGCTGGTATGATATCATACTATGTTATCATACCGAGGATATTATCAAAAGGGTTGATGAAACAAGTACAACACAACCCGATGTACACTTTTGTTTTTGTTTTTGTTTTTGTTTATTTCGTATTTCTCTCTTCCAATGTATTTCTGTTGCTGACGTATGTATGTTGTGCCTGTCGTACCCAGTACTAGGGCATGACATTGCGTTGTCGAATGCATTACGATGCATTATCTCTGTGTCGTGGCTTGTGACCACAGAGCTGATCTTTCTAGGGTGAAGAATCAGTACGGACACTGGGTGTGCTGGATGTCGACGAGTAGAAGAACGGTTTAATGTGAAGAACACACACACACACTGGTATGATACAGTATATTATATCATACCGAGGATATTATCAAAAGGGTTGATGAAACAGGTACAACACAACCCGATGTACACTGGTATGATACAGTATATGATATCATACTATACCGAGGATATTATCAAAAGGGTTGATGAAACAGGTACAACACAACCCGATGTACACTGGTATGATACAGTATATGATATCATACCGAGGATATTATCAAAAGGGTTGATGAAACAGGTACAACACAACCCGATGTACACTGGTATGATACAGTATATGATATGATACTATGATATCATACCGAGGATATTAGAGTGTTTGCGAAAATACGTTTCTAAAAATTTACTTGCCTTCCGCTAAGAAAAGTGAATTGCCTTCCCACCGAGTTTTTGGTGTGTTTGCGCTAGCGGTAAACAAAATCCTGCAGGCGACGCCTCCGAAATTTAGTAGGGAAACGGGGATGTGCGCGATTGTAATATACGTACGAGTACAGCAGCAGCAGTACGAGTACTCGTAGTATTATACGATATACGAGTACTCGTTGTACGTACTCCAGTCTCGCGCCTCTCGTTTCAGGTGCAGCAGTACCTGGAACACGGTACATGCAAGCACCCAACAGACTACAAATCAGAGGTAAGGCGGTCTGTCTCGCGCGTAAAAAACTCCTTGTGAGCAGGGACTACCTCATTACACGTGCTACAAGCAGAGCAACGCCTTCCTCATGCGACGGAAGGGAAGGCGAAGCGCAGTTTCCCCATGGAACGTGGACCTGTTATTGCGAAGCACCACCCTGCGAAGAATCCGCAGTGAACGCAGCGGTTTAGGGCAGAGGAGTTTCCGCTCCTCTGCCCTAAACCGAAAGTCATGCCACGCTTCAGTCGCGGTGATGTTGGAGAAGCGCGGTGGCTGCTGTCGCACAGATGGACCGATACGAGTCCTATCTTGCCAGATGCGGCACACGATAGCCGCAATCAAGGCGCGTGGTGTCGCTCTCTGCGTTGAGGCTCCTCTCCGCGTGCGTGCGTTCGACTCCGCCAGCTGCGAGAAGTTCACCACAGCTTGCAGCAAGCGCTGAACCCTTGGTCACGGACGCAGAGGGCAGCAACAGACGGTTCATCACCGGCCTGCTGCATATCTCTGATGTTACGCCTGCGCGTCGTGCTCAGGGTACTACCCTCTCAATCCTCCGTGCGTTCGTATTAGTAGCTTGTGTTGTGTCGTGACAACAGCGTGGTGCTTCAAACTGGTCCTGCTTAGGGCGCTATAGACCCTTGCAGAGGCGTTCTGCCTCGGACAAATGCTCGGTGTGTTGTAGGCCAATGAAACAGAGAGACAAAATTTACCGTAACTTTTGATCAAAACCTACCTTCGACAGAGTACATTTTTGCCTTTTTTTCGAAAATTTACCGCAAATATTGCCTTCGGGACAATTTTTGAAGAAGTAAATTTCTAAAAACGTACTTTCGCAAACACTCTATTATTTGAAAAATAATACACTCCAGCTGTGATATCCAAGATTTTTTCGAAACTCATCTTTGCAAGCTGTGTGTGATACGTACTCCGATCGCGCGTATTACGGGTTGTGTGTCCTCATTGAGGATATAGGTCGGCGACTCCCCTTGGATCTACAGTGGAGCTATCAGGGTCAACAGCATGATGTTAGTCAGTCTGTGCGCGGAAGCTATGAAGCCCGTTTCTGAGGGGGACAAAATCTGACAGCTGTGGAAGGAAAAGCATCAGTTTATCAAGTGTATCCTGTAAGTCGTATACCCGATGAGGGGAGGGCGGAGTTTGTAAGGGCGTGGGGGCCACGGTTTGAACAAGCAGGAGCGGGCGGGGAGAAATATGTACTAACGTATTTGGAGCTCTAGGCTGTAGGCTCTATGACTCGACGTCCCCAGCTTTACCTCCCTCTCCCATACGGCACATCATACCAGGCCCAGCGACCATCGTGATTAACCATACGACCCCTTTGGGATTGCAACCACGTACAGCTACTTGAAATTGGTGCGGATACATTTTGTCAGTGTTCTTGATGGAGAATGGCCAGATCCTCTTGCACGCAGCCATAGACACCCATCCATGTATACCAGCAAGCGCTTGTTAACAGTTGTTGTTTGTTGTTGTTCTCACATTAACTCGCATAATCAAGTCCGTGGTCACAGGACAGGCTCCAGTCACTCTGGAGCTGAGGAATACCCCAGGGAAAACACACACACAACCGAAGGTGGTACACGCATATATCACAGCTGACGTAATTCATGCCTTCACCAGAAACATATAAAAGTGAAATCGGGAGTCAGTCTACGATGTGCCAGGTCCATGCCTAGGACATGCGGGATCGTGTCTATCGACTCGTACGATCCCTTCCGAATTTTGTTGACCAGTTGTACAGATCTCTGCATGCTAATACCTTCCGTAAAATATAGCCCAATACATTGTTCAAGTTATTTGCCAGGCGTTTCATTCAACAGTCGTGTACGACTCACTGAAACAAAACAAGTGGCATGGACGTCTTCTCCTTGCTGATGCGATCATGTCGACATGTCTGTGTTGAAACACTCGGGGTATTGACCGATATATTTGCTGAAATCTTTATATATACACATTCATTGCCATAGGAAGCTTGAATTCCGGGTGAATTCCGGGGAATGATAATCTCGACGGTGGAAACCTGGGGATGGTTCTTATATGTCCCCGTGGGCGAGGTTTAGATTCCGCCTATGTCTGCGAGATTATCACTCCCCCCCACCTCCACTCCCTAACCCCGCTTCTTTTTGATCAAAACCAGGCTCCCACGTCCTTCAAAACTCCGCCCTGCCCTCACCGGTTATTCGACTCACAGGATTCACTTGATTAACGGATGCCTTTCCTTCCACAGCTGTCAGGTTTTGTCCACCTCAGAAACGGGTTTTATAGTTTCCGCGCACAGACTGACTAACATCACGCTGTTGACCCTGATAGCTACACTGTAGTTTCAAGGGGAGTCGCCGGCCTATATGCATAATGAGGACACACAACCCGTAATACGCGCGATCGGAGTATCACACACTTCTTGCAAAGATTAGTTTCGACAAAAAATATTCCATGTCACAGCTGGAGTGTATTATATTTTTTTATAATATATTTGGAAACAAAAGAATAGGACGCCTCCTACTTAAACAACTCACCCACGTAGTATATTACAAGTACAGTACTGGGCCCGATATAGTGCAGGGTTGTGTCCAGAGATTTTACTTGCACTATAGCGGGCACCTGCACTACTGATAAAAGTGCCTAAACAGTGCGTGTTCGGCAATATTAAGGTATTACATATCCCTCAATAGTGCAGGATGAAGCACTCTTTGACTTCATGGTGTCGCGTTCACGCTTTGCAGTGCTAGTAGAGTACATAATGGATCGAACTTATGTATTAAGAGTGGACGAAGCTGAATCTCAGTCCTCGTTGCCTTCCTTCGATGTTGCAAGCTAGAAAAAGACAAAACAGAAAAATAACCACGACAGGAAGCGCACTGCAAAAAAACGAGCAAATATGTACTGCTGCCCCCCGCCCTCATTACGTGGTGACAAAACTCTCATCCATCAACTCGAGAATCTCAAGCTTCGCGTTGTTGTCCGGCCGCGCACGAGAACCAGAGCCCTTCTCACTTTGCCCCTTCGTTTTCTTCGGGCGTTTAGATGGTCCTGCCCCAGCACTCTCAGCTGGTGTCGCTTTGCGCTTGCCAGCCTCGGCGACGCAGGTGCTGCAGATGCGCTTCGTTTCGTGGTTGTCAAACATGCTGCCGCAAATACCGTGGAGCCGCCCGCCACATCCTCCCTGACAGACGTGGCCATGAGGGGCTTGCGGCGTTCTGTCTTGTTGATGGCACAGTTCACCGTCCGCACAAGGAATGCCGCGCCTCTGCGCTGCGTAGAGCTTCTCGGGTCTGCAGCAGCACGTGTACTCTCGTTTCTGTGTTGCGTCTGTCCGCTGCTTTTCTGTCCGTGTGTGTGTCCGTGTCCGCGTGTGTGTCCAACCTGCACAATTGCGGGGCACCGCGGTGCCTAACCTGCCCTATAGCGGTATCTGCCTCAATAGTGCAGATCCTGCACTATTGAGGGCGCTGTCTGTGTCCAGAGATTTCACATGCACTATACCGGGCGCCTGCACTATTTAACCTGCACTATAGAGGGCCCAGTACTGTACCAACAACGCAGCTTGCAAAGATGAGTAGTTCATCCGGTAGTAGCAGTTTCAATTTTGTCCAAATCAGTTTTTGGGTCAAGAAGGACATGCCTTAACCTCCTATAAAGTGAGGGGTAGTATTAGAATAAAAGTGGTGTACCTCTATCGTAGCACGCATCTATTCTCAGATGGTATGTCGTCATTGGTCAAGATTACGTGAAAGCGTCGTCCATCGGTAAAAAGAAAAAGAAAGAAACGTGTGCGCTGTTCTAGTATGTCATGATCGAAACATTACGTTTGTATTTGAAGAGTAACCCAGTTTCGGTGAAAGACACACGGACGACGACATAGGGACAGTCAGCGCGCAGAGGCGCTAGTAATGCGATAGGTTTTCATCTGGTGAAACGGGATCTTCAACCGTGGCGTTTAGTGGGACACACAGAAAGTACGCGCTTTTTTGCAAAGTTCGATGCTGCGTAACATTTGTTCTGGCGTTCCCTTGAAGCTTGTTTTAAAACGCGGTTGTTGTCTTCGTAACTGCGCGTGTGCAGGACTGTCCCACGACGCGGTATTCTTCAAATAAACATTGACTCCACGTCCAGTTGGATAGGGGACTAAGGTTCAGAAATGTTGCCGACTACGACACTTTCTAATATTTCGTACAGCGCCCGCCTGCCTCAAGATTATGAGGACCATGCGGGACAATCCGCCTGAAGGAAAACATGCGTTTTATCTGCAGGGTTGTGTCTGGTACAGGCTACGCGCCGCAGATTTATTAGCAGTACATAATGTTCGGCAGTAGTGTTAACCATCGTTTCCACGTGACGTGAAATGACGTTAAAACGGGTCTAACGTACTGTTCGAACCACTCATTATATCTCCGTATCTATATCCCACCTGCACTAAATTATCGTTTCCAGCCGTTGATGGCGTGTCGCCCTCCACCAGTCAGTTATTCCGCCCACGGCGAACTCGGTGCCAAGTAGGGAAGGGTCGCCGCTGTTGTTGATGTTCTCGTTCCCAGGTTTTGTGTGAAACCGCAAAAAGCGTCCTCGAGTAGGGATAAGCTGTGCCGACGCTGGTACGCTCCATTGCACATGTGCGTGCAATACTTGAACACGTCCGTAGGACAACCATTTTCATATATGGGCTTGCTGTCACCAGTTTTTGATTTCCAACGGTAGCCATACCTGCCTTTGAACTTGCTCCCCACTTTTTATGAGCGTTATGGTTGCGATCGATGTACACGCCCCTGCTTTCTGAACGGTCCAACACGCGGAATTGCCTAGTTCACGTTGACAATAATGTACTCGACGTGTGTTCACGACTCTCAACTGTATTTCTGTCCACCGATGTTTGATCTTTTGGACGCGATGTGTTACCACTGTTGAACTGCATCAACAGTTTTCGCCACACCTTACATGGAGTGTGTGGGAGATATGTCTTGGCGTTCTTCAAGGTCGAAAAAGCTCCTGTTGTCAAGATAGTCTGACGGGGGGGTCGTCGAGCATGGGCAGGGGATGCCAATTACACCTGTATCCGTCGTGCCCCTATGTGTTCCATAGAATAAATTTCAGCTAGGGTTGCGGTGTTCGTCTGAATATCTGGAAACCACCCTGTCCTACCCCATGCACCGCTTATGTTTTCGTTGACTCTATCCAACTCCACCCCGGTGTTTATTTCTTCTGTTGACGCTACGTACGAACAGCGGGCGTGCACACCTCATGCGATCGCCTCTTCGCCTTGTTTTCTTCCTCCCTTCTCCTTCGTTTGCCCAACGGCTGTGCTGCCGCCACTGTGCTCGTTAAACATGAGACACTGCACACATGACTCCTGCTCAAGAAAAGCGTGCTTTAACATTGAGGGCAGCAAGATTGGGGTATACTGCCGGCAGCATGCCGAATATAGCATGGTGGATGTTTTCAACAGGCGTTGCTTGCACTGGTCTATCAGGAGACAACCGAGCATCAATGTCGAAGGAAGCAAGACGGCGGCCTACAACTGGCGGCATGGTGGATGTCCGAACGGCACGCTGTTCTCGTTAAAACTGCCGAAAAAACGCATGCTTTGGCACATCAGACAGCAAGAACGGCACTTACTGTCATCACACGCTGATATTAAAATGTTAGACATAAAGCCAACGGCGCTGCTTACACTGCGTGCGAGACACAGGCACAAATCGGCGTAGAAGGTGCGATGTTCCCTTGTTCTGGAAGGATGATGTCGAGGACGGTATGATGGATATCTATAGGGGAGATGGCCCTCATGGGTCGTACAGGACGGTACCAAGCTTCTATTTCGAACGCAGCACGGCTCGAATATACTGCAAGAAGCATGCTCTAAGCGGAATGATAAACGTGGTCGACAGGCGTTGCTGGCGCTCTTTATGTACTACGATACCGCGGTTCAAAATCCAGGGAAGGAAGACGGCGTCTTTCTGCAAGAAACACGCTGAGAACAGCATGGTCGACGTCATTGGCAGCCGTTGCTTACGGTGCATGACGCGACCGAGTTTCGCATTCGAGGGCAGCAAGGCGGCAGCGTACTGCAAGCATCACGCCGATGTTGGCATGGTAAACGTCCGGGTCAGACACTGTTCACATGACTCGTTCACATGACTCGTGCAAGAGGCACCCTAACACCAATGTAGAAGAGGGCACGAAAGCTGTTTACTGCAAGCAACATGCTCACCACGGCATGGTGAACGTTCGCTGCAAAAGGTTCCCCCATTAGCTCGTGCAACAACGGCTTGCTGAACGGTGGGTCCCTCACTGCATGCGTCCAACATAAGAGCTACCTTGCGGGTGGCCTGGTCGTCAAGTTCAAAGCCAATTGCAAGATCGTGAGATGCGAGAAATGATCGCGATGAGGGGTTGCTGAGAAGCAGCCAATTCATTGCCATGACCACGGCCCCGTCGACGACGGATTTGTCTGTGTTTTCGGGGCATCTCCCCTGAGAAATCGTTGTCCTACCACATCCTCGTATCACGTAAAAGCTGAATGCTTGTATTGAAACATTTCCCATGTGAACCAGGACGGTTTGTGATAACCTTGAAGTTGTTGCAGATCACCGATCACTCTCAATCTCGCATGACGCGTGCAACGATAAAGGTATACCCTTTTTTGGATTTGTCTACTTTTTTCCTGAATGACGGGGCTCCTTAACCCCAAACCGTCGGAAATGTTCAGGTTAGTTTTTGTTCATGATCTCGTTGTGTACATATTAATAGGCCATGGGATGTTTCATCCCGTAGCAGCTATTTTTTTGTCCAGATCATTTTGTGGGAGAAATCTTAAGCTCTCAATATTAGGAACGTCATCGACAAAATAGAGGGGTACCTCCACCTCAGCATGGGTAGCATGTGTCGCATTGCGATGCAAGAGACACGCTCTAAGTTGTACGTGTCACGTGAGTGATAGTTTAGTGGTTACCGTTGGAAACCCTTAAGATCCAGAGCACTGCCGTGGGCTTCTTCTGGAGTTTGAACTAAATCGACGCAAAAGAGGTGTAATTTTCTTGCGTGTGCAGACGAAATCCGGGACGATGAGCGCTTTATGTCACTTCAGGATAGTTGGCTGACACTCGTGCTTGTTGGCCAAGGCCTTTGTTGATATGTACCATTGGTCGTCGGTTCGTTACGCTGAAGATAGTGTGGATGGGGGAGAGTGTCTGCCTACTTTAGGCTCAACGTTCAACTCAACCAATCAATATATTTACATTGCGAAAGCTTCAGGAGTACAGCGCAACATTTAAAAGCACTTGTACGAGCTTCTCTCTGGGTAGGTGATAGTAGACAACAACAAAACAAATATGCATTCGTTTATTTAAAACGAATACGTAGACGCTAAACAAGGCCGTGCTGTTTGCCCTATTTTGAGTATAGCCTAAATTTCAGTGGAAGGGGGCGACCCAACAAAACATATCAATGCAACCTATGTTCATGCTACTTCTTACTGATTTAAAATTAACAGTGCCATGGAGCTGACAACACTATCACCCATTTCGACAACAATAATAGTACTATACATAAGAACAACGTTGCCGTTCGAAACGAGAACGACTGGCATAATAATAATACGTTTTAGACAGTCGACAAGTGTCGCTAGAGAATATCGTGCATCAGAATCGCTAAAAACTGTCTTAAACTCGTGATCGTCTGGTGCATGGCATGAATCATGAGGCCCAGGCGGCTCGTTGGGGGTCTCGATGTTATCGGTGCATTGAAAAATTGGAGCTCCCATGCACTGGTATTGACGTCTGTTCCGACCTGGAAGAAGGATGTAGAAAGCAGGAAGTAAACGTGTGCCGTTACACGGTGTAACGCCTTACGGAATGCGTTAGGGGACCGGTGCATTAAGGGACCGAACCTGGGATTTGCGCCTAAAGGACCGGTGCAACAGGGGCCGAATCGAGTATTTTAGCTAGGGGATCGGTTCATTAAGGGGCCGCATCGAGCAGTTGAGTGAGGGGTTACAGCGATCTCTACACGAGATGAAGCTAGAAATAGGCGGATCGACCGACATTCGTATGAAATCGTACCGGCAATAGAAAAAAAGAATGCGACCTTTGGAACTAAGTCGTACCGTAAATAAGCAAAACAGCGACATTGGTACGAAATGAAATCGCACCAAAAACTATTAAAACAGCGACCTTTGGTACGAAATGGTGCCGGAAACAAGCAAAATAGCGACATTAGTACGAAATCGTCCAAAAACAGTCAACAACAACGACCAGTCCCCTAATGCACCGGTCCCCTAAGGCATTACAACACTACGTGCAAGCCAAAGGCTTGCCATGTATGAAACGACACCTTTGGAACTGCTTCTTGTTGACATGTTGGGCAGAAATCCCAATCAACCAGACACCGTTACGAAGTACCGCAGAGTGTGTGTGTGTGTGTGTTCTTCACATTAAACCGTTCTTCTACTCGTCGACATCCAGCACACCCAGTGTCCGTACTGATTCCTCACCCTAGAAAGATCAGCTCTGTGGTCACAAGCTACGACACAGAGATAATGCATCGTAATGCATTCGACAACGCAATGTCATGCCCTAGTACTGGGTACGACAGGCACAACATACATACGTCAGCAACAGAAATACATTGGAAGAGAGAAATACGAAATAAACAAAAACAAAAACAAAAACAAAAAACAAAAACAAAATAAGAAAACAAATAAAAACAACGATAAAAGAGTACTCCATGGGGTACCCGCACTAAACACGGAGTGGTGTAAAACAAGGCCACGGTATACTGTGCGCCAAATACACCGAGCTGGGTTATCGATTTCGCTGAAAACGATGTATTCCAGCTGGGGTCCTCGTGGTTAAGAAAGCCGTACATTCATACGATACACAATCCTCAATCCGTGACGAGCAAGGGTCACGCTTCATCCTAAAGAGTACATACAGGTATATATTATGCGCCAACTGTACCCAGTACCGTATGGCCCCTGCTGCTGCTAATCACGACAGCAAATCCGCAAGAACTCAGGGCAGCGCAGCACAGCACAGCAGCAACAATAACATCAACAATAGGAACCAAAGAAGCAGCTACAGTGTACGCGTACGCTCACCAACCAGACGAGGGGGTCAACTCGAGAAGGAGATACGCAATACGACGTTATCAATTCTTCACAGAAACACACACCATAATAGCTGGAAAGTAAAACGCCATGATCAAAATGCACATACGTATGTGTATATAAACAGAAAAACTACGCATTAGGTTCCCTAGCTCCGGCTCTGCTATTCTCGCTCTCTCGCCGCTGCATGCGTTCGAGTATCAGAAATATTTCGTTGGGATCTTAGAAACGCTACATTATTTCGTTGGCCCGCGCACAATTCGCGTAAGCATTGGTTTCGTTCAATGAGCCATCAGTGAAAAAATAAATTCTTTGCCGGTACTGTTATATTTTCTTCTCTGCTTCGACGTTGTACCTCGTAGCACTTTTAGTTATTCCCAAAATAATAATATTTGCGTGAGGTGTGAGCTCCTCATGTAAGAAACCTCAGCGAAATGTGTAGGTGCGCCTCTACCGCGGCATATGTCAACTAGGCAACAGGATTACCTATCTTGCTTACCTTACCATGTTGCTGTCACATTTCGTTGTAGGATGAGGCAAGCCTGAAAAATGTTTCGTTCTACCACAGTCGTCACCCGTGTCACGACTGAGGGTCGGTGCGTTGCGCCGGGGTGGGGATGTTTTGGTGCCATCCGGACCCCTAGCCCGTGTCACGAGTAAGTGCGTGTGCTTTTGTGTGGTTCGAGTCAAGTTGGACCCGTCCACATCGCGCTCATGGTGATACACACCGTCCTCGTCCCACCAAACGAATTTTGATGACGAGTCCGTAGTTGTACTTACAGAAGGGTGCAACTTGGATACTCTAACGAAACATACATGTGCGTTTCGCAGCGATCGGTCAAGTCCACGTGCAACCTTTCGGTGACGTATGATGCAATACATCAGTTGCTCTGCGAGCAAGCATTCACGTGTTATCCGGGAAGAACATTGCTGACTATGTAAACATTTCTGAGGGTCGAGTTGAATAAAAAACATGACGATGAAAGTATGGCACACATAGGGAGGCCATACGCATATTCGATTATTAAACCATCAATGTTGCTTATCAAGTGAAATAAGGCTGTTTTAGTAGTCCGACTGTCATGGCCGAATGGATACCATCATATAGTGCGTCCTCGTGCTGATGCGGATCTATATGATGTTGTTATTTCGCAGTGTACTAACCTTAATAACGAACCTCACCCCCTAACCCTCATCGTTCAGAGGAGTTAGAAGGCGCTTTGTTCAACGCAGGGACCTCGGACATCAGTCATTCTTCATTTACCGGAAACACGGGGGAGATGGCTTGTCTGTCAATGATTTTGGGGCCTTCCAGTCGCTCGCGAAAATTTATTTCAATAAGAACATGTTCAGCTGCCCCTTCGATTGGAAGAGCAATTCCATGGCGCCAGCACCACGGTGGGCCAACGGTGTTTGCTAGAGCTCCAGAAGAACCGCATATAATACCTGGACTGAAAACAGAACCCGGCGAACTCGTCGGGGTTCAACATACGGGTCGGAGTTATCATTCATTTATATATTCATTCATTCATTCATTCATTCCTTCATTCATTCATTCATTCATTCATTTATTCATTCATTCATTCATTCGTTCATTCATTCATTCATTCATTCATTCATTCATTCATTCATTCACTCATTCATTCATTCATTCATTCATTCATTCATTCGTTCGTTCATTCATTCATTCATTCGTTCATTCACGCATTCATTCATTCATTCATTCATTCATTCATTCATTCATATATTCATTCATTCATTCATTCATTCATTCATTCATCCATCCATCCATCCATTCATTCAATCATCCATTCATCCATCCATTCATTCACTCATTCATCCATTCATTCATTCATTCATTCATTCATTCATTCAATCATTCATTCATTCATTCAGTCATTCATTCATTCATTCACTCATTCATATATTCATTCATTCATTCATTCATTCATTCATTCATTCATTCATTCATTCATTCATTCATTCATTCATTCATTCATTCATTCATTCAATCATTCATTCATGCATTCATTCATTCATTCAATCATTTATTCATTCATTCGTTCATTCATTCATTCATTCATTCATTCATTCATTCATTCATTTAATCATCCATCCATCCATTCATTCAATCATTCATTCATTCATTCATTCATTCATTCATTCATTCATTCATTCATTCATTCATTCATTCATTCATTCATTCATTCATTTATTTATTCATTCATTCATTCATTTATTCATTCATTCATTCGTTCATTCATTCATTCATTCATTAATTCATTCATTCATTCATTCATTCATTCATTCATTCATTCATTCATTCATTCATTCATTCATTCATTCATTCATTCATTCATTCATTCATTCATTCATTCATTCATTCATTCATTCATTCATTCATTCATTCATTCATTCATTCATTCATTCATTCATTCATTCATTCATTCATTCATTCATTCATTCATTCATTCATTTATTCATTCATTCATTCGTTCGTTCATTCATTCATTAATTCATTCATTCATTCATTTATTCATTCATTCATTCATTCATTCATTCATTCATTCATTCATATATTCATTTATTCATTCATCCATTCATTGCCTGATTAATCGATTAGTCGATTGATTGATTGATTGGTTGATTGTTTGATTGGTTGATTCATTCATTCATTGCTTGATTGATTGGTTGATTGATTGATTGGTTGATTGGTTGATTGGTTGATTCATTCAGTCATGCATTCATTTATGTATTCAGTCATTCATGAATTCATTCATTGCTTGATTGTAGTTGATTGATTGATTGATTGGTTGATTGGTTGATTTATTGATTGATTGATTCATTCATTCATTCATTAATTTATATATTCAGTCATTCATGAATTCATTCATTGCTTGATTGTAGTTGATTGATTGATTGACTGATTGATTGGTTGATTGGTTGGTTAATTGATTGATTGATTATTGGTTGATTGGTTGATTGAAAAATTGAATGATTGATTGACTGATCGATTGATTGCTTGATTGATTGATTGATTGATTGATCGATTGAATGATTGATTGGTTAATTGATTGATTGATACATTGATTGATTGAATGATTGATTGATTGATTGGTTGATTGGATGGTTGGTTGGTTCGTTGGTTCGTTAGTTGTTTGGTTTTTTGGTTGGTTGCTTGCTTGGTTGGTTGGTTGCTTGGTCGGTTGGTCGGTTGTTTGGTTGGTCGGTTGATTGGTTGGTTGGTTGGTTGGTTGGTTGGTTGATTGATTGATTGATTGATTGATCGATTGAATGATTGATTGGTGAAGTGATTGATTGATACATTGATTGACTGATTGATTGATTGATGGATTGGTTGATTGGATGGTTGGTTGGTTCGTTGGTTCGTTAGTTGTTTGGTTTGTTGGTTGGTTGGTTGCTTGGTCGGTTGATCGGTTGTTTGGTTGGTCGGTTGATTGTTTGGTTGGCTGGTTGGTTGGTTGATTGGTTGATTGATTGATTTATTGATTGATTGATTGATTGATTGATTGATTGATTGGTGGATTGATTGATTGGTTGATTGATTGATTGATTGATTGGTTTTTTGATTGATTTTTTTATTGATAAATTGACTGATTGATTGAGTGATTGAATGGATTCAGAGTTCGAACTTGTTGATATGCCCCTACCGATAGTACAACCGTTCAATTTAGAGACGTTCGCCAAACAGTAAGATTTTTGCTGGAGTCGGGGAAGGAGTCGGGGAAGCATGCCTATAGTTCCGGCTCTCTAGTAAGAACTCGATATACTGGTCCAGGCTAGAGATTCTATTACAGAAATGGAATGCATTACACTACGGTAACGTCGATAATATTTAGCTAGGGGTAGGGATATATCCAGGGTTAGAGTTATTAGAAATTCAACTATTGGCGGGGCGTTCGGACCACGCTAAGAAGTGTAGTTCGTGTTAATTGTAGTTCATGGTACTCGTAGTTTATGGCAGTTGCAGTTTATGGTAGTTGTAGTTGATGGTATAGTTCGAGTAGTTTTAGTTTACGCTGTACAGTACGTGTCACTATAGTTAGTTCTTTCGGGGAAGGTCGGGGGAAATTGATTTTCTCCATCAGGGAAACTCAAATGCACCAGCGTACTTTTTAATTAGATGTGCACAACGACATTGATTGGGCATCTTTTATTCTAAACTGTTGTTAAAAAACACAATGTCTTGTCGAATTACGGCCAGAATACCGTTTTTTCCTGTAGAAAACGAACACGCTTATTTCCTATAGGAATAGAAGTTAACTTCGGATTCACCTATGACACCCCCATGATGTTGTCCCTTGGCTCTCTCCGTACTTGCAAGGAAAACAAGTTGGTTTCTGTTATTTTTTGGAAAACATTTTTTTTTTACCGAGGAGTAGGTATTTGAAATATTGTACGAATCGGAACCAACCGAAGTAATATCTCGTAATATTTTTCTTGGGGTACAATTTTTCAAATCCATACTCGTCGGTCAAAACGAAAAACCGAAAAAAAGAAAACAATTGGTTTTCCTTGCAAACACGGAGAGAGCCAACGGAGAACAATATGGGGGTGTCATAAGTTTATCCTAAGTTCGCTTTTTTTCATATAGGAATTTAGCGATTTCTAATAGGAAAAAAAAAAAAAATCTGGTCGCAATTCAACAGGTCATTCTATTTTCTTGACAATATTTTAGAATGGAATATGCCCAACATCGTTGGGCATCGTGCAAAAAAACCGCTGGTGAATTTAAGATTCCTTGATGCAGAAAATCAATTTTCCCCAACCCCAAAACAAATACAGTGACAGTCAATCACTGTAGTTGATGTTAATTGTAGTTCGTGGTATTAATAGTTGCAATCCATGGTAATTGTAGTTCATGGGGCCGCGGACGTATGACTAGGACGTAGCCAGCCTTCTAATAGCTTATAGGAGGCCGGGATGCTGAACTAAGTTAGACGAAAGGTGTAGCCACTCCAGTCTCGACAAATCGTTGTAATGTACACGCTTCTCAACGCCGTATTCCTCAGCCTCGTCGCGTATTCTGCAAGGGATTTTTTAACGGACGGTAGTCTATGATCGGGGGCTATTTCCTGGGCGTCCCTGTCATTTTATCGTCTAGGGTGTCAAAGCTTCCTGAATTTCGTTCCGCGGAATGGAACTATGTTTAAACTTAGTGCTGGTCAATGTTGTTGAACGAAGCGACAGTGCGTTGTTGATGCAATATGTTTCCCTCCTGTCGAAAAACAACCAGAGCTGCAAAGTAGGTAGTTCGAAAGAAAATTTTAAAGTGCCTTGCTTGGCTGGGTAATCCAGGGGGCACGTTGTGTCTGCCCACGCTATCAGCAAGAGCCCCAACGCTTGCGTTCGGCGTGCCCTTGCTAGCCTGCACGCGACGAGCTGCACCCGAGACTAATCCTTGGGCGTCATATCGTTTAGCTTTCGGACAATTCCCGACGACTCTAGTCCCCGACACAGACAGACATGCCTCCTTCGACACGTGCTACGATATAGGTACACCACTTTTTTTTTGTTTCTGAGGTTCCTCAATTTGGGAGCTTAACACCTCTCCCAAAACCTGATTTGGAGAAGAATCAAAAACGCTGGCGCCCGGGAAAAAAATGCCATGACCTAGGTATACAACAAAAACCACGCCGAAAAAATGGCCTGCTTTTGACGATTTTATGTTAAGGAGCCCCGTCATTCAGAAGCCGTTCATTTCCGGCGAAAAGTGCTACATTTGTCGCATCACGCGTCTTTTTGATATAGCTAACACAATCCCTTCGTCTCTTACCTTGATTTCTTGCGTACGCTGACAACGCAAAATCTATCCTTTCCCTCCTCTCGACAAACGAGCAGCACTGCCAAGTCGGTAGTTCTTGGTGTGAAACGCGGTCAAAAGGTACATAGCTGGCTACCGGGAAACACTGGGTTTGGTCTGTTAGGTTTTGGTCGTCGATCACGAGTCTCTTTACCTTCGTTGCAGTGTTGCGAACGTTGTGGGTGGTGTTCATTCCGCGCGTACCATGATGGATGACAGGGCCCTAACGGTAACCCTAGCCCCCGCTATTAATACCTCGACATCTTGCCCCATCCCTGTCATGATGACACGGCGATATCCATACGGCCGCGTGATTATCCAACCCTAAGGCTAAGGGTAGGGTAGGGAAAAGCTTTTTCGGAGGCCGTTTCATCTGCGGGTCGGGGTCTCTAGCGGGAAGAGCTGACGCGTGGTGCGATAGAGCTAGCACCTTCTGGGTAAAAGCTATTCCGAGTGACGGTGTTCCGTGACCCAAAATCGTCGGAATTAGATCATTGTTTTTTCGAAAACTTGTCTTTGAAATGCCTAGCCAAGACATTGTTGATCGGGTTGCCCTTTTCACTTTCTCTCGAATCATTATTGTGTGGGAACTAGAGCCCCTCTCAATAGGTTAAGAGCCTCGGAAAACTCAAACCTGTTGCACAGCCTCTACCGTAGCATTGGTCGGCTGCTTATAGCTATAGATGAGAAAATATCTAACCTGTTTACTCCACGTTTTTCGTGTAAGACGCCGCCATCAAGCACGTGTGTGTTACGTCGACTTGGAGGACCCCCTCTCCCGCGCGATGGCCTTTGTCTTCAGCGTTCCTACCGTTGATTCGATCCCTACATCCGATCCCTTTATCTGATAATGCTAGGATGGTATCGGCAGCTGCGTGTCGCAAGTGGTCATCGCGCAATGCCTGAAGGGGTGTGAGAGTATCCTGACGACCGTGGATTTGAAAAGCGACAAGATTCACGCATGTGACATATACCCGCCGGCGTGGGGGCTTGTTCGGCGCGGACTTCGCTTGAAACGTTTGGCCTAAAGGAGGGCTACTACCGCGTTTCCGCCGACAGCCGCATTGTACTGGAGTGTTGCGGGGAGAACAACTGTAGTGGGTCCGCCGGCGCGGAGAACTACTGCGCCACCGGCTACAAAGGGCCATCCAAGTCGTCGCGCGTACTACTGTAGTTGCAGCAGATTTGGGTATTCCATGCACAAACCATATGATTTGTAGCATAGCTTGGCAAGCAGGCGTGACGCGACATCATTGCAAGTGATATGATGGACTTACCGTTTTGTGGCAAATCTATGGCTGCCGGGAATTCGCATCAAAAAAGCAACCCAGCATCGGACAATCGCACGAATATCCTTTTAGATTTTATAAATTATTGCGCTTTTTGTGTGTGCCTAGGCCATTGATTGTTTTGCCAGATATATGTTCTTGGTGCATCAAAATCCATCGTCGAGTGATGTACGGTTCTCCTTCTAGAAATAACGGGGGGGCTCATAGACATTGGCCGAACCGCTGCCGTACTAAATAGTTGCATGCAGCTCACGCTCATACTCTACTAGCCTAATCGGACGGCAAGGCTCCGCCATGGCACGTTCGTTAATCACCGCGTAAAACGCCGATTCCGTAGAGAAGACCACGTTTTCAAGAACGACATGGCGCTCTTGATGTTTGAAAGAACCCTAACCGTAACCGTAACCCTAACCCTAACCCTAACCCGTAACCGTAACCCTAACGCTAACCGTAACTGTAACCCTAAGGTAGGAAAAGGTCTAATATTCTCTACATGTAGAAAAAGACCACTTCACCTTAATTTGTGCCCAACTCAGCTTAGGGTTAGGGTTAGGGTTAGGGTTGGGGTTAGAGTATACAAAGCCAAATTCACGAATTTAGACTTTTCCCCTCTCCGCGACCTCTCTTAGGGGCCATTATGTAGAGAACGCTTGGTTTGCAGGACCGCTACGGTGTTCTTGCCGAATTTCGAGGATGTTTTCCCTTTATACGTTCCCGACTGCGCCTGCCTATAGAAAATCCAACGCCACCACTGATACCCAGAATATGCCTCTCTCCGCGTCCGCTGTCGAAAGTCACAGCTTCGACCGGGTTTCCAACAAGAGATAGATGCGTTCTTGCCAACAAAAAAGACACTTTGTATTCATTGCCTGTCCCCGACTGTCGTTATACGGCATCTGACGCCACAACTGACGATACCACGCGATTAAGACGGCTACGGTAGGAGAAACACCCCAATTTGCACTCCGCCTGATTCGAAAGACCACTCGTGGGAGTGGCTACTAATAGATGCATCTCAATCACGAATAGATTTCACCAAGTTTAGTTCGCACGGGCGTCATCCCACGGTACCAACGCTAACCCTAAGTTGCAGTTTTCAAGTTGACTAATGTTTCTCATGAAAATGTGACCGTCTGACCCTCTGACCCTCTGACCCTCTGGCTTTGTGACCCTCTGGCTTTGGGTTAACTAATGTTTCGAACCTTCTGACCTGCTGACCCTCTAACCCGTTGACCTTCTGGCTTTGTGACCCTCCGGCCTTGGGTTAACTATGCTTCGGACCTTCTGACCCGCTGGCTTGTTACCTTCTGGCTTAATCACCTTGTTAACTAGTGTTACCGAAGGGTTGAGCTCCTCAAGTGTGTAACTATGGTTGTTGATATGAGACAACGGAACGACTAAATTTGTTTTAGGACTAGCGCATAGATACGCCTGTCGGGTTGTGCGAAATAATGCCTTCGAAGTCATGTTTCGGTTGAGATATTGGAAACTTCTCAGAATCTTCTGATGCACCCCTGGCGTGGGATGAACCGACTCATACCCCAGAACTCATACAGACTCGCACAGAAAAAGCTACTGTTACATAGTGTGATATTAAGAGTTGGATGGCGTCTGATAGGTTGAAATCGAAGCGCCCGAGAGGACATCGTTTCTTGTGGTGGGCACCTCTGAGCCGCTGAAACAACAGACACTAACACTGATCCTCTTACCGTGGTTATTACCTATAGCACCTAACATCAAACCCCGAGAGAGTCGGGTCATATATTATACACGCACACTTCGAACCATATACACCTAATATATAGGAACCTCGTCCAAGGTGTGCACTCGATGACCAAGGATACTAGGGGGGTCACTTTTGCTTTCTTTTTGCAATGGTTCAGAGGCACTCGTGCGAATGACCCCCTGTCCCTCGGCGGGCATATGCTTTCTTTCGTGCTTTTTAACATTATGATTGCGATATATATCTGCAATGGAATGGTAAGCTACGCTGCGCCAGAAAAAGCACTTAAAGTCCGTTTGTCCATGGCGTATATAGTCTAGTCTAATAAAAAAAAAGGCACTCCAGCTGTGAGATTGAAGCTTTAGTCGAAACTCATCTTTGCAAGCTGTGTGTGATGCTCCGATCGCGCGTATTACGGGTTGTGTGTCCTCATTAAGGATATAGGTCGGCGACTCCCCTTGGATCTACAGCAGTGTAGCTTGTACCAGGGTCAACAGGACGATGTTAGTCAGTCTGTTCGCGGAAACTATAAAATCCGTTTTTGAGGGGGACAAAATCTGACAGTTGTGGAAGGAAATGCATCAGTTTATCAAGTGTATGTTGTAAGTCGTGCAACCAGTGAAGAGAGAGCGGAGTGTTCGAAGGGGTGGCGGGGGGGCTTGGGGGGGAGGGGGGCTGGCGGGGAGGGGATTTCCAACAGCTTTAGGTCGCATAGATGTAGGGTATATACAGTCAGTCATGCGAGTGTGATATGATAGAGTATGATGATGCAGCGTGATCATAGGATAAGATAGAGTATGATAGAGTTTGACGATGGAGTGTAATAGAGAATGATAGAGTATGATAGAGTATGATAGAGTATGATGATAGGTTACGATAGAGTATGAAAGGGTATGATAGGGTATGATAGGGTATGATACCTTAAACCCGGTCGTAGTGAAGAAGACGGGGTATCATACTACATCCATACTACAATCATACTACAATCATACTACAATCATACCACAATCATACCACAATCATACTACAATCGTACTACAATCATACTACAATCATGCTACAATCATACCACAATCATACCACAATCATACTTCAATCATACTACAATCATACAACAATCATACTACAATCATACTACAATCATACTACAATCATACTACAACCATACTACAATCATACTACAATCATACTACAATCATACTACAACCATACTACAATCATACTACAATCATGCGACAATCATACTACAATCATACTACAATCATGCGACAATCATTCTACAATCATACGACAATCATACTACAATCATACTACAACCATATTACAATCATACTACAATCATACTACAACCATACGACAATCATACTACAATCGTACTACAATCGTACTACAATCGTACTACAATCATACTACAATCATACTACAATCATACTACAATCATACTACAATCATGCGACAATCATACTACAATCATACTACAATCATGCGACAATCATTCTACAATCATACTACAATCATACTACAATCATACAACAATCATACTACAATCATACTACAATCATACTACAATCATACTACAATCATACTACAATCATACTACAATCATACTACAACCATACTACAATCATACTACAATCATACTACAATCATACTACAACCATACGACAATCATACTACAATCGTACTACAACCATACTACAATCATACTACAATCGTACTACAATCATACTACAATCATGCTACAATCATACCACAATCATACCACAATCATACTTCAATCATACTACAATCATACAACAATCATACTACAATCATACTACAATCATACTACAATCATACTACAACCATACTACAATCATACTACAATCATACTACAATCATACTACAACCATACTACAATCATACTACAATCATTCTACAATCATACTACAATCATACTACAATCATACTACAATCATACTACAATCATACTACAATCATACTACAATCATACTACAATCATACTACAACCATACTACAATCATACTACAATCATACTACAATCATACTACAATCATACTACAATCATACTACAATCATACTACAACCATACTACAATCATACTACAATCATGCGACAATCATACTACAATCATACTACAATCATACTACAATCATGCGACAATCATTCTACAATCATACTACAATCATACTACAATCATACTACAATCATACTACAATCATACTACAATCATACTACAATCATACTACAATCATACTACAACCATACTACAATCATACTACAATCATACTACAATCATACTACAATCATACTACAATCATACTACAATCATACTACAACCATACTACAATCATACTACAATCATGCGACAATCATACTACAATCATACTACAATCATGCGACAATCATTCTACAATCATACGACAATCATACTACAATCATACTACAACCATATTACAATCATACTACAATCATACTACAACCATACGACAATCATACTACAATCGTACTACAACCATACGACAATCATACTACAATCGTACTACAATCGTACTACAATCGTACTACAATCGTACTACAATCATACTACAATCATACTACAATCATACTACAATCATACTACAATCATACTACAATCATACTACAACCATACTACAATCATACTACAATCATACTACAATCATACTACAACCATACGACAATCATACTACAATCGTACTACAATCATACTACAATCATGCTACAATCATACCACAATCATACCACAATCATACTTCAATCATACTACAATCATACAACAATCATACTACAATCATACTACAATCATACTACAATCATACTACAACCATACTACAATCATACTACAATCATACTACAATCATACTACAACCATACTACAATCATACTACAATCATGCGACAATCATACTACAATCATACTACAATCATGCGACAATCATTCTACAATCATACGACAATCATACTACAATCATACTACAATCATACTACAATCATACAACAATCATACTACAATCATACTACAATCATACTACAATCATACTACAATCATACTACAATCATACTACAACCATACTACAATCATACTACAATCATACTACAATCATACTACAACCATACGACAATCATACTACAATCGTACTACAACCATACTACAATCATACTACAATCATACTACAATCATACTACAATCATACTACAATCATACTACAATCATACTACAACCATACTACAATCATACTACAATCATGCGACAATCATACTACAATCATACTACAATCATGCGACAATCATTCTACAATCATACTACAATCATACTACAATCATACTACAATCATACTACAATCATACTACAATCATACTACAATCATACTACAATCATACTACAACCATACTACAATCATACTACAATCATACTACAATCATACTACAATCATACTACAATCATACTACAATCATACTACAACCATACTACAATCATACTACAATCATGCGACAATCATACTACAATCATACTACAATCATGCGACAATCATTCTACAATCATACGACAATCATACTACAATCATACTACAACCATATTACAATCATACTACAATCATACTACAACCATACGACAATCATACTACAATCGTACTACAATCGTACTACAATCGTACTACAATCATACTACAATCATACTACAATCATACTACAATCATACTACAATCATACTACAATCATACTACAATCATACTACAACCATACTACAATCATACTACAATCATACTACAATCATACTACAATCATACTACAATCATACTACAATCATACTACAACCATACTACAATCATACTACAATCATGCGACAATCATACTACAATCATACTACAATCATGCGACAATCATTCTACAATCATACTACAATCATACTACAATCATACTACAATCATACTACAATCATACTACAATCATACTACAATCATACTACAATCATACTACAACCATACTACAATCATACTACAATCATACTACAATCATACTACAATCATACTACAATCATACTACAATCATACTAATCATACTACACCATACTACAATCATACTACAATCATGCGACAATCATACTACAATCATACTACAATCATGCGACAATCATTCTACAATCATACGACAATCATACTACAATCATACTACAACCATATTACAATCATACTACAATCATACTACAACCATACGACAATCATACTACAATCGTACTACAATCGTACTACAATCGTACTACAATCGTACTACAATCATACTACAATCATACTACAATCATACTACAATCATACTACAATCATACTACAATCATACTACAATCATACTACAACCATACTACAATCATACTACAATCATACTACAATCATACTACAACCATACGACAATCATACTACAATCGTACTACAACCATACTACAATCATACTACAATCATACTACAATCATACTACAATCATACTACAATCATACTACAATCATACTACAACCATACTACAATCATACTACAATCATGCGACAATCATACTACAATCATACTACAATCATGCGACAATCATTCTACAATCATACTACAATCATACTACAATCATACTACAATCATACTACAATCATACTACAACCATACTACAATCATACTACAATCATACTACAATCATACTACAATCATACTACAATCATACTACAATCATACTACAACCATACTACAATCATACTACAATCATGCGACAATCATACTACAATCATACTACAATCATGCGACAATCATTCTACAATCATACGACAATCATACTACAATCATACTACAACCATATTACAATCATACTACAATCATACTACAACCATACGACAATCATACTACAATCGTACTACAATCGTACTACAATCGTACTACAATCATACTACAATCATACTACAATCATACTACAATCATACTACAATCATACTACAATCATACTACAATCATACTACAACCATACTACAATCATACTACAATCATACTACAATCATACTACAATCATACTACAATCATACTACAATCAAAATACAATCATACTACAATCATACTACAATCATACTACAACCATACGACAATCATACTACAATCGTACTACAACCATACTACAATCATACTACAATCATACTACAATCGTACTACAATCATACTACAATCATACTACAATCATACTACAATCATACTACAATCATACTACAATCATACTACAATCATACTACAACCATACTACAATCATGCGACAATCATACTACAATCATACTACAATCATGCGACAATCATTCTACAATCATACGACAATCATACTACAATCATACTACAATCCTACTACAATCATACTACAATCATACTACAATCATACTACAATCATACTACAATCATGCGACAATCATACTACAATCATACTACAATCATACTACAATCATACTACAATCATACTACAATCATACTACAATCATACTACAATCATACTACAATCATACTACAATCATACTACAATCATACTACAATCATACTACAATCATACTACAATCATACTACAATCATACTACAATCATACTACAATCATACTACAATCATACTACAATCATACTACAATCATACTACAATCTACTACAATCATACTACAACCATACTACAATCATACTACAATCATGCGACAATCATACTACAATCATACTACAATCATGCGACAATCATTCTACAATCATACGACAATCATACTACAATCATACTACAACCATATTACAATCATACTACAATCATACTACAACCATACGACAATCATACTACAATCGTACTACAATCGTACTACAATCGTACTACAATCATACTACAATCATACTACAATCATACTACAATCATACTACAATCATACTACAATCATACTACAATCATACTACAACCATACTACAATCATACTACAATCATACTACAATCATACTACAACCATACGACAATCATACTACAATCGTACTACAACCATACTACAATCATACTACAATCATACTACAATCATACTACAATCATACTACAATCATACTACAATCATACTACAACCATACTACAATCATACTACAATCATGCGACAATCATACTACAATCATACTACAATCATGCGACAATCATTCTACAATCATACTACAATCATACTACAATCATACTACAATCATACTACAATCATACTACAATCATACTACAATCATACTACAATCATACTACAACCATACTACAATCATACTACAATCATACTACAATCATACTACAATCATACTACAATCATACTACAATCATACTACAACCATACTACAATCATACTACAATCATGCGACAATCATACTACAATCATACTACAATCATGCGACAATCATTCTACAATCATACGACAATCATACTACAATCATACTACAACCATATTACAATCATACTACAATCATACTACAACCATACGACAATCATACTACAATCGTACTACAATCGTACTACAATCGTACTACAATCATACTACAATCATACTACATCATACTACAATCATACTACAATCATACTACAATCATACTACAATCATACTACAATCATACTACAATCATACTACAATCATACTACAATCATACTACAATCATAACCATACTACAATCATACTACAATCATACTACAATCATACTACAATCATACTACAATCATACTACAATCATACTACAACCATACTACAATCATACTACAATCATGCGACAATCATACTACAATCATACTACAATCATGCGACAATCATTCTACAATCATACTACAATCATACTACAATCATACTACAATCATACTACAATCATACTACAATCATACTACAATCATACTACAATCATACTACAACCATACTACAATCATACTACAATCATACTACAATCATACTACAATCATACTACAATCATACTACAATCATACTACAACCATACTACAATCATACTACAATCATGCGACAATCATACTACAATCATACTACAATCATGCGACAATCATTCTACAATCATACGACAATCATACTACAATCATACTACAACCATATTACAATCATACTACAATCATACTACAACCATACGACAATCATACTACAATCGTACTACAATCGTACTACAATCGTACTACAATCGTACTACAATCATACTACAATCATACTACAATCATACTACAATCATACTACAATCATACTACAATCATACTACAATCATACTACAATCATACTACAACCATACTACAATCATACTACAATCATACTACAATCATACTACAACCATACGACAATCATACTACAATCGTACTACAACCATACTACAATCATACTACAATCATACTACAATCATACTACAATCATACTACAATCATACTACAATCATACTACAACCATACTACAATCATACTACAATCATGCGACAATCATACTACAATCATACTACAATCATGCGACAATCATTCTACAATCATACTACAATCATACTACAATCATACTACAATCATACTACAATCATACTACAACCATACTACAATCATACTACAATCATACTACAATCATACTACAATCATACTACAATCATACTACAATCATACTACAACCATACTACAATCATACTACAATCATGCGACAATCATACTACAATCATACTACAATCATGCGACAATCATTCTACAATCATACGACAATCATACTACAATCATACTACAACCATATTACAATCATACTACAATCATACTACAACCATACGACAATCATACTACAATCGTACTACAATCGTACTACAATCGTACTACAATCATACTACAATCATACTACAATCATACTACAATCATACTACAATCATACTACAATCATACTACAATCATACTACAACCATACTACAATCATACTACAATCATACTACAATCATACTACAATCATACTACAATCATACTACAATCATACTACAATCATACTACAATCATACTACAATCATACTACAACCATACGACAATCATACTACAATCGTACTACAACCATACTACAATCATACTACAATCATACTACAATCGTACTACAATCATACTACAATCATACTACAATCATACTACAATCATACTACAATCATACTACAATCATACTACAATCATACTACAACCATACTACAATCATGCGACAATCATACTACAATCATACTACAATCATGCGACAATCATTCTACAATCATACGACAATCATACTACAATCATACTACAATCATACTACAATCATACTACAATCATACTACAACCATACGACAATCATACTACAATCATACTACAATCATACTACAATCATGCGACAATCATTCTACAATCATACTACAATCATACTACAATCATACTACAATCATACTACAATCATACTACAATCATACTACAATCATACTACAATCATACTACAACCATACTACAATCATACTACAATCATACTACAATCATACTACAATCATACTACAATCATACTACAATCATACTACAACCATACTACAATCATACTACAATCATGCGACAATCATACTACAATCATACTACAATCATGCGACAATCATTCTACAATCATACGACAATCATACTACAATCATACTACAACCATATTACAATCATACTACAATCATACTACAACCATACGACAATCATACTACAATCGTACTACAATCGTACTACAATCGTACTACAATCGTACTACAATCATACTACAATCATACTACAATCATACTACAATCATACTACAATCATACTACAATCATACTACAATCATACTACAATCATACTACAATCATACTACAATCATACTACAATCATACTACAACCATACTACAATCATACTACAATCATACTACAATCATACTACAACCATACGACAATCATACTACAATCGTACTACAACCATACTACAATCATACTACAATCATACTACAATCATACTACAATCATACTACAATCGTACTACAATCGTACTACAATCATACTACAATCATACTACAATCATACTACAATCATACTACAATCATACTACAATCATACTACAATCATACTACAACCATACTACAATCATACTACAATCGTACTACAACCATACTACAATCGTACTACAATCATACTACAATCATACTACAATCATACTACAATCATACTACAATCATACTACAATCATACTACAATCATACTACAACCATACTACAATCATACTACAATCATACTACAATCATACTACAATCATACTACAATCATACTACAATCATACTACAACCATACTACAATCATACTACAATCATGCGACAATCATACTACAATCATACTACAATCATGCGACAATCATTCTACAATCATACGACAATCATACTACAATCATACTACAACCATATTACAATCATACTACAATCATACTACAAACCATACGACAATCATACTACAATCGTACTACAATCGTACTACAATCGTACTACAATCATACTACAATCATACTACAATCATACTACAATCATACTACAATCATACTACAATCATACTACAATCATACTACAACCATACTACAATCATACTACAATCATGCGACAATCATACTACAATCATACTACAATCATGCGACAATCATTCTACAATCATACTACAATCATACTACAATCATACTACAATCATACTACAATCATACTACAATCATACTACAATCATACTACAATCATACTACAACCATACTACAATCATACTACAATCATACTACAATCATACTACAATCATACTACAATCATACTACAATCATACTACAACCATACTACAATCATACTACAATCATGCGACAATCATACTACAATCATACTACAATCATGCGACAATCATTCTACAATCATACTACAATCATACTACAATCATACTACAATCATACTACAATCATACTACAACCATACTACAATCATACTACAATCATACTACAATCATACTACAATCATACTACAATCATACTACAATCATACTACAACCATACTACAATCATACTACAATCATGCGACAATCATACTACAATCATACTACAATCATGCGACAATCATTCTACAATCATACGACAATCATACTACAATCATACTACAACCATATTACAATCATACTACAATCATACTACAACCATACGACAATCATACTACAATCGTACTACAATCGTACTACAATCGTACTACAATCATACTACAATCATACTACAATCATACTACAATCATACTACAATCATACTACAATCATACTACAATCATACTACAACCATACTACAATCATACTACAATCATACTACAATCATACTACAATCATACTACAATCATACTACAATCATACTACAATCATACTACAATCATACTACAATCATACTACAACCATACGACAATCATACTACAATCGTACTACAACCATACTACAATCATACTACAATCATACTACAATCGTACTACAATCATACTACAATCATACTACAATCATACTACAATCATACTACAATCATACTACAATCATACTACAATCATACTACAACCATACTACAATCATGCGACAATCATACTACAATCATACTACAATCATGCGACAATCATTCTACAATCATACGACAATCATACTACAATCATACTACAATCATACTACAATCATACTACAATCATACTACAACCATACGACAATCATACTACAATCATACTACAATCATACTACAATCATGCGACAATCATTCTACAATCATACTACAATCATACTACAATCATACTACAATCATACTACAATCATACTACAATCATACTACAATCATACTACAATCATACTACAACCATACTACAATCATACTACAATCATACTACAATCATACTACAATCATACTACAATCATACTACAATCATACTACAACCATACTACAATCATACTACAATCATGCGACAATCATACTACAATCATACTACAATCATGCGACAATCATTCTACAATCATACGACAATCATACTACAATCATACTACAACCATATTACAATCATACTACAATCATACTACAACCATACGACAATCATACTACAATCGTACTACAATCGTACTACAATCGTACTACAATCGTACTACAATCATACTACAACCATACTACAATCATACTACAATCATACTACAATCATACTACAATCATACTACAATCATACTACAATCATACTACAATCATACTACAACCATACTACAATCATACTACAATCATGCGACAATCATACTACAATCATACTACAATCATGCGACAATCATTCTACAATCATACGACAATCATACTACAATCATACTACAACCATATTACAATCATACTACAATCATACTACAACCATACGACAATCATACTACAATCGTACTACAATCGTACTACAATCGTACTACAATCGTACTACAATCATACTACAATCATACTACAATCATACTACAATCATACTACAATCATACTACAATCATACTACAATCATACTACAATCATACTACAATCATACTACAATCATACTACAATCATACTACAACCATACTACAATCATACTACAATCATACTACAATCATACTACAACCATACGACAATCATACTACAATCGTACTACAACCATACTACAATCATACTACAATCATACTACAATCATACTACAATCATACTACAATCGTACTACAATCGTACTACAATCATACTACAATCATACTACAATCATACTACAATCATACTACAATCATACTACAATCATACTACAATCATACTACAACCATACTACAATCATACTACAATCGTACTACAACCATACTACAATCGTACTACAATCATACTACAATCATACTACAATCATACTACAATCATACTACAATCATACTACAATCATACTACAATCATACTACAACCATACTACAATCATACTACAATCATACTACAATCATACTACAACCATACGACAATCATACTACAATCATTCTACAATCATACTACAATCATACTACAATCATACTACAATCATACTACAATCATACTACAATCATACTACAATCATACTACAATCATACTACAATCATACTACAATCATACTACAATCATACTACAAGCATACTACAACCATACTACAATCATACTACAATCATACTACAATCATACTACAATCATACTACAATCATACTACAATCATACTACAATCATACTACAACCATACTACAATCGTACTACAATCGTACTACAATCATACTACAACCATACTACAATCATACTACAATCATACTACAATCATACTACAATCATACTACAATCATACTACAATCATACTACAACCATACTACAATCATACTACAATCATGCGACAATCATACTACAATCATACTACAATCATGCGACAATCATTCTACAATCATACGACAATCATACTACAATCATACTACAACCATATTACAATCATACTACAATCATACTACAACCATACGACAATCATACTACAATCGTACTACAATCGTACTACAATCGTACTACAATCGTACTACAATCATACTACAATCATACTACAATCATACTACAATCATACTACAATCATACTACAATCATACTACAATCATACTACAATCATACTACAATCATACTACAATCATACTACAATCATACTACAACCATACTACAATCATACTACAATCATACTACAATCATACTACAACCATACGACAATCATACTACAATCGTACTACAACCATACTACAATCATACTACAATCATACTACAATCATACTACAATCATACTACAATCGTACTACAATCGTACTACAATCATACTACAATCATACTACAATCATACTACAATCATACTACAATCATACTACAATCATACTACAATCATACTACAACCATACTACAATCATACTACAATCGTACTACAACCATACTACAATCGTACTACAATCATACTACAATCATACTACAATCATACTACAATCATACTACAATCATACTACAATCATACTACAATCATACTACAACCATACGACAACCATACGACAATCATACTACAATCATACTACAATCATTCTACAATCATACTACAATCATACTACAATCATACTACAATCATACTACAATCATACTACAACCATACTACAATCATACTACAACCATACTACAATCATACTACAATCATACTACAACCATACCACAATCATACTACAACCATACGACAATCATACTACAATCATACTACAACCATACGACAATCATACTACAATCATACGACAATCATACTACAATCATACTACAACCATACTACAATCATACCACAATCATACTACGATCATTCTACAATCATTCTACAATCATACTACAATCATACTATTAATAGAATAGGGTAGCCTTTGTCCGATGTAATACAAACAAGGCCGCTGCAAATTCAACTGGGCCGGTCGCTGATCAGGTGTGTTGCAGCGGTGACACATCGGTTCCGCGTGTAAGGATTGACTGGCAGCACCCAAGACTACCACATGCTCCTCCTGACTAATGTTAGTGATTATACTAGACAAATGTTACAAATTATGTTAGTGTCAGCAATAATAGTCATGATACCAGTTTTTTTTTTCTGAGAGTCGTGACCACACATCCCACAAGGTAGCGGTGCAGCCGATTCTAAGAAACTTCCTGGCCTGCTAACATGAGGAGCAGCTCAATATCAACATCCACATCAACATCAACATCAACATAACCCGAAAATGACTTCGAAGCCAGTTGTTCATGGAACCCAACCAAAATTTCTATGCGCCAGTCCTCACTAATATACCACACTAACAGTCATATTAATAGTCCTAACAAGCAATACATACTGTTACAAGTGTTGGACTGACCGATAGTTCATCACTTGAGGAGCTGAAGTTTTCACAAAGACAGAAGGTATACCTTTTTTTGGCTGAACAACTGCAACCGCTACAGCCGTGTGATATAACTCTGATCCACCCATTCCTCATGGAGAAGTTTCTACCCCAGTTGTACCCCAGCCGTAAACCGACAAGGAAGAAAATGAAAGTGCAATCACAATCACAATCACAATCACTGTGCGTCATGGCCAATCCCATGGCCTAGTCACGTAACAAAGTCCCATTCAACAACAACAATCGTTTTCCGATGGTTTGGGGTTCTTTACGAATCAGTAGTCCAGTATTTCGGAACACTAAATTCATAAATCGTAGCATTAATCCATCTGCCGTAGCTCGCGTCGACTAGTAATATAGATATATATATAGCAATAGGGTGCTAGTATAATAGTGTACTAACGGGTGGCGTGCTTCCAGAGACACCGCCTACTTTTTTTCACTCAATAACCCTTGGATTCCTAGCGGGGATATCGATTGTTCACCTCAGATGACGAGAATTATCTCATTGCCGTGGATAGTCGAGAGTCGTCGCTAGCCCACCCTCTTTCGAAACAAACTACATCCATTACACAGTCGGGATCATTTATCTTTCTTGTGAGCATGAACTGGACGCCGGGGTTGAAAGGTTCTGATGCGTTACGTTCAGAGAACGAAGTTTCTATGTTGGAGCCGAGGTTCGTGGGGTAATCAGGCCAAGGCTCCAACCGAGTCGCAAAGGGAATGACGCCCGCCTGTCCAACCTGAATGGGATGACCGACGGTCACCTCCAGTGAGCAGGTTCGCGCTCAAAGAGCGGGTGCACCGAGGGGGGCCACCAGACTTGTATGGTTTCTTTCAAATTGGGCGATACCTCCTCCCAAACGTGAGAGGCACTCTACCACCCATTTCCGCAATATCTTACAACCAGTCACGAACTTCGACTGGTTGGGGGGCATAGGTGCCGTGGTACCGAAAATAATTGGAACGTTATATATAAATCTAACAAAGGTGACGTATGCCTGGGACTCTCTTGCAGAAGACGCCAAACCCTGTGGCCGATTCATTTGTGTGGTGTGGCCGGTTCTAGAAATCCGTGTAGTGCCACAGAGCACGTCGTGCGTGTGCTGAGTCATATACGTCACTACCAAAAGCGTGGTCTCCGCGATGACCCCCCCCCCTCCCTCCCACCTCCGTACTCATCAACTACGTCTTCTTCCACGACAACGAAGCACTTATCAGCCAACCGGCGCAGGAGGAAGCAAAACTCAATCCGGGTTAGCAGCAGGAAAAACAGGCTCCGTTCGTTAGACTGCTGTCAAACACAACGAAGCCGTCATCATGGGAATTCGGTCGAAACCAAGCATTACTTGCAGCGTATCCCCCCAACCCCCAACCCCCAAACCCCAACCCTGCCCCCCCCCCCAACCTCCCTCCCCAACCCACACCCCACCCACTACACCTGTTTCCCCACTTCCATATTTTAATAATCGCTACCAATAAGCCCTTAATGCTTGCCTTAAGTGCAGTAAAATATACCCCCAAGACTGCTTTTATACGTGGTATTGTTTTACGGGAATAAGTGATTCAAGAGTGTGTCACTGAACATAGGCTTAGAAGGTAGTATCAACAGCTCAACCCCCCTCCCACCAGGTGTGTCACTGAACGGAAACATACCGTTACAACGATACGTGACATTGACCACCCCGCCCTCGCTCAGGATTATCATCAACCATAGCCGTACATCATAGCCTTACAAAATAGCCTTACAACATAGCCTTACAACATAGCCTTACAACGTAGGCCTACAGAAATTATTAAATATCTACCGGTCGGTCTCGTTCAGGGCTTCACTGAACGCCGGCTTACATGATTGTATCCCCTACCCCCCCTCTCTTTCTCTGTGAAACCTTGCATTTATGACGACCTCGGCCATTCTCTCCAGTGCTGTGGTCACGTCACCCCGCACACAATTCGAACGCACACCTCTTCAACCCCCTTTAGGCGTATCTGTCGTTCTGGATTGCCGCCATACCTAGGCTTACGAGACCTTTTACCGGTCCCACCCCCCCCCCCTCTTTCTCCGTGTAATATTGCGTTCAAGCCGAACCGGCCAATCTATGGTGTGCACCAGTCACACCAGTTCAGCACATCATACGAACACGCCCCGCGAAATCCCTCCGCTTATGTCCTGTTCAGGGATGTCACTGAACGGACAAGCTTACAAGGTGCGGCAATACCCCCCTATCCTCGACCCGCCTTCGTTCATCATCAAGCGTTGTCTTCGAAACCGCCCAGCTACTGCCTGGTTTGCAGCAGCCATGCCTCGCAGCACACCATGCGCACACTCCGCCAACGCAACCCGCTCCGCTGTGCATGGCGACCGTGCATGCCCAGTCATCATTCAGGGCCGGGCATCGGGCACGCGCTATGGCCTTACGCTTTCCGTATTTGGGGAGTAAATGACCTCCAAAATCCAAGTCTTCGTTTTCATATCTCGCCGATCTGGTATGCGCTGAGAGCGTAGTACCCGCCGCACGTCTGGCCCGAATCACCGCCACAGTCATAGGTGCATTCGTCCGACTCATATCGAGAGTATTCGGTAGAGTCCGAGCACCAGCACTGCAGGTATCGAGGGCAAACGGACGGAACGATCGACATCAACCCATTGTTATTATCGAAAGCCTAAATAAACAACCCACCGTGTACCTTGCTCGCCAGAGGCTCGAGTTAGGAAGTTCTTCGATGTGTTTGCTTGGTGCTATCGACTACACGTGTGCATGGAGCCACTACCCTGATACGAGGTATTAGAGCGCATGAAGTAATGACGAAATACGTAAACCGTGGAGAAAGATGCGTGACGAAGAGCGAGCAACAGAATTGTCCGGGCCAGAATATCTGTTCCCAAGCCCTGACCCTACCAATTTACTATCCACGGACATCCTATCCATGAACAAAACTACAACAAGTTGTTTGAAAACACGAACCCTACACCTAGCCCAAAGGTGTGGGACCCGGAACGAAGTTTGATCATACCTGGTGCCAGGTATTCACCAAAAACATGGTAGGGGCTAGTTTTGGGGGGGGGGGACCCAGGCTACGGTAGGGGGGTCCCCTTTTGGGCCTTTTATTTCAGTGTCTAGGGGTCACTCGCGCGAGTAACCCCTTTGTTCCTATGCAATCTTACGTTTTCTTTATGTTTCACATTGACGAAAGCAATCCGCAATGCAAAGGTGATCTAAGCTGCGGCAAACCAAGTTCCTAAACCATCTTCATCCGTAGGGTACAGAGCTACTCGTGCGAGTGGCTCAATCACACCAGTGAAAATGGGGGTACCCCCCCTACCGTAGCCTTGGTCGGGGCTGTTTTTTCTAGCGGTTCGGGGTCATTCGCGCGAGTGACCCCTCTTCAGTTGCCATTTTAATCGTTTGTTTTTTTAACAGTTTAACTTTGCGATTTCAATCCGCAATGGGATGGTAAGCTATATTATAATAGACTAGAGATGCTGCCCCAACAAAATCACCTCAAGAACGTCTGTCCGTGAGGCATAGAGTCGCTCGTAGAAGTGTACAGTGGGCAAAACCCGGTAGTGACTAGGGGTAAGATACTACAATACCATACCATACCATACCATACCATACCATACCATACCATACCCCTGCAGCGCACAGAGTCTGTATATACCTTCTAAATTTAGCCCTATCCCTATCCTACGGTTCGCTTTGCCATTAATGCTGTCCAACATCCGAATATACCACGTGGTATCTCCGGCATTTCACCGGAGGGGCGGCGCTAAACCCTACCGTGAACATGAGCGGGCGAGCCAGATGCGGTGTGACGAAGATATTTGTCTTAGTGAAGCGCTGAGCCGTAAGGTGACGTCCTGCGGAATGTGATCCGGTCAAGGCTACTCTTCTATGGCTAAATGGAGGTTGTTCTCACCTCTACTCCGTATTGCAGCCCAAAGTATTTGAACAGGGCGCAGTGGTTGGCGCAAAACTGCAGCGTCGACGACGAAACACGCGTAAGAGGGAAGAGGAGGGAGAAGGATCATAACCTTATGACTACTATTAATGTAGTATTGTCACGAAAGGGCAGGCAGAAGATACGCAGTGCATCTGATTTGCTATGTACGATATGTAGGCGAAGAGGGGAGTCGGTGGCGGGTTTATCACCCAGCACATGTTCCCTTCCTACAGTGGAAGAAGTGAGCGACATGCAACGAGCTCTTCATGGTGCATGCGGAGGTCGAAACGATTTGTTCCTACGCATGGCCACGGCCGTGATCTTGGCTGACGAGCGTCCCCGTACAGTGCGCCTGGAACAGGGCAATCTGGAGCCAAATGCAGTAAGCGAACACGTTCCCCATTCGCTCGATAAGGGCGTATCGCGTTTGAGGCGAATCGACAATTAATTACACTAACAAGTAGAGCAATAAACTGGTATTCAACTGATAGTCAACCGATAGTCAACCGATATTCAACCGATATTCAACCGATACTCAGCCGATATTCAACCGATATTCAACCGATATTCAACCGATAGTCAACCGATATTCAACCGATATTCGACCGATATTCAACCGATAGTCAACCGATAGTCAACCGATAGTCAACCGATAATCAACCGATATTCAACCGATATTCAACCGATAGTCAACCGATAGTCAACCGATATTCAACCGATACTCAGCCGATATTCAACCGATATTCAACCGATATTCAACCGATAGTCAACCGATAGTCAACCGATATTCGACCGATATTCAACCGATAGTCAACCGATAGTCAACCGATAGTCAACCGATAATCAACCGATATTCAACCGATATTCAACCGATATTCAACCGATAGTCAACCTATATTCAACCGATATTCAACCGATATTCAATCGATATTCAATCGATATTCAACCGATATTCAAACCGATCAACAAGGCTAGAGTAGAGGGGCAACCCCAATTTACACTACCAGGTGTTCAGCAGTCGCGCAAGTGCCTCCTCTGTACCCCACTGACTACGAAAAAAACGTGTGTGTCGATATTTTGGTGCGATGCAGCGTCGCTAGCCATCCCTTTTCTTTCGAATTATTTATATCGATAATGTTACACAGCATTATTATTATTAGCCTGTGACCGCAAGGAACAGGGGGGTGGGTCACTCGCGCGAGTGACACCGAGTCACTGACAAAAAGGTGCCTAAGAGGGGCCCATAGCATTGGTCTGATGGGGAACCGATTATAGTCAATCCATAATCAAATCATAGTCAGCCGACGGCCAATTCATGGTCAACCGATGGTCAGCTGAGAGTCAAACCATAGATAACTTATAGTCAACTAATGGCCAACTCATAGTCAACCCATTAATTGTCAACTCGTGGCCAACTGACAGTCACAACTGACAGTTCACCGATAGTCAACCGATGGTCTACTCACGGTCAACTAACAGTCAACTCATAGTCAACAGGTAGTCAACCGAGGGTCTACCCAACCTGTACGGACTACCATTTATTTACCGCTTACAATGTCGATAGCTTTCCGTTTGTTGTACGCGTAGAGTAGACTACCGGCTTGTTTTTAGGGTCTCGCGTTGCTTTTGTTCTTGGTTTTTAGTCAGGTTTCAGACAGCATGCACTTCGTTTATGTGTATACCAGGGATATATATATATACGTGTGTGTGTAGAACGGCCCCCAAGCAAGGAGCGCCTCGAAACAGATAGGGGAACTCCTACTCTTCTTGCATGTATGTGTGGCATACGAGTAGCAGTTGCACACCAATTGCACTCGACTGCAACCACAACGACGGGGTCAAAATAAAGTAGCTGCACCCACACCAAACCGCAACCTTGTGCAGGCCAATATGGCCACGACATAGGCACGAGGTGAGCACGACTCCCTGGCGACACCCGCGACGCAAGCAGAATACTACAAAAAAAAGTGCCAGGTATGTAGTATGTACTTTCCCCGGGACAAACGCTTTGGAAATGTAGTGTTAATAGAAGAATGCTGAGTGATTTTTGCACTTGGTGCACGGTATACTGTAATACGTTAGGAGACCGGTGCTTTAGGGGACCGAACCTGGGGTTTGTGCCTACGAACCCGGTGCATTAGGGGACCGAATGGGGTATTCAAGTCTAGCTACCGGACCGGTGCATTGATCCTACCGGAAACAAGCAAAGCAGCGATTTTAGTACGACATCGAACGATCTCATGTACGAAACCGTACCGGAAAGCGACATTTTAGTACGAAATCGTACCAGAAACAGTCAACAACGGCGACCTTTGGTACGAAATCGTACCGGAGAAAAAACAGTCGAAAACAACAGCGTAATGCACCGGTCCCTTAGCAAAAATACTCGATTCGGTCGCCTAATGCACCGGTCCCCTAACGCATCACAATACTCCGGAGTACAAGAAATCCAGGTTCGTATGTGGCTAGGTGCGGGGGGGCGAAACCAAAAGCGACTCAAAACTGTTTCAAAACTGTTTCAAGACAGGGATTCATTTCCACCTGCGTGGGAGTTGATATTATATACTCGGAGTATATTTTTGTTTTGGGGGGGAGGGGGGGGGGTCATCCCTCCGTCGTGTTTGAAGACATTAAAATCGTCAATGCTATAAACAGAGACGATACGAAAAGTATTTCCAGCGGTGGCTTACCTCCAAGGTCATGTTATCTTTGGCGACTTTAGACCCCATTACCCGATCGTCTCTGAAGTCTTTGTAGCAGCCCTTGTAGTTCGGCTTCGTGTATCGATAGGCGTTGAAGGCGTAGGATCCGCCGCAGTTCTCCTCTCTACTACCGGCGCACGGCTTGTCACAAGTGGCCTCTCCGTACTTGTCGGGTTCGCAGTTGGACCCACCGCACCAGCACTAAGTGACGAAAACCACGAAAGATGCGCACACAAGAAGGAAAGTACAACGAGGAGCGATATTTAGTCAAAACGGCAAAATTGGCAGCCTCCTCATCCCGATTATCGATTATCAATTATCGATTTGGTGGAATAAATCAGCCGGTGAAAGGAGTGTTGGGGCATGCTGGACCTAAAACAATAGACACTGTTTGGTGGTCTTCGGTATACTGTAATATGGCTCCAAACGGATGTAGTGATCGCTTAGATGTGACAAGACGATAGGGTGAACGTGTCAACCTCCATACAGCTGATAAAGTTAGATATGAAGTAGCAGGGTTAGTGGAGATCAAAACACATTTCACGGTGGTTTCTATTGGTCGACAAGACACGGGTGACAAGTTTTTGACCGGTGGACCGGACTGCCGGCACTCTGTCTTCGGATGTCATCGGATGTCATCGGATGTGATCGGGTGTGATCGGATGCCACCCTGGCGAAGGGCACTTACCGCCACGTGACTAGGCTCGAAACACTCCCGAGCGAAATCTGGTACATATAGTAAGGCTTGCAAAACAGTGTAGATGTCAAAGTCAAACCCCAAACCAACCAAACAACCACCCAAGCAATCAGCAAATCAAGACGTAGTCAGCATAGAACTACTGCACCTCAGCAGCGGGTTCAGTTGTCGCTAGTATGCCGCTGGTGCTGTGTCTGCTAAGCTGTGTAGGCTGGACCCCGCGTCAGGAATTGTGTGGTATGGTGTGCTTCGAAGTACGGGGTATTGTGGTGTGATATTCGTCGCTGCCTTGGCACGTTGGCGCACCGTCATAACCAAAATCGCGGCCATAGGACAAAGCAGCAGTTTCCAGTCACTCTGGAGGGGGAGAATACCTCCGGGGGAATCAACCAAATGAAATACAACTAAATCGAAGGTCAAAGGTGGCCTATGAGGCAATAGGTATGAGATAGCTTTTCCTCACCTCTTTTCCGTACTGGGTTCCGAAGTACGCATTTCCCACGCAGATAGAAGCGCACAACTGGTCCGTAGTTTCGATTGATGGTTAATACGCGAGGGATCAGTACGGGGCGGAGCAATGCAAAGGAAAAAGTCGGACATCAGGTCAACGGTAGCAGGGTGAGTTGTGGAGGTTGTGGAGGCTTTTGTGTGGCAGCGGGTCGGCGTCACTATCGCGAGTGACACCAGAGCACCTTTCGGTGGTGATATCTCGTTCTGATATCGTAGTGTGAGATGACGGGGCACTGGAACGGTAAGCTGCGCTGCGCCAAAGACATCGCTTATAGCAGTGCTCTTTTGCCGGGTAGATGCAGAGTCACTGGTGCGAGTGGCTCGACCCAGAATCGAAAATGAGAGGATTACAGGGTATGATGGAGAATGATAGAGTTTTATACTACAGGTACCCTTGCCGCCCACTTGGTGTTAAGTGAGATTCACGTCATATCATGGAGACCCTCGGAATTCAGGTTCAAAGGTCATGGTAATGGCCACCAGGTGTCGTAATGCGGCGTGATAACACTATTGTTTGTGATAAGATGGTGGTTTGTTGTGATGTTGTCGTTTTGATCATTGATGTCATTGATCTCAGTGATCTCATTGGTCACTGGACACATCATTCATCATTCACCATTCGACACAGCCTACGGTAGAGGGGTTATGTTCATGTTATGTTGTTTGGGCCTGTTTTTTGCTTTGCAAGTGGCTCGATGTCGCTCGCACAAGCGACCCCCCTGTTTCCTTGTGGTGTCTTAACTTGGACAACAACAACAACCTTTCGTGACAAGCTTTCGTGACAAGCTTTCGCGTCGTGGTTGTTTAACTTCGCGATGTGAATACGGAACGAAATGGCAAGCTACGTTACGCCAAAACAAGAGGAGAACTTACGTGCGTTGGTCCATGAGGTACAGAGTCAGTCGTGCGACTGCTGAAAAATACCTTAGTGAACAGGGGGTACTCTAACCCTAACGCTATCATAGCCCTACCATAGCCCTGCCATAGCCATATCATAGCGTTGGTCAGTGTGAGATACTCTAACCGCGACAAATAGAGAGGTAGACCGTAAAATACGATGCAGTAACAAGTGCATGGTCGAGCCAGCAATATCGATGTACATATATAGCGAGCTGTGATTGCGTAGTGTAAAATAAGCAAGACGGGGTGTGATGCCGAGTGCTGGAGGTGAACCCCAAGGCGGGCGAACATCCCAACGACAGTATTACGTGTTCAACTCGTAGAGCTATCCTAGCCTAACTCCTGTCAGGTACTGTGTTTTGTCCCCGTGAGCTTTACAAGAGGGCAAAGAAGCGGTGGAGCAGTTCATATTGAACAGCATATATTCATCGTATAGGGGATACAGTGCGTATAGGGTTAGCACCACCAAGAAGCGCGCGACTAAGGCTATAGCACGACAAATACAGGTCACGTAGTGGTACAGCGGGAATGGCCACTTCTCCTTGAGCTGTAATAGAATGGTGCGCTATTTCGAATTGGGCACGTTGCAGGCATAAATGCGTTACGTGAGGAAAATTGGTGTACGGGAAGCGGATCAGGGCTCTCACGATGCGCCGTGGTATGCTTGGGCGCCAAGACAGGGGACATGTTAACCATTTGTCCACTACGACTACAACAGACCTACCCACACGGAATGAAATTTTTCCCACATAAGGTAACTAGGTATGTGTACAGTGGTCAAACAGTCCAGAAAAAAAAAACAAGACTGACGGCGGTATACATAGACCAACTCCCACCGAAAAACCAAGAGACATCATCATCATCATCACCATCACCATCATCATCACCATCACCATCATCATCACCATCTCATCATCTCACATCGGTTGTCATTTCACTGTCGGCGGCGCTAGACACGTCGAACACACGGTCGTACTTCTCGTCAGCGAAGCAGCCGAGAGCTTGGTAGGCGTCCGATTTCGTGGAGGTGGCCTTGGGACCGGTGGTGTACTTGTAGATGGAAATAGCGTTCCGTCCTCCGCATGTCTGCTGGCCGTCGCCGGTGCACCTCATGTTGCACGTTGCTGGCCGGTTTTCGGTTGGGTTATCGCCATCGCGAGAGCAGAAGCACTGAATATTCATATTTTTTTGAAGAAGGAAAGGTGAGGGCATGAGGGACCAGGTTGAGAGAAGGAAAGGTGTGGGAAAATGGAGAAGGAAGGCGAATGGAGGGGGGCCCGGATTGCAATGGGATGTGGGAGTTGCGTCGGGGGGGGGGGGGTACTCAGTTTGGGCATGGCCGTAGTCGTGTGGCCATAGACCCTCGCATCCCTACTATGCCGGGACGGAGCATGCCGGGTTTTCACCATCCAGGCATACTTTGTTTGCACCAAGCGCGAAGCGCCATGGGGTGTTAGGCGAGTCGCAAGAAGGGCGAACTGCATCCTTCCAAGGACCGCTCGTAAGACGGACTTCAGCGCCTTGTGCCTACTTTCTTGCTTGTGGATGACAGCGCCAATGATTTATACTTTTTTTTCTTGTGTGGCTACTCCAGAGACAGCAATGGGCATCACTATATAACTGCCTTGTGGGTGCCTTACCATATTCACACCACGTGATGCCATCGACCATTCCCCTTATGCGGACCTAGAGATTCTCCGCCCCGCACAATATTATCTAATTCGATAACCATCATGGTAACCGCCAAAAAAAAAATAACAAACATACTCTAGTTTTCTAGCTCACACAGTGACTGGGATGGTTTACAGCGTCGTTGCCAACCGACGCCAACCCCAATATACATGTCATGTTTTACAGCGTCGGTATCAACCGAGGCCAACTATTTTATATATCGACATATGTGTGTAGTCTAGTGTATATATGTTATAAAAAATATATATACTCCAGCTGTGAGATCGAGGATTTTGTCGAAGCTCATCTTTGCAAGCTGTGTGTGATACTCCGATCGCGCGTATTACGGGTTGTGTGACCTCATTAAGGAAACAGGTCGGCGACTCCCCTTGCAACTACAGTGTAGCTATCGGGGTCAACAGGGTGATGCTAGGCAGTCTGTGCGCGGAAACTATAAAAACCCGTTCCTGAGGGGGACAAAATCTGACAGCTGTGGAAGGAAATGCATCAGTTTATCAATTGAATACTGTAAGTCGAAAAACCGGTGAGGGGAGGGCGGAGCTTTTAAGAACGTGGGGGCCTGATTTTGATCAAAAGGGGGGCGGGAGGGGTCGAGGAGGGGGAGGGGACGGGTGGGGCAGGCATATCTTGAGGGGGAGGGAGGCATATTTATTGTTGCTTGCCTTCGTCTTTTGACCATAGCATTGACCACGCATCCCTTTCGAGACGAAGCACCGTTCCTACTCCTACTCCTAATAGAGACACCTCCAACATTTGGACGCTCATTACGCTTCTTCTATAGTATACATTAAATATGTTTGCTTTTCCTACCCCCGCCCCAATTCTCCGTCTGCGGCTACCATCTATCCCCTTGGGTAGCGATCGTTTTCTCGCCACTCTGTTGTAGTATACCTGTAGTATATACCTGTAGTATACCTGTAGTATACCTCTCCTGGAAGGATAAGAGGAGAACGAAGGGTCACAATGATGAGCCGCCGGTACAGGTATCGCAAATTCACCATCATAGGCGACGAACGCGCGGTTTGGTATAGGAAAGGTGTGAGAACGTCGCTTGGCGGTTAAGAGGAAGAAAAAAATGGGGATATCGGGCAGGGGAGAGGGAACACGATTTTTCTCACACGAGTGGTTTTATCATGGGCTCCGGCGTATTCGCCATTTGATGCTACCGCTACCTGATGGTTGGTTGATCAAATTTGATATGATACGTTTTGTGTGGTCACCTCGGAAGCGTACTCCAGACCGAACATAGCCGAACCCTCGCAGTGCTTCGCGCAAGTCTTCGAGGGGAGCGGTTCAAACAACAAGGCAAGGCAAGGCAAGGCAAGGCAAGGCGAGGCGAGGCAAGGCAAGATGCATCTCAACAACCATGGGTTAGATGAAACGATGGATTGCACATCGTAATTTCAAAGGGGTACAAAAACCCGCGCAATTGGAACTACACCCAGAGCTGTGGTATTGGCCCGAGGCGGTACTGTTAGACACTACCAAGTTGACATTGTTCCAAGTGGTGTTCCCGTGCTGACAGGGGTCAAACACCACTTTCCTTTGGAATTGATCCCGTCCCAGTGTTTCAGTGTGAAGGGAGCGGCAGCTGAGCATGCCGTTGTAAGACTACACGGCTGTTTGCCTACAGCCTCTCGTATGTATGATGTAAACGGCTCACCTCTATGGTCATGGAGCTGGTGCTGACCATGTCTGAATTAAGAGCGCGGTTTGACTTGGAGTCCTCGAAGCAACCCAGAGAAATCACCGCGGCAGGACTGATTTCGTTCACGGCATAAACCTGATTCACGTTTAAACCGAAGTTTGCGACAATAACGGCAGTGTACAAGTAATACCAAGTTGGTATTTTGTCGTTGGTTCATTTAACTTGTTCATGTTTCAAGCGACAGTCGCAACAACAGCAACAGGAGTGTACCATGTAAAATTCACGGATCTTGTAGCCCTGTGGGATGGTTTCTTCTCTTCTCCAGCGAACCCCGGCAAGCATATATCACAATAACATTATCGTCTAGACCAAGGCTACGGTAGGGGGGGTACCCCCATTTTTAATGGTGTGTTTGAGCCACTAGCACGAGTAGCTCTGTACCCTACGGATGAAGATGGTTTAGGAACTTGGTTTGCCGCAGCTTAGATCACCTTTGCATTGCGGATTGATTTCGTCAATGTAAAACACAAAGAAAACGTAAGATTGCATAGGAACGAAGGGGTTACTCGCGCGAGTGACCCCTAGCCACTGAAATAAAAGGCCCAAAAGGGGACCCCCCTACCGTAGCCTGGGTCTCTAGTCTACATGCATAGTCTACAACGTTAGACTGATTAGGTGTCCAATATTATTACTTCGCTTAGTGAGAGTATGATGGGTTTCGACGCGTTCGGCTTGTTGTCTAGTACGTTAAAGAAGAAACAATAGACTATAGGACCAGCTACTTCTTGCATCAGTACTGCATCATACCGAGACGTGTTAATACCGATAAGGCGTTATGCGTGCATCGACAGCTAGGAATTGCTACCGACGTATTCATAGGGCCCACCGATACCGACGTACACTACCTGTATAGGAAATATGAGCGATACCGAACTGTACTCCCTGTAGAGTCCAAGACACGTACGATACATGTACGATACATGTACGATACATGTACGATACATGTACGATACATGTACGATACATGTACGATACATGTGCGATACATGTACGATACATGTACGATACATACATGTCAATAGTACCGTTGAGGTGGTGCTTCGATTGCGAGTGTACCATTATCATATAAAGTGTACTAGTGGCTTGTATTGCAGTAGATGCTCTGTAAGCCATAGTATAATTAGTAGAATTAGTATAGTTAGTATAGTTAGTATCATTAGTATCGAAATCCGCCAGATTAATAAACACTTTACGCACAGGATATCACCTCATTATCTTTCGAGAGCCATCCATGCCGCTGCTGTCCCCCCCCCCCCCCCGCCCCGAACGCCCCCTTCTTCCCCATCACCCACACCATCGTCTAGACCTAGCAGCACACGTATAACAAACCCCTCACGTAAAACCCTTCCTTCCCCCCCCCCCCTCGCCCCCTCCCCCGCCCCCCCCCCGCCCCCACCCCCCACCTCCCCCCCCCGCAACCCATCCCAACCCCACCCCCTCGAACACTCCACCCTCTCTCTACTCACTGATTGTAGGACTTACCCCAGGATATACATGATAAACTGATGCATTATTTTCAAAACCGTCACAGTTATCCCCTCAAAATAATGTATAGTTTCCACGCACATATTGAGCTGCGCCACACGCCCCACCCCCGCCCCAACCCCCCCCCCCCCAATAATATACTGGTGCCAAAACCGTCAGATTTATCCCCTTCAAAGGATTATAACTTACATGCACAAATTGCCCCCCCCTCCCCCCCCCCCCCTCCCTCCAAACCCGCTCGCTTTTGATCAAACCCAGGCCCCCACGTCCTTCAAAACCCCGCCCCCCCCCCTCACCGGTTATTCGACTTACAAGATTCACTTGATAAAAGTATACATTTCCCTCCACAGCTGTCAGATTTTGTCCCCCTCAGAAACGGGTTTCATAGTTTCTGCGCACAGACTGACTAAAATCACCCTGTTGACCCTGATAGCTACACTGTAGTTGTAAGGGGAGCCGCCGACCTATATCCTAAATGAGTACACACAACTCGTAATGCGCGCGATCGGAGTATCACACACAGCTCGCAAAGATGAGTTTCGACGAAATCTTCGATCTCACAGCTGGAGTGTGTTTTCATTTTTTATAATTAGTATAATCAGTATAATTAGTATAATTAGAATGATAAGTACAGTCTAATAACATAGACTAGTATAATAACAAAGTATAACAACATAGTCTAGTATAATAACAAAGTATAGTAACATAGTATAATAACATAGTATAATAACATAGTATAATAACATAGTATAACAACATAGTACAATAATAGCACAATATAACAACATAGACTAGTATAATAACATAGTATAAAATAATAACATGGTCTAGTATAATAAGATAGTAGACTATAATAGAGACCAACGCTACGATAGAGGTATGTGGTATACCTCTTTTGGTGTGACATGAAATGGTTTCTGAATGAGGGGGCTCCTTAGCGAAAATCGTCGAATACAGGCCTGTTTTTTCATGGTTTTCGTTGTTTACCTAGGCCAAGGGATCTGTTCGTCCGTTCTCGTATAGCAGTTAACAGTTGTGTTCTTGTCCGAATCAGTTTTCGGGCTAAGGACATGCCGTAAGCTCCCAAGGCGAGAAAATTCCTCAGAAAAACGATGGTTGGTGCTTCAACACCTTAACAAGGCCGGTGTGTGCCAGCCGAAAATTAGCGTTGTTACCGTTGTACTGAACGTAACGGAAAACGGCGCTACTGCGCATAACGCCACTACAAATATTTCTCGCACGTGCTGAGGGATTCCAGAAGCGTTATAAATAGCGGGCAACCGGCATTGCCGAGCCAGTGCTAAGTAAGGATCACTGTGGTACCTATAGCTCGTACCGAAATGGCGTTCCAGCCCCCGCAGAACTCTGTCGGGTCTCCCGTGCACACCATGATGCAATCATCTTCGGCGATTAGCTCTCCGTGTTTCGTGTAGTCGTCATCGTCGTATCCACAGAAGCACTTGAGAGTTGTTGTTGTTGTTGTCGATGTTGTTGTTGTCGTCGTCGTTATTGTTGTTGTCGTTGTTGTCGTTGTTGTTGTTGTTGTTGTTGTTGTTGTTGTTGTTGTTGTTGTTGTTGTTGTTGTGGTTGTTGTTGTTGTTGTTGTTGCGGCCAGCCCAAGCGTAGCCGAAACGAGTGGAGGGGGGGAGGGGAGGGGGGAAAGTTACAAGTTCAGGCAAATATATTGGCAGACAGTACGGTTTCCAAACAAGATTAATCCACGAAATGAGGTGTAAAACCTCGGACGTCGCACCGTGCGTGCTAAGAATGAAAGGAGAAAGATAGATGACGATCCTATCTCGGCAAATTTACACGTAAAGTTTATGTACCATATAGACTAGTCTATACAACTCCAATGACATCCAAGAAAGAATGCATCAATCGTACTGGTTGTCTTGAAAATGAAGTGAGAAGCAGCTCTAACGCCCACGGCAGCTCTCAGACAACTCATGCACCAATCGCATCAACCTGACCGTGCGTACTGACCCGACAAGACACTACAGCAGTAGACTATCCCTGACCTTGACCTTTGTCCTGAGCTTGCAAGTTTTAAGACATGCAATACCTGGTATTTGTTGTTGTTGTTGTTGTTCTCACATTAACTCGCATAATCAAGTCCGTGGTCACAGGACAGGCTCCAGTCACTCTGGAGCTGAGGAATACCCCAGGGAAAAACACACACAACCCAAGGTGGTACACGCATATATCACAGCTGACGCAATTCATGCCTCCACCAGAAACATATAAAAGTGAAATCGGGAGTCAGTCTACGATGTGCCAGGTCCAGGCCGGTGCATACGTCTCACTACTCACGCCTGGAGAAACCAAATATTCCGATTGCCACCCAGGGAAGACTACCACGTATATATTACACGTAGTATCTATCATTACGCATACGCACGACAGGCATAAGTCAATTGGAGAAAAAGAAACAAAGAAAATATACTACCGTGGGTGCTGCTGAGAAATGGCACCGTGCGTGCTGAGAATATGTGGATCAAAGAGGCCCGACGTTGGGGATCGAAAGGACGGTGAACCTTCCTCTATACGTACCCACATCATATGCATTCATGCCGTGGCTAATAATAGCTACTGTTCTACCGTAAGGTATAGTATCCTGACGAACGTGCGCTTCGGCGAGGTTGAAGAAAAACGCACGTAGTATTGGCTGTTTTGAAGGCCGGGAGCATGAAATATCCATGAAAATTCAAGTCGTTTCATTGTTTGGTTACAACACTTTTGCTCCAGATCCAGCTCAACTGGTGGCCGATTTTGTTGTTGTTGTTGTTGTTGTTGTTGTTCTCACATTAACTCGCATAATCAAGTCCGTGGTCACAGGACAGGCTCCAGTCACTCTGGAGCTGAGGAATACCCCAGGGGAAAAACACAAACAAACCAAAGATGGTACACGCATAAATCATATCTGACGCAATTCATGCCTCAGCTGACTTCCGGACAGGCCGTTGTCCCGGGTGTTGTTCCCTTTTACCCCGCTGATAGATGCATTGACTTCTATCACGTGGACAGCTCACCATTCCCACTGATCGTCAACATATTACGCCATGGTTTGGAATAAACTGTCCATCGTTTGCAGTAGACTGCTTTACCTCACCTCAACAGATGATTGCACACCGGCGTACTTAATGCCCGGAAGGGTCGCACAGTACGAAGCGCAAATCTGCGAAACAAGTAGCGATGCACGGGGAGGGGGGGGGAGGGGGGGGGCGTACTCATTTGTTGCTTGCCTTACTTAGTGATTTGACCATTGACCACGCATCCCTTTCGAGACGGAGCACCGTTCCTACTCCTGATAGAGATACCTCTAACGGTTGACTGCTCATTACGCGTTTCCCATGGAGTACAGAGAAACGGTTTGCGTATCCTATCCCCGTTCAGTTTCGTCGTCTGTGGCCACAAAACTATCTCCTAGGATAGTTATCGTTTTCTCGCTACTCTCTAGTCTACAAAACTCCTCCATGTCACATACGTCTAGTTTCCTTATCTGTTCTAACGCATCCCGTTCCTCTCTGCATATTTCACATTCTCCTACTGTGTGAGTCTTACTCTCTAGACTATTGTTGCACCGCACGGGCACATGTGTGCATTCATGTCATCCTCCGGTGTATCTCTTTTTTCTTTCTGGTAGGTCCAGGTCCCCTACACCAAATCACAGTTTCAGCTTTTTCGCGCAGTCCATTGGGCCGCGCAAATACGTTTTCATTCCAATACCTTCCCTCAACTGCCTGTATATCTCTGAGTGTTTCTCCTCGCTCACCTTATTTCTTAGCGCAAGCCTTTCCCTTTCTTCTACTATTTCTATTTCTTCTGTTTTTGTACCCGCCAAACTTGTGTATAGACAGTACCTTTTATTGATATCCTCCTAGCTTCTTCCATACTTTCTCGACTACATTATCCCATCTTATTCCAGCTCGCCCGTTTGTTATTTTTTCCCATACAGCCCTATCAGCTATGGCTGGCAACCTCTTCTCTGGCATATTCCTCACTTTATATAGCCATTTCAAAGTTCTCGCGTCTCTCTTTGTTTTAGGTGGATGCATTCCTAGTGCTGCTCTTTAGTCTATGTACTGTATCACTCGTCGTACTTGAGCATCGTAGCATCTCTTTCGCTGCTGTCATCTGCACTGTTTCCAGTTGTTTTACGAACTTCGCGTATCCTTCCCATAGTTTTCCTGCATGCTCTATTAATAGCTTTTGTACAATGGCATTCATCACAAAATATATTCTAACCCCAGTGTCAAGATGGTGCACCGGGGGTGAAGGTGTGTTGGTGTGTTGGTGAATAAGAGCATAGTATCACCAATGCAAGTGCCAGCCCCGGGCTAAAGGACCATAAAATAGCATGGCATTGTGCAAAGAAGCAACAAGTGCCACTAAGCTGATACTCCGGATCGTGTTTGTTATGTGCCGTCGTGTGAAAGCACTACTGTCATGTCGGATACGCAAGATGACCTCGTCCACACGATCGGAGCGTCACGGTTCGGCATTGCTTCAGTGGTTACCCTACATACCAGAAAAAAAACGTGTTTTTTAATCCCGCCGCACGCATCGCCTTGGATTTGTTCGTTACCGTGCGCCATCTAAGTGTTTACGTCCGTGTGTGAATGAGGTGCAAAGTCACTCGCGCGAAAGGCCCACGCCATATTCCCCGGCACGTATTGAAAAGGGTATGAAGGGTATGAAGGATATAAAGGAAATGAGGGGTGTCAAGGAAATGAAAGGTGTGAAGGATATGAAGGGTATGACGGATACGAAGGGTATGAAGGGTATGAAGGGTATGATGGCCGCTACCGTAGCGCGCAGCGGAGGTGTTGGACGTACCTCGACGCTCATGGACCGTTCCCCCTCATCACATTTGGGCGGCGTAACCGACAAAGCACGGTTCCGCTTGTTGTCACGGAAGCACCCTATATACTGATATCAGTCACAGCAGTTGCAGTAGTCACAGTAGCGGGCAGCAGAACAACGGCCGGGTGGCGGACGGTCAGCAAAAACACACGCAGGTACGACGCATCGCCCTCCAATACCACCGTGCGCATTTGTACTCCTGTGAGTGGTATAACGTCGCCGTTGAAACATGTGTGACTGTGTGCATATTCCGCGCTATACATGGTATGTAGCGGGTACCTACGATGCTTGACCATCGGGGTACACATATTTCCGTTTAGAAATATATGGTTGATATCATAGCAAAAGACTTCCAATATTCAATCGAAGTCGTGTGTCCCGATAAGCGTGTGTGCAGCTCCAAAGGCATCCCCTTACTGTAGAGCACGCCGCTCACGGCCGTCACGACATACACAAAGCAGTGATCCAAATGAGTACCTGGTAACGCAATGATTGCAAGCAAGCGGAGCGGTCTTGGTTGCACTTCGTGCTGCCCTTATATGTTAGAAATTGTCAAAAATGATGGCACAGGGCAGGTTTCACCTCGGTTGTGGGTTTCTCCTCGGCCTCCGGTAGACACGACGTGGCGCACAAGTCACCGCAAGGTAAGTGGTAGATCTGGTAGTTCTTGGTCAAAACCATAATCTCGCCCTGGAGGGGTGGGGTTCAGGAATGTCAGCAGACTTCCTATTGAGAGGTTTGTTTCAAGGGATGAAATGGTGATATAGAGGCTATAATATGTTTTTTGTGTACGAGATGACCTATACCAGGTGTCAGGTACTAACTGAAGCAATTTTCGAACCGAAGTTCCACATGCGAGCGAGCCGGAATGATGTAGCATGCGTGCGGCGAGAAGGAATTGAATGCCGAGGTGCGGGGAATAATTCGGCTAATTCGGGTCAATGTGGATCAATCGAAGCCTGGTGAAATGAGCAAAGCGCGAGGAAAGGCCACCATTTTTTCAATTTCCACTTTGTTCGTCACTTGGGTTAGGGTTAGGGTTAGGGTCAGGGGTATGGTTAGGGTTAGGGTAAGGGTTAGCGTTAGGGTTATGCCAATGGTAATGGTAATGGTAATGGATACATGCTACAGTAAAGGTAAAGGTGCATCGCTCGTTTTTCTTCGGCTCGTGAGTTAAGAAGCTGTATACCCTTAGGGTTACCGTTGTACTGTATACCCTAACCCAAAGTTCCAAGTGGAGTTTTAACTACAAAAAACTGAGGATGCAACTCGAAATTAACCATCCCTTGGCCTAGATGAAAAAACGTTTCAAGTATTGCGAAAAACAAAAGGCACTCCGACGATTTTATTAGTAGTATTAGTAGTATTAGTAGTATCAGCAGTATTTGTAGTAGTATTCGTAGTATTATTAGTATTAATACTATAGGTAATAGTATGAATGGATGTATAGTATGAATGGTATAAGTGGTATGAATAGGTTAACGCCCCGTGATTCAGAAAATAAACAGGACTACAAAGAGCATGAATAGCATGAATAGTTTCAACAGTATGAGCAGTATTATTAGTAGTATGAAGAGCATGAAGGGTATGAAGTATGAGTAGCCCACCAAAAGACCAAATCTACGGCATGGTATTATCAAATCAGAAATAGTAGGAGGGATGTTACGGTGATGATATGAATGTTACCGTAATGTTAGTTATTATGTACCCCCACTTTCACTAGCGGTGTTTGACGACTAACAAGTTAACAACACAATTAACACTATTAGCACTATTAGCGCTATTAACACTAATAATACCACCACTGTCCTAATGGGGCATATTACCTCACGGACAGATATTTAGGCCATATTTTTGGTGCAGCGTAGCTTACCGTTCCATTGCGGATTCATATCGCAAAATTGAAACAGCACGAAAGCTTTCGACCGGAAAGGGGTCGAGGGGTCACTCGCGCAAGTGACCCGGAGCCACCGGCAAAAAAAATTGACCCCCCTATCGTATCTTAATCAAACCTGATACCTTAACTTAGGGTAAGCGTTAGGGTTAGCGTTACGGTTAGGGTTGAGGATAGGGTTGGGGTTAGGGTATGGCTAGTTTAGGTTGGGATGGGCTCAAACGCCACCATCAGCATTAGCCACTTACGTGTATGTTCTCGGCGAAAGAGATGATGGACACACTGCGGTCGCTGATAATGGAGCCCCTGTACCAAGAGCCGTCGTCCTTTTTTCGGATGAAATAGATATTTCTGCCAGTGGCAAATGAAACAACGAAACAACAAGAAATAACAAAAGAAAGCGCCAACATTTCAGCTCGGAAGAAAGGGGGATGTCAAAGGGCCAAGAGCGCGTGCACATTCATCCGTCCGAGGTTGACATCGGGCATAAAGGGGGCACCAATCGCACCGTCAAAGCTCGGCCCTACGTATGAACAGACATCATCCTGATACGTCGGTGACCAAGCCTGACGGTATACTAAGGGGGATGTTATGACATCTGATGTTGTGATGATGTTGTGATGGTGTTATGACGATGTTATGATGATGTTATGGTGACGTTATGATGATGTTATGATGATGTCATATTGATGATGCTATGATGATGTTAGTCATAATATACCCTTTTCGCTATCATACTATCATACTATCGTACTATTAATATCATACTATCATACAATATTAGACTAGTATCAAACTATCATACTGTCATACTATCATACTATCAAACTCGCGCCACTGACCCCGTACCTCACTGAAAAATACTTACGTAGGCAATTGTGTTTTGCGCAGCGTAGCCAACCATCCCATCGCAGATCGACATCGAAAATATAAGACAGCACGAAAGCGTAAGACTACAAAGAAAGAGAAGGGTCACTCGCGCGAATGACTCCGAGAACCACTGGAAAAAAGGTTCGATAATACAACATAACATTTTAAAATAACACAATAACACCATGACACAATAACATGAACATAACCCCCGTACCGTAGTGTCTCGACTATACATAGGAAGGCCTACCGTAGTCCCTCGACCATGTATAGGGAGGACTACCGTAGTGTCTCGACCATACATAGAAGGGGAAACATAGAGCGTGAAAGAGCGTGCAACCATTAGTCCGCGGCCGGAATCGGACAGGAAGGAGGTATGATACAGCCAACTCTCTGCCGTAGATTAATTCGAACGTTTTCTCGATAGCTCGGCCGTGTGTGTTGCACGCGCATGACACCGAAGTAGGCGTTGTTTGTTAGCACGCTGCACGCACAGCAACCTCGCAGGTAGCAGTGCGCCAAGTCGCCGGTGCTATGCTGTGCTTGACCACAACCGTAACACCGCTGCGAGAGTTCCGCCGCATATATATATATGGCGTGAAGGGGAGAGCACCGGGTGTAAGACGTTTTCTCCGATGTACGAGATGTACGGCAGCAGCAGGGACCGTGGCTATGCTAGGGGGATCATTTGTCGGGGCCCATTTTTCGGTGGCTAACGATCGCTCGCGCGAGCGACCCCCCTGTTTTTATGTGCGCTTAAGCTTTCGTGCTGATATTCGTTCGTCAAATTTACCATCATGCAAGGGTTAGCCGCCCCGCGCCAAATAATATGCCCGAAACGTTTTTTCTACTGAGGTACTACAGGGAAACTCGTGCGAAACGCTCGAACCCAATAATAGGAGTAGAAAAGGGGGTGTCTCCCGTACCGAGTACAAAACGACGACGTAAGGGCGTTATTTTCTAAGACGGTTGACACTAGCTTGTCCCCCTTACAATATTATTCGTTTTTCTCCTGGTATGCAATGCTTCATGGTGAGCCGTCAACCTTCCTGGGTATGTGTTGGTATATGTTATTGTTTTTAGCATGGACTATATATATGTGTCTGTGTTCCTGATGTTTTTCTCTCTGTCAACTTTGCTATCACGAAAAAAAGTAGAAAAATATAATCCTGTGTTCCACGTCAACCTTGTTTTTGTACAAAAAGCGAAAACTCTTGGAAAATTTCGTTCGGACAGAACGTCCCCCTTACTTGTCCGTGGAGTCCCCGAAGAGGTAAGCGCCGGCCAAAAGGTCAGAAAAGAACTCCCCGCGGTAAACATGCCCCCCTGGTGAAAACCAACGGAAAATTGAGCCAAGAAAACGGAGGGAGGGGAGTGACATTGTCGAGCAGAGTTCAGAAAGAGGCATGACGACTTCGTGGGATTGGCAAGCGTAGCAAGCTGCAGGCCTAGCGTATGTTGATCCCAGACCCTAGCCATAGTTTACTGTCCGAACGAAAACCGGAAAAGGGCGTCTCCAGTGCCCTCTGTATGGTGGGGAGTGCCCGCTTGTGAATAACAATGGTGCTGTTTCCAACTTTAAGTTTAATTTATTGTTGAGTCGGTCGGACTACTGTTGTTGTACTCCAGGCAATATTAATTGTGTTCGTGAAAGCAAGCTTCGCACAACCACCGGAGGTCTTTCCGCTGCCACCTCTGGCTTGCCAACGACGGAGTATCCGTTTTGCCACTAGTTCACCACAGACGCTTGCATCCAATCATTTATACCAAAAAAAAGCTTGATGTATCCGCGGAAGGTCTCCTCCTCCCCCCTCACACCCCCCCTGCCTCCCTTCCCACCCCCTACAACTCCCCTCTTCATTAATTACCGATGACGGCCTGTACGGTGATGAATGCTTCTAGGGAAGGCAACACCCTCCACGAGGTCAACTTCGTCGTCGTTATCGGAGTAGTAGTGGACAATATGTCATTCAAAAGATTTCAAAACGATGCTCTCTCATGGCGCATAAATGTAACACGATTGGCGCAACCGCTAATTCCCCCTCTCCCATTCCTTACAACTTCCCTGCGCAGCCATGACTTACCGATGACGGAGTGTCCGGTAATCAGGCGTTCACCACAGACGTCCACACCCCCCACAAATTCAACTTCGTCGTCGGTATCGGAGTAGTAGTCCGGGTGGCAGTACTCGAAGACGGGGAAGGTGTACTCGGATCGGTCGAGGTCGCGGCACCACCCGTTCCGTTCCTGCACGTCGGACTGACACCGACTTCCCTCGTAGTGAGACCACCCGTAATTCTTTCCGCATCTATCATATGAATATCATATCAAGTTCGTTGTTCGGTAGACGTTTGATCAAGGGTTGGGTTGGGTTCGGTTGGGTTCGGTTAGGGTTGGGGTTAGGGTTTAGTATTGACAAATCTTCATAGTGAAATATGCGTTAGTTATTGCCCCATATTGTAGTGAGTTGATGGCTAGGGTCTGGGTGTGGGTCAAGGTTCTAGTTAGGGTTGGGGATAGGGCTAGGGTTCATATCAGCATTTGTTGACGGTAAGATTTTGCCACGTCACGTAATCTGACAGTCGGCTAGTTTGGTGGCAAGCAGGAAAACGTCAGGGTAAGGTATAGGGATCGGGATGCGTGGGAGTATAGGTAAGGACGCGTGCTACAATAGAGGTAGCCCTTTCGGCAACATAATTTCTCAATGTGGAGGCTCCTCAAACCCAGGATCGACGCATGCTGCCATTGAGGTGGCGCTTTTCGTCTGAAATGTTTTCCGAATGACGGGGCTCCTTAACCCAAAATCGTCGGGAAAAAAAACAAATAGTAGACCATTCTTGTTAGCATGATTCTCGTTGTATACCTAGTCCATGGGACTTTTCATCCGGTGGTAGCAGTTTTGTTTTTCTCCAGATCAGTTTTTGGGTTGAGAAATTTCTTAAGCTCCCAAATTTTGTTTTGGCTACCTGGGCCATGGATTTCTTGATAAGATGGAAGGACTTTTGTTTCAGGCTTGCTCAGATGAGAAGCTCCAGAAAAAAAACGGAGCACCTCAATCGTACCATGTGGCAGAGGTAGCACCTTTTCGATTAAACGTTTTCGAGATGACGGGGGTCCTTAGCCTCGAAATATAATGATCGAAACTTCTATCACCGTTTTCGCAATAGTTTTTTTTTGTTGTACGCCTAAGTCATGGGATTGATCGTCGAGGAACATTCTCAAGTTACTACACATCAGTTTATGAGCAAGGTATAGCGCTCCTCAAGTAAGATGCCCTCGAAAACGAATCGTGCGGCAAGGATGCCTTGGTGGCACGGTAGTAGCAATGGTTTAGGATGGTTCTATTTCTAGTATAGCTTTGCGGCGAGACCAGTCGTAGTGGTTGACACACATGCGGGTTAGGGTTAGGGTTAGGGCCAGACATAGGTTTGGAGACAGGGGTAGCGTTTCGATCCCTCGGTGGTGAGCCCAGCCGAGGCTATTGCCACATGTACATTATATCATACGAAGTAGCAAACTGAGTTAGTTTGATCACGCTTAGGGTCAGGGTTACATTGAGAGTTGGAGATAGGGAAGGTGATAGGATTCCTCCATGGTTACACTACCCATGCATAGTCATTGTCACATCTGCAACCCCGTTAGTTGGGAGCCAGGTAAGGATCAGGGGCAGGGTTAGGGTTAGAGTTTAGTAGCGTTAGGATCAATGACAGTAGTGGTTGCCGCATCTGCAAGTCCGTTCGTTAGGATGAGGATGAAAGTGCAGGTCAGGGCTAGGGTGTTTGGGGTAGTGTTAGGATTCCAGTGAGACGTGACACATGACGGACAGAGCAGGCTATATATAGCCTACTGTTAGGGTTAGCATCCCACAGAACAGACCACTGGATAGATCACACAGATCGTTTTTAAAGGATCTGTGTCATAGATCATACATGTCACTTTCCAGGGACCCTGCGTCATTTCTGCTAGCTTTCGCCCAGCTGGTCGACAGCATCTGCATAACCCGCAGTTTTTGTCAAACCTGTAACAAGATCGGTTCTGCATGAGCTGCGGCTAGGGTTTTGACTAGGGTCGAGTTCCGCAGGGGTGCACCGAACTATCCTGAGGGTCTTCGCTTAAAAACAGATGAGATCCCACTTGGCAATCTATATTATCTATGTGATATATGTGACCTATACGAATATGATATATATGATATATGTTATCTATGATCTGTATGAAATATGTGATCTATATCATAGATTCGATATATGATCTATATGGTCTATATGATCTATAGATATATTATAAATATCATGTATATGACCTATATGATCGATAAGATGTTTCCTTCTACAACTAGACCACTGAATCATCCCATCTGTTCATCGGGGACCGCTTCAAAACTTCTCCCCGTGTATCTTAGCTTTAGGGTAACGAGCACAAGCCCTCAGGTTACGAGCCTCAAAAGCAAATGATGCATGTCTACCGCACCAGGCAGCATGCCGGACATGACTCACTCAACGATGTCGATCTCTTCCACCAGGGCGTGACCCACGTCTCCGCACCACAAGGTGTCATCGACTCGATCGAAACTGCACCTGAACGGGTTTCGCAACCCGTTGGCGCAGATCTCGGGCATTGCATTTTCATGACCTTTCACGTCTGGATCATCAAGAAAAAGAGGCAAGGAAGAGAGAAGTATAACAATCAAGTAGTGGGGAGAGGTAACAGAGAACAGAGAAGGAAGAAGGAGCAGAGGGGTGGAAGAGAGGAAGGAAGGAGAGAAAGGCGGGAAAGAGGGGAGAGAAAGGGAAGACAAGGTGAAGAAGGGAGAAGGGAGATAGAACGAATTTAGAAGACAAGTATATAGGTGAATCGCGAGAGGGAAGCGAGGGTGTAACCAGTATGGGTGGAGATGGCGTAACGAGAGAGGGAAAGCTGGAGAGGGTGTAACAAGAGAGTGGAGAGATGATGTACCGCGAGAGGGGAGAGGGTGTGCGCAGAGGACGCGTACGACGATACGATGAGATGATGAGATGAGATGAGATGAGATGGGATGATAGGGGCATTAAGGTATAACACATTTTTGGTTCAAACAGTTTCAGAAGGGTGGGGCTCCTCAACCTCAAAATCGTCGGGGTCTCGTTTGTTTGTTTGTTTTCAATAAGTCGGGTTGAATACCTCGAGGTCATGGGTGTTGTTGTCGAGCAGTTCTTTTTTTTTCCCTGCACTATCAATACCACTAAAATCAGTGTCTAGGAGAGGAATAGAGCAGTTTATCAACTGGCGAGCCGCAGAACAAACAATATTGGCGTGCATTAGAGTGCGAGAGAGGACAGAGAAGCAAGAGAGGAAAGAATAGCAGTAGCGAGAGGGTAAAGAGAGCGTTTAAGGGAGATGAGAGAGGGTGCGAAGGCGGGGAAGAAACGGCGCAGAGTAGGGGGTGGAACGAAAGACGGGGAGAAAACTTCGCAGCAAGAAAGAGCAGCGCACGTGCCACAAACAACGGAATCAGACAATCATATCTGACGGTAGCTGTGAGCAGGATAATTTAACGTGGCCGACAACTCAGTCGGCCAGTTTAATCCACTCCTGTTGAACTGCACCCCACCCTTCCTTCGGGAAATACTTCGCCGTTGTGTAAGAAGTCACTTCGCCGTGGTTGGTGGGCTCAGAAACCGCATTTTTTCGGTCAGCCAAAGATAACAACGTCATCCAAGTACCAGGAATAAAAATCGCAGGACAATCATCTACCTTTCAAATTTCCGGTGGGACTCTTGTACTTCTGGTCCGACTTCTCTGCCGGTACCAAGATGCGTATCATCGAACCATGGAGGTTGGTGTCGGTTTGGGAAGCCTCGTACGGATCCGTCTGGGGTCCGCCGTCGCCGGTTGACCAGAACAGCTCGTGGTGCAACACCTTGGCGTCAAATCCCGTTTCCGTCTGCGAAAGAGCAGCGAACGATGTAAAGACAAGATCTGGTTTGTATTTATTTGCACAGGGGGCGAAACAAAGAACACGCGGCATTACCACTCGTAAGGAAACTATACCCCCGGTGTTTCGCGAATAGTTTTCGGGGTTGGTAAGTGATCCAATGACGGAAAAGCGACTAAAAACGGTTCTCATATTCCTCGCTCTGTGTGCGAGTTTACAGAACTGTTGGATGTGCGTTTCGATCCTAGGGGGGTTGTCTCTCAATCATCCCATGCCAGCGCGGTAAAGTTACTCGTAGGGGAGTCGCAGTCTCAGTGATAAACCAAACGTGCTGTTTCTATCGTATGAAGGGCTATCGGCTATTGACTAACTTTGATAAAGAAATGGCTATTAAGTAAGGTCTATAATGCAAAGGCTATAATGCAGGGGGAATTTAGCAAGGGCCACTACGCAAGAACTTTCAAGTAAGGGCTAGCACGCAATGATTACTAAGCAACGGCTATTAAGCAGCTGTTTCAACAGTAATAATACACTATATATTACTGTTGAGACGTTCCCACCTGACACTGACCAGCGTGTTTTCAAATCAAACTACCCGCATACAAAGGGAATCCAGTTCGAACCGAATAATCTATTATGATAAGGAAGATCTTATTAAAAGCAAGCCGACCTGAATACTGACCAAAATCAGACGAACAAATCAGACGACTAATTAATCTACGCCCCCTTATGAATAGCAGTTTATGCCTTCGCCCCTCACATTCCCATAAGCCGACGGTTTGAAACCGCAGAACCCCGCCGAGTGGATGCTGTTGTACTTCAGGGCGCTGGTCAGCAGCACCACCTCCGACTTACGAGTAGCTTCGCTGTCACCGGAGGTGTAGACGAACTTAGACAGCCGGTTCCGCGCGGTTTTCTGTGCCGTCGGGAGGGAAACAGTCCGAGGGATTTACGCGTGGATAGGGATTATGCGGGAGGGGCTTTCTGCGGGGGGGGAGGGGGGGGCAGGGATTTATTCAAAGAATGACATTTCAGCCATTTGTGCTTAAGCACTTTCAAGTGCTAGGTACTTCGCTGTCGCCGGAGGTGTATACAAAGTTCGAGAGCTGGTTTCGCGCGACACCCTGCGCCGTAAAGGGGTGTTGTTTGAGAGGGGTTATGTGGGGGAAGGGGAAGGAAACCGCGGCAGGTGCAATTTCAAAGGAAATCATTACAGCTTCGTCGGCTCAAAGAAACGGTGCGTTCAGTTTCCTAGCGGTGAGGAGGCAGAGAGTTGCCAGGGGTTTTACGCGTAAGGTGGGGATGAGTGGGCGTGCGGCTCTGTGTTGGCTGACAGTACTACTGCAATACTGCCTAAAATGAATATTAATATGAGCAACTAACGCAGTGGGCATCCAGATTTACGAGCGTCCACAATAAGAGCGTTCGGGACTTAAGAGCTGCCAAATCGGCATGTCCCGCCTGAACTCAAAGCTATATATTTCCCACTGCGGATATAAGGGCAACGTGTAGTTAAGAGTGGTTATTTCAGCTTGTCCCGGGGCGGTCTTAAATGGGGGTACTGACTGTATTAAGACACGGACTAGGCATTGCAGCACCTGCAATACAGTAGTCACGTCCGATAATTTGGGGAGTACTGCGTGTTTGCATCGTCGGACAGACACGTTTCTGGCTCGGTTTGTGCAAATTACTGATAAAGGACTACCGTCAGTTGGTCGGCTTACTTGCCCACCCAGGGCTATTACCATCAACCATGTTACACCATAACCGCCGTCAAGTCCAACCAGCCAGCCAACCAACGCTCCCGGGCCAATTCGAAGGAAATATGGCACACCCGCCAGCGGCATGCGGGTCAGCTACAATGTGCACACATCTAAAGAATGTTTTCAGCCTGCTCGGCTGGACGAAAGCCACCACCCGATGCAAGACGTAGCGAACCCAACGGGCGCACCGTGAATAATTTCGGCTTGGTGAGAGGAGGACCTGGTTAGTTTCCAATTTTTCCTCGGGACATGGGGCGGGCTTGAATCCTGACCCAAAGAGTGCCCCTAGCCCTAACCCTAACAAAGGCTCCTTCCACACATACCTGGTACATATTAGACACGCGTCGAACATCTACATTTCATTAACTTTCTTGAGGGCATTCACCATATATATGGTGCATCGTGCCACCATGCCACCGTTCCTTCTGGCCTCTGGCGGCACGGCAGCGTTCTTTAGTTGGAATCGCGAAGGCAAGGAGGGGACATCGACAATATAGGAATTTATATTTAAGGTTTAAGCAAACCGGTTGGAGGATATGGTGGTTGTATTTGGGCCAACTGCGCGCACCTCCTAGCTATACCATCCCTAATCGCTCAAACATCTCATATATGTCCACCTCGTTTACTCAAGGGTAGGGTGGCAATGGGGCGAAACGACGGATGAAAAGGTCTGAAATCGTTACGAGAAAATTGTAACGTGTGTGCGAGACGCGTTTACTCACTCGTCTCGTTGGAGATGGCTGGTACATCGTTGGCAATTGAGTATTATTGGCGAATTTTTTTCATTTATGGAGTTGGCAGGTGTGGGTAACCTAGAGGTTGTTTGCTGTACAGCAAACTTGTGGCGTATGCTTGTGCTGTCTCTGCTCAACTCACTTATTGTGGAGTTGCCAGCTGTAACTAGAGCAGCAATTGTCTGAGTAGTCGTCGACTTGTAGGGCAACCTTGTGGCGCATGTGTTATACATATTGGACTGCTTGCTCACCTCTTCGTGGAGTCTGTCGATGTAGCTAACGTAGGAGGTGTTCACTGCTGTATCTAAACCAGCCGTTGTCTGAGTAGTCGTCGACTCGTATGGCAACCGTGTGACGCATATTTTGTGCCTGCTGGGGATTCCTCCCTCGCCTTTCGTGGAGCCGGCAGCTGTGGCCAACGTAGAAGGTGCTCACTCTAAAGCAGCGTTGCGACTCGTATGCGTGTTATGCCTACGCGATTAGTATCTCAGCTCCCCGCGGAGTTGTAAGATGTACGTAGCTTCGACTAACTCACCGCCACTTCCTCGCTTACCTCTCCTTTGCCCTGACAGCTGTAGCTAATATAGAAGTTGTCTGGGTAGTCTTGCACGCCGAACATGGGACCGAACGCGAAGTCAAGTAGTCCCTATCGAGCCGATCAAGTAATGGAACGCATGGTAATATAAATGCCACAAACGGTCAACGTAGTGCAAGGGAAGGTAACGCAAGGTCACGTTAGATACTGTAACAAATTACGAACGCAGGTTGGGGTGAGGTAACGCATGGCAAGGTTAGGTAGAGTAAGGTGTTGGGTAATTGGTAAGGTCCGGAACAAGGAAAGGCGCGATAATATCAACGCACCGGTCCTTAAGAGAACGTACGGTAAGGTAAGGCAAGTTGAGGTAACGTAACGTAACGTAACGTAACGCAACGTAAGGTAACGTGACGTAAGGTAAGGTAAGGGAAGGTAAGGTAAGGTAAGGTAAAATAAGGTAAGAAACGCACGGCAAGGCAAAGGGGGACGAGAGGAAAAAAACGCATGGGAAGGTAAAGCGAGACAAGTGAAGGTAAGCGAGGTGACATAGCATCAACCCGAGAAAACTCTCCCATCCATCTATGTCAGATGGATGTTGATGTAGTTGCCGTGAAGGGAATGATTGAAAACGGGGCTATACTACCGTACGTAGAACTTGCCTCCTCGTATGCAGAGTAGAACTCGTCATCTCCTCCGATGTTGACAACGGTATATATGGATGCAGGGTCGTCCGAGTTCACCTGTACACAAATGCGCAGGCACGTCCAAGGAAGAACCGTAAAAGCACGGCGTATGTTAGTTGCTGAGCTCAACACTTCGTTAGCTCTACTAACGAGACACATGATGTCACGACACCGCCATACGGAAATGCACTACGGGTGTTCCTAACAGATCAATTGACCTCTCGGAGTTTCGAGCCCACGTTCTATAATGGGATCAGCTCGGCAGTCCTTCATTATGCAGCGTAAGCTTCAACATCAACCGCTCAAAAAGAAATTCCGAAACGAAGAAAACACGGGGAAAGCAATGAAATGGCAGTATAGCACAAGCCACAGGTGCCTCCGCCGAATGAAAGGCCGTCATATCGCATTGTGCGCTGGAAAGGGTTACTCGATATAACTGTGGCATACAGAAGAACATTGCACTTGTAATATTTTGTGCCGGTAACAATTCATAGACCCACGTCAGCATCGTGCCGGTGGAACCATCAACCCCCTCGAAACGAACAAAAAGCTCACCTTCATGATGTGTCCCAATTGCCCCCCGAGCCAGTACATGCTACCATCTGGGCTGTGCTTCAGGCAGATCGTTTTCTCTGGGAAGTCGTTCTCGCTGTCTAGAGCTGGGAACAACTTGATAAGTCCCGGCTCGAATATCTCGGCTGAGTGAGAACACAAGATAATGCACGACAAGAACGATGACACAGGTCATCACACAATAACAGACGGTAAGACACGATAACATACGATGCCACAGGGTAACACACGGCGGCAGGCGATAACACGCGATAACCCACGACAACGCCCGAGAGCATACGATACCCTTCCAAAAAGCACGGCAATATACGGTAGTTCACACGACGACATGCGGTAACCCTCGATAACGCACGATAACGCAGGACACTGTCACACACGATCAAACACATCCGTCTGGCTCACGTTCAGTGTACGGGTAGGACCAGAAGTAGTCGTGACCTGTTCCGGAGTGGACATCGCAGTACCCCTCGCCGTCTGCGTACGTTGGGCAGTTCGGCTGCGTGTCGCACGCATCAACCAACTCCTCGCAAAACTCGCGTTTCATGTTCATCCCATCGTATCCGAGCTCGGCCCCGAGCCGCTCATACAGATGGGCTGAGTACGAGTGGCAAACCCCACACAGGACCTGCGAACAGTACAGGCCGGATATAATCGAGATCATATCACGAACATAGGGTAGTAGGGATCGGACAATTGACATCGGACAAGAGACATTGCATAATGGGGATCGACCCTGGGCTGTAGGTATCGGAAACAAAAGATAAGCTACGCCGGGGTTCGAGCAAATGCAGTTACAAAATGAAACAGCACTGTACTGGCGTTGTTGTACATCGACATTGCCACAAAGCGCATCTACGTACGTCGTGACCTTCAGCGTGGATGACTGGTGATATTAGGCATTCTCAGAAAAAAAGGAAGAATCCAAAGAAAACAAGAAAAAAATAAACCTATCCACATAGACTAGTCTAATCTGCTGTACGAGGATCTGAAAAAGAATGCATTAGTGGGAGAAGGACAGGTGAACAAAGAGCGCATGATCCACCTTTTTCGCTTATCCTCGCGCGGCACACGCCTAATAATACACACCGGCCGGGGGGCGAGTGTTTGGCTTCCCATCCTAAACATTGTCACATCTCCGCTGATTTTGGTGCCCCTAACCATTTTTGTAATTCGCTCGGTTTAGCGATTTTAATGCGGAATCTTCCGTGTAAAACCACGGCACCGCTGGTGTTTAGGATTGAAGGGTGGTAACGTGCGTGAGACGCACGCAGGGGCAGAGAGAGGTTGGGTAGTATATTGAGCGCAATGCCGTTCGCTTGTCTAACGTAATGGCTGAAACAGTTACGCTTGTGGAGGTTCTAGGTATATTCTACGACGCAACATCTGAGTGTACTATAACTCGGCGCTACTGCTAGCCCGGGGGCTGTGGCCTACCTCTAAAAATAACTGCACACTTATTGTTATCGTTTGCATGATTCTTCTTTCAAGCCTCTGGACAAGCCGTGGCCGGCCACAAGTGTCTTCCCTTCTCCTCCCCAGTGCGTACGTTCGTTTTCATCGCGCAGAGGGTTCGGCATTCATTCCCACTGCTCGTCGATATCCATCGAGAACTTTGCATAGTGTATAGACTACTGCTTTAGCAATTATTTCTCTGTACCGTTCGTGACAGCAGTTGCTCCCTGTTACCTCAGCGGTAATGGTAAAATTCACAATGTTATTCGTGGAGTGGCCGAGCACCCTAATTTAGTCGATCGCTAAGAGAAGCTCATGGCTGAGCACGAGTGTCGCCCTTGATATTTTTGGGGGCTACGGAAAGAAAAGCGACGAACGGTACGACGAATACATCACCGACCGGTTACTGCTTAAACAAGACAGAATTGGCATCTTGACTTCTCCCCGAAAAAGTGAAGGTGCAGTATGTAGTACCGTCAACGTCTATCGAGACTTTGCCCACACCTCTTTGTATCGTTCGTAACATTCTCCCTTCAAGTTTAGATCGTCCAGTTTCTTCTTCACTACGGCTTCTTCCTCGTCGGTGCAGCAAGCTCCATCTTGAGCGGGGGGACAAAACGACAGCTGGTGCTCCAGGTCTGTAGGTTTGTCGTTGATGAAGCAGAGGGGGTGCGCCGCAACTCGTCCAGCAACGAAGCTCGCAAGCAGGCTCCAGGAACGCTGCATTGTAGATCTATAGAATAGCGTCTTCTTTTGTTAATGATGGCTCGCCAGTTTGCTGTCACGCGCCTTGCGAGATAGTCCTCTGTTTGCGTGCGCTGGATCTCTACCTGAAGGTACAAAGATTCGTGCGGTAGAAAACGATCGCGAACTGGTTGAAACGTGGGCCTTCAAGCGTAAATTTCGCATAATTTGGTCCCTAGCGTGCTCACACGACTCGTCTCCGATGCGTACGATCAACCATAAACTAGGGCGCGAGCGTTTCTCTCACCCGGTCAAGCACTTGGGTAAGCAACACGTGGTTATATTATACTTCAAACCACGAATGTATAGCTGGTACATGATTATTTCCTTGTTCGCTTTCTTTTCTTTTCCTTTCCTTTCCTTCCTCTTACTTTCCATTCTTTACTTTGATTTTTTTTCCAGTTGACTTGAGTCTGACGTGTGTATGCGTAGTGGTAGGTACTACATGTATAATAGTATAGACTATACGCGGTAGTCTTTCCTGAGTGGCAAGCGGTATAGTCGGTTTTTCAGGCGCGAGTGGTGAGACGTATGCACCAGTATGGACCTGGCACATCGTAGGCTGGCTCCCTATTTCAGTTTTATGTTTCTGGCGGAGGCATGAATTGCGCCGGCTGTGATATTTGCGTCTACCACCTTTGGTTTGTTGGTGTTTTAATTTCTCTGGGGTATTCCTCAGCTCCAGAGTGGCTGGAGACTGTCCTGTGACCACGGACTTGATTATGCGAGTCAATGTGAGAACAACAACAACAACAACAACAATTTCTGGGAGCGTCGTAGCGTGAGGGAGCACTATCATATACCTCATATACCTCACATACTCCATGTACCTCATGTACCTCATATACCTCATACAATCGTACACTAGATGAAAATGATGTGAAAAGGAAGTACAGACAGATATGTTAACACTGCGGTAGACCACACTACCAACCTATTACGCAGGGTATTTCGTGCCTACCTGCCGTCTGCATGATCGCCTGACAACCTCTACCAAACGTAATAGCATATGCCTAACGAAGTAACGTCACCCTCGTGTTCAATATAGTGGTGACGTCGCATGCCCACGTCACCTCGCTTGCTGTATTTGTAAAATGTATCTGTCTTAGAATTGGCGACCGCAGAGCCCCACATCGGTATGGTGAAAATCATGGGTGTTAAATCGTACATTTGAGCCAATAATGATGTGAAAAGGAGGTACAGGCAGATATGTTGAAATTGCGGTAGACCACACTACCAACCTATTATTACGTAGGGTATTTCGTACATACCGTCTGCATGATCGCCTCCCAACCTACGCCAAACGAGGTATGACTGACGGAGTAACGTGACTGAGTGCGGGCGCATCAAGCGCTCCTTTCCAAACATTAACGATGTGTACTTCTCCCCCTCGTGCTCAATGGTGGTGACATTGCATGACCACATCACCTCGCCTGTTGTATTTTGCAATATGTATACCTTTCATATAATTAGCGATGTCAGAAAACAATGGTAACTACATGGTTGTATATTCTATCTTGCGATCAATGACTGATTCTACGATAGCCCCCCCCCGCAACCAGTGATTTTCTTTAACGAACGTTTCATGGTCATGGTTCATGGCTGCTCGACACGAGGAAGGATGCTATGAAAAATACAATCTTCAACTACTTTCTTGTTTGCAAACGACCATCGAACCATGACGTCGGGGGGGGCAAGGGGCACCGTATTTCAGGAGGTACGGCCGGGAATTGGTTTCAAAACCGGCGATTCTTGTTATTTTAAAATTGGGGGGGCTACCGTAGAACGACTCCAATGTACAACAACAACAACAACAACAACAACAACGACAACAACAAACAACAACAACAACAACAACAACAACAACAACAACAACAACAACAACAACAACAACAACAACATCAACAACAACAACAGCAACAACAACAACAACAACAACAACAACAACAACAACAAACAACAACAACAACAACAACAACAACAACAACAACAACAACAACAACAACAACAACAACAACAGCAACAACAACAACAACAACAACAACAACAACAACAACAACAAACAACAACAACAACAACAACAACAACAACAACAACAACAACAACAACAACAACAACAACAACAACAACAACAACAACAACAACAACAACAACAACAACAACAACAACAACAACAACAACAACAACAACAACAACAACAACAACAACAACAACAACAACAACAACAACAACAACAACAACAACAACAACAACAACAACAACAACAACAACAAATTATGAAGCTTTAACACGTTCTTTACCACACCTAAAGATTGCGCTACATACCACATTTAACATCAAATCTTCTGGAACAATAAACAATAATACCAGGCAGGTGATATAAAGGGATGTCTTCTTGCTACAACGTCATATGTGTCCCCTTCAAGAATTTATAGTCTCCGCGCATGTATTTAAGCGTCCCGTCCGACCCCCCCCACCCCCGATCCCTCTTGTTCAAACGCCCCACCTAAAATCAAAATCTGCCAAAGGAGTAAACACTACCAGCCGGCTGATATCACCTCATTACTTTTCTGTTCATCAAACATCGAATCTTTTAGAATAACAAACAATACCAGGCGGGTGATATAAAGGGGTGTCTTCTTGCTACAAGGTTACCGTCAGATTTCTCCCCTTTAAGGATTTATAGTTTCCGCGCACATATTGAAGTGTCGCGCACATATTGAAGTGTCCCGCCCGCCCCCCCTTTTTACCCCCGATCCCTCCTGTTTAAGCGCCCCACCTATAATCAAAGCCTGCCTGGGAGTAGTAAACACTACCAGCTAGCTGACATCACCTCATTATATTTCTAGCCATTCATATCGTACCTCCAATTCATCCCCCCCCCCCCCTCCCCCCCCTTTTTTTTTCCTGCCCTTTTGTTCAAACGCCCCACTTACAATCGAAATCGGCCAGAGTAATAAACACTTCTACGCAACTGATATCACGTCATTATCTTTCTGGCCATGCATGACGTAGCTTTCATTCATACCCCCCCCACCCCCCCACCCCCCCAACACCCCCTCCTTCCACACCACCCGCACCATCGCCTAGACCTAGCACCACGCGTATAGCAAACCCCTACATCTACGCGACCGAAAGATGTTGGTTAAAAATACCTTTCTGCCCCCCCCCCCACCCCCCCCTTCCCACCCCCACCCCCACCCCCACCCCCACCCCCACCCCCACCCCCTCGAACGCTCCACTGGTTGTACGACTTACAGGATAGAATTTATAGTTTCCACGCGCAGATTGAGCTGCCCCGCCCGTCCTCCCCGCCCCTCCCTCTTGATCGACCCAGGCCCCCACGTCCTTCAAAACTCCCCCCTCCCCTCACCGGTTATTCGACTGACAGGATTCACTTGATAAACTGATGCATTTCCTTCCACAGCTGTCAGATTTTGTCCTCCTCAAAAACGGGTTTTATAGTTTCCCCGCACAGACTGACTAACATCACCCTGTTGACCCGGATAGCTACACTGTAGTTGCAAGGGGAGTCGCCGACCTATATCCTTAATGAGGACACACAACCCGTAATACGCGCGATCGGAGTATCATACACAGCATGCAAAGATGGGTTTCGACAAAATCCTCGATCTCACAGCTGGAGTGTATTTTCGTTTTTATATTATACCTCATATACCACAGCCAAAACACCTCTGTAGAGTATGGTTGCTTCGCGTAAGGTGAAAGTGCAAGCCGATCAACAGACCCACATAGACTATATATACAGGCACTGAAATTGTCAAGTGAACAAAAGGTGAGAGCGCATAACACACTACCCCAAGACGCGTGCTACGACAGAAGTATAGACTATGGTATACCTCTTTTTTGCTGTAACGGTTTCTGAATGGCGAGGCTCCTTACCCCAAAGTCGTCTGAAATATAGAGTACATCGTGTACATCGTGTTTTGCGTGATTGCGTGATTCTCGTCGTGTACCTAGACCATGGAATTTTTCATCCGCGATAAAGCAGGTTTATTGTTTTCCAAGTCAGTTTTTTGGGGGAGATCTTAAGTTCCCAAGTCGAGGAACCTAACAAAAAAACACAAAAAAGTGGTGCTGTGCTGCACCTTGAGACTACATCTTAGCACGCGTAATACTATGAATAACTTGTCCCTAAGTATATGCAAAGGTAATGACGTTTCCGAGGTGTTATTAATAGGTTGCGGAGCTCCGTCGCGGAGAAAATATTTTAGCCCAAAGATGCTAGCATACCTAGTAGTATATCGTAGCACGCGTTTTTAACTTATTCGAAACTCGAAAGTTAAAAAACATCATTGATTGACTCCGCTCGATGACCACTCCCATGGGCTATAATATAAGAGAGTAGGAAACACAATTAAAGGGGTTTCCGAATATGTTGGGTTGATTTCTCAGTTGAGCTGGTTAGTATTTCTATTTTTTTTTTCTTTACCAGGTAGTAGTGAGAAAATGTGTGGCCCAAAAGAGCTACCTCTACGGCAGCACGCGTCTGACAGGATAACCCAACCTGACCTTGAGTATGCGGTAGGAGCACTGTTTGGGAAATTCGTCAACCGCCACAGTGTACGCTGTCGAAAGCGTGAAGTAATAGTCTACACACACATCCACGATCAGACTGGTTCGGGATACACGTTATTTGTACCTGGTGCACGATACATGTTAACATACTGACAAAATACACTGTTACGCCGATACCGGTACATGATGCATGGTGAATCACAGCCTGGCACGCGGTATGCAGGATACCCTGCCTTATTTGTCTACCATGCCGGTGTAAATGATGCATGATGTCAACTGTTGTACTCGATGCATGGGACTGCCGTCGTCGTCGTGCTCCACGATCCATGTACATGTACTCTGTACAGGAGTCTTCGTTTTTTTTTCCATCGACATTTTTTGTGATCGACACGCAGGATGCATCTTGTCGTGTTGTCGGATAGCAATGCGGATAGCAAACGAAGCAACAATACCACTGCAACCCAAGAAGGTTACCAAGTGTTCACCGTTCAAGCCAAACTCCGTCTACTATGTACATGCGTATCACTACTGCTGTATTCGGCCGTATACGAGTAAGTCCCGTAACTGCTGGATATGACACCAAACGTTCCTTCCATTTGCACGTAAATGTAAGGATCGTTTATCTTTCAAGTTAAAATATTGACGGTTATCATATTTACGTCCGCAGAGGTGTGTTTCTTCATGTGGCTTGGATGGGCGCGTACAGTAGTGTCGTCCTGTGTACCTACATTTTTTCACGAGGAGTATCCGAATGGTGAGGCAAGCGCGACCAGCCGTATCGCACATTGAACGAAGAAAGTCGACAATCGGCTGATTCACAATACAGTGAGAAGAAATAAAGCTCGAAATGTTCCTGTGTCTGTTTTTGATGAAAACTAGGACACAGCAGTCATACCTGGTACATTCCGACACACACGTAAAAGTGTGTGTGTGTGTACCAAACCGTTATTTCTACCCATTGGCATTGAGTACAATACCCTGGGTCCGTGCAAATTCTCCATTCGAGCGCGATCGTACTAGCTCTGTGGTCACAAACCAGAACGAGAGAGAGGCAACACTAATACACCGGAAATGAGAGCGATCAGACGACGCAAGGCCAAAACTTACTGGATACAAAGATCAAAGCAAGCAACGAACGACTCATCGGTAAAACATCGCCGCCAACCATAACTGCAGGTATCCGGTCGCACAACAGTATGGTAGCTACCGGTATAGACTATTATAGAGTTATACTCCACACCCCATGCCCCAGTAGATACCCGAACGACCGAGGTTTCTCGTGGCAGCCTTTTGCGTTACGGCCGAACGTGTGGCCTTGGCTTGTTCGGTTGTGATATTTCGTAGTGGATACAGCAGTATTACAAGAGACCCTCTTATATTGGGGGGCCCGTAGATGTTCTGGCGACCCAAGACAGGGCTCTACCAAAGTTCCACGGTAGACGGTAATGTAAAGAACATTTGCATTAATTTTTGTATTAAAAAAGCTCCCTGTATTTCCGATCACCGTAGCACAGAGCAGAAAAACGATCATTGGAGGAACAGCGCTTTATATCTATCTGTGCTTTTAGTCTAGTCTAGTCTAATAGACCAAGTCTTGCAGATCAACCAGAAACTCAACAAAGCTCGACCAAAGAGCACCAAAACATCGTCACCGTCACCACGCACGCGTGTTTTGGCAAAGAGACCCGCACCGCAGAGGAGCTGCAGAGCGGTCAACCAAGGCACATCGGCCGGCAGGGTATGTGCTCCGCGGCCTGCTGCTGTGCGTTCGATCAATTTGCAGGCCAAGAACGGGGAGTGGTTACGATGACAGAAGGATTCGAGCCAAGTCGTACTCTCAAGCCTCAAAGAGAGGATCGTACCAGAAGGAACAACTTTCGAATTTCGAAAGAGAGCGTGGTGAAGCGAGGCACGCCAGCAGTGTGGCTGACTACAGATATATACGATCGACATGATCATGAGGTGGATATCTTTTCACCGGCTCACCTGTTATATAGTCAACCCTAGCTCGTGAACGGCTACGCCGTTGCCTCGATCGTGAGATGACAATCGTAAAATACCACGAAACGAGAGCGGCTCGCTGAGCGAAAGCACTTTCTGCCAAGAATAAAGCTTTTTCTTCCGGCCCAAAGCTTTTTTTATCCAAGCCGAGGCCTTACCCCTCGATGAAGACTTCTCTATGTAGAGCAGCCGGTACAGCCGAATCCTTGTGATATCGCGCCTCGCTATCGAAAAAGAGGGGCCCTTGGCTGCAAGGACACCCGATATCGTACCGGGTTGGGAGATAGACGCGGGGTGAAGACTAGAAAAAAAAAAAAACGAAGAAGAGCCTCAGGTTGAGCGTGCGGTGACTCGCTAGAACCCAGACTATCGGCCCAACTCCATCCAGCATCTATCTATCTACGTAATATCGGCCTAACTCTTTTTGAGCATCGCACGACTCACGATTGGTCCTCTTGCACGCGTTGGCTGCCCTGAACGCCACGCATATCAATAGCTGCCGCTCGCAATGCCGGGGGCTGCGGGTCTGTGTGTGAGCAACTCCCGCGCTTTTGTTGGTGCAATAATTGGCATCAAATTAGATTGTGGGACGCAGCACCTATTATTCTTGAAAGATTCTCGAAGCCAATTAAAAAAGCCAAATTTCCCAACGACAAACACGACAAAGATCGCATGACATCCTTCGCGCCTGCCGGACACCACGATATATACGACGAGTACTCGTATCCTCCTTGTATCGTGTCGTGTTACAAGGCATTATCCAATCCAGGGCTAGCATGGCAACAGGAGAACATAGGGACGGATACGCATACGTCCCATATAACCGAATTTTCCTGGGTGCTGTGAGTACATGCCAGTACATACCGATACTGGTACCGCCAATCCGGACAGAAACATACCAGAGGTATTTTTTACCGGGTATAGTCTATGCGTAACCACAACAATATAGTCTAGTCTAGACAAGGGGCGAGCTTGGTACCTGGTACGATTGAAGAGAGTGGTGCAATTTTCCCGTACGTAGTGAGTGGGAATAAATGAACACCGGGTACAGAAAACGCCCAGCGCATACAACATCAACACCACCACCTGCACCCACCCACGTTTTTTTGGAGGCATTATAATGGTAGATGTAACTCGAGGGTGGGGGGGAAGTATACGTCTTTGTGTGCACCAGCACCTAGTTTTTTTGTGGTGTGTGGTACAACGTGGTAATAAATTTCTGAATCATGAAAACCTTGCTAAAAGCGAACGGCCAGTGTTGTAGTACGCGGCTGGCAAGAATGAGTGTTGACCTTAACTTCGTCGAACTCACACACACAGCTGGCCTTGTTCGAACTTTGTTCTTTGTTAAATACACCGAGGACCAACGCCCGAATGGGAAGGGTGGACCGTAACTGGACCAAGTCCGGCGGAAGGCTATCTCCCATGGCCAGGGGTTTTGTTAGTGGGTGAGCTTGCGCAAGTCCCACACTACCCGGAAAGATGACATTCCGGGTGGCTATCTCCACCGAACCTGACCCTCAGGGGACAGGCCGAGTCGACATACACACGCACCCGTATACAACGGCAGCTTGCGCTGCCGGGGTTGTAACGAGGACCAATGATAGGGACAGCTTACGCTATTATACCTACAATGGGACTCGAAGGGTGCGCCAGCTAGCGTTGGGCTGCGAAAGCAACTGAGTTAAATCGACACACGACGCATATGAAAATACGCGGAAGTGTGGTGAGCTAAAGCTTTATTTTTCCCCATCCGCCGGAGGATAAAAAAAAAAAAAAAAAAAAAAAAAATGTTAAATACATCACGACATAATACCAAAACGGGCGGTCGCATACCGTAGCGAGTGCGCGCGGCGGGGGGGCGGGGTTAGGGAGGTGGTTGGAGAGGCTGTGTGTGTCTGGCGAGAGGAAGGTTTTGGACCTAGAGCGTTTCCTCGAATGGCATTAAAAGGTCGCGTACATGAGCAGTTAGTTGCATGTACTAATATAATAAATCATAATAATTAATAATTCATCCGCGGCGCCAGGTAGGAGGGAAATAAATGACGAAAAGAGGCAGAATCTAGTCTACAGACAAGATGAGACGATGGATGGTGGTTGGGTTTACATTTAATATTACTTGATTTGGTTGTCGTTGGTTATTTTTTTATTTGATGCTGTTGAATATATTATAAAAATTAAAATACACTCCAGCTGTGAGATCGAAGATTTCGTCATATATATGTGATTGATGATTATGATTCGGTCGGTTGTTTCAACGTCGGGGGTGTTCTACATGATATATACATATATATTATTATGAAAATTAAAACATATACATATATATATAAATACATGAACGTTCAACATATATAAAATCCTTCTTTGGTGTCCTGTATTATTTGGTCAGGAGTTTTTTGTCTCGGCCGAAGTATGCCATTCGCGGAACTGGAATTCTCGGTCGAATATAGCTTGGTTCGAGCGCCGCCTTCGGGGGGTGGCTCCACGCCCCTCGCCCTGCCGTGTCCGTTCCGCACATCGACGTGAACGCGGACGGGTGCCGAGCGAGACGAGCGAGAAGTTGCAAAAATACCGCTTGTCGAGGAGGAATTTTGGAAAAATTGTTGAATCTTAATGGCTGCAACGCCTGAATGGTTTACAAAATTGGCATCATTTCCAAACGGTACGTGATAATGTTTGGAATTTTGCGGTGACATACTCTCGAGCGTTAGTTTCTTTGTTGTACTTTTTTACTACAGTAGCGGCTACGGTTTAAGAGAACTTTTTTAAGAGAAAGTACGGATTTAAGAGAGAGGAATTGGCTTGTACCAATCAAAATCGATTTAAGAGAGAATTCCTATTGCTTCCGAATTTTTCTCTTAAATCGAACCATTTGGAACCACGTGGACACACACATCACACACACAGATTGTGTTCAGGCTGACAGGTCGCGAGGGTAGCGTTAGTTTCTTGGGTTTGTGTTATTGGTAGGGCGAGTGATGTCTTGATAATGTGAAGTTTCTTTTTTCGTTGACTCGTGTTTTGTCGGGGGTTTAAATCGATGGGATGAGAGGTTGAGGGTGTTGTGTTGAGGGTACGGTGGGAGGAAGGGGTGCAGTGTGTAAACGGGTGCGTCTTTCTTGCGTGCTGGTGCATTCGTAGCCTCATGTTGTCCTTTTAGAAGAGGTGCAAGCATGAAACACACCTATAAAACAACAACAAAACCACTACTGTACCGACTTTGCGTGTCCACGTGCAAAATGTGCATCGCATGACACGACGATGATTTATTTTCCAAGCGCAGATCCACCAAAAGCGCACCACGTACTTGGGTCCACGTGCTCGCCAACCAAGAGAATGAGCGGTGTTTGGAGGTAACCCGACGTGATAACGCTTGCTGCGTTACGCGACATTGAATGATACACTCTCTACGACCTCCTACGCCATATAGTTCGGACAAGAAGAGCGTCTCTCTCTGGCGCGCTTTCGATTTGGCTACGGTATAAGAGAATATTCTCTTAAACCGTAGCCGAGACGGTATAAGAGAAAGCCGGATTTAAGAGAGAGAAATTGGCTTATACCGACCCTCTCTTAAACCGTAGCCGCTACTGTAGTTCGTTTGGTTTCTTGCCCGGCCTTTTTATTGCTTTTGTTTCTGATCGTTTTGCCAGCTGGAAATTCATTTTTTTACTGTGGGTTCACCTAAAACGTGACACAAGTTACCGACGATATCCAACAACTTCGCGACACAAATTACCGACGGCAAAACGTTTCGTGACAAAATATCTCCCAAACCATGGAATCATGACATTTTCATGTAACATAATCTCGAGACAAAACCAAGCAGGTAGAGCCGTCTCTTCGCCCTTTGGCCCTGGCTTTAGCATGGCCGCTGACACTCCAGGCAGCCTCTGCTGTAGGCATGAACGAGTGCGGTTGATTCGCAGCGAACTATCCCGTTGTGCTCGCTTCTATGTGGCCATTGTCCGCGCCATTTCATGTCACCTCCCTTCTGTTTTGAGCTCGTCGTCGTGCCGTCGAGGTACGAGGAAACCCTTACGTACTGGGTGAGAACAGCAGTATGTACGACGAGCACGAACGCCAACTGACGACATTGGCAAACACACAACATCAGGTGCAGCAGCAGTAGCCGAAGGGCGAAACTTCTAGCACATACATACTGCAGCAACTAGTAGCAACCAGAACCACAGCAGATAGCTCAAAGTGCAGTACGAGTGCAGTTGGCAAGTTTAGTCGTACACGCATCACTCTGTCCAATATATATTATAACAGAATCTCGAGACAAACCTAAGCAGGTAGAAGAGCCGTATCTTCGCCCTTTGGCCCTGGCTTTAGGATGGCCGCCGACACTCCAGGCAGCCTCTGCTGTAGGCATGAACGAGTGCGGTTGATTCGCAGCGAACTATCCCGCTGTGCTCGCTTCTATGTGGCCATTGTCCATGCCATTTCATGTCACCTCCCTTCTGTTTTGAGCTCGTCGTCGTCCCGTCGGGGTACGAGGAAACCCTTACGTACTAGGTGAGAACAGCAGTATGTACGACGAGCATGAACGCCAACTGACGACATTGGCAAACACATAACATCAGGTGCAGCAGCAGTAGCCGAAGGGCGAAACTTCTAGCACATACATACTGCAGCAACTAGTAGCAACCAGAACCACAGCAGATAGCTCAAAGTGCAGCACGAGTGCAGTTGGCAAGTTTAGTCGTACACGCATCACTCTGACCAGTATATATAACAGAATCTCGAGACAAAACCAAGCAGGTAGAGCCGTCTCTTCGCCCTTTGGCCCTGGCTTTAGCATGGCCGCCGACACTCCAGGCAGCCTCTGCTGTAGGCATGAACGAGTGCGGTTGATTCGCAGCGAACTATCCCGCTGTGCTCGCTTCTATGTGGCCATTGTCCATGCCATTTCATGTCACCTCCCTTCTGTTTTGAGCTCGTCGTCGTCCCGTCGAGGTACGAGGAAACCCGTACGTACTGGGTGAGAACCGCAGTATGTACGACGAGCATGAACGCCAACTGACGACATTGACAAACACACAACATCAGGTGCAGCAGCAGTAGCCGAAGGGCGAAACTTCTAGCACATACATACTGCAGCAACTAGTAGCAACCAGAACCACAGCAGATAGCTCAAAGTGCAGTACGAGTGCAGTTGGCAAGTTTAGTCGTACACGCATCACTCTGACCAGTATATATAACAGAATCTCGAGACAAAACCACGCAGGTAGAGCCGTCTCTTCGCCCTTTGGCCCTGGCTTTAGCATGGCCGCCGACACTCCAGGCAGCCTCTGCTGTAGGCATGAACGAGTGCGGTTGATTCGCAGCGAACTATCCCGCTGTGCTCGCTTCTATGTGGCCATTGTCCATGCCATTTCATGTCACCTCCCTTCTGTTTTGAGCTCGTCGTCGTCCCGTCGAGGTACGAGGAAACCCGTACGTACTGGGTGAGAACAGCAGTATGTACGACGGGCATGAACGCCAACTGACAACATTGGCAAACACACAACATCAGGTGCAGCAGCAGTAGCCGAAGGGCGAAACTTCTAGCACATACTGCAGTAGCTAGTAGCAACCAGAACCACAGCAGATAGCTCAAAGTGCAGTACGAGTGCAGTTGGCAAGTTTAGTCGTACACCCATCACTCTGTCCAGTATATAGAACAACCGTTTTATGCTCATATTGATGGAGGAAAAATATTACATTTCCTGTAAGAATGATACGTCGTACGAGCGGACGTTCTGATTCTGGTGTGCTGCTGCCGTGAGACCATCGAGCACACCGCATGTTTTACCCAAACAAGAGCCAACAAGAGGCAGGGCCCCCAACACAGAGACACGTGACAACCACGGCCAGCTGTCGATCGCGTAATTCGCCCGTAGTCTGTGCTTCGGTGGGTGTATCGGAAGTCGTTCGTAGTACTGCTGTAGATCGTCGAAAAACCACGTGGCATCGTTCTGGTGGCAGACTCGCCAGTAGACCCCCCAAAATTTATTTACCTTTTCTTTTTGTTGGCCCCATGCACCCATTTCCCTTCCTTTCTCTTCTTTGTTTGTTTCTTTTTTCCAACTGACTTGCGTCTGTGGTGCGTATGCGTAGTGATAGATACCACGTGTAATATATACGTGGTAGTCTTTCTTGGGTGGCAAGCGGTGTAGTCGGTTTTCCAGGCGCGAGTAATGAGACGTATGCACCGGTATGGACCTGGCACATCGTAGACTGACTCCCGATTTCACTTTTATATGTTTCTGGTGCAGGCATGAATTGCGTCAGCTGTGATTTATGCGTGTACCACCTTTGGTTTGTGTTTTTCCCCTAGCTATTCCTCAGCTCCAGAGTAACTGGAGCCTGTCCTGTGACCACGGACTTGATTATGCGAGTTAATGTGAGAACGACAACAACAACAACGAAAATATTGCCTGTTTCTTGACCTTTCACCTGCTTCCTGCAAATTTGGTTTTTCTGCCAACACGATTTTGAACTTTTTCGAGATTTTTTCTTCCCTCTTGTCTAGTAAGTTGAACTTCCTACCATTTGCCGCTAATCTGTCGCCTGTGCATTTGTTGCGGAACGGTCCAGCTTTAGCTTTTCTTTGATTCGCACCATTTGTTTTGTACTTGACGAAGCTTCATCGGCTGAGATCTGGGCTTGGCTCATCAACTCAACACCGCCCAGCACCCCATCGCAGCGCTATAGCTTACAGCAACGAAGCGCCGTGCAGTGCTCTGCGATGCCCTGCGCTTTGCCGTGCTCTGCCGTCGCGGTCGTTCGTTTTTCATGATATCTAAAACTCCGCGTACGCTGATATTTAGATATTTGGCGCTTTATTCTATACATATCGCGTCAACCATCGTAATATCATACAATACGGAGGAGGGAATGTAATCTCTATGCAAAGATCCTGTTTTGTTTTAATCAATTGTCAGCCGGCCGCCCCGGTGGTCTATTAATGGTGGTTTTACCCTCGAATACTGCTAACGTTTGGTTGTCCTTGAGTTCGACACCCACCACGATGAGATTTGTCTTTATTTGCGAAAATGCAAAAAAAAACAGGGATCAACTGCTGAGAGCGCCTAGCAGCGTGGGTTGGTTCGACGCGAGTCGACGAGGGAAAAAAATGCTGGATTCTCCTCGCGGTAAAAATGAAAGCACATGCCGAAGTGGGGAGGGAGGAGGAGGGCCCGCTATGTGACCCCGGATCTGAGTTACTACTGGGAGGGAACGCGAGAGTGGTGCGGGGATAATAAATGGGATGAAGAAAAAAAATGTTGCAAAGGTATATTATTATTACTACCAGTAAATAATATGTCAGTCTCTAGGAAATACGCACGGCACTATCAGCAGTACAATACGCACGGCACTATCAGCAGTCGTCATGGTAGAGACACTCCGGATATTATGTATTGAGGGGACGCGTCCGATTTCGACAACGTGAAAGCACCCACGAAGCAAAGACAGCAGACACACATATCCCGCCTTCCCGAGAAAAAAAAGAGAAGAAGCGCTACGCCAACCTCCCGTACGAGCACAGCCACCCCCGCACCAATCTTAGACAACGCCGCCGCAACGAGAGATCGCCCTCCTCTTCTACTTTTTCCTCCTCGCCCGCGACCACGCAGACCAACCAATGCGACAGCCTTCACGTTACAAACAAAGCAGTCTTCTTCCAAAACCTCGCCGGCTGACATGTCCTCATGTCGACGTTTGATGCAAACCGACTTTGCATCCTGTCGACTTCGAACCTCCATTGCCACGGGGACAGCAGTGCAGTCTCTTCATTAATGCCAAGGCCTCTTTTGTTTCGCCTAGAGGCGACGCAGGTTCTCAATAATACTCTTTTCGGGATTTTTGTTTGATAGACGCCAACTTTTACTTGACGGCGCATTTAACATAGCTTGTTTCGCCTATTCTTGCCTTCTTTGTTGTATAATATTACATTTTTTCTTTTGCCAAAGCATGACTTTCATAATCCCATGTTCGTATTAAACTCTTGGCATTACTTTACAGTTCAATGCATGCCAAATCGGACAGCTACACCTGAAGTTGTCGAAGTGCTGCTCTGCCCTACCCGAAGCATGGGCGCCGGGGAATGCCGGCGCCCATGTGGAGCCCTTGTATATATATGTGATAATTCTTTTTTTCGGGGATTCGGTCAGGACTTTTGTTCGTCTCCGCCTCAGTATGCAATTCGCGGAATTGGAATTCTCGGTCAAATATTGCTTCGTTCGAGCGCCGTCTTCGGGAGGCGGCTCAGTTGCCCCTCGCCCTGCTGTATACGCCCCGCACCTCGACGTGAACGCGGACGGATGCTGATCGACACAAGCGAGAAGTTGCAAAAATATTGCATGTCGAGGAGGAATCCTTGAGAATTTGGTTGTATCTTGACGTCTGCAGCGCCTGGATGATTTACAAAGTTGACATCAGTTCTAAATTTTGCGGTGGCATACTCTCGAGCGTTTGTTTTGCTTGACGTCTGCAGGGCTTGATTGAACGTTTGTTTGTTTTGCTTGACGTATGTAGGTTGAACGAATGAAAAACGTAAAAGTCTCCGGGGGGCGGCTCCAACGCCACTCGCCCTTCCCTATCCGTTGGGCACCTCGACGTGAACACGGCTGGATGCTGAGCGAGCGAGACGACAAGGGAGAAGTTGCAAAAAGATTGTACTTGATGAGGTAATCTTGCTACTTCGGTTGTATCTTACCGTCTGCAGCATCTGGATAATTTCCAAAATGGGCATCATTTTCTAACGGTAGGTAGTTGCTAAAGTTTTGGATTTTACGGTGGTATACTCTCGAGCGTTCGTTTTGCTTCACGTCTGCAGAGCTTGGGCGCGTGTTATAATACCAGTAGTAGATCACTCTAATTCGTCTTTTTATATTATTGCGTTCGGTGCTGCTGAAGTGTTTCTTATTTCGACCGTGCTTGGTCTGCACGTCAACCTGATATATAGGCTCTAGATGTTTTTTTTACGCGATCTCATTACGCAAATAACGTCTGCAGGAGGAGTTGTGAAGAATGTGTATAACTTCGGGTGAATGCGCACATGAAAAAATAATACTCCGTATCTGATAAAATATTCACTGGGCACGCACCAACAACAACATGCAACAACGATGGACAACCTACAAAAGGAAATAAACAAATAATGCGTGAGCGATGACGTGCTTTTCGTACACGTATCTACTGCGACATCTTCGAAAGGTTCCGTACGGCCGGGAATGAAGGCGGGGATACAACTTTATTTAGGAAGTAAAATTCTAGACGGACACCCTTCATAACTAAAAAAAAAAACTAGATAACGTACATGATGCAAATGACCAGCCGAATTGCGATCGCGTAAATAACTGCGAGCTTAGTTAGTAGGCTTTGACCCAATAGGCCAAGGTTTTTCGCGCGATCTATTATGCAAGTAACTAGCCAAATTGCGGTTGTTTTGCTTGACGTCTGAAGGGCTTGAACGAATAAAACGCGGGAAATTGTGAGTGGTTGTGAAGAATACCATGCGACAAGACTAGAAAGGCTGCAAGACGAACATTGGATACGTCCAGAAGAACGCGTGATATACCAGTAGTAGATTGCTCTAATTCGTCTTTTTATTGTTATTGCGTGTGGTGCTGTTGAAATGTTTCTCACTTTGAGCGTGCTTGGTCTGCACATCAACCTTATATAGATAGGCTCAAAACCGTTTTCTTGCGCAACCATATTACGCAAATAACGTCTGCAGGATGAAGAGTATGCGATTCTCGGAACTAGAATTTTTGGTCAAATAGCTTCGTTCGAGCGCCGTCTTCGGGGGGCGGCTCCAACGCCCCTCGCCCTGCCGTACCCGTTCCGCACACATTGACGTGAACGCGGATAGACGCTGAGCGAGACAAGGGAGAAGTGCGCTTGTTTTGTATTTTGGGCTGTATACGCCCGAGCTATTCTTGGATCTTGGCATATGTAGAGCTTGAACGAATAAATATGGGACACAATTTCCAAATTGGCGTCATTTCCAAATTGGGGTCTATATTTCTTCCCGACGATGCTTTTTCATGGACGCCTCGAAGCGCTTGCCCCATTGAAGCTACTACTGCTGTGTGTCGTTTCCTTTCGGCTCAGTGGGTATAGTACTAAAAAACCAACAAAGGATGTATGTGTCGTGAGTACGATTCTCACCCAGATCATATTTGGTATTCAGGAGCGTGCGCGCTGGAGACGTTAATAAATGGTTATGATAGTTGTTAGTGTTCTCCTGAGTTATACTACTAAATGTAGTACGTGGAGAGGGGATAGCTCCGGAGATCGCTCTTACAAAGTCGGTGAGAATTAATTAACGAACTCGAAAACATGGTTGGTTTTTTTCATAACCCACTCACTGTAAGTAAGTGTTACTGAGTCAAGTGACAGACCTGTGGGTAGTGCTACGAGTATGTCTCGTGAGTTCCATTCTCACCGACTTCATATTTGTATTTTTCAAGCGTGCGCGCTGACGACATTATGAATGGCTATTTTGGTAGTTTAACATATACTCCAGGAGTATATGTATGTAGTAGCACTACTCACGGAACTACTGAGTCAAGTGATTAAGTATAACTCAGTGGGCAGTGCTGTAGGATTTCTCGGTCGAATCACTTTGTGCAAAGGCCGCCGTCCAAGCGAGAAGCGCGCAAAAATTTGTATTTTGAACGGTACTCTCCAGTCATTCTTCGAATCTTGATGTATGGAGAGGTTGATAAAAAAAAAACTTGGCGACCCATTATTTCCAAAATGGCGTCATCTTTTGCCCCAAAAAACAATAGTAATATTACTGTAAGAAAATCCCCATGGTACTGCGGTAGGGATGATAGTAGTAGTTCATTTGTTTTTTGAATTTCGGTAGGTACACGCACATTCATACATGGATATAGGCGTTGCAAGCGCAAGCATGACTAAACGAGGAGGTGGTAGTGATTACGATTACTGCGCCAGGAAAAGCCACCCAGCAGCGTTGCGAGTGGCTGCGTCCCCGGGGCCTCGAGGGTTGTATTGTGCAACTTCCTCCTGTTGAGCTGCACCACGCGAAGGTGGTAGCAAGTAGACAGTATCCACGGAAGAAACCAGTAGTGGCATGCTTTCGTCCACGTATCGCATTGTTTAGTGTTTTTTTCCCCGAGAAGACTATTTAAATTTGTAGAAATGTGTGTGGATGGCGTGCGTTGTTGTTGCTGTGGTCCCTGACTCCGTTGCTGTGGTCGTTTGCCGGTCAAATGCCAGCGGTCGTGCTGGTACGTATATGATAAATGAGTTTGTGTTGCTTCGTATTTGACGTGTTCCTTGCTGCTGATTGCTGATTGATCATGTCTTCTAGTGATTTTTTTCGGCACACTTCTACTCTCCAGCTTCTGGACATACAAGCCGTGGTCACAGGTAACGTCCTTCCCTTCCCCCCCCCGGTTATTGACTTCAATTGTTTTGGCGCATAGGGTTCAGCACCCACTCACTAATCGTCGATTTTTCATCGAGTGTTGCTGACTCACGCTCTCGCGCTTTCCGCAAGTCAATTAGTGCACAACAAGACGAAAAGTTATTTGAGTACGCACTCGGGGGGATTTGAACTCACGAAACTGACCTATAATACCAGCCTCAAGGAGTTACACTCGAACACTACTAATAATACTGGCGTTGGTCCTTGAGTTAAATAACCACCGCTGTGAGTTTTGTTGGCTTTATTTATTTGCAGAAATAAACGGGGAAGAATGATAAACTAACTACTGAAATCGCCTAGCAGCGATGATAGGTAAAAATCGACGCGAATCGACGAGGGAAGAAAATGCTGAATGAACTCTTCCCGCGATAGAAATTAGGGCAGGTACCGTAGTGGGGAGGGGGGAGGGGAGCCCGCTATATGACACCGGATCTGAGTTATACTACCGGGAGGGCGAGAGTAATGCGAGCATCACAATAAATGGGATGAAAAAAAGAAAGGAAGTGAAGTGTATTACTGCTGCTGTAATAATACGATACCCAAGCAAGTTGCACCGATCGACTCGATCTGGACTGACTGCTGTATTATTGTGCAATTGGCCCATGTACAAGTTCTCTAATCACACGCAGCGGACATGATCCGTCACCTTACTGGCCCCGGAAGCTTGATTGAGTGAAAAAATCATAAGAAACGCACACTCGACACGTTTCGTCGCCAGACTAGAGAGTCAGTCGGCGTGTGCTCGGATTTATCCGATCGAAATCTGATGAATGAAGCTCGGAATCGGATTCACTTAAAAAGAGGTAGATAATAGTCTAGTCTAATACTAGTACATTGTTATCATTGTTACGAGGTCTATATCGAACTCTTGGCATTACCTTACATACTGTACGCGCAGACTATGATTGTGTGTGGTGACTTTTTTTACTCTCACCAAGTATTAAATCGAACAATTCGAAGTGCTGCCCCGACCTACCCGAAGATGGGTGCCGGCTATGCCGGCATGCGTGCGGAGCCCTTGTATACATATTTATATATATATATATATTATAAAAATGAAAATACACTCCAGCTGTGAGATCGAAGATTTCGTCGAAACTCATCTTTGCAAGCTGTGTGTGATACTTCGATCGCGCGTATTACGAGTTGTGTGTCCTCATTAAGGATATAGGTTGGCGACTCCCCTTACAACTACAGTGTAGCTATCAGGGTCAACAGCGTGATGGTAGCCAGTCTGTGCGCGGAAACTATAAAACCCGTTTCTGAGGGGGAAAAAATCTGACAGCTAGCTGTGGAGGGAAATGTATCCGTTTATCAAGTGAATCCTGTAAGTCGAATAACCGGTGAGGGGAGGGCGGAGTTTTGAAGGACGTTGGGGCCTGGTTTTGATCAAAAGCGAGCGGGGTTGGAGGGGGGGGGGAAGGGGGGGGGGGGGGGGATTGGGGGGGGGGAGGGCGGATGGGCGGGCAGTTTGTGCGTGGAAGCTATAAATCCTTTCAAGGGGATAAATCTGACGGTTTTGGGAAAGTACTTATAAAAAATGAAAATACACTCCAGCTGTGAGATCGAAGATTTTGTCGAAACTCATCTTTGCAAGCTGTTCTGTGTGTGATACTCCGATCGCGCGTATTACGGGTTGTGTGTCCTCATTAAGGATATAGGTCGGCCACTCCCTTGCAACTACAGTGTAGCTATCAGGGTCAACAGGGTGATGTTAGGCAGTCTGTGCGCGGAAACTATAAAACCCATTTCTGAGGGGGACGAAATCTGACAGCTGTGGAAGGAAATGCATCAGTTTATCAAGTGAATCCTGTGAGTCGAATATCCGGTGAGAGGAGGGCGGAGATTTTGAGGACGTGGGGGCCTGATTTTGATCAAAAGGGGGGGCGGGGAGGGGGGGACGGGGGGGGAGGGGACGGGTGAGGCAGCTCAATTTGTGCGTGGAAACTATAAATCCTTCTTGTGGGGGAGGGGGGGGGGATGTGGCGGGGGGGGAGGGCTTTAGGTCGCATAGATGTAGGGGTTTGATATATGCGTGGTGCTAGGTCTAGGCGATGGTGCGGGTGGTGGAGAAGGAGGGGGCGTTGGGGGCGGGGGTGGGTGGGATTTGCAGCAGCGGCATGGACGGCCCTAAAAAGATAACGAGGCGATATCCAGGCCGTGGAAGTGTTTATTACTCTGGCGGATTTCGATATTAGGTGGGGCGTTTAAGCAAGAAGAGGAATCGAGGAAAAAATAAAATAAAATTAGGGGGGGGGGGGAGGGTTTTCATCAAGAGGCTTAGGTCATATATAATGTTAAAATACACTCCAGCTGTGAGATCAAGATTTGGTATATATATTGTACTGCTGAATACCCCCGTGGACCTGCATCCGATCCACAATCAAAAACGGGCACAACCTCAGTTATTTTTGTTAGTTATTACCTGGTATATTATTTCTACCATCGGTTGGCACACTATAAAGCCGTTCGTTTTACCCTCGCGAGATAGTCGACTGGACAACTAGCCGTGGTGGCACGGGTGACTTCCCTTGCACCCGTTATACGTGCCTTTCATTTTCATCGCGCACAGGGTTCGGCTTTCCCCACTTTTCGGCTTTTTATATGCCCAATCGTCGATTTGCATCCAATTTCGCCAAACTACTTGGAATTAGTGTCGGTCGTTCATCGGGGCATCAAGATAAGCAGCATTAGAGCGCTGTACAGTACACCATGATCAGCACGAGATCCTGTACCTGCCGTTATGATATATTGTGCAGATGTATGTGTGTTTTTACTGTGTGTTTATACTGACTGTGTGTTTATACTGACTGTGAGTTTACACTGTGTGTTTATACTGTGTGTTTATACTGTGTGTTTATACTGACTGTGTGTTTATACTGACTGTGTGTTTATACTGTGTGTTTATACTGTGTGTTTATGTGTTTATACTGTAGTATACTGTAGAGACTAACCCTGGAAGCGTGTGCTAGATCGTGCAGATCGTACGGAGCTCCTACCCGGTAACATCTTGAGTTATTTAGTACATACAGAACATACCCAGTAAATGTTTAACCTACAAGTATCACATTACGATGTGATCGGTGATGATCTGTCAGGTGCGTGCAAGTGTTGACCCCTTTGGGACTTCAAGGAGAATTTTATGAATAGTACGAAGCAATAGCGTAAGTGTCCAACCAAAAAGTGACGATGATTACACACGCACATGCACGACGATTATGACATCGGTCACACGAAGCCGCCCGGGCTATAGCCCGGATGCTGAGGTAGGGCATGCCCCCGAACGACAGAGCACGGAGATCTCCAATGCCCAACACGCGCGCTGTACGATGGCACCAGTCGTACTACTGCGCGCTCCCACGAGGCGGTTGACAAGTTCAACCGGCCCGTCTTGTGTGTGGGTCGGTAGGCCTGATAAGCCCTTAAAGCACTGCCAAAATGACCCCGCACAAGTTCCAAGTAGTAGTATAGCAGCAGTTGACCAGAAACGTCAGTGTATTTCGACAAGGGCCAAGGTGGCAGAACGCACCAACCAAATATGCTCAACATGTATCAACAGCCGCATCGTGTATTACCTATTCTCCGCTATTAATAGCGACCATCTTGCTGCCAAGACACTTCTTGCTCAAGCGTCACCAAACGGGTCGGGGTGGCACAAAGCTCCAACCACCTTTGCTCGAGATGAACAGCCGCACAGTTAATTCTCTTATGAACTGCTAGCCAGCATGTTGCTCAAAGGATACGTACAACCTGACGCATGCACGCTCGCCGGGCAGACGAAAAAAAGCGAAAAATAACTTCCTAAAAAGGTCGTTCTAGCGGTGAGAGGGACCACTTCACACTCCAACCACCCCCCCGGTGGCAAAACCAAACTCGCAAAAGACTGATACCACACTGGCAAAAACCGGCAACCAAAAAGAAAAAAAGCTGGCAACCGCAAGAAAAGGCAATAAACTGGCAACTGCAAAAACAGAGTGAGACGAACTACATAAACTGAAGCATTTCAAAACACGCGTTTCGAAGCAAGTTCAAACATGTTTAAAATGCCCCAAACTTGTTGGAACACAGGTTCAAAACAAGTCGAAAACACGTTCAAACCACGTCCGAAAAACACGTTCAAAACACGTTCGAAACACGTTCAAAACACGTTCAAAACACAGGTTTTCAAGTAAAGAACAACTCGCAAAAACTCTTCCACTGAACCCTGCCACCTTCACCCCCCCCTCGCGCCCCTTTGATTGCCTTCAAAACACACCATGTGGAGACCTCACACCTGACACCAAGGACAGATCACGATCTAGATCACCTGACACCAAGGACAGATGACGATCTAGATCAACTCACACCTCGGCCAGATCTATCACGATCTAAATCATCCACAGATCAACTACAGTAGTAGATCCTATAGCAGGAGTTAATTGATGCTGTACATGATCTGTATGTAAGGACTATATATCCATCCCTGGAAGCAGGTGCCAGATCGTGCAGATCGTACGGCTCCCACGCGGTAACATGAGCTAGACCGTACAGATCTTTGCGGAATATCCAAATCATCAAGTGGGAATCGATTATCTGCCCGACGTATGGAGAGCGTACTGTCAGCATGGATGTTTGGGACCGCGAGACTAGCAGCATAAAACGTAATCCCCTCAATCTAACCCTTTTACCACACTGCGAAAATGTGTCCGACACAATTCCAAGCAGTCTATCCCTGATGGGTAAGTGCAAGGGTTGGATCACGGTTAAGCAAGCAGGCACTGCAGACGCCAACAAGCCGTGAAAAGATAAGAACGCCCAAAAGAGAAAAAGAAAAAATACACTGTCCAAACAAAAAGGAGCCTCCCGATTGGTCCCATTGCACCGTTCGATCCCCCGCGGTCACTCTATAATCCCAGCACCTTAACTTCCCAACGACCGAAATGCACGCGTTGAATATTTTCCCATGAACAAAAAAAGGCAAACAAAAACCGGCATACTTCGCCTACAAAAGAAGCGGAAACCCCGAGAGAGTACTGACTTGTCACATAGGAAAAAGCTCACCCTCAAGCAAGCATACCATGGGAAAGAAAGCTCGCACCCGACACGCTCCGCCTACAAATGCAGCGGAAACCCAGAAGGCATTGCCCCATCATGGCATAGGCTGGTCCACCCTTGAGAAAACATAGGATAGGCTGGTCCACCCTTGAGAAAACATGGCATAGGTGAAGCCACCCTCTAGAAAGCATCGTAACATCGAATAGGCGAGACTATCCCCCACAAAAGGTTTTGCGACAGCGATCGCTTCCTTCGATTGGCCCAAGCAGCCCCAACATACAGTCCAGCCCGACCCAGTGCACCCTTACAACCGTCCCCCGTCGCTCCATCAACACCCCCTCGTCCCCCTCTCCCCTCCAAACACAAAAGGACAGATCACGGGCTAGATCTTCTAGATCCCATAGAGATCGTTGGTATCCTGGATAGATGGTCTACATCCTGCAATCGTCACAATGAGATGCTGTGCTAGAGACGCTTGATACAAATCCCATCCGGCAAATATGTCCGGAAGAGTCGTGTGCCACAGATATCACCCGGCAAATGTTGCCTAGATCGTGAAGATCTCATAGATCACGGATTCGTCTGCCCTGAAACAATGTAGATAATCGAACGCGGATCTCACTGGTCCGATGTGTGCACAAACCAAACGGAAAACTCGACTTCCCGGCAATGCATTCACCCACGCGACACAAACGCAGCCAGTCGTTTTTAACACGAGAAAAAACGCGACCAATAAAATCCAGCACAAGCAAAAAACACGGCCGTTTGTTTTAGGCACGAGCACGTAAAACGGTTACCTACCCCACCTAAAGCTCGCTCCAGACGTACAACAGCAACGGCACCAACACTATGATCGCCCGCTCCCGCCGTCCCTAGCCTGCATGCCCCATATTCTTTGTAGCTGTACGAAAAATAAACAGCAGGGTAACCATGCCAGGCCGCTATATGAGTTGCTACGTGTGTCCGTACATGTGCCGATACTTGCGCTCGCCACATGTGCCAATAGCTAAGCTACTTGCGCCGCTTATGCATGTCGCTACTTGTGCTGCTACGTGTGTCGCAAGCTTTGGCGGTACTCTTGCCGTTAAACGTGCTGCCGCCTGTGCCGCCAAATGCGCCGCGCCAGCTGCATATGCCGCAACGTATATCACTACTTGTGTCGGTACATACGCTGGAAAATGTGTCGCTAAATGCATCACAGCGTATACAACAGCATGTGTCGCTACATGTGCCGGTGCCTGAGCCACTGCATGCCGCCATATGAACCACTACGTCTGCAGCAACAGCGGGTTCCGCTACATGCGCCGCTGCATACGCCGCTACACGAGCCGCTCCACGTGCCGGTACACGCGGCGTTACATGTGCCGCTTCCTGTGCCGTTATACGAACCGTCACATAGACCGATCTGCGCAGTGCTGTTTCGATCGAGGTCGGCCCCCTTTAGGTTCTAGCCTGAGCCAGCACCGCCCCTAGGTCGTTGTAATCGACGCTGCGGCCCCTCTTGTGCCCCTTGAGGTACTTGACAATCTCGTCGTGGCCTTGCCTAGCAGCTCCCTCGGCCGCCGCTGGCGTGCACCCCTCCTGCCTGTTCTCGAAAAGCCACTTCACTACCTGCACCGGCAAACATAAAGAGCAGAGAAGAGGAGCACGACAAGGGACAACAAAAGCCAGCCGGATTTTAGCTCTCAGCGATGCAGGGATCAAGTTCAAGACAAGTCAAGACGGACGGCAGGCAGCGCCCTCGCGAAGTATTGAAAGCAGCCCCAGTACTACGTGTACGTGTGTAAAGCACAGCAGAGCAGTGAGTGGAGGGGGAAGGGCCAGGTGTTCCTCGCAGCCAGCCCTCTGCCCATGAAGCCCGGGGTTCTTCGTGGGGTCCATGCTGCCCGCGACCGTCATTTACTGTATAGGTACCGGTATGTTGCCCCAGTGTCCCACGTCCCACGTGGGGTAGCCCCCTAAGGGAAATAGGCGGAGGGGTCGGGGCGTCGTGACAGTAGCGCCCTCACGAACGAAAAAAAAAAGCACAATAGTACAAGACGGGAGAGATAAAGTAACACATAATTTTTTTATAATAGACTGGGGGGCGGCCTACAAGAAACACTGGATTTGAGCACATTTGAGCAAGGTTTGAAAAATACAAATTGTGCCACCAACCTTGCCCAGAGGCTACAATTAAGAGAGTGTACAGACTAAGCTAGAAAGTCGTATGCTACAATTAATAGAGTATACAGACTAAGCAATAAACTCATATGCGGCAATTAATAGAGCAGGCAGACTAAGGTGTAAAGTCGTATGGGGTGGTCGGTGTTGCATGCCCGGGTACAAAGCCAGTGGCCAATAGTTATTTTCTTTACATTTCACCAGAGTTTTGCCCCCCGTTTCAACTTGTGACACCCCCGGCATTTCAAGCCAAAACAGGGAAAGAAACTTGTACCTGGTGAGGTTTGGTTTAGCACTCCTACTGGGCTATTTCGTATCCCTCGGCCGTATAGACTAATAGTGTGAAAATCAGGAAAACAGCTCCAGGCTGTACTCCATAATCGACAAGGGGCGCGTTCTCCGTTAACTTCAGCTCAACGACTCCCCGAATCTATTTTCTTGTGTAAATCTCAGTGTGCCTTTCTTACTGTCTGCTTATTCTCTAACAGCAGCATCAACTAAACGTCCTGCACTATTACTGCATGCCGGGAAGAGACAACTCGGGGCCTCGTATTCCGCTGTAAGGGTAATGGCTCAGCGAGGGAGGGGTGAGGGGTAAGGACGACCAGAGGGAAAACACTTCAACTACCATGCCTGGAATCAAACTCCCCTCCGTCTCTACTCGCTGCAGTGTTTAATGTTTCCTGTCCTTTGCGGGCATCAAACTGGGGGTCTAGCATTTAAAAGCCCGAGCATGCCGTCACCTTCGTTAACCTTGAAGTCCCTCCAAATAATTTTCAAGGCGGGTACGAGTTACTGGCGGCTGTTCGACTTGATTCCTTTCAGCACCAGCACAGAAACACGTATCTCACTCTCGTGTAGTTCAATGTCGGTAGCTTGTCTCCAAAACGTCGGTGCCAATGTCCATGGGGCCGAGGGCTACTAATAGCAACACCACACCATCAACGCACCCTTCCGCCGCGCCTGTACCGCACATCTGCTTCTCATGCAATACTCGTACTGGCGAGCCTTGGGCTTACAAAAAGCCAAGCCTAGCCTCCGTGTGGCCTCCCCATGCACTATCAAAAGTTGTGCTCAAACCCCGCCTCACAACTCGAAGTACTTGCACTATCAAAATTTGTACTCAAGCCCTGCCTCACAACTCGAAGCAGTAGTCCACGGCCATTCCATGCAGCGACACCTCGCTCACGCCCATCCGCAGCGCAACAATACAGCAGGGCATCCACGAACGATCTCCGTCAATCACGCTCAGCGCACAACCGGCCGTGAGTGCTTCCTTGGCTTGCGCACCGCGCATCCACCGGATTAAAAAACTACTAAATCGCTACCGGTATCTGATACCAATAACTAGGTGTCCACTCCAACTCACAAGACAACACACAGACAAGTCCAAGTCCTACTTGTGGTGGACTACCTGAAGCATTCTTGTGTGAAGCATGAACTCGAAAGGGTTGGTCGGCATTGCTTGCGCGAGTACTTGAGGGGTGGCTAACCATGTTTTGTTTATTCTTCAAGACTTTTCATTCCCCGTTTTGAGCTATTAATAGCGACATCCCCAGGCAGGATTTGAAGCTATGACAACCACATCCCGAAGGGAAGGCGGGCAAGATTTCCCGGTAACTTGAGCGGTTGGCTAACTACGTTTCCCTTGGTTTCCAAGAGCTCTTTGTTCCCCCTTTCAACTTCAACTTGCGACACACCCGGGAGCGTTTCAAGCAAGCTACATACCCAAGGGGGAGCCGAACTAAGCAGCCGCTAACTACTTTGACTGGTCGGTGTTACTCGCGGTTACTTGCGCGGTGGGTATTGATATTTTTGATGGTTTCCAATTTGCGACGCCGAGATTCTCAACCAACCACCTTCCGAAGGGGGACCATTCAATACATGTAGCCACATGCAGCCAGATGCAGCCAGATGTACCAGGTAGCTATGCTGGTAATATAAAACTTGCCTCGGTATGTCCGTTGTGCGCAGCGAAGTCTACCGCTAGAGTGCTGCACCCCTCGCTGCGATGGTCGTGTAAGAATTTCAACACCTGATCACAACAGCAAACAGCAGAAACAACAAAAAGTAAAAAGGGCGTCAGCGGTTTGGCGTTTGTTAAGGAAACGGTCATATTAAATATGGTACGCAACAACAACAACAACAACAACAACAACAACAACAAAATTTCACACGTCGGGCAGATGATGTATGATGTATCCCCACCTGATGATCTACCAGATCTGTCAGGGAGGATCTGTACGGTGTAGCTCATATTACCGGGCGGGAGCCGTGCGATCTGCATCATCTAGCAACAGAATTCAGGATTTGATCTGTACTCAATTTTTACAGATGCTGCACGACATCTCAAAACGACCGATACAGGATCTACTGTAAATGATATACATGATACACAAGAAAGATGATCTAGATTGTGAAACTTTGGAGCTTACCTCTAGATGTCCGTGCCTGGAAGCCATGTCCATGGCACCACCAGTGCAGCCCTCTTGACGGTTTTCGTGCAGCCACCTAAGAACGTCAAGGTGTCCGTTCTTAGCCGCCTCGTCCATCGCCTCCGTCCTAAAGCAAGGTATTACAGCACATCCAGTACACCCAGAGCAATGAGTAAATCAATAGAGCCCGTACGATGGATGGGCAATACAGAATCGAGGAGAACGAGTGCTATGAGTGCTAGTCACAGGATAGTCACTGGATAGTCACTGGATAGTGAGTATGACTAGCTGTTCGTGGGTAGCCGCCTCGTCCATCGCCTCCGTCTTCAAGTAAAGTATGACAGTCGAACCAGTGCAACCAGTGCAATCAGGTTAACGACTAGAATCAGAAAGTACGGCGGGTATTAATAGGATAGATGGGCAACATAGACTTGTGTAAAATGAGTAATATGAGTAGAATGAGTGGGTAGAATGAGTATGACAAACTGTACGAGTAGCCGCCGGGTCCATCGCTGCCGTGCAAAAGTATAATGAGTATAGCAGTACACAACCAGTTCAATGAGCACTGTGGCAAGTGAGCAGGATGGGCAATACAGAACCAGTATAATGAGTACCAAGAGCACGATGAGTGGGTAGAATGAGTACGACTAGGTGTCCGTGAGTAGCCGCGTGGTCCATCGTCCTGCAATAAGAAATAACCAGCACAACATCATCTTGACATCACCTTGACATCATCTTGAGTACATGTTGAGTACATGGCTACCCTTCGGGACGTGGTTGCCTTCAAATCCGTGGAGCGTCGCTACTAATAGTGACAGTAATAGTAATAGTATACAGAGGGTACCAGGTAGATAAAAGACTGTTGAACACAAAAGAAAAACAAAGAGCCACTGCGCAAGCAACCGAGCAAGCAACAATCAGCAGCAGCACCACAAACGAGTTTATTGGCGATTATTATTTAACATACTATAACATTATACTATCCAAACTTACAGCAGAATTGTATTCTTACCATGTATTATTGTTACTATTATTACAAGTAGTTTTCATCCCTCTTTGCTGCTGTGGCGCAGCCACGTCAGCATCTTTAACGTCCGTTGGCACTACAGCAGTTGTATTACCGGTACTCTAGACTAGTCTAAAAGAAGCAGCGGTACATGCATAAGCGCTTGTACTACCTACAAATAAAACATCGTATTCTGCTCACATATACTTCGAAGTACAAACCATTGCTATGTTCATGTATGGTACCAAGTGCCGATGGTATGCGAGTGCAGCAGTAGCACAGCAGTAGCAGTATCATCGTATTAGCTGTCTCACGTGCATCCCTCTTTGCGGTTCTCGTGCAGCCACATAACGACGTCGAGATGCCCGTTCGCCGCGGCAAGGTCCATGGCCTGGCTCGACACCTCTTTCACCTGGCCGCTCTTCAGAAGCTCCAGGTGCCCATTCTGAGCTGCTACGTCACCGTCCCTACAAACAAACGAACAAACAAACAAGCAAACAAACGAACAAGCAAACGAACAAACAAACGAAAATAATATGTACGAGAATATGATAGACAATTATTAACGCGGTGTACTCGCTCCATTTGGAGTCAACAGCGGGTACACAATGGAAGCAAGTCGAAAGCACACCCAAAGAGCCAGGCGATTGGCCAAAATCACATCGCCTATACCCGTTTCTGGCGGATAACGACCCGGGCACAACAACCACGTCACCGTTCCTTACATGAGGAACAAAAAAACGCGTCTACCCAGGTCACAAGTCACATAAAAAAAGGCAAGGAAATCGAGGAGGGTGCTCGTGTTAATTATTAACATGGAACAAGAAAGAGAAGCCAGTTTAGGCAAACACTTCATGTTTTGGGTCGGGCGCAACTTCAATCAGGGGGGCGGCGATGTGTGCCGTTAAATACCTGACATTGTTGTTATTCAAACAACAATGTCTGGTGAACACTTACCTGGTATCATGCGAAGGAACGGCGAATTTACGGCTATGCTTCTACAGCTGTACCATCAAGAGTAAAAGTATCTTACATTAAACATGTAGTCAACAGTTGCTGTACTCGCACGAAACATATCAACATGCCGTAAAACAGGAGCGAAAGTTGACAGTCGGTTGCACTTGGTAACTGCCCACCGAACGGAACTGGCCAACGAAGCCTGCCCGAGGTCCCTGACTCAAAACGTAACTGTCAAATTCAAGCGGAAGTTGAAGTTGGGATTGAAGCCGGTGCTTTGAAGATGCGACTAGGACTGTGTTCGACGTAAGGATTGGGGTTGGAGTTGGCATGTTAGACATGAGGTTGGGGTTGGTTTCATATCGACGTTGATGTTGGGGAATGCGTTACGGTTAGGATTGAGTCGGGGTTGGGGTTGGGGAGGCTAGAGTTGGGGCTGGAGTCGGGGTTGGGGAGGTTGAAGTTGAGGTTGGGGTTGCAGTTCGGGCTGAGATTAGGGGGTGGTGTTGAGGTTGGGTAGGGGCCACGATGGGGTTGCGGGTGGTTTGAGGTTGAAGTCGAGCTGAGGGTTCACCTTGAGAATGAGCTTGAGGTTGGTCTGAGGTTCAACTTGAGGTCGAGGTTGGGGTTTGGGGATGGGAGTAGCGTTAGAATGGGCGTTTTGATTGTGGATGGGGTTGAGGTTGGGGAGGGCAACATTTGAGGGTGAGGATGGAGTCGGGGCTGGGGTTGAGCTTGGGCTCGGGAGTGAGCTTGGTTTGAGGTTGAAATTGAACTTGAAGTTGGCGTTGAGGTTTGCGTCGGCACTGGGGTTAGGGTTGGTGTGAGGTTGAGGTTGAGGTTGGGGTTGTGGATGGGGTTTTGAGGTTGAGGATGGGTCTAGAGTTGGGGTTGGTTTCAAGTTGAAGTAGCGATCGAGGTTGGGGTTGGGGTTAGGGTTGAAGGGTTTGAGTGTTGTGAAAACGGTGTGTTTAGTACGGTATCTATCACGGGGTACCCGGATACCAAAGCTGGCGATTTTTGCCTTACTCGGATAGGTAACCAGATACCTTCCAGAGTACACGCTGTTGATTCGTGCCATGAACTACACTCTTGTAATGTCTGTTGCCAAAAACACAACAAACTACAGTCTGGCATGCTGTCAGGCGAGGTGCCGCAAGGTGACGCGAGGCGAGTGAGTAACATGCGGGTCACGGCTCAACCATGGCAGAATCACAGGAAATCTACAACGGTCGAAGCCCGTCGAAGTACACGCGGTTGATTCGTGCCATGAACTACACTCTTGTAATGTTTGTTGCCAAAAACACAACAAACTACAGTCTGGCATGCTGTCAGGCGAGGTGCCGCAAGGTGACGCGAGGCGAGTGAGTAAAATGCGGGTCACGGTTCAACCATGGCAGAATCACAGGAAATCTACAACGGTCGAAGCCCGTTAATGCTGTAACATATAGTGCGGATCCTCAGTTTAGTGCTTTAGTGCGGTGAAAATCGCTACCAGGTATACACGCAGCTTGCAAAGATGAGCATCGACCGGAAAAATGTCGAAAACACAGCTGACGTATATATAATAATGTTGATAGACAAAATCGCTAGTTGCGACCTCGCCCAACAGAGCGCCGCAATATGATATATCGGGGCAGTTCGAAACATACGAGCACGTACCAGGCACAGTCTTGGTTTCCCATTAGTGCGGTGCTTTGCCAGATGACAAATACCGGAACTAAAGTGGCACCCCGCACTATCACGGGTTCATGGAGTGCTCTCTACAGCAGGATGAGATCGTGACAAGCGACTTTTACCGCACTAAACTGGGCCCGCGCACTACAGGGTACCGCCTTAACGCGGGACCGCGACTGCTGCATACTGCCAAGCTTGCCACTGAACAGCTTCTCGCCACCTTCACGCAACACGCACACTATGACAACAAAAAAAGGCGGGAGATAAATCCTCCAAAACCCTTCCGTCTCCAGTCCCCCGCCTCACAATAGCAGCAGTATCGTACAGTAGTACACACTGCTGTACCCTCACAATAGCAGCAGTATCGTACAGTAGTAGGTCATCATCAGACGCCCACCACTTTCCTGCACTCCGGTGCATACGCTCTGCTTTTGCACTACCCGCCGAGTCCTTATCTCTCCTGAATGACAGCACAGCTCGTTTCCACCAAAATCGCTCTCCCACACTCCTATGCATCCCCCAACAAATAGTCCTTCCCAACACGAGTATATCAACATCCCTTCCCGCTCCACAACTCCCGATTTCTTGCACTCAACCCTACGATATAACAAGACGACGATAACCCTGCGATAAGCATATGAGTCGCTCGCTTGTGTGTTCCCTAGCCTATTCGGCGGATTGAGAAGATTGGGACGGTTGGGACGGGGAAAACGAGGCACCTTACGGTAGAAGTCGACCAATTTTTCTCGAGTGCTGTCACTTGCAGCTTGAGGAGCTCTATACAAGTAGCTCACCCAAAAAAAAATCCAAGAGAAAAAAAAACATGGCCCAGGTATACCAGAAAGACCGAAAAATTCCGACGAATTGGGGTTATGGAGGGTTAAGCCCTTTAGAGACCCAAAAATCTCTCCCTATACTAACTGTTAGTAAATTTGTCAAAAAAAGGGGTTTCCAGTAGTAAAGGCGTTAAGGGGCCCAACCCGACATGCAGGAAACGTTTCGGCCAAAAAGCGCCAAAAAGCGATATGCCGCTGTTGTAGCACACTCTAAACAACCAACAAAAAAAGTTATACGGCGACACGGCGACAAGCCTGCCAGCGATCAGCACCTAATCTGGGCAAGCTTTCAAACCCCATCGTCACACCATCGTCACACCATCGAGTCACACCATCAAGTCACACCATCAAGTCACACCATCAAGTCACACCATCAAGTCACACCATCAAGTCACACCGTCGTCACACCGTCGTCAAACCGTCGTCACACCATCGTCACACCAAGCTCGAGCAGCCTTGGGCATAGGCTATCACATACCACCCGGTCCCAAAATATAAGAGCCGTTGGCGTGTACCAGGTATAAAAATAATAACCTCAACGGTCCGTGCATTCTCGGACATAATGACCCAATGGTAAGGGCTCGCCCCTGAGAACAATTTCTAAAACCAAGTTTCTCACTGGCTTATATGTTATCGTTCACCCAAGTGAGCCAGTCTGGCGGTATCACTGACTTATATATTACTCGGGGTCCTAAAGTGAACACGATTGATCACGTTTAGTCTATCCATAGGTCGAAACCTGCCACTGCCACACAAGGCACCTTGCTTGGACTGCTGCGTCGGGGGATGGCAAAACGCAACTTCATATATACAAAACCCTATTTTGATAACATGGCAGCATGACAGTATCATCTGTTTTGAGCGGGGAAAGGCGTGGACAACAAAGGACAATCGCTGGGGCTGCGAGTCGGCAGGCTATACCATTACTAATAACGGCATCTAGACTTGAGCAAAAAAACGCCTTCGATGGTCTGTGTACCTTGCCGTGTTACTTGCGCGGTGGATAAGTTTTTCACCGTAGTTTTGAAGAGGTTTGTTTTCGTTTTTCCCTCAATTTTCAAGCGAGCCACATCCCGAAGGGGAAGCTTGCGCTACTAACAGCACACCTACTAATAGTAAACTAACATTATACTAACATTATACTAACAGTATACTAACAGCATACTAATAGCATACTAATAGCGTACTAGCAACATACAAAGAGTGTACTAACAGCATACCGCCGACCAGACACTAACTGCCTAGCCTAGGCTAAGCTAGGCATTACAGACTTAGCTGCGGCCGGAAACTTGCGTATTTCTACGTGTATGCATCTGACTGTCGAGTCAGCGACTCGACGTGTGGTGTTTACCAGGCAATCGAAGACGACTACGCCATTTAGTTGTCAATTGTTCCGCGTCATATCCAGCCAACCCACCGTCAGGTAACGACAACAGGATCGACCACGAGCATAGCAATCACCCAAACATGTCTAGTGATCGGAGCTGCACCCGAAGTGCAGCGTGGGGGGGGGGGGGGGGGGGGGGGGGGGATGCACGATACGAGCGCAGCCTGCGACTCGGACTGCCGCGCACTCTTCCTCCATAGATGACACCACCACACCAATACACCACCCCAGCTACCGTGTTACAGGTCGGCATGCCTGGGGCCTAAACGGCTCACGAGCAACAGACGCTTTGACACGATAAAACCATGCGTAGTACTAATTCACTTGCCCACCATTTACGCGCGCCAAACGGGCCACTCGAGTACAACGGAACTACAAATGACGAACCCCCACCCAGTAGGTTGTCAAACCGAAGCAAGCTGACGTCACTGTTGTAAATCGCCAAGTATACTTGGAGGTGTAGGCTATTAATGGGCTATTAATAGGCCATTAATAGGCTATTAATAGGCTATTACTAGGCTATTAATACAGTCATCCCACGGCACGGATTTCACGTTTCACTCTTCACTTTTCGGCCCAAACGAAGGTTTCTTACCTTCTGATAATCATGCCGGTTGGATTTCTCAACCAAGAAACTCGGGGTTCTCTCCTCTAGCTCTCGTACGTTTACGAGCATATCTGTTTTAGGGCTATCAATAGCGTATAGCAGTGTTTGGTCGGATTGCCCGAACGAGTGCCTTCCTTCGCAGTCATGCTTCGGGTGATATATGAGCTCCTAGCCCATGTTAAAAGACCAGAAACTTCTTAAAAACCCTTCTGCAGCGCTACCGTGGGCTACCGTGGGGTGACTCTGTGCGCTAAGTCCTAAGACCGAATACCTGCTAACCATGTATCCGTCGGTGCGCGCAACGATAACACGATACCACGATAACACGATACCACGATAACACGATAACACGATAACACGATAACACGATAACACGACAACACGATAACACGATAACACGACAACACGATACCACGATACCACGATACCACGATAACACGATAACAGCAGTGGTTTGCCTTCGTTTTCTTCGGCTCCTCACACCAATTTCACTCACCAATGCCACTCACCAATTTCACTCACCAATTTCACCCACCAATTTCACCCACCAATTTCACGAATTTCACTCACCAGAGGAAGTCGACACATTTCCACATATACCGATTCCAAAGCTAAACCATCTAACCGTGACCTGACACGAAAGTGCAGCCCCGATGAAGAAACCCCATGGCCTATTGCAGCAGCCATTACGACACGTCTCGATTATTATCTAAAGATAAAGTATGGAAATCGGGGAATATTTTTATGGATGACTCCACACATCGGGGGATATTTTGATACATTACTTCTCTCTAACATCGGGGAATATTTTTTATACGTACATGACTTCCAACATTATTGTGGTCGACCAAAATCTTCAACAAAAAAAAGTCGGACTATTTCCGGACAATGTTGTCCGAGATATGTCCGAGATATGTACGAGATATGTACGAGATATGTACGAGATATGTACGAGATATGTACGAGATATGTACGAGATATGTACGAGATATGTCCGAGATATGTACGAGATATGTACGAGATATGTACGAGATATGTACGAGATATGTACGAGATATGTACGAGATATGTACGAGATATGTACGAGATATGTACGAGATATGTACGAGATATGTACGAGATATGTACGAGATATGTACGAGATATGTACGAGATATGTACGAGATATGTACGAGATATGTACGAGATATGTACGAGATATGTACGAGATATGTACGAGATATGTACGAGATATGTACGAGATATGTACGAGATATGTACGAGATATGTCCGAGATATGTCCGAGATATGTACGAGATATGTACGAGATATGTACGAGATATGTACGAGGTATGTACGAGGTATGTGCGGGGTTAGGGTAAGGTTGAGGGTTGGGGTTAGGGTTTTAAAGTGGTGTATTCGGCAGTTTGTTAATATTCCGCTTGTCTTAGTGCCGGAGCACACGTGGGCCACATGAAGAAAAATCCCCGATTTCCGTACTTTATCGTAGATAATAATCCAGAAGACTGGTAATGGCGCCTCGGCCATTGACAGGTAAACAACAAATGGTCCAAAATAATCCGTCAGACTTTGCTGTCCTCCTCGAAAACGGGTTTTATAGTTTCCGTGCACATATTGATTCAACATTATCCTGTTGGCCCTGGTACAAGCTAGTTCCAAGGGGAGTCGCCGACCAACAGCATACCCTTAACGAGGACACACAAGCGGTAATACGCGCGATCGGAATATCACATACGGCTGGCAAACATGAGTTTCCACGAAATCTTCGATCTCACAGGTGGAGTGTATTTTCGGTTTTACGAAGCAACCCAACAACAACAACATTATACGAGGTGTACAGGTCATATGAGGTGCTCATGTCTTGAGGTATACCAAGTACCACTTTTTGACTATTCTGTAGTTTCTAAAAATGACGGGGCTCCTCAAACCCAAAATGGTCGGAAAAAAAGTAATTCTTGGTCTGCGACACGACCCATTGAACTATTTGTACCTGGTATATCCAAGTTTACATGGGCCATGGGATGGTTTGTTCATCACGACATCACGACATCACGAAAGCACTTTACACTTTTACTTCGCTTATCGTAGTTTTGCCAAAATCGGTTTTTGGGTGAGGTATACCAACAATTGTTTTATCAAGCCACCACCCTTATGAGCCAAAGTAATGGTTGGTGATACTAATCGTGATGCTAATTGTGCACGTCACGCTCTACCGTGGCATGCGATATTATACTACATATGTTATAAATACATATACTAGATATACTAGATATCGGGCAATTCATAGACTGTAGGAAACAGTCCATCCAACAATTGCTACCCGATATAATACTATTAATACTATTAATACCATCAATACTACCGTATCGTAGCAAGCGAGAGACACGTGCCATGACCCGTGCGAGAGATCAAGCGAGAGCCAAGCCTTTGGGCGAATTGATCGCGACAAGGCAAGTCTCCGCCTCGATTCACCCTGTGTTATTGTCGCCACATATTATAAAAAATGAAAATGGACTCCAGCTGTGAGATCGAATACTTTGTCGAAACACATCTTTGCAAGCTGTGTGATACTCCGATCGCGCGTTTTACGGGCTGTGTGTCCTCATTAAGGATATAGGTCGGCGACTCCCCTTGCAGCCACATATTGCACAACACGGCACGATAGATAACGTATCATAGTATCAACTAGGTCTTCGTCCAGCAACAGTTGTGTGGATGGATGTTCTTATCAACATTTCCCACGATCGCCTTACGATACCAGTTCATTGAGACAAAGCCATAGATAGCCGTCTCTTCTTATAGTACGACTAATTGTGGAGGGGTGTTTGCTAAGATCGCATCGGGATGTCATCGGTACGGTATCTTGCCGACCCGGGGCTCACACCAACATGAAAAGCGGAACAGAGCAGTTTCAATCCTGGCGCACTCGGGAGGGGGAGGGGTGGAGCACAACGACATATTATCACGGTATTTATGTTGTGGAGTTGGTTGTTGTTGGCTCCGACTTTGTAAAACATAACCTTAACGTTAACGTTGACGTTAACCTTGACATTTACCTTGACGTTAGCCTTGACATTAACCTTGACGTTAACCTTGACATTAACCTTGGCATTAACCTTGACATTGACCTTGATATTAACCTTGATATTAACCTTGACATTGACCTAACCTTGACATTAACCTTGAGGTTAACCCCAGTACGCAAAACAACCACCTGCCAAACGGGAGGGCTTGAAAACTGACCCCAACACTCCGCGCGACCAGAGGGGAAAGCCTAGAGAAACAAGTAGCACGTGGGCTGTGCTGTAGTGGCGTCAGCGCGACGCACAGGTGGACCCAAACCGCGCTTCTGGCACAAATATCCTGGTGACCTGGTGACCCTGGCAGCATGTACATTAGAGGAGTCGTTGAGCTAGATCCTGCAAAAGGAATACATGCGCAAAAACGTGCGGTAGGAGCATCTCCCAGCTTGCAAAGATGAGTTTCGACCGCATAATAGGTCGAACTCACAGCTGAGGTATATATTTGAAACATCTTGATTGAAAAAGGTACGAGTAGAAGGTAGAAGGCGCGTGTCGTGCAACTTGTAGCGTATAATATTAAAAGGGTGTAACGTATAATACTCCTTGAGTGATACCCTCCCTTAGCCCCTTAGCAGCCCGACGTTGCTAGGTATGGCCGGCGCTGCAATCGTATAATCGCACTATCGTATAATCGTGCAATGATCAGCTACCTTCACCTCCCGTTGAAGTCCCTGACCCTAGCCCTAACCCTAACCCTAACCCTAAGGCATCCATGGCTATTGCCTGGCACCTCCTACCAGTACACAGTAGCGTACCAAGCAACCAAGTAATGTCCCAGGCATCCGTTATGGCGGTTGGCGACGTCGATATTCCATAGCATACTCGATATTCCATAGCATACTCGATATTCCATAGCATACTCGTAGAGATGAGAGTTCAGCGGCGGGTACTGTTTGGGTCATTGAATATTTTTATTAACGAGTAAAAACACAGTACAGCATGATACAGCTGTGATTCGAGGATCTCGCCGAAGAAGGTCTTTGCAAGCTGTGTGTGACGTGTGATACCCCGGGTGCGCGTGACACCGGGGCGTGAACGTCCTTACTGAGGATAAAGGTTGGCGACTTGCCTTAGCGAAGGCGCTAAGTCTTAAACGCCTTTACAGCTTGAAACTCAGTTTTGGGGACAAAAGTACTTGGAAATAATATAGGGAAGGCTGTTCGGGCCCCAACGGGGCTCATCGACCTGTGCAACAACAACAACAACAACAACAACAACAACAACAACAACAACAACCACAACAACAACAACAACCACAACAACCACAACAACCACAACAACCACAACAACCTCAACAACCACAACAACCTCAACAACCACAACAACCACAACAACCTCAACAACAACAACAACAACAACAACAACAACAACAACAACAGCAAATCGACTTATAAATTCGTCGGACTCACAGCTGACGTCGTTAGAATGAATATATTAACCTATATATTATGAAAATGAAAATACACTCCAGCTGTGAGATCGAATATTTTGTCGAAACTCATTTTTGCAAGCTGTGTGTGATACTCCCATCGCGCGAATTACGGGTTGTGTGTCCTCATTAAGGATATAGGTCGGCGACTCCCCTTGCAACTACAGTGTAGCTATCAGGGTCAACAGGGTGGTGCTAGGAGGTCTGTGCGCGGAAACTATAAAACTCGTTTCTGAGGGGGACAAAATCTGACAGCTGTGGAAGGAAATGCATCAGTTTATCAAGTGAATCCTGTAAGTCGAATATCCGGTGAGGGGAGGGCGGAGTTTTTATGGGCGTAGGGGTCTGATTTTGATCAAAAGGGGGGCGGGAAGGGGGAGGGACAGGTGGGGGAGCTCAATTTGTGCGTGGAAACTATATATCCTTCTTGTGGGGGAGGGGGGGGGTTAGGTCGCATAGATGTAGGGGTTTGCTGTACGCTTGGTGCTAGGTCTAGGGCAATGGTGCGGGTGGTGGGGAAGGAGGGGGCGTAGGGGGCGGGGGGGGGTGGGAATTGCAACAGCGGCATGGACGGCTCTAAAAAGATAATGAAGAGATTTTCAGGGCGTGGAAGTGTTTATTACTCTGGCGGATTTCGATATGAGGTGAGGCGTATGGGGAAGAGAGAGCGAGGAAAAAAAAAAAGGGAGGGGGGGGGGGGGGGGGCGAGGGTTTTCACGAGGTGTAGGTCACATGTAATACTAAAATACTAGCAACTGAGTTAAATCGACACACGACGCGTATGAAAATACGTGGAAGTGTGGTAAGCTAAAGCTTTATTTTTCCCCATCCGCCGGAGGATAAAGAAAAAAAAAAAAAAAAACTAAAATACACTCCAGCTATGAGATCAAGGATATATAGGCGCTTTGATGGGGACAAAACTTGACGGCTGTGGAATGGACCAGCTGATAGTATACCTGGTACTTCCAAGTACAGAGTTAACCCCTTCAGAGCCCCCAAACCCCTCCCTATACTAAATCCAAGTAATTCTATCCCTAAAAACGGGTTTCCAGTTGTAAAGGGGTTAAGCAGTCTTGCAAGGATCCCCCACGGAGACAGAGTGACGCAAGGATCATCATTTTCATACAGCATATACCTCGTACGACTTAGTGGAACAAGCGTAGGATACACACACATGGTTGGTAGTGCGTAGAGTGGTAGGCTTGGAAAAATATTTGGGTGTATCGATATTGGCGGTATAGACGACGGAGGCAGCAGCATCGCGTATGCGCGCGAAAACACATGTTAAGGTATAAGTGGGGTATTAGTCCGTTTGACCACTTGCAATAGGTTAACCAATAGCTACCCAAACTAAGCCTTATAACACTCTCCCCCCCTTAAACGGCGGGGTAACAGGTCGGCCGGATACACGGGCGGACCTGTCAATATCCACGCGGTTTCATTTCCTGGGTATACCGGGGAGAGTATTTTTCAAGTTCGACGCGGGGAAAGTCTGAAAAGTTTAATATTGTGGATGGTGGGATTTGAACCCACGATCCAAAAAACTCATGGTCTGTCGACGACGCCATTTGTTGAGGTATTAGTGGGGTATTAGTCCGTTTGACCACTTGCAAAAGGTTAACCGAGAGCTTACCCTACCCAAACTAAGCCTTCTAACACACAGTCTCAAACCAAAAATTTCGGGCAAAAATCATGAAAAATGCTCGATCGACAGCACAAAGCAGGTTTGCTGAGCCCAACATCAGCAGCAGGGTATGTAAGAGAGAGCAACACAACAACAGCAAGACAGCAGCAGAGCAGCAGGGGCGGCGGCGGTGACGCGACTTTGGAGGCAGCCGCAGGGTGTGGTGTCTATCATGTACCTGGAATGTACGTGTGACACAAATAATAAAAAAAGTCAACTATTTAGCAAGACAGGGCACTCCAGTGTTTGCGACAAAAAAATGTAAACCAATTTTGTCCATCGGACTTGACAAGGCTACATTCGTTCCGGCGTCCATGATTTGACTGTGTTTGCGAGATACACAACAAATAAAAACGCAAAATTCATCGAAAGCGAAAAATACCATCCTGTAGCTGACCCACAGAGAAGGCCGTCTGTATACGCAGGCCATGTAAATAAACATGTAACATGTAACATGTAACATGTACCTGGTAGGATTAAGCATGGCAAACATGAAATGCTGTGTTAAGAATCCAAGCACGGCATCGCTGAGCACAACGAACACAGCAGCATCCTTCAGGAGCACGCGAAGGAGAGAGTGGGAGCAGCAGCAGCAGCAGAGGCAGCAGCAGAAGCAGAAGCAGCAGCAGCAAAAGCAGCGGCAAGCGGCGGCGGGGGCAGAGGCGGCAATGGCCCAGCAAGGAAGAGCGGCACAGCAGCAGTAGTGGTAGCAGTGGTATCAGTTGTGGTAACACTGTGCGATCACCACCAACAACAGACAGCCAACTGCTTTTTTTTTGTGGACACACGAAGGAGACACCAACAGCAGCAAGCAGCAGCAGCGGCGGCGGGGGTGCGGTGGCGCTGGCGACGGCGTTGGAAGGTTCGGCGACAATCTTGCGGTGTGTAACTGCGGTATGGTTGCGCAAAAGTCAGCGGCGAATACAACATCACAGCAGCAGCAACAGCAGCAGCAACAGCAGCTGGTAAGCTGTGTTCAAATCCGCTGACGTTGCGATGGGCAGCAGCTGGAAAATAGCGAAGGGAAGAAGCTGAAACATTTGCAGTCTACAGCCAAAATGAACGAAAGGTCCAACAGCAATTCAATTTCGAAAGTCTGTACCGGCCAAATGGCGAAAGGCAGACACAAACGTCGGTATAAAGGCGTGTCTTGACTGCTCAAATCGACCTCGTTGGAACGGTTGGAATGGAACGAGGCGGTTCGCATTCGTTCGTTCCATTCCCACCTGTTGGTGTCCGAAGTGAAGCTAATACACTTGCAGTCTACAGCCAAAATGAACGAAACGTCCAACAGCATTTCAATTTCGAAAGTCTGTACCGGCCAAATGGCGAAAGGCAGACACAAACGTCGGTATAAAGGCGTGTCTTAACTGCTCAAGTCGACCTCGTTGGAACGGTTGGAATGGAACGAGGCTGTTCGCATTCGTTCGTTCCATTCCAACCTGTTGGTGTCCGATGTGAAGTGGTGAAGTGGTGAATTAGGGGCAACCGGCCCGAACAGGCAACAGCTCAAGTGACTTTTGCGGCGGGACGTTGCAGCTCGACTATAGGGCAAGGGTACGGTAACGTGGGCAACGAGTGCTCCTGACACAGACAACAGCTTTACACGCAGTTATACCGCAAAGCAAGCCTCACACAAGGCGGTGTTAGTTAGCCATCCAAGCGGCACCCTCGGGACAATCTACAAGTTGTTATATTGCCGTCGAGGCTGGAAGAGGACTACCGAAGCTTCTACGAACATCGGTGCCACACTTTGGCCAGAAAGTATAACGCCAGAGCTTTGTTCGCAACCCGATATTTTTCCTCGTGAGCCTCCTGGTCAGGCCATGGCGGAATAGCGTCGATTCTGCCGCGGGCGAGCCCTACGGCGTCCATATAAGCTCCACACCGTGAGTCTTAAGCCGCCCCATGGGCACCCGTGCCCTCGCGGCCTCCAGCGTATGAAGCACAACTCCGAGCACCAATCAGTTGGGGCGAAAATCTCTTCCAATATATGGGATGTTCGGGTTTTTTGTACAAGATTAACTACTCTAGGACCTCTTTCTCTTTCCAAAACTTCGCGGCCAGGGTGGGAACGCTAGGAATCAATTCGATTCGATAACCAATCGGCAGCAAGCACAATATTATTCCGTTCCAGATTCCAAGCGTTCCTACGTATGCCTTTACGTGGGAGTCAAGACACACCCTAAGGGTGCGTACAAACGGAGCCGACTTGGAACCAAAAAACAGAATCGAAGCTGAGATAGGAAGACAAACTCTTTTGTTTTGGCTTACTATCCACACCGAAGCCCCAAGAGCCCGACGAATTCTTTTTTGGGGTTTCGTTTCTCGATAATTTTAATTGTTACGGGATTACTATTTTCGACAAAAAAAAAGCCAAAAGCAAATGGACCAAAAAATGACCACCGGCATCCAAGCGACCACCGACACCACGCCGACAGCAGCAGCTACCAACGCCACGTAAACAAAACACACAGAACACAAGAGAGCAGATAATACATGAACAACACGCCGCTGGTGACAGCTAAAGCAGCTCTCATCACCGCACCCAAAACTGTGGCCCCTGGCGTCGTCCCTGGTCGAATTGAATGCTGCTGTACAACCCAAAGTCGTGTGTTCTGTGTTCTAGCAAACGAGTACGGTATGCTTTTTGGTCAGCACCTGTACTTCATCTAGCTTTCATCTCGCTGCTCAAGACACCGGTGCCCTTGAAGCAGCAGGGTATGGTCCGCAATCGTGCGCGCGCTCCACTCTTCTTCAGGGCTGGGCGCCGCCTCTTGCTCTACCGCAGCTGGACTGTGCATCAGTGCTGCCCCCCCACCTCGACCATTGCCTCTTATGTTTCGTTTTTGATATTTGCTTCTGTTTCAGGTGATTGCTGCATTTGGGCACCTTCTTACTTGTGTTTCCCCCCAAAACATCAAGGTCTGATCGATTTTCAGGTCTCGTTTTTAGGGTCTGCAATAAGGTGTTGTTTTCCCCGTTTGTACGGGCCCAGATTGTGGTTTTTACCGGTCCGTACTCAGATACCAGGTTGTTGTTGTTCTCACATTAACTCGCATAATCAAGTCCGTGGTCACAGGACAGGCTCCAGTCACTCTGGAGCTGAGGAATACCCCAGGGAAAAGACACACACACCAGGTATGAGCGTGTGGCGCTTATTCGTTTACGGTACGATAGGATGGGGCGCACAGCCGCATGGGGCATGCCCCTGGGATCAGGCAATGATCATCAAGATCATCAAGATCATCAAGATCATCTGTGGATGGTAGAGCACGGTCATCTGACCGTCATTATATTATTTGGCGACCAAGTCGGAATTGTCAGGTGCTCCTGCTGCGCACGAAGAACTTGAAGCCAGCACGTCCACTGCCTGCCTGTGATATGTCTGCACTGGTATATACCCTGTTGACCCTGATAGCTACACTGTAGTTGCAAGGGGAGTCGCCGACCTATATCCTATATGAGGACACACAACCCGTGATACGCGCGATCGGAGTATCACACACAGCTTGCAAAAATGAGTTTCGACAAAATATTCGATCTCACAGCTGGAGTGTATTTTAATTTTTATAATATATGTGGAAGATCTTTAGTGAGTGCGAACTATTCATGGTGACGAATGATGCCGCTACCCGCGGTACTACCACGTACAAGACCAAACGTACTGCAACGTACCCACGCGAACACTACAGGTGTGCTGCTGTACATATACTGCTGTACAAATCAATTGTTTGCAGGTTGTTTGGAATTACTGGGAGTTAAGGGCACCAGAGGGGCGTGTATATTATACTAACAGTAGTGTACTCGTAGATCCATGGTGCACCAGGTGCGCATACAAATAACTGACGTCCTTGAAAATTAGCTCGTATAAAATACAACTGCTGTTGTCTGCACCGTACGAGGTACCATGGGTATGTCGGCGAGAATGACATCACGAGCGAGATTTGGCGGTACAACAGCAGTATCGTTCTCACATCAACTCGCATAATCAAGTCGGTGGTCACAGGACAGGCTCCAGTCACTCTGGAGCTGAGGGATACCCCCGAGGAAAAAATACACAAACCAAAGATGGTACACGCATATATCACAGCTGACGCGATGCATGCCTCCACCAGAAACATATAAAAGTGAAATCGGGAGTCATATCGGGCATCAACATAAACATCAACATAACAAACGTACACTATCTGTTGCACTAGACTATCAATAGTCTATTTCTGTTGACTTCGCCTATCCAAGATTAACACGACTCCAAACCAACTGCGGCCCAACACCAACACCAACACCAACACCATCGCCATGCACCATGCAACAACGGACACACTCAAGCACGATGCGCAGCGTAGCACACCCGGCAACCTAAAGCCTCGTACATAGCCTCCTTGGCACTTGGAGTATCCGAGCGCATAACATACCCATCAAACTAACTGCGGCCTAACAGCACCACCATCGTCACCGCCACCACCACGCAGGAACAAACACGAACCCTCGTACATCGTTACACGCGAGGCGCAGCGTACCACACTAGGCATCAATTAAAAGCCTAGCCCATCGCATATGCTGTTGTTCACCTTCATCGTAATCTACCAAGCACCCCATCCCCACCACCACGACCATGTGGGTTACCACGTACCAGGCATGTGTTGTGTTTCTTCGCGCGTAACTCTTTCATCAAAGCAAGATCATTGGCAGTCAGACGAGAACAGAGCGCAGCTCCGAAAGCAGGCACACTGCGTAAAACTCCGCGACGTGGGCAGAAAATGCTATTTTCCCAAAATCGGATTTTTTCTGTTGTTTTCAGGTCGGCCTTTCTTCTGTCAGCTTTAGCCCGACAGCCTTTGACATCCACGCACTACTCTGGCCAAACACAAGCAAAGCACGACCCCTCGCATGCTACCCCTTCTGCCCATATCCCCAGGCTCACATGAATTCCCTTGCTGGTAGACCGTCCTGAAAGCAGAAGATAACCGGCGCAAGGTCTTGCGCGTAGCCCTCTAGCCTTCTGCACGGCAGCCGCTGCTCACCTATCTTGGTGGTGGTGTTTGCGGCTGCTGGGTTCCAAGAGTTATCCGAGGCGATTCTCCGGGTTATAAACAGATGCCTCTCTTGCATCTACAGCCGGGTTTGGAAAGCGGGCTGCGCAGCTGCGGCTGTGCTCTCTCGGTGCTCTGCTCGTAGAGTTGCGGAGTGTTAGTTGATGTGTGTTTCCGGTGTTTCTGGGCTTGGTTCTGGAAAACAAAACCCAAAACATCTCCCACTCGAGATCTAAAATCTCCCCTGATGCAAAATGGCCATGCCAGGATGTTGGAACACCTCTGACACCAGCAGCCTCGGCTGCTCGCGTGCGCTACTGCAACTGCAAGCGTGTACGCCCCTTCCTCTGTACAGTGCATTCAACCTGGACCCCCCCCACCTCAGAGCCATGACGAGGATAGCGGCCCTTGTGTTTGCAACGGTGATGTCGATGGCAGGCCCGTGCCTGTCGTTCGTCACACCCCCTCCCGTCATGTCGCATAGCTCTACATCAACCTCAGGCACAGCAAGGTGGGGGCTTTGACTAAGCTGGGTTGATCGTACCGAGCAATTGGTTGCGTAACGTCGGTAGATAGCTCCCGCTGTATGCTGTGCCGTCTCTCGACCTGGTCCCGTCAGTGTGTGCTTAGGTAGGGGGTAGCTGGTAGGAGGTTAAGCCTCCGGCAGCTACTACTCGTGTTTTTGTGTGTTTTCGCCTCTCGAGGATGGTACGATCGCATGATAATGACCTGGACTATACAGCAACAGTATAACACCACAGGTATGTACCACAGGTACCTCTGGTATGATACAGCAGCGCTGCAGGCAGTATCATGCGTTCATGTGTCAGTCAAACTGCTGCGAGACATTCGACACACTGAACATGGTGAAATCTACTATGTACTAATATCGTATCAACAAGTAGCTGGTATACAATCCCTGCAGATTCCCTCAGTCGAAAACGGCCCCTTGTTCGATCAGGCTTTTTTTCGACTGAATTGGTGTGGGCCTCCTTCTGTCTTATCGTCAGTCGAGTCGATTTCGTAACCTTTGTGCTCTTTCGAGAGGCGGTTGGTGTGTACTGCTGTGTGGCAGTCGAAATTCAGTTGGAAGCTCTGTGCTTCGTGCGTTCTCCACGAGCAACGGGTGATTTGCACGCGACTAACCCTCGTCCAAGCGGGTTGGTGGCGTTGAACTTAGCCGAAAGCCGCCAAAGCTACGGCAGGGGTAGCCGTTGGCAAAATGGCGTCGATACCGCGCGCTGCTGCCTTCGTACGATGCACGCTGACCTGCGGCGAAAAGCGGCAGCAGTGGTAGCAGCCAAGCCCGCGTCGGCGCTGCTGTATGCTACTGCTGCTGTGTGGTACCTGGTATGGGTGCGTGGGCGTGTAGGTGTGTATTTGTGGCGCGTTGAGCAATGCGATGGTTTCAAAAACACGTTATCGACTGACTTTTTCGACTGGCAGATCCAGTCGAAAATCCGGTCGAAAAAGTTTCAGGTCGAAAAAAGCAGTAAACTTAACTTTTTCGACTGGATCTGCCAGCCGAATTGCCTGCCAAGTCGAACATACTATTTTTCGACTGTAACAAAGCCCGATTTGGGCCTCAGTCAAAAAGGGCCGCTTTCGACTGATAAATCGGACCGTATAAGAATTGGCCTCAGGACTCGATATTTTTGGCGTATTGTAGGCTTTGGTGAAAGGCAGGGCGTTCGTTGCCAATTAAACCCATGGGCAGTTGGGGGTATGATCTACAGAAAGCACTACAGGTACATACCAGTAGTGATGACCTTGTACGTTTCGGCCTGTCCTCGAGCATTAGTGTAAGGATCGTGCTTGACGTTTGGGGTGCCTGCAGTCCTTTTTTTCTATTGGTACCAATACGACATCAATACTACAGCAGGGTTCCCCCACTTAGGCCGTATCCCGATATATGGCGGTATCCCGATATAAGGCGGTGTCCTGATATATGGCGGTATCCCGATATACAGTATGGCGGTGTCCCGATATAAGGCGGTATCCCGATATATGGCGGTATTCCGATATATGGCGGCCAAAACCAGTAGTGATAACCTTGTACGTTTCGGCCTGTCCTCGAGCATTAGCGTGAGGATCGTGCTTGACGTTTGGGGTGCCTGCAGCCCATTTTTTCTATTGGTACCAATACTACATCAATACTACCGCAGGGTTCCCCCACTTAGGCCGTATCCCGATGTATGGCGGTATTCCGATATATGGCGGCCAAAACCAGTAGTGATAACCTTGTACGTTTCGGCCTGTCCTCGAGCATTAGCGTGAAGATCGTGCTTGACGTTTGGGGTGCCTGCAGCCCATTTTTTCTATTAGTACCAATACTACATCAATTCTACAGCAGGGTTCCCCCACTTAGGCCGTATCCCGATATATGGCGGTATCCCGATATAAGGCGGTGTCCCGATATATGGCGGTATCCCGATATACAGTATGGCGGTGTCCCGATATAAGGCGGTATCCCGATATATGGCGGTATTTCGATATATGGCGGCCAAAACCAGTAGTGATGACCTTGTACGGTGGCATGTCCTCGAGCATTCGCGCAAGGATCGTGCTTGGCCTTGGGGTGCCTGCAGTCCTTTTTTTCTATTTGAATCAATACTACATCAATACTACAGCAGGGTTCCCCCACTAAGGCCGTATCCCGATATATGGCGGTATCCCGATATAAGGCGGTGTCCCGGTATGGCGGTATCCCGATATACAGTATGGCGGTGTCCCGATATAAGGCGGTATCCCGATATATGGCGGTATTCCGATATATGGCGGCCAAAACCAGTAGTGAAGACCTTGTACGGTGGCATGTCCTCGAGCATTCGCGCAAGGATCGTGCTTGGCCTTGGGGTGCCTGCAGCCCATTTTTTCTACTAGAATCAATACTACATCAATACTACAGCAGGGTTCCCCCACTAAGGCCGTATCCCGATATATGGCGGTATCCCGATATAAGGCGGTGTCCCGATATATGGCGGTATCCCGATATACAGTATGGCGGTGTCCCGATCTAAGGCGGTATCCCGATATATGGCGGTATTCCGATATATGGCGGCTAAAACCAGTAGTGATCACCTTGTACGGTGGCATGTCCTCGAGCATTCGCGCAAGGATCGTGCTTGACCTTGGGGTGCCTGCAGCCCATTTTTTCTATTAGTATCAATACTACATCAATACTACAGCAGGGTTCCCCCACTAAGGCGGTATCCCGATATAAGGTGGTCAAAATCGCTCGGCGCGACTGGGGAATTGCACTAATAACCTGGAGTGAATAGTGCGGGTTCCCCCTATAAAAGGCGGTTATATTGCTCTCTATAGTGTATACCACGCCACCGCCTTCCTGGGCTACAAACCCCTACTGTACCCCTACTGTACAAGGCGGTCATATTGCTCTATTAATAGCACGCCACCGCCTCACTGGGCTACAAACCCCTACTTGTACTGTACCCCTACTGTACCAATTTGAATCTCTACAGATACGGCTGAATTTTTCCTACTCTACTTCCAAGTGTTGTACAGGTAATTTGTCCCCATCCAACGCGAGTGCAGTTAAATCCTAGCAGGTATAGTACCAGGTAAAGGTCTTACCCTTCACCCACTTTGTGATCCTGGCGTAGCGGCCGAAGCTACAGACGTTATGTCTGATGCAATCATACCTTTCTCTTGACTGTGAGTACGCTGCGGTCCGACTACGTACTATTAGTTGGTGGCAATGAGGCGCGACCTCAATACCTGCAGTAGTCCGATCTGCGATGCTGCGTAAAGACGAACAACACAGTGGGGGGGATAGCACGCGAAAGAACAGCAGCATACCTGATTATGCGGTACATGCGAACTGAGCAAACCAACACGAGCGATCATCTACACTGTTGTTCCATATTTACGTTTTGTTTTTAGAGGGAAAAACCCATCACTCGTACTCTATACTCGTCAGCAGCAGCGGCGGAGCGGAACCGGAAGGAGAAGCAGCGGTAGTAACAGCAGCAGTAGTAGCAGCAGCAGTAACAGCAGGACACACGAGACCAGGGCCGGGTCATCGTCGCTGTGCTTTCGTCTGGTCTATCAAGCCCCCTGGAAATCGCCACAGCGGTACCTCCCGTTTTTTCGGTTTAGTTCTTGAAGGCGGACAATCTGCTTCTCCGATCACCAAAACACGTCCAACGCCGGAAGTACTTACTCCGTATCACGTGCCCCCACTACGATATATATAGCAGGGCTTCGTCGTCCACGCATCTGTACGGTGGGCCTGACAATATCGTTTGATCATGTATGTCTCAGGGATACGGGTACAAATGGTAATTTGGGCAGACAGACGCGTTGAGCCTCGCTCGGTAAAACCGAATTTTCCAAAAGCAAATGCCCGTTGTGGTGGTTTAAGGTTTGAAAGCCGTACTCATACGTAGCCCGGCAATGCCTGGAAAAACACGCGCTGCCGCACATGCCTCGACAAACTCTCGATGTTTTTCAGCACGACCAGCGGGAAAGTTTGTTAGTTTTTTTGCACAGGAGCCGTCGGGACTGGTGTTGATGTCGTGTGCGTTGAGAGCCATCTGCTATGGACGAAAGCGCGAGAAAATAAGGTGGTTTCATTGGTTTACTGCCTGGTTGCATGCTTGCTTTCGTGCTTGCGTGTCTACAGAGTAATTAAAAAAACGCCACCCTATGTAGGAGCCTTGTGTTCGGCCCTCTATGAATAGGCTTTTTGCCTTGCAAAACCAAGAAAAAAACGCTCGCGCTTCGCGCTCGCTCGCCTCATTATGAATCGCACAAGGTTTCGAGCGTATCGGAAGTATCCGTGCTTTGCAGCTCGGTATCACCCCCTACCTCACCAGTTACCTCACCAGCCTGGGCTGCTTGGTGTGTCCGATGCTGTAATCGGGTAATCGTGTAATCGTGTATCCGTAGCTTTTTTTCGACGCGTTTTCCAGTTTAATGATTGCGAGTGACGGTTCTGGCAGGGCACCGCCCTCCACTCACGTCGGGTAGTTCGTGTTATACTGCCGTCTGCGGCGCTTCTAACGGTCGTTGATACTGCTATACCATGTATATACTAATTAACACGTGGTAGGCGTTACCGTACAGGTGGATACGTACAACACAACAACAGCGATACTCACAGACCCGTAGAACTCAAGGCAGCAATCGCCCCGAAACCTCGTGATCCAGCTCTCATGAACACAGCGCTTGGGGCTTACGAGCTTGACGCGGAACCATCCACCCAAAACTCGAAGGTATTGCTTGTGTGCTGATTTGGTAGCTTGGTTGTAATAGATAAGAAAAAAACGCATAAAACCAACTTGGCGTTCAGCTTCAGGGTCGCGTACACCACCGCAACCACCCACAACCACAGCCACCACCACCACAGCCACAACCACACCCTACCACAAACGCCAGCCCCGCCACTGCCACCCTCATCCCTACAACTGCAACCACCACTACAACTCCCAGCTCCCCCGCCACCGCCACCACCGCCACCGCCACCCCACCATCATACACCACCACAACCACAATCACAACTACAGCCATCGCCACAACGATCCCCCCTCCCCCCACACCTGACCGTCTCTGGAGTGGCCACACCAGAAAACGAAGTGCCTCATTGACGCTGTCATCCATAACCAAGAAAGTAGAAAAAAGTTGCCGAAGTCCGTCTTACGAGCGGTTCTTGGAAGGATGCAGTTCACCCTTCATGCGACTCGCCGAACACCTTACGGCGCTTCGCGCCTGGTGCAAGCAATGTCTGCCTGGTTGGTGAAAACCCGACGTGCTCCGTCCCGGCATAGTAGGGATGCGAGGGTCTATGATCATACGAGTACGGCCAAGCACAACCCCCACCCCCCCCCGACCACCCCACCCACCACCCCGCGTACCACCTCTACAATAACACCAATTCGCTTGGTTTATACCCCTTTGTGTACCCTGCAGATCCCGCGTACGGCGAGCGGCGGCTCCGACGTCCGGAATGATGCCCAGCGTTAACTTTGACCTTCGACGGCAAACGGCTAAGGTGGGAACTGCGTTGGGCGCGTCACGAGCGAGCTTGACAGCGCTGGGCGCTTCGGAAGACGGAGCTGGGGAAGCAGTCGCCCTTCCGGACCCGGTCCCCCCTGTCCCTCCCGTGGAGCCAACGAGCAACCTGCCGTTCTACCTCGACCCTACCACCAGGCAAGCCGTTTCTGAGTCATGTGTGTCGTTTAGGTTTTCCTCCCCAAGCCAAACAAGTGATTTGTTTTTGGTTTGTTTGGTCATTAGTTTAGGGAATTTTTGCCTAGGTTAGATTCACGTGTCTACTCGACCACTGGAGCACAAGGGCAGGTCGGGTCTGTAGGTCATGTGTGACGCATTGCATTTTGTTTTTTTGTAGTTCGTTTTATTGTGTTGAGGCTATGTCAGGTCTACCCCGACTCTAGCCCAAGGGCAAGTCGTAACCCTAACCCTAAGTCTAGTCTAGTAGTCGGGACTATTTGTCGGGACTATTAGTCGGGACAATTAGTCGGAACCATTAGTCGGGACTATTATTCGGAACCATTAGTCGGGACTGTTACTTGGTTATGTGCCGCGTTGCGTGTTGTTTTTATTTGTTTTTGTTTTGGTCTATCCTTCCTGCGAAAGCCAACAAGCAACCTGCCGTTTTGCCTCGACCCTCGTAGCATAAGGCAAGTCGGGCCTAGGTTATGTGTGACGTATTCGGTCCCCTTTCCTAATCGCGGGTCAATGGAGGATGTCGAAGTCTTGGTTCATAGCGAACGTTACCGCAGCAGGATTTGTTCCAGCAGCAGCAATATTTTAACGTACCGTCGATACGTCGTTTAGAGGATGGCGACGTTCGTTGGTAGGGAATGTATGTGAACTAAAGCCTAAAGAATTGCTCACAAGCAGTTCTCGCTGGCCGCATATGGTTTAGTGCGGTTCGTTCAACGAATTGATGTTTTTCTATTGGAACTATTGCTATTAACAGAAGGTGTTGTTTATGGGAAGTGCCGCTATTAGCAGTACGTTTGCTATACCTGGCATATATTATATGTTCGTGCTTTAAGGCTGTCGGCACCAACCATCCTGTCAATCCTGTTGGCGCGCTTCTTCGTTGGCCATGTCTCCCAGTTCCAGGCGTAACCCTTTCAACTTATCGTATATCGTATATCGTATATCGTATATCGTATTATCGTGTTCCAGTTCGGTGGGCGGCTCCCGATAGCGCCGGTTGAACAGTACCACTGCCCTCTATATTGCCCGTGGAATCGCTTGGTACGACTGGAACTATCTATTTTACAGCAACTCTCTCGCAATAACCCTGTTCCCAATAGTGCTGGTGTTCTCAATAGTGCCGGTATATTAGGCTAATAACAGGAGATGCAGACACGTTTGGGACCCCCCCGCTGTTGAGAATGTATACGTTACACCGCTCACGCATTTGGTCACAGTTTTCTTGGTAAAATCGGTAGCCAATCGGAACGGGCACCGCGGTGAGAACGGTCTCATAGCGGTTTTATCCCGGGCGAGATTCCCCTGCCTCAGGACAAGAGGCCTCATCGAAGCCATCGAAGCCAATCCTTACATTGAATGATCGATGCCAGCGGAAAATAAGACTGCAGTGAAAAAAAACGCGATAAATTTCTGCATGAGTAAGTTGCCTTTTTGCGTTCAGGGACAATATTCCTGGACCCTTATCGCGAGATTCCTGGACCGTTATGGTTACCTGTTTTTTTGTGTTTCGTTTCTATCCTCCGGTGGATGGGAAAAATACCTGGTATGGTCTACTCGACAAACCCCAAAACACGCCAACTTAACTCTTCGAGCCCCACATCGGGGGCCCTCGACCCACCACGCCGCACGAAACCGCACCCCATCGTGACACCCCCGCGGGTGGCGCGTTTTGTTACAGGGGAGGAGCGGTGGTCGTCCCCATCCTGTCGTTGTTGCTGCCGCTCGGAGGGTACGGATTGCTCACGTCTCTCGGGATGGAAGGCACCAGAGCGGGTGAGTTTAATTTTGATAAAATAAGCCATAAAACGGTACAATGGGGTTATTCTTCGCCACCTAACGGTATGTTTGATGTCTTTGGAGGTGGAAGGCACCAAAGCGGGCGAGTTTTGCTTTGGTAAATTTAGCCATGATACGATGTGCCGGGGGTGTCCTGCGCCACATTATGGTATAGTGTCGTCTGTCGGGATGGGCGGCACAACAGCGGATGAGCATAGTTTTGCCAGAAAGCGATATATCAGGGGTGTTATGCGCCACTTGCAAATCTACCGAAAAAGCCACGTTACATCGGCAGCGCTCGTTGGCTAAAGCACCGCTGTGCCGTTATCTCTGACCGCTCGGTTTTGTTTTTAGTTGTTGTATCGTTTGCCATGCGAAAACGGGCAGTGCATCAATGCACATTTCAATTAAATATCAATCGGCTACGGCAGATTTGTGACACCGTACTGGGGTTTTGTCGTTCGACCACGGCGCGAGAAAAATCAGCGTCTTGGGGTTATGAGCCTCCCTCATTCCCTTCGAGTATGTTGGCGCTCTTCTTGTCTGACAAAAATCACACCAGGTAGTCAGTTATACATCTAAGCCACCCACCGACGAATGATCAATTGGCTAGGTATTGCAGTGTATTGCAAGTGCAATGTATTTTCTGTTAGTTGCGAGCGGAGGTGCTTTCAAAGTTCTGCGGGGTTTGCATCTGCCTGGGGCGTTTATGGGGCTCTTTTGCGGTGTTTCTTACTATTGACTTGACTCAGTTTGCTGGCTTGTGCTCTTCCGCCCAACGTATTACGGGGGGGGTGGTGGTGAACAGAACCCTTGATATACCAACAACGAAAAACTCATGCGTTGCACTGTTTTTGCTGTGTCTGTGGACCATGGTAACCATAACCCATGCACAATCCCTAGATATTCTTCGGGGGGGGGTTGTCATATTTGGTCCTGATTACTAGTGTATATTGATTACAATGTCCTCCCGTAATAAATGGCTATTTTCGAATCTAGTTCAATCACAGGGCCTACCTTCTAGCCAGTACTATGCAGTCCTAGCCTTTGGGACTTGAGAGCGGAAAAATGTCCCAACTGGACTTTACGATTTCAGTGCGCCGTCTTTACCTCCGTCCTGGCTTATTATATAGGATAAAGTATAGAAATCGGGGAAATTGGTTTGACCCACTTGTGATTCCGGTATTATGAGAAGGAAAATATAAAAAACTGCCGAAAACACTGCTTTAGTCTAGACCCTAAACATAACCCAACCCCGACCCCGACCTCGACCTCGACCCCTCAACTCGACCCCAATACCACTGGTATTATTTTGTCCGGACAACAATTGCAAAGATGAGTTTCGACAAAATCTTCGATCTCACAGCTGGAGTGTAGTGTTATTTTTATTATGTTTTTATTTGCGTTAAAGTAATTCAATCTAAAAATTGGAGCAAATAATCCCGCCGAGCGAACCTTAAAGGAAGAATTTGCCAAAAACGGCATGGAAATTCCAATTTGAGTGAACGGTTTAGAGTGAACTCCCATCAATAACGACCAGATCATACGATTGGCCAACCAACATCTGGCACACCGGCACAACAATCAGAGGGCACGAGCGCACAACCCACACGGCAGCACACAGCACTGATCGCTGCGCGCTGTGCTTGGCAGCGGTAGAAACAACCCAATATTGATGCGGAGGCACTAAAGAGTAGCTGAGGAAGCATGGCGCGTACGCGCAACCTCAGGGGTAGGTGCTAGTGAGCCAGCGCTCCCGCGCTCTCTGCGATGTGACCTCGGTCTCTGCTGCTGCGTGATATCGTATTCGGTGCTGATTTTGTCAACCACCGTCGCTATCCCACAACGCTGTCGCCGAAGCCTCCACCGCCACCGTCACCCACGCCGCACGGCCGCCGCCGCCGCCGCTGCTGCTGCTGCTGTGCGGCGGCTGTTGTGCTGCGGCTGCGGCTGGTGTCTCCTGCGATTGTTTCTAAAAAAATAACAAAAACCGGCTGTTCTGTTGTTGTGATGATCGTGGTGATCGAGCCAGACCGAGCTGCTATGCAGCAACTCATCTGGCGGGGCCATCGCCACCGCCACCTCCGCCCCCGCCGCTGCTGCTGCTGCGGCTGCGGCTGCGGCTGCGGCTGCGGTGCTGCTACTGCGCTGCTGCTGCTGCTGCTGTGCTGCTGCTGTGCTGCTGTTTGTCTGATGGTGTTGTGCTGGGCCTGCCCCTGTCGGTGAGTCCAGGTGCTACCGCACTGTCTAAATTCAAAATTTGATGTTGCCTCCTCGCTCCCCGCCTGTGATATGGAGGCCGTGTACGCCTTTTCAGCGATTCGTTCACCGCAAACACAACCAAAAGCGTGCCCGAGTGAATCTGGCCTTTTTCTAGCATGATGGCAGATTTTTTAGTGAATTATTTCAACGCAAACACTCTAGTATCCGACGTTTGTTGTTTTTTGTTGAAAGTTTCACACCCCGGACAGCTCATGAGCTAGCTCATCTGTCATGTATAGCTCAAGCTTTGAAAACATGTGCAGATGAGCTACAGCCTATAGCTCAAGCCGGGGCAAACATGTGTAGCTCATGTAGCTCCTATAGCTCATCTCGGGAGCAGATGAGCTAGCTCATGTAGCTCCTATAGCTCAAGCTTTGGTAACATGGGCAGATGAGCTATCGCCTATAGCTCAAGCCTTCGAAACATGTGCAGATGAGCTACCGCCTATAGCTCAAGCCGGGGAAAACATGTGCAGCTCACGTAGCTCCTATAGCTCATCCCGGGGACGGATGAGCTAGCTCATGTAGCTTCTATAGCTCAGCCTGGGAAAATGTGTGCAGATGAGCTATCGCCTATAGCTCAAGCCTTCAAAACATGGGCAGATGAGCTACCGCCTAAAGCTCAAGCCTTCGAAACATGGGCAGATGAGCTATCGCCTATAGTTCAAGCCTTCAAGACAAGTGCAGATGAGCTACCGCCTATAGCTCAAGCCTTCGAAACATGTGCAGATGAGCTACCGCCTATAGCTCAAGCGGGGAAAACATGTGCAGATGAGCTATCGCCATATTTCTCACCCCCGGAGAACGTTATCATAGCTCATGTACGCAGCTCATCGTAGCTCTTTCTCGGCAACACATGCATGTAACATGAGTAGCTGAAAAAACCCACCCTCCGGGACACGTGCGAATGTATAGGAATAATATGGGTTGTACAGCTTACCATGCATATGAAATATCAACGGCGGTACGAGCGACAGGACAGCATTAAGACTTATCAATATGAATATTATGTTGATGTTATGATTAGCATTTATTCGCATACTTATACTTATACTTCACTCATAAAAACTACATGAACACGATTAATATGGCTACTACTAGTGGTACGCTGCAATGCCAGTCTGCTTGGCCTGGCAGTGGATGCCTCCTTGGCCCCTCATCGATGATGCCTGGCAGGATTTGGAACACGCGCAGTACCAGCGCTGCTTCTTCGGGTCTGGCTCCGAGCAGTCTTGCTCGAAACGCACGCCATGGTCGTACACGATAAAGCGGGTCGCTGTGTGTGCCGGGTACGGGACACCGCCTAAACCCAATTAATTGGTGTTGGTATGTCACGCATGGCTGTCTCCTTCGCCTCCTGTTGGTGAGCACAGCGTGAGAAGATGCACAACACGCGTTAGAGTGCGGAACAAGCGAGGCATCTCGTACACACATCATGCACAACGTATTTGTATTATGAGAGAAGCACAATAACATCAACAACAAACAACAAACTGTCACTGGTACTGTCATCGTTCCTGCTGTACTCGTGCGAGTACGGTATACAAACACAAACACCTGCACGAGTAATGAAACCCCGTACAGCTACAGCTCGCCACATACATGTACAGACCCTTACCCTTGAACTACACTGCTACTACTCCAGAGAGGCATACAGGTACAGATTGGATGATGCAGCTCGAACAGCAGCATCATGGTCTAGGGGGACAAAATCACACCCTCCGAACCACGCACCTTGTTCTCAGCCTCGGTTTGATCGTTGTCTTCATCCACATCGATGGCGTTGTTGGTGTGCTCCACATCCATCGATGGGTCCGCTTGCTGCCCGCCGCCAGCCTGGTCTACGGCCGAAGCGCCGCTAGAGCTGCTGCCCCGGGTCGTGGGCATGCTAGGGGTGTTGCTGTATGGTGTCGGCGTTGTGTTGTGTGCGAGCGCTTCTTGTGTGGTGACAGCTGACAGCAAGTTCTGCCGTGTGTGTCGACCTATTCGTCAGGTATATTAGACTATATTCAGAACAGAAGCAGATCCGATCTCATATAATATTACATCCCTGGTACTGCTGTACCTTGGTACGTACAAAAAGTAAAAGTATATGGTTGTTTGTGTTGATGTCGTTTTATTATGCGTACTTGTATTGGTCACTTATACAGTTCGTGAGCTAGCTCATCTACCCCTATAGCTCAAGCCTTCAAAACGTGTGCAGATGAGCTATCGCCTATAGCTCAAGCCTTCGAAACATGTGCAGATGAGCTATCGCCTATAGCTCAAGCCTTCGAAACATGTGCAGATGAGCTATCGCCTATAGCTCAAGCTTTGAAAACATGTGCAGATGAGCTATCGCCTATAGCTCAAGCGTTCGAAACATGTGCACATGAGCTACCGCCTATGGCTCAAGCCGGGAGAAACATGTGTAGCTCATGTAGCTCCTATAGCTCATATCGGGGGCAGATGAGCTAGCTCATGTAGCCCCTCTAGCTCAAGGTTTGGAAACACGGGCAGATGAGCTTTCGCCTATAGCTCAAGCCTTCGAAACTTGTGAAGATGAGCTACCGCCTATAGCTCAAGCCGGGGAAAACATGTGCAGCTCATGTAGCTCACGTAGCTCACCGATGAGCTAGCTCCGAAAAGAGCTAGCTAGAGCTACGGTGAGCTGATCTGTCCGAGGTGTGGAAAGTTTGGTCGACCACGTTAAAAAGCTCATACATCGAAACATTCCCGGATTTTTATACTTTATCCGAGGTAATAGTCCAGACTTCTCGTTTAAGCAGCTCACGCTTCCGCGGAAGGGGAGGGGGCAGTATATTATAAAAATAAAAATACACTCCAGCTGTGAGATCGAATATTTTGTCGAAACTCATCTTTGCAAGCTGTGTGTGATACTCCGATCGCGCGTATTACGGGTTGTGTCTTCATTAAGAATATAGGTCGGCGACTCCCCTTGCAACTACAGTGTAGCTATCAGGGTCAACAGGCTGATGTTATGCAGTCTGTGCGCGGAAACTATAAAACCTGTTTCTGAGGGGGACAAAATCTGACAGCTGTGGAAGGAAATGCATCAGTCTATCAAGTGAATCCTGTAAGTCGAATATCCGGTGAGGGGAGGGCGGAGTTTTTAAGGACGTGGGGGCCTGATTTTGATCAAAGGGGGGGCGGGAGGGGGGGAGGGGGGGGGAGGGGACGGGTGGGGCAGGTCAATTTGTGCGTGGAAACTATAAATATTTCTTGTGGGGGAGGGGCGGGGAATGTGGCGGGGGGGGCCGGGGGCGGGGGGGGAGGGCTTTAGGTCGCATAGGTGTAGGGGTTTGCTATACGCGTGGTGCTAGGTCTAGGCGATGGTGCGGGTGGTGGGGAAGGAGGGGGCCTTGGGGGCGGGGGTGGGTGGGAATTGCAGCAGCGGCATGGACGGCTCTGAAACGATAACGAGGCGATATCCAGGGCGTGGAAGTGTATATTACTCTGGCGGATTTCGATAGTAGGTGGGACGTTTAAGCGAGAGAAAGCGAGGAGATATATTATATCATAATATGCACCTGGTAGTATATGATATGAAGGCAGATAGATACCTGGTATTAGTAGTAGTAGTAGTAGTAGTAGTAGTAGTAGTAGTAGTAGTAGAAGTAGTAGTATATGTGATAGAAGCTTCCATTCCAGATCATATAGATACTATACGAGCAGTGGGATTGCTGAACCCTGTGCGCGATGAAAATTGAAGGCAAGAACCGGGGGGAAGAAGGGACGACACCTGTGAACACGGCTTGCCCAGAAGCTGGAAAGTAGAAGGAGAAAAAAGAAACATCGTAGGTCATCGATGACCTATCCGACGTGTGGAATCTTCTTAAGGTAGCTGTTTACCCACTCTGTTGGTTGGCTTAAATTCTTATCGGCGCCGCAATCAACCCAGAGTCTTTCCAAGCAACAGCATCCCGATCCGGCCGAAGCAAAATATATTACTTCCAAGCACAGCATCCAAGCCGGCCGAGTCAACCTACAGCCTTCACAAGCCACAGCATCCAAGCACGGGCCACCCCATAGAATATAGCCTTCGGGGTAGAGTTAGGGTGATAGGGTTCGGGTCGGGTGGTCGGCGTTAGGCAGCACGGCCAAAAACCCCGTAAATGCTCTCTGTCAAGCTTTAAATAGGGCTCAGGGGATGCTCAAAACATTTTTGTAAAAATTGAGAAACGTCAGCTGTGAGTACGACCGATTGAATGGTTGAAACTGCACCTTGCAAGCTGCGTGGTTCATCTATGTTTCCTTTATGATGTGGTGTTTGTGAATTTAACCTACGATATGGTTGTTAATACGCAGTTGCATAATTTTTGCGAGAGGTCGCTCGCGCGCGTTCTATTTTCTATCCTTACGACCCACGTATGATATAGATAGGTGACTCCCGCGGATGTTGTCAGGGTCAACAGGACGATTTTCCATAACTATTCTGTGCACTGATTCTATAAAACCCGCATAGAGGGCAGGTATTATAGTACGCATGACATTGTTAAAAAAAGTAAAAATGCACTCCAGCTGTGAGATGGCAGATTTCGTCGAAACTCATATTTGCAAGCTGTGTGTGATACTCCGATCGCGCGTATTACGGGTTGCGTGTCCTCCTTGAGAATAGGTCGGCGACTCCCCTTGAAACTACAGTGTGGCTTGTACCAGGGTCAACAGGGTGATGTTAATCCGTATGTGCGCGGAAACTATAAAACCCGTTATGGAGGGGGACCAAATCTGACAGCTGTGGCATGCACCAGTGTATTATGTATATCCTGTTGTTGTTGTTGGTGGTGGTGGTGGTGGTGGTGTTGTGGTTGTTGTTGTTGTTGTTGCTGTTGATGTTGTTGTTGTATTGAATATTAGTATGACCGGTGAGGATAGGGGGACGGGTATAGAGGGTATAGGCCGCATTATATTATTATATGACATGGTCAGTTGAACCCGCGTACAGGGCGGGGTTATGATAAACATGATATTATGGCATGATATCACCATTTCAGGCGTATTTTTGTATAGCCATTCTGCGTCACAATACAATTACAATCCGACTTTGTTGCAAAGTACAGAACAACAGCAGTCAGCCAGTGTGATTGTGATATGTATCGCTATGATCGATAATACACGTGGTACACATGGGTGATGTTAGTTACCTCCACCAGTAGTTTAGTCTAGGCATTCCTATGGTAATTGTGATAATTAATAATTATCAAGTGTTATTTACGTTATGAAGCACATGTTTTTTTATTGTGGGTGCTTATGTATTTTGTACTTGGTATTGTTTGTCGTGAGAAAATACTCGAGTCGAGTGAATTATTGTCATGTCCACGTTCGAAATGGCTATAAACTCTACCTGGCATGTAGCACGTACTGCACTGCTCGGTTGATGATCTTTTGACGACAAGGTTGAAGATATGAAGGTATGAAGGTATGAAGGTATGATGGTATGAAGGTATCGTTAAAAGGTATCTCTCTGGGATGAAGAGTCGGCACGGCAATTGGATGTGCTTGACGTTGACGAGTGGGCAGAATAGTGTATATCATATGGTGTGTGCTTGTCATAGTCCGGTATATCACTACACCACTTTCACACTATCATTACCTAGTAATTACCTGTTCATTACCTATTCATTACCTATTCATCGTACAACGTATCATCTCTGCCACCTCTGGCTGAGTTTTGGGTTCAGAGAGCTTGTATCTCTCTACGAGGAAGAGTCAGCGTTGGCATTGGGTGTGCTTGAGGTCGATGAGTACTCGTTGAAAGAGCGGTTGGATAAACCACTTTAAAGAGTTGTACGCGATGTAGGGACGAAGTACTGCTTGCTGCGCGTTCACGCATGATGCTTGGTTAAACTGCCCTTTTTTTCTTTTTCTTTTTGTCTGCTTGGTGCTCAGGTTCTTATGTGGGAGTGGGCTACACACTGATAGGGCTCATCGCGTGGGTGGGCTCCTACTTCTTCAGGGTGGCAACAAAAAACATGACCTATGCTGTTCAGGTGGGGAATAGAGGTATATACATGGGTCGCAGGTACACTTTCTACCGTTACGGAGACAGATCTTCTCGTGAAGATTTGTATGAACGGTAGCCGTTCCAGAGGTGATGGATATCGTGTCTTGTTGTACCAAAAGTGGTCGTGTAGTCTCCGTAAGTTCTGGTGACAGAGAGGCGGGCAATTCCGTTTCCCGCCGACAAGTAATAACTGTCGACTCTCGTCCTGCCGGTAGAAGCATCTCTCGTTTGCCTCAAAGCACTTCTATCGTTTTTCCCTCGCTTGGTTCGCCGTCGGACCTTGCCCTAACCTGGCGTGTACTACACGCTGCGAAAGCCAAGAAAAGAAGTTGTTGCAAGTCGCGAGTCGAACCTGGGTTACACGAACCCACATTTGAAGCCTTCCTACTCTATTTAAACCTTTTTTGTGCGGCTGCACTCATTCTCGGGGTCATCATGTACTTGGAATAGAATGGAGGAAGGTTTCGCTGTGAAAGAGTTGAAATGTGAAGATGCGGTAGGCTGTAGACTGTAGGCTGTAGGCTTTAGGCGGTGCCAGACTGTCGCTTGTGTTCCGATTCCGGTACGTCGAAGGGCGCACTCGAGGCTGGTACGGTAAATACCGACATTTAATATTCTGAAAAAAACATCGAACAGTCAGTAAGTGATACTATTAATAGTTTGGTCCCCGATAGTTGGAAACACGATTGCAAGTATTACTGTAGTTCACGCTCAAATCATCCCTCCCACACCCTTTCCGCCCCCGCTTGCTTCGCGTGTCGTTGCTTTCGTTGCTCTGTTTTCGTCGTGCTGTGTCGTCCCCGGCCCTGCCTTGTCCTGTGTCCTGTCGTGTCCTCTACCCTACCCTACTCTACTCTACTACTCTACTCTACTCTACTCTACTCTACTCTACTCTACTCTACTCTACTCTACTCTACTCTACTTTACTCTACTCTACTCTACTCTACTCTACTCTACTCTACTCTACTCTACTCTATTCTACTCTGCTCTACTGTACTGTACTCTTCTCTACTCTACCCACTCTACACCACTCTACCCACTCTACCCCACTCTACCCTACCCTACCCTACTCTACCCTTCTCTACCCTACCCTACCCTACCCTGCCCTACCCTACCCTACCCTACGCTACCCTACGCTACCCTACGCTACCCTACCTTACCCTACATGATGCTGCGATGCTGCGTTCAACGCGCCGATAGCTTAAAAACTATGAGCAGGCTGTGATCGAAAAGCGTTTCAGCGAGCTGGAAGAGGAGGAAGTCGACGCGCTATTGGACGAAGTGAACGAAACATGAAACATCGCAATATCACCTCATAGTGTACCTGTCGCTAGATGCTCGCGCAGCCACAACGTCTGCCGACCAGCAACTTGTTTCGTGTTGCTGGTCGGCAGACGTTATTGGCAACTCGAAGTAAGTCCCTATTATTTACCGCCTTCATATTTAGAAACTCGTATTTTCGACGGGTCATGATCCGGCCCTCGGGTCGGGTCAGGAAGGTTTCAAAATCTCTCGGGTCAGGTCGGGTCGGGTTAGGAGGTGTTCAAAATATTAACGGTCGGGTAGGGTCAGGTCGGGTAAGGTCGGGTCGGGTAGGGTCGGGTCGAGCAGGGTCGGGTCGGGTAGGGTCTGGTCGGGTAGGGTCTGGTGAGGAGATTTCGAAATCTCACGGGTCGTGTGAGGTCACCCTGACTCGATCCAAACCGCGGGAAGTGATCCGACCAGTGGTCCGACCCTAATTTTTTTAACGCCTTCATATTTAAATCTCCTGTTTGCACGTCGTTTTGCGGGCGTAGCGGCGGGGATATTGTCAGCTGTTTTCGACCGGGAAACAGGGAGATTAAACCACACGGAGCGGGGAGATTGTATGGCCAACTGTGAACGCGAGGCGTGGTGTGTTTTGCAACAGACGAAGCGGGGATTGGCCAGCTTTTTCGACCGCGAAACGTTGTGCTGCGACGAGCGACGTGGGGAGTTTGCTGATGTTGGACAAGGTCAACAACACATTTTACGAGACAGTGTCACACATGTATGAAACGGCCGAAGAATCGGTGATAGACCAGATTTGATACCGTGAAACATGAGCATGAAACACACGAAGCAGAGATTTGCCAGCTTTGAAAGCAATTCATGGAGTTATGCTTGAACGCCGCTAAGCTTTTATTATAAAACGGGCGAACTGGGCAATGTACATGTTTAGCAAAATATCAAATAATAAATCGTACCTGGTAACACAAACGAAGCGAGGAGTGGCCTTCTTTGAACGAGACGCATCGAAATACGACCAGGGTGAAGCTTCGCAGGAATTGGCCAGGTTGGACCGCCAAACCGAACCAACAGTTTTGAGGGAGAACTACCTGGCTTTGGTATGGGACGATTTTCGCTTCAAACGTGTTATTTTGACTTGGCGTTAACGCCTAATATTGCCATGGTTCTTTTTTTCATATTTGAAGTGACAAAAGCAAAGCAGGGACACTGGCTAGGTTTCGCCGGACAAAAGAAAGCGAACGGAAACGACGCCAACGAGACGCGGGGATTGGCCAGTTTTCACCCATGAAACCTAACAGTTGGGGGATGTTGGGGGTCCCTCCAGCCTCAGCTACTTTCTCATTGCACGCAGTGAACCGCTGTTAACAATCAGTGCTGAAAATAGATTCCCAAAACTTGCCCCGCACGGTTTGGACATGGATGAGCCAAGGCGGCGCTTATTGAATCATGCAGGAGAACACCCGAGTTGGAGCCCTTGGCGCCACACTCCTCCAAGAAAGGCGAACATGGAGAACAAACCCAAGCGTGTTGTGGTATCTGTACGGACCTATATGATCTTACGTTTGTAATCATTTTTTTTCCAACTCTGTTTTACTTAGTTTTAGTATACCTCTGACTGATTCTTACTACGATAGCCCCCCCCCAAAAAAACCCAGCGATTTTGTTTAACGAACGTTTCATGGCTGCTCGACACAAGGAAGGATACGATTGGAAACAAGGCATCCACATATTTTCTTGCGTGCAAAGGCCTATCGATCGATGACGTCGGGTAAGGTGTCGAGGGACACGGTATTTCGGGAGATACGACCGGCAGCTGGTTTTGAAACCGACGATTTTGGTAAATAAATTTTAGGGAGGCTACCGTAGAACGACTCCTCTTCACCAGTCTGCGCTCTCCAAAAGTGGAGTATGGAGTTGGAACTTTTCGTTTTCGTGCTCCCCTGCGCCATGCCGCGAAATCAATACTCGCTGGAACTATTAAACTATCAAGAAATGGTGATGATGGATTTGGCCTCTCTTTGGTGTGGGGTTGACAACAAACTGTGTTCGAGTTACAGTGGGGGTCCCCCATAAGGCGGCCTGAGTAAGGGTTAGTAAGGCGGTATCCCGATATAAGGCGGGCGGTCAAAATCGCTTTGGAGGTACAGTGGGGGTCCCCCCATTAGGCAGTCTGAGTAAGTGCTAGTAAGCCGGTATACCGATACAAGGCGGTCAAAATCGCGTTCCAGGTACAGTAGGGGCCCCCCAACAAGGCGGTCTGAGTAAGGGCTAGTCAGGCGGTGTCCCGATATAAGGCGGTCAAGATCGCTTTGGACGTACGTCAGGGGTCCCCCAATAGGGCGGTATCCGGATATAAGGCGGTCAAAATCGCTTTGGAGGTACATGTAGGGCCCCCCCACCAACAAGGCGGTATCCTCATATAAGGCGGTCAAGATCGCTGTTGACGTACATCAGGGGTCCCCCAATAAGGCGGCATCCCGATGTAAGGCGGTCAAAATCGCTTTGGGGATACTGTAGGGGTCCCCCAATAAGGCGGTATCCCGATATAAGGCGGTCAAGATCGCTTGGGGCGCGTATGGGGAATTGCACACATAGCCTGGAATGAATAAGGCGGCTTCCCCCTTTAACTTTGAGGCGGTCATATTGTGATCTGGCACATATGTGGAGGTATAAGGCAGTATGGTGCTTTGGACGTTGTACATCTTGTGTCAGTTTCTTGCTGTCCGTCTGTGTTGCCTTGTCGGAGAAGGGGCGGAGTCATCTCGTTCAGGCAGAGGCGATAACGCCTGCCAGGTAGCGAGGGGACAGTTGCTACAAATACGTGCTATATAGTGTAACGCGGCATCGGGGGAGAGGGGATACCACCGTAAGTCACACCAACGCCTTACTGAGTGAGGGAGATGTGTGCTACTCGATAGAGGTACCACTTCTACACAACTGGCAGGCTCAAATGTTTTCGGAATGACGGGGCTCCTTAACCCCTTTAGAGTCCCGAAACCCTTCCATACTAATTTCAGGTAATTTTACCCCAAGATGGGTTTCCAGTTGTAATGGCGTTAGCCCGAAATCGTTGGATAAATCCTTCCATACTAATTTCAAGTAATTTCCCTCAAAATGGGTTTCCAGTTGTCATGGCGTTAGCCCAAATTCATTGGATAAATCCTTCGATACTAATGTCAAGTATTTTTCCCCCCAAAATGGGTTTCCAGGTAGGTGTAGTCTAATGGTGTTAGCCCTAAATTGTTGGAAAACCATGCTCATTTTCTGCCCTAATTTTCATTGAAATACCTAGGCACTCCATGGGATTGCTTATCATAGAAAATAATATACTACACTAGACTACACTAAGTGTTATAAGGCTTAGTTTGGGTAAGCTATTGTTTAACCTTTTGCAAGTGGTCAACCCGACTAATACCTCACTACTACTGTGAAATTTGTGTTCCTGTCCTGCCGTCGACGCCACATGTGAAATTAAAGGTGGGGGACACAGAGTGCCCCCTGCAGGTCTGCCAATTGAGCAGCTCCTCGGAGAGTACTCACTTTCGTTCCTTCGTAGAGATGTAGCTTTATTCGTTTCCACCAGAGCCCGGCATAGCTTCTGAGATCGGAGGCACGTGCCTCCGATCTAATTCCTAACTTCCCCCAATATAAACCGCCAACCTTATCATCATACGAAACCCATCCAAGTGATCTCAAATTCGGATACCTACAGGCCTTTCGAGGCCGTATCTTAACACTACCGGGTAGTAACCTTAACAAATGGCGTCGTCGGCAGGGCACGAACCTGCGCGTGAAATCACAAAAATGGGTTTCCAATCCATTCCCTCTACCACTCGGGCACGACGACAATATCACTCTAGTATTTCCCCAAATCAGTTTTCGGGAGAGGTGTAGTTGTAGTAGTAGTTGAGACTAAAGACGCACGCTACGATAGATTAGCAGGTACCAGGTATCAGTTTTTGGCTGTTTAGGTTTCTGCTTAATTAATCTAAAATCGTCGAAAATAGGCCGTTTTTTTTTGCGTGATTCTCGTTGTGTACCTAAGCCATGGCGTTCTTCATCTGGTCTTCCAGCAGTTTAACTTTCTCCAAATCAGTTCTTGGGAGGGGTCTTAAGCTCCCAATTTGAGGAACCTCCTCTGAAACAAAAAAAGGTGAACACCTCTGTTGTAGCACGCGTCTAGACTGCAGTCTCTCGATAATAGATTATACTATTAATGCTACAGCCCCCCAAGCGAGGAGCAGCTTCGGTAAAAAAAAACGTCGATAGAGGTATACCATTTTTTTGGCGGAAAATGTTTCTGCTTTAATAATTAACCTTAAATCGTCGGAAATAGCTAGGCCATTTTTTTTTGCATGATACTCGTTGTGTACCTAGCTAGGCAAAAGAGGGGATTTTTCATCCGGTGTAGCGGTTTTGTTTTCTCCACACATCAGTTTTCGGGAGGATCATGACTTGACCTCCCAAATTGAGGAACCCCAGAAACAAAAAGGTGGCGCATCTCTATCCTAATGCGCCATAAGTTTGAAGGCGTGTCGAGAGGGTGCACACAACAAGGCTGGCCGGCAGATGGTTTCGACCGGTCGAGGAGGGGGCAGAGGCATTCATGCGGAAATTACATGACGCGGAAGAGTAGAGCGACACGCGAAGGCCGCGGCAGCGCCACCCATCTCTACGCGGCGCCGGGGTAGGGGGGAGGGGGGGCGTCCTGCCCAAGATACTCTGAAGCCTGGGTCTGGTCATCATCATCCTGACGTTCGTGTCTAAGGAACTGCTGGTATGGTGCTTTTTTTCCTTCCTTGCTTCCTCTTCTTTTCTTCCCTTATTCTTATGTTTTACTTTCCGTTTGTTGGGCCTGTCGTACGCATGCGTATGGATAGCGTTGGCTGGGTGGTTGGCTGATATTTTTTGTGCCACCCCGCCCTCTGCACGCGAGCTCAAATATGTATATTCGATTACTACGTGTAATAATTAAGTGGTTGTTTTGTTCAATTTTTGTTGGCTTAGACTAGACCGGACGCGTATTTTGGTTGATTTTTTTCGTAGCGCTGCACATGTACAGCATTAATATCGCGTATTTTGGTTGATTTTTTTCGTAGCGCTGCACATGTACATACAGTATTAATCGCGTGCTTTGGTTGATTTTTTTCGTAGCACTGCACACATGTACAGTGTTAATCGTAGCTTGCCTTGCATCGCTACACCCCCCCTGCTGGCGAGTCTCCTTGCTTATTTTGAACGTGTTGTTTCCCTTCAGAACTTCGTTTTCTATTCATACCCCGTTCCTCTTCTCTTTCTTACTTGTCACCATCAGTCTACGTTTCTTCTCCTCCTCGGACTTGTACTTTCGAACCCGTTTGGTTTCCTGGGTGGCACACGAGGTGGAATCGGCTTCAGCTGGAGTCTTGAAACATGTGTACCAGTACGGGCCTGGCATATACGCACGTTGACTTCCGATTTCCTTTTTTTATTTTTTGGCGGATGTATGACCTGCTTCAGCTATGATACACGCGTGTACCATTTTTGGCTTGTTCTACTTTCGCCTGGGATGTTCTTCCTCTCCAGATTGACCGGGAGCCTGTCCTGTGATCACATACTTGATCATGCGAGGTAATGTGAGAGCAACAACAAATACTTCCGTCTCGCGCGGAGAAAAAGCCTCATCAAGATGATCATTTTACAAGTATGTTGCTTGTTTTAGTACTAGCACATAAAAAAATTGGGTGGGGTTGCGCGAACGAAATGTGTTGTGTTCCAAGTCACGTTTCGGGTGATGATGGATGATGGATGATGGATCATCATATTGAGCTCCTGAAATTAGGAACTCATCAACTTCTGCTGCATCCCTGGCGTTGGATTACTTCCCCTAACCCCCGACCCCTAACCCCTGAAAAGAAAGCATAGCGTATCTTGAAGCACACCCACCTTTGGGGTGACAAATTACTTGACTTTAGTGTGAGATCATTGCCTGTGCAGTGACAACAGGCTTAATGAGCCGAGACTACGCTTCCAAGGCCAAAAAAAAAGGGGGAGGGGGGCGGGTTACGCACAGCGTCGAGAATACCCAATGAGCACTATGAATAAAACAGTACGACTTGGGGCGTAGATTAGCAGTCGAATTGAAAATACCAGGTTCACTTGCAAAGCCTGGTCTTAAAGCTTTAGGACGCGTAGATTAGCCGAACAGAACCAACGCTAACAAGGCCTGATGAAGCTACAGTCACTATAGCCTACTACCGGGTAAGCATTAAATCGTGGCATAGAACATCGACCGGATAAAAACTACACCCACCGGCCGGTACAAAACCCAACCAACCCAAAAGGTTCAGAGCGTAGATCAGCAGCCGAACAACCAACGCGCTCAAGGCAATACGCCTTCAAAGAGCATACCCGATATAGTCATCGACCCGCGTAAAAAGTACTCCTAGAAGCGACTGCATGGCACCATGAAAAAGGCGTGAGACACACAACAGCGGCAAAAAAAAAACGAACACGCCCTTATGGCCACAACATGGCATGAATAACGCATCAATCATCAAAGCCATCAATCATCAACCGAATAAAAAAAACGCTTACATGGCGTAGTAAAAAAGCTCAAGATGCAAGATTCCCTGCCAACAAAGGCTACAAGGTACTAGGTATGCTTACAAGGCCTACTGAAGCTACACTGTTACAGCCTAAAACCATACCAGGTACGATGTGCGTACGATGTGCCTGGTGGGGCGTGAACCGTAACGTAGAGTAACGGCCGAATAAAAAGAACGCTTGCAAAGCCATGGTAAGAAGGCTGAAGACGAAGGGAATAGATTAGCAGCCGAATTCCGCCGCGATCTCAGCAATCTTGACCGGCCGCCCCTCCTTGGCAGATCGCGCCGCCGCCATTCCTGTCAACAACGAAAAAAATATGAAGAAGAAAAAGAAAACAAACAACAAAAACGACAACATCAGAAAGCCAAACTAAAAATGTGGACCAAAAATGAGCACAATTTAGAAACGTGGGGCTACGCGAACAACGTAAAAACGGCAAAAATCACAAAATCAAAAACACAGGTTAAAAAGGAAAATGTGAGTGAGTGTTTTCCGTAGTACCATACGGTGGAGAGCATCACACACGCTTAGAGATCGTTCAGGAGCCACTCACGCTTCGGGGACAGACCACTGTCTGTAGACAGAATATGACTCGAATATGACTCGGATATGACTCTAGCACCTTTAGCAGCGGAACACCTGGTACGGGTGAAGGTCTATCTTGTGCGTTCCCGTCCACGCCGGGAGCACTGGAACAAGTTTGCACTAATACAAAGTACTCTCACGTTTTTTATGATAATTTATCTCAGCTGAAATTAGAGCCGAACTGTTAACAACTACACCCTCGTTTCGAGGACACACGTTTTGTAGACACATGACAACATCTTACAGTTCGGGTTACTTGTCGAGTCCGACCGTTTAGAACAAACTACACCATACGTTTGCTAAGTGCAAAACCACTTGGAATTAGAGTCGAATCTCACCGATGAAGATGGTGACCTTCCCGTCCACGCCGAGCGCGGGCTCGAGAGACTCGTCTCCCGTCTTGACGAACTCGACGAAGGCGGCCATGATGTTCACGTACGAGTCCGCGTAACGGTCCAGGAAAAAGCTGTACGGCACGCCTGTACAGGGTGCGACGAAAACCCAAAACATTTTCCGGAGGGCGGAGAGAGGGGGGAGGGAGGGGCCGAGGTTATCTGTGAGTGTGTGCAAACACAGGGCTGTTAGTTGTCGGTGTGGTGGACTGCAAAAGGCATCTCGCTCTAGTTCCTACTAGGTATTGAAATATTGCTTGTAGGTGGTTTGGTCATTGCGCCAGGGTACCAAAAGGGCTACCATAGCTCGAGCTCCAGATACCACGGAAACTGAAGGATACGCCAGCAAGCGCTGGGTTGCGAATACAATTGAGTTAAAAACGGACAGACGAGATACATGGAAATACGTGGAAGTGCGGTCACCTTTTTAAGCTGTGTTTTTGCCCATCCGCCGGAGAATAAAAAACACAAAAAAAGAAAAAAAAGAAAAAAAAACGATAGAGAGACGCAAGCTACGATAGAGACTCTAGAGATTCCCACTTTCTTTTCTAGGTTCATGGATCGCTCGAGCCAGCTCTATCATTGATAGACCTCTCCCAGACACTGATCTAGGCCGAAAAACAAAAATTCCACAAGGGATACCCTATGAGCAATATAGTTCCATGGCATAGGTAATCAAACGAAAATAATTGCCAAAAAAATGAACAAAATTCTCGGACGATTTGGGGCTGCTCTGAGGAACCGCGTCATTCCGAAACAAGGTCCTAGCTAAACAAACGTGCTGCCTCTGATAGCAGCACCGAGCCCATACTAAGAAACAATAACCACACAACGGACTCAACTCGTACATCAGACAATACTAAAAGATCACCTACGACGGTAACGCCTTCACGGCTGGAAACCCTTTTGGGGGGACGAAATTACTTGAAGTTAATACAGGGAGAGTTTCGGGGCTCTAAAGGGGTTAATCCGCCCTTTGCATAAAACAAAAACAATAATCGCAAAACGGAGTCAACTCGTACATCAGACAATACTACGACATCGCCCACGACGCTAACCCCTTTGTCCTTTGCTGTTGACGAGGGCACTCCGTGGGGCGCGGCGCGCGGTCAGGTTCCCCTTCATCTTTCGCGGTAGATGTGTTCCTCCTTCATATTATAGCATGGACACTTGCTAGGATATAGGTGTTGAGGTATACCAGGTACCATTTTTTGGCTAAACAATCTCATGAACGATGGGGCTACTTTTGTTCAACCCAAAACCGTGGAAATGCCCTTGTTTTCCCATGTGATTTTTCCTTCATTTTTAATTCCTGGGACTATTCATGTGTCAGTTTGGGTCATAGGTCGGAATGTCGTTCTTGTTTTGGAATTATATATATATATATATTTTTTTTCTGTTGGTACCTAGGACATAGGATTGTTAATTTTCGTTTTCTTTAAATCTAACTCACTCAACGCCTTGACCACTGGAAAACCTTTTTTTTTTACAAATATACCTCAAGTTAGTACAGGGAGGGGTTTGGGTGCACCAACCATTGTATCGAGTTCCAAAAGTGAACAGCCTCAGAAGGAAAAATACAGTCAGTGCACCTCTACCCTATGCAGCACACGTCGATCTGACAACTAGATCACGCTTAGCACTAGATCATGCTTTTGACGGGTGGGATCAGTGTGACACGAATCCCAATAGCATCGGCCATCCTTGCAAGAGAGTTACTATGCCAGCTAAGGTGTTAAGGTTACCTGCGTTGAGCCCCTCCTCGTTGTTGACGAGGACACTCTGGGGTGCGCGGTTGGCCCCCTGAATGGAGCCACCGGCACCGAACACCTCCACGCGCTGGTCGTATCCGAAGGAGCACCGTCTAGAGTTCTCGATGACACCGAACGCGCCGTTCTGAGGAACAGTTCCAACCACCCGTTCAAAACAAAACATAACGAATGGTGTCGTTACACGAAAGGTCCAATTTTGCGAAGCAAGGAGGCCATTTAGGGCAACGGTTGACCATTTTTCACTGCTGCAAAAAATAAGGCACACTACATCCAAGTCGTTTTACCCCAAAACGTGAGCGCTGTTGTCGATGGGTTCAAATAAAGGCCCAAGGAATGGCCCGAAGAACGTTCCAAAGGATGGTTGGTCGAACGGTTCAAGGAACGGACAAACGAAAAGAACAAATAAAAATGGAATCGGTTCAATGAATGTTTGAACGAACGGTCCAACGAACAGCCCAAGGAACGGTTCAACGAATGGTCCAACTAAACGATCCACGGTCAAACGAACGGTCCAATGAACGGTTCAAAGGACGGTCAAACAAAATGTCCACAGAACGATGCAAAGAACGATCCTAGGATATGCTAAGGAACGTCGCAAGGGAGGAGCGAATGGACGAACGAACATCAAGTGGCGTACAGTAACCCCCCCCCGCCCCTGCCTGGCTCCTGGAAAAACAATTGTGGGTAGGATGTATTTTTTTGCTCCCCTGGTTACCTTGAACTTGAGGTGCGTGTTAGCGGTGTCGTAGTCTTCGGCCTCCTTCGCCTCCGGGTCGAAAGCGGTCGCGGTCACGTACACCTCCTCGATTTCGTCGCCCACCTGCAACAAAAAGTGCACACCCAAAAATGCATACCCAAAATGCACGCGCAAAACGAGCAATCAAAACACACACCCAAAACGCACGCGCAAAAGACGTACCCAAAATGCATACCCACAAACACATACCGAAAAAGACAACCAAACATTAACGCCCAAAAGACAAAGCTTTAACACACATCACACACACCCAGGGCAACGACGCCAAATGCGAACGAAAGCACGCCAGAAAACCAATTGAGAGGATTAGTCGGCTGGTCGGTTGTACAGTAACAGTCTTCGTTACGGCATGTGGTGAGAAAGAGAGAGGAAAGGGCAGGAAACGACAGGAAACGAAAGGAAAGGAAACGGAATAAGACAAAACATTTACCAGGAAGCGGGCCATGTCGAAGTCGTGGCTGGTCATGTCCATGAAGATGCCCCCGCTGTTCTGCAGGTACGCCACCGGCGGCGGGGCAGGGTCGCGGCTGGTGATGTGGATGGTGCGCACGTCACCGATGGCACCCGCGTTAATCTGTCCTCCAGGGGGTGCGGGATAAGGAAGGGAGGGTAGGAGGAAGGAAGGTGGGGAGGAAGGGGGTGTTAGGGGGGGAAGGGTGAAGGATAGGGAGTTGGTCGATTGCAGGGTAGGGAATAGGTGAGTGGGGCTGGAGGGCACGGGGTTGGGGTTGCGCATTGTTCCCATGAGTGAGGGAGGGAGGAGGGTGCTCATTTCATGCATCGCCATAGCGTCAAGACCCTAGACCTTCGCATCCCTGCATTGCCGGGATGGAGTAGGTCGGGTTTTTCACCGAGCACGACAAGACATCGCGTGAACCAAGCGCCAAGTGTGGATGAGGTGTTCGACGAGTCGCACGGGGGGTGAGTGGTGTCCTGCTTAGAACCACTCGCGACGCCAAGACTCCCGCGCCTTCTGCGATGTTTTCTTGCGCATGGATGACAGCTTCGGAACCGATGATTTTTTTTTTTTTTCTGGTGTAGCCACTTCCGGAGACAGCAACGGGGACACTATGTAACTGCCTCGCATATGTTCTCACAAGGGGCGCAACAATCGATAGGTACGACCTCGTGAGAGAATTTCATAGGTCTGACGCCCGCGTGTTTGCGATTTCCCCACCTCTGTTGGGTTGTGGGAAAAGACATAGTATTGAAACCGCCGACCGTCATTTAAACCAACCCAAGCTCAACCAACCCGCGAAAAAAAAAAGGCCAGAAAACAAGAAATGGCAGGAAAACCGGTTTCTTTAACCGATTTTGTCGCCGCTTTTTTGGGTTGGGTTAGGACTGGATTGTTACTTTCGACGGTTTCAATACTAAAATCAATACTAATACCGTACGTTGTCCTGCCGAAATCCTACCACCCCCAACTTGATACAAGTAGTTCGTACAACACCCTAGTACGATGCATACTGGATTCGGTGATTGTTTGCTAAATTGACCTATTCGGGGGCGAAGGCGGCGGTAGGGGTGGTTTACTATCCCTAGCCCCAACCTGTACCCTCAAACTCCCAAACGCACAAAACTCAGTGCAGTAGTGTATCCGACGCGAGTCCTCGAGTGAAGAAAGGCCTAAAGTCTTCGAGAGATAAAAATCAAGGCAGACAGCATGGTGGGGAGGGGGGAGAAGAGCCTGTTTAGTCACCCAGGATCTGAGATACGATCAGGGACGGGGAAGGAGAAACGAAACAGTGACAAGATAAAGGAAGGGACGAAGAAAAAACAAAAAAGTGTCTGACCTGAGAAATTCTCCTGCAGACCCGCTATAAGTAGTTCTTGCCTCTCGTAAACATACAGGACGCGACACCACTACATAACGTCAATTTTTGAGCAGGCTCAAAATTCTTATTTGAGGCAGGGTGTATGGGTTTCACGTTAGTCCGTGCAGAAATATATATCCAACAATGTTACGGTTCATAAAATTTGAAGTACGGCGAATTGCATGACGGGAGGACCACGGTTGTGATCGCTAGGGCAGGGTGAACAAATCTTGTTTCGACAAAAAAAAAACGACATTAGTGGCCAAACTCAGCGAATTATAAAAACCATGAATATCTCGCACAATTTCGCTTTCGATGAAAAACATCGAACCAGAACACTTAAGAGACATGCGAGAGGAAGCGTTTCCCGCTCAATTTTTAGATCCTGTGGATGGGTTTCTCCACATATAAAATACTAGTATATGATAGCGTTCACGTCTCAGATCCGTTTTTTGGCCTCTTTTGTAGCCCTTTGGAAAAAAAAAAAGGATTACAGGTACACCTGGCGCATCCCGACATCTATCTAAATCCGCCGTGCATAAACCATTGTCAATAGAGTATCCCGTTTGCAAAAGGAACTTCATTTTTCCGGCTGTTCGTATGTGACGAGCCAAGTATCATCCGGGTAAAAAAACAAATCCATCGTTCATTATATTTCTGCGATTGGTGATGAGTGAGTGTTGTAGCAGTATTTTATGAATTTTTCAAATGTCTGATCAAACTTTCTCGCCCTAAATAAGGTCAACACTACTATGTCAACACTATGATAGAGCTGGGATATTTCTCGTTTTTTCTGCATGGACCATTATGGTTCGTGATAAAGTCGAGGCCAAACGTTTTGTCAATTCCCACTAGCTTGAGTGTCAAAACCCACCTTTTCGCGGATGGTTCGGAAGTTGGTGTCGAATCGGCGCTGGAATCCGAGCAGAAGCTTGACGTCGTTTTCGGCCACCACCCTGAGGGCTTCGTCGATGGTGGGAATGTCGAACGAGATCGGCTGCACGTACAACAACAAAAAACAAAGCAAAAATACCACGCAAAACGCGAACAGAGAAGGAAAAAAAGAGAAGAAGGAGAGAGAGAGGGAGGGAGGGAGCGAGAGGGTCAGCATCCCACCTGCTCTGCCGATTTTCGTCTACGTTTTGATATGAACCACAACGACGACAACAGCACGAGTCTAAACTATTTCTACTAAAATAGTACATAGTACGAACAACAACACGACCTACTCCGACTCCAACTCCAACTCCAACAACAACGACAACGACGACGACAACGACAACGACAACGACAACGACAACGACAACGACAACGACAACGACAACGACAACAACGACAACAACAACAACAACAACAACAACAACAACAACAACAACAACAACAACAACAACAACAACAACAGCATCACCACCAACAACACGAACACCAACACCACCAACACCACCACCATCACCATCACCAACACAGACACCAACACCAACGCCAACACCAACAAGATTGTCACGCCCGTCTGACCTTGTCATAGTACAGGTGCTCGCACAAAACGAAAACGTACGACAACACAACAAATACAAAAACAAGAGCATGAAGATGGAACAAAACTATTGATGGAACTTGAACAAGAATAAGCATTCCACCTTCTCGCAGAAGACGTGCTTGCCCAGCTTGGCAGCCTCCATGATCTGCTCGGCGTGGAAGGGTGTCGGAGACCCCACAATGATAGCCCCCACCTCTGGGTCGTGCACCATCTCCTTCCAGTCCTGTGATATCATACGATCACACCGTACAGGATATATACAAACAACTATTAGTATCAGTCCTTTCATATTATACAAACAACTTGGGGTTAGTATGCCCTCAATCAGGAATTAATTCGTTAGGAGCGTCAGAGGGATAACCGACCAACAAAACTTACTAATGACCAATGACTAATGGGTAACAGACTAATGACCACCAGGTAATGGGTAAATGACTATGATACCTAATGGGTAACAGACTGATGACCACCAGGTAATGGGTAAATGACTATGATACCTGGTAACGACTAATGAGTCAAACGGGTGAAAAAGTATTTCGGAGCCCAAGACGGAAAACTGACGGAAAAAAGGAGTAAGGAGCAATGAGTAACGAGTAGTGAAAAACGATCATTACGATTTAGTATTTAGTTTTGTTAATCATCACTTTCAGCCAAACTCGTTACAGGTTTTACCCCCAACGATCGGCGACCTTCCGAAAAAGCTGTGGTCACAGGTGTCTTCCCTTCCCCCGCCACGTACGTGCTTTCATATTTATCGCGCATAGACTTCAGCATTCCCACTTTTCAGCTTTCATGCTTGTCGGATTTCATCGATTCTTGCTAACTCACGCTCTCGCGCTTTCCGCTATTTGTAGTATTTTTTTACGCTATTATTAACACTAACCCTAAGTCCCTACAATCACGAGTATGCACTCGGGAGGACTCGAACCCGCGTCCTTGACCTTAGTAGAGACCAGTTTCGCCTAATACGCCACAGGGGACCCCTGAACACATACAGCACTGACGATCATCTCATCAACAACAGGCATGAGTAATGCGCGTGGACGATCACAGCGTCGGACACACGAAGCAACGCGAAAAAAAAAACTAACCTTGCATCCTTGCATCCTTGCATCCATGCATACCCTACAGACGGGGGGTACCCCGATAACCCTAACCCTAACCCTCGTGCCTCGCAACCTAAGGTATGCAGGGAAATTGCCTCCGTGTCGTGCAAGAGTCATCGGTATACCGGGATGATGAAAAATATTTGGTCTCCCTAAAAAAACGGGTTTTATAGTTTCCGTGCACAGATTGATTTAACATCACCCTGTTGACTCTGGTACAAGCTACACTGAAGCTACAATGTAGTTAAGCTACTTTCAAGCTGCACTATAGTTATTGAAGCTACACTGTAGTTGCAGGGGGAGTCATCCTGTTGACCCTGGTACAAGCTACACTGAAGCTACACTGAAGCTACACTGTAGTTAAGCTACACTGTAGTTCTATAAGGGAAGCCCCCGACCTATATCCTTAATGAGGGCACACACCTAGCAATATGCGCGATCGGAGTATCACACACAACTTGCAAATATGAGTTTCGACGAAATCTTCGATCTCACAGCTGGAGTGTATTTTCAGTTTTATCGAAAATGGCACCTGGTGTAATGGTAAGCCACCAGGTACAATACGGGGGGGCACATGAGCCGTTGCCATCGAAAAACATACCTGGTACCTGGTACCTGGTAGCTGGTAGCTGTTATGACCGGCCATTGGCTGACACCCAAAAAAACGGGGCGCTTTTTCAAATTGCCTTTCGCGCCCGCCGGCCAGCAATGATAACAACCTGGCACAGGTACCAACATCATCGTGCTGCGGGAGTTCCAAGAGACGGCTATGCCATGTGAAAGCGAGAGCTACGACCCCATGTTTTACGTTTACGTGGTTTTACCTTGTAGAACTTGGGCAGACCGTTGCACCCCTCCACGACGCGAGCACCCGCGTCCTCGAAGATGTCGGATACTGCCACCAGCTTCGCTCCCGGGGTGCGGAACGCCAGCGTTTTGGCGTGGATCTGTTGCACATACAGCGCATACAAAACATCCAAACAGATAGCAAGGAACGCCAGGGTTCATGGCGCGGATCGGTTACGCACACACAAGATACGCAGCAAACAAAACTTACAAGTTAGACAACAATGCACATACAAACTACTGCTGTGCGTACGAATAACACCTCAGTACGACAGCAGAAGGATTGGGATGGCAGTATCAACATTTTCAAGGTCAGCTGAGAGATGTGATACAGAAAAAAAGGCAGAAAAAAAACAGCTGTGATTTGAGATGCTTGCGCTCATCATTTTTAGAGGTCAGCATACAGATGCAATACAGCAGTCGTATGTGGTACGGGGATGTCGTTGTAGTACGGGGATACAAGGGGATAAGCTGCAGGGCAAAGAGGGCATTCCGCATACCAGGTATCAAAACTTCGATATTTGGACAAACCAGAGCACCAGGTATGATATATCCAAAGTTTTGGCATAATTTCCAACAAAAACACATGAATGAGTACGTGCTTGTAATTGCCGTGTAATTGTGCACGACAGAGTAAAGAGCAAGGACAACGCCAAGCTCGGGCAGATGGCGAACTTATGCAACACACCTGCAAAAAACATTGCGTAAGCCATGTCACAAATCACACGTTCCATGTCACACGATGATGCGTACGTAGAGGCAGACGTCGTGGTCCATCGCAAACGTGACACGAACGGATAAATACGATACAGACAGAAAACAGCCCCCCATACCTGGTCCAACACGTACTGCTGTATGATCATGAGACGCGACGATAACTCTAAAATAATGGTAGCAGAGCAAGACGGCACGCGCTGGCTACTGTACTGGTAGCTTTCGACTTCGGGTGCGCTCGAGCTATTATGCCGGCCGAGCTCCGCGTCGCGTGTCTTGGACATCCGACGTCACCATAATTATTGTTAGAAATTCGAGCTCGTTCTCCAGGGATTGCGTTCCGCATCACCGAGCCGCGCGAGTCGATCAAAACCCCCTCAAAACAAGCAGTAAAAGGAAACCGCGCCGCTGCGCTTCAATTATCTTTCCTTGGTGGCAGTCATGGTACGATAGTACAAAACGAAAGCCGCGCTTTAAGCTCTTTCCTTTTCGGCCGCCATGTAATCGTACGACAAAAATCGCGCTTCGAGTTCTTTCCGTCGTGACGGTCAGTGTACAACACAACCAAAGTCCTTCATCAAGCTGTTCCCTTTGTGACTTGTGACAGCTATTGGTACAACATCAGCCGTGCTGGAAGAATAAAACCTTTGTGGAGTTTTAGAAGGTGGTTCCTTTGTAAAGTTGGAGTGTCACCCCTTCGTGAAAGCCAGGTGTTCACGTGTGTGCGCGTGTGCGTTTGCAGTGTTCTCCAGTCACCATCGGATCTCGAATCCAATCTCGATCGATCTCAATTGTTCTCGAGTGATTCCAATTGATCTGACTTGATCTGAACTGATGTCAGCAGCGGTGCAAAAGGCACCCGGCAAAAGGGTTCGGTTCGGGAACACGGTGGATGTCAAGCAGGCAGGACGATGGTAACCCACACTTGCCCTATCCGCCTCAAAAATCTGGCCTCATAAAATAAATAAAGTACACTACAGCACCTGTGATCCGTGCGCAGAATGGTTGTGGGCTGGTCGTCGTCGAAATTACCCCGGCGCTACAGTGGTACTACAGCAGTGCTACTACAGCAGTGCTACTAGCATTACCCGGGGGACCTATCGACGACCGACGTCTTTCTCGAGGTCAGACGTCTTTCTCGAGGTCAGACGTCTTTCTCGAGGTCAGACGTCTTTCTCGAGGTCAGACGTCTTTCTCGAGGTCAGACGTCTTTCTCGAGGTCAGACGTATTTCTCGAGGTCAGACGTCTTTCTCGAGGTCATTGACCCCGAAGCACGCGATCGAAGAATCAAACGCAGCCAGCAACGATGACTTTTGACGAGAAATTGTCGACCTCGCAGCTCAGGTTCGTTTATAACTATTAATAGTACAAAAACCGACTCTTCCTCTGAACTTGGAAAAAAAAAAAACAAGGTCTTTCCCGTTTGACGGCGATGGTAGCGGTGCTTCTCCCGTGTATATGATGCTATCATGCCATCAAACACAATATCGTCGAGCCTCTCGTTTGTATGAGCACCTGTATTCACCCTTTATAACTCGCGAGACCGCCGGGATTTGAAGTCACCTACATCCCGCAGGGGAACCTTGTACACGTAGGAAGTACGACTACAAACAAGAACGAGTACGATGCCATGCTATCGGATGCCCTGGTGTTCATCTTGTCGACGCTCTCTTTCCTTTTGAACTAAGTTGGGCTATTGACGGGTCACGACCCGGCTTTCGACGGGTCACGACCCGGCTACCGGCTATTGACGGGTCACGACCCGGCTACCGGCTATTGACGGGTCACGACCCGGCTACCGGCTATTGACGGGTCACGACCCGGCTACCGGCTATTGACGGGTCACGACCCGACTATTGACGGGTTACGACCCGGCCCGCGGTTGGGTCAGGAGGTTTCCCATAACTCGCAGATCGAGTCGGGCCGGGCCAAGAGGTGCTCGATACCTCACGAGTCGGACCGGATCGAGTTGATAGGTTTCGAAATAACACGGTTCGGGTCGGGTCGGGTCGGGTCGGGTCGGGTCGGGTCGGGTCGGGTCGGGTCGGGTCGGGTCGGGTCGGGTCGAGTCGGGTCGGGTCGGATCGGATCGGATCGGATTAAAGGTGGTCCGATCGTTACCGTCTTTACCGCGATAAAATATCCGACCAGTGAACAGCCGTGGAATGAAGCACTTCGTTTGACACTTGAGAGGGGGGGAACTGTTCAAGGTCGAATTGCTAGCGACAGCAGTTACACGATACTGACAATTACACGCTAGCAACGATGTGCACAATGATAGCATCGGCCACACCAAGCTGCCCTTTCCGCTTTAGTGCGGATGTTTCCGATTTGCGAAGGAAGGAGAAATTCGACACGCGTGAAGCATGGCGATCCTTATATTACTAGTGTATCAGGTATTGTTGTACGCTCGATCAGACCGCTTGCTCGCTTTTTAGGTCGCTGTGCATGCATCCCAAAATCATAATACATGCCTGGTACCAGATACCCGGCACGCATGACAGCAGCAGCGGGAAAATTGGGAGCCCCTATTTGCAGGACGGGCCTGCAACGAATTCTTGCAGGACGTTTTGGCACACTTTTGTCCCAGGTACCTGCACAGACCCCACCCAACCCCAACCCTAACCCTAACCCTAACCCTAACCCCAACCCCAACCCGACCCCTGACCGTTTGACCGGTACGTGGGGCTAGAAGTGCCCTCGCGCGGCTTCGCCGCGCGTTCGGCAGGCGTTCGCCAAAAAAAAAACGCGGGCAATAAAAAGCGGCAGGTGGCCAATCAGAGGCACGTCCTGCAAGAATTCGTTGCAGGCCCGTCCTGCAAATAGGGTTTCTCGGGAAAATTCCCCTGGACACGAAACGACGCTGTAATGACGTTGGGCGGCGAGTCAAATGTAACGAAAATAATGTTCGCGCTCACCTGCAGTATCGGTAGAGGATACGGTATGATGGCACGCTTGCCACCCATTACCGCGCTACTAAGTATACTCACAGTTCATCACTCGTGCCATCATGCAGCAGTAGTGCAAGACAACTTCCATATGCAATTATTCTCGCTGACGATATCTTGATTTTATCTTACGTCAAAGCTTCTAAAATCTTAGAGATGTTTTGCCACCACAAAATATAAATATTCGAATTTATATCTTTGTCTGAGGCTTCGGTTACCCTTAGCCAGTAACGAGAACAACTAGAGAGCAAGAAACCCAGGCCAGGCTGAGGTTTACAGGAAAATAAGAAAACCGGGAACGGTTATACTGGAACTCGTGTAGATTGCACCCTTTCTGCCTAAAAGAAATCAAGGCTGAGCCAGCGATGGCATTCTGTTTCTTTTCGATAGTCCCTTCGGGACGTCGAGAAAACAAAGTGTACACCTCCAACAGATCATACTTATCACATATATGTATATCATACAGATCATACAGATAGTTTAGTATCTGCTGTTACGACATGTTGCGTAGGATCTGTATATAGAGAACAAATATCTGACGAGTCAAACAAATGCTGGGCCATGCAGATCGTACTGCTCCCAGCCGGTAACATGAGCTAGATCATACAGATCTTCCCCGAACGACCTAGATGATCAGGTGGGGATAGATGGTATACATCATCGCATCTCGCCGACGTGTCAAAACATAGTACCGAACAAAGTATCGCAATAAAGTGACGGTTGCAGCTTGTAGAATCGGCCACAGAGAGGCAGTCCGACAGGAACTGCAAGGTAAACGGCAAGCGCACAGCATGGTGATGCTCGTATCGCTGAACGCCACCCTACAGAGACGGTTGAGACGATCGCACATCTCGCGTTTCTGGTCGATTTAAATGGGCTCAAAGCTAACTGGTATCCTGCACTTGTACTCACTGTGGTCAAAAGCGAGGAGTGAAGACATTGCAAACACCAGAACCGCGGTCGCATGGACATCGTGGCGCACAGCAGTTGTGGGGTTTATCAATTGTGAGGTTGGTTTGGGTGAAGATCGGCTTCTCTCAAGTGTTAAGTATCAAGATAAGTTTGGAAGATGTGAGTTTCCAACAGACCCGGTCTTGCGCAAATGGCGTGTTCGCACATACATTTTTTTTTTTTTTTTCCTCCGGCAGATGGGGAAAAATAAAGCTTAAGCTCACCACACTTCCACGTGTTTTCATACGCGTCGTGTGTCGATTTAACTCAGTTGCTTTCGCAACCCAACGCTAGCTGCACATACAAAAAAAACAAAAAAAAAAACTTGCTGTCAGACGTTGCGTTTTCGCACTAAGGCTACGTGCAGTATATGCGCGAGGAATGGTTTACGATGAACATGTTAAAGTTTATCGAATCGAATCGAATCGTCCTATTCACCGTGGTATTTTATTTATTTGTTTATTTTTAAACATCAATCTCACCAAGGGGCGACCATGCGTCCTTTACGCGAGGTCATACCTACCCGTAATGCGTATTATATACTTCTAACAGTACGCACGATCGCGACCGAAGAGCGGAATTTCCCACGCGGGTTGAACAAACATGCGGTTTTGACCAATTCCTTTATCGGTCGCAGCCGAGGCAACGAGTCGTCTATAAAATATGTATGACAAACGGTTCTTGGAGACTGTTCGTCGTTCATCGTAGGAGATGATAGCGATATCCATGATACAATCGAGCGTAGTGAACAAGAAACAACAGCAGCAGTAGTAGTAATGACCACCAAGCAGGCAGCAACTAAACACAAGCCCTGGACCCAAAGCTACGAGTCGTTTCGTGGTACGCACGCCGTTACGATATGATGATGCCACCTTCTCTCCAGCCCCTCGTACCCGGTACAGCAGCAATGATACAGCAGTACCTGGTACAGCCGTAGTACACCGCAACCGTGGTACGCAGTATCATAGAACCATTTACTGCTGTTGTCATGTCGGGCACTCCGGAGGCCGGGTTCGGCAAATTCTCCTACCTCTACGGGTATGCCTTGAAACCCCCCAAAATGTTTTGGGACGCTCGGAACCTGGAACAGGACTATATTAGGCTTGCTGCTAATGAGATACCAAACAGAATCGGTTCCGCGCGTTCCCACCCTGGCCGTGAATTTCGGAAGAGGAAGAACATGTCCCAGGGTATACATACTGCTGTAGTTAATCTTGTGCAGCAACACCGAACGGCCCCACGAGCTTCACGGCAACTTTTTGTTGCTGGGAGTGTGTCTTCACACTCTGGAGACCCACGAGGGTATGCGTGCACACGCGGCACAGGCGCACATGAGATGGCATAGGACTCACCGGGTAGGGCATATGTGGACGCCGTAGGGCTCGCCCGCGGCAGGAGCCACGCAGTACAGCCATGGCCTGGCAGGACCAGGAGGCTCAAGAGGCTACGACCGGGTTGCGAATGAGTCTCTGGCGTTATTTTTTCTTGGTCAAAGTGTGGCCCCGACCTTAGGAGCAGTTTCGGTAGTCCTCGTTCAGCCACGACGGCAATATAACAACTTGTAGATTGTCCCGAGGGTGCCGCTTGGATGGCTAACTAACACCGCCTTGTGTGAGGCTTGCTTTGCGGTATAACTGCGTGTAAAGCTGTTGTCTGTGTCAGGAGCACTCGCTGCCCACGTTACCGTACCCTTGCCCTATAGTCGAGCTGCAACGTTCCGCCGCAAAAGTCACTTGAGCTATTATCTGTTCGGGCCGGTTGCCCAGAATTCACCAGTTCACATCGGACACAAGACAGGTTGGAATGGAACGAACGAACGCGAACAGCTTCGTTCCGTTCCAAAGAGATCAAAATTACCCGGTCGCCCCTGTGGCGTATCAGGTTATCCTCGAGCCCGGTATAGGTCCGATTCATGAGTTCGAATCCCCCCGACTGCATACTCGTGTAAATTCGTAGGGACTTTTTCTTGTGCACAAATTGACTCGCGGAAAACGCGAGAGCGTGAGTGAGCAACACTCGATGAAAAATCGACCAGCAGTGGGATTGCTGAACCGAATGCGCGATTAAAATTGAAGGCAAGAACCGGGGGGCAGAAGGGACGACACCTGTGACCACGGCTTGTCCAGAAGCTGGAAAGTAGAAGGGTGAAAAAAAATAAAAATATAAATTAATGCACCAATGGGAGGAAAACCGAGTGACGAAACATTGTCGTGCAAATAAAAGAAAATGCACCGACAGGAAGAAGACCGAGTGACAAAACATTGTCGTGCGCGCAGCAATGCGGCCCGTACTCTACATCATACCTGGTACGTGGTACTGTACAAGTCTGAATTCCAGGAGCGCTGAAGTACTGAAATACCCAATTGGAAATGTTGGTACAGCAGCGCGAGTACCAAAGTCGCCGTATATGCCAGCGGTGGCATACCAGGTGTCTGGCGATTTGGTTATGGTGTGTGGCGTTTGCGTCTTCTTTTTGTCCTTCTACTACGCTTGACGGAACTCTGGACGTTTTGACGGGCAACCGTCATGGACAGGTCTATACTAAAGACAGTATTTTACGTCAAAAAAGGCATTGACGGGACAAAACTACACCGTCAATCTTCATTTTTGTTGCTACCAACATCCTGTTTTTTTTTATGCACACTGCTGCTTTCCAGCTTCTGGATGAGTCGTGGTCACAGGTGTCGTCCATTCCCTCCCCCCGGTTCTTGCCTGCAATCCCACTGCTCGTCGATTTTTCATCGAGTGTTGCTAACTCACGCTCTCCTCGCGCTTTCCGCAAGTCAATTGGTGCACACTCAAAAACCTACATATGATACCTACCATGTGTACCATCGACATCCGTTACATCTTTCATCCAGTGTCCGCGCCGAATTGTACTCTGTGATAACAAGATAATACGTACAAGCCCCGCGGTCACAAACTCCGAGACAGAGGTACCAGGTACATCACGGACAGCTCTGGCCAAGCGTATGATATTGGTATGCATAACACTGAATACGAGGAGCGAGACCTGCACCCGAGTCGACGACCCAACCCACGCAATTGCAGGGAGACTGGAACACTGCCTGTCGCTCTACCGGCACAACACGGCGGTGCCGCCCATTACCTCTCTGCACGTAAATAAAGGCTTCGGGGTACGTTTTAGGAGAACGGGCCCCACGATTTCCTAAGCAATTTCATTTCAACCCAGAAACAACAAATCTACCCTGCTGCGCGGTACCACGGGCGCTCGCTACTCACGTCTCCGATCCGACCACACCCGATCACCCCCACCCCAAGAGGCTCCTCCGCCATCTGGAGAGGCGAAGCCTGTCGCGGTGCCGAGGCGGTCCCTGCCCGCAATGCCCGGAATGATGCACTGGGTGCGATGAAACCGGAAGCTCCTGTGGCCGCGAGGCCAAGCAGAGCTAGCGTCTGCATCATCTTCGATTCGGCTGCGCTAAAGACGGCCGGGCGATGGTGTATGGACGCGGAGCTTGTGGGTTGTGTTGGATGTGGGTGTAGGGTGAAGGTTACGCTTTGAGTCAGCGTAAGCTCGCTGAAATGGATCAGGACGAGAGAGGGCAGGTTCTGCTACATGAAGCAGCGTTCTTCTTCTTGCTGAGAGCTGAGACGAGAGTAATATATGCGGCGGGATTAATGTCGGCTCGGGAAAAGGAAGTTCCGCCATGCGAGCGAAGACCTTCTGAACAAAAACTAAAAGAGACCGCGATTTGACAGCTTCGCCGACCGGAATTCCGTTATAAATACAGTATTTTTATGTCAAAAATTGCATTGACGCGTCTATATATATGTAGACGCGTCAAAATATTATACAGTTCTTTTGCTGTGTTTGGCTTCTTCATGACGTCATGATTCTTTCGAATGCTCGCTTCTTCCATGTCACGACGGCGTTTGTTCTGCTGAGTGATTCAAAAGTGCGGAGTCTGCTTCTGCTGCGCTTCTTCTGCGGCTCCTCCTTCACAGCGACGAGTATCTAATAATCCAATCTGCTGAACCTGGACGGCATTTGACCCACCTATTTCGTGTGTGAAGCTTCCGGCGCTCTCGCTGACTGGTCCCCAGCACCAGCAGACGTCCTTGAAAACCTACCGGGTATACCCTCTCCTACAAACAGGCGAGGCAGTCGCTTGAGTCCTTGCTCTTGCTGCGTGCTTGCTGCTTGGTCACGATGGGGCACACCATACGTGTTGCGCTGGTAGCTGCGGCTTCTATCGCGAGCGCGGCTGCCTTTGTCAGTCCCATCGGGCGTGTCTCCAATGTCCAGTCTCCTGTGGCCTCGGGTGATGCGCTGCAGGCTAAGAGGTGAGGTGTGAGTCCGATAGAACGGTTTTCATAATGATAATGAACGATGATGGTGGGGTGGTGGCGGTGCTGCTGGTGGTGGCGGCGGCGGCAGCGGTGGTGGTGGTGGTGATGGATGTGCTGTATGCTGGTCGTCTTGCGGATAAGCTCTGTATGTTCTGCCTGCATTCAAGCAAAAGTAGGGACGATAGACGTGAAGCTCGCAGTTTTGCTCACGGTGCGCCCCGATATGCTTCGTTTGACAGTTGATGGAGCGGTCTGTTTACAACTGCTGTGGACCTGTACCTGGTTTGTGTGCGTGCGGTGGTATGTACTTATGGCACCTCTGGTAGTTTGCCACAAGACACGCAGTCACAATTCGTGGCGGTCTAGCGAGTATCATGCATGTTGATGAGAGACGCACCTGGTATCGGTGTCGGCTATGCATGTACGACGGCTACCGGTGCGCACGAGTCCCGTATTGTGACCCCGTACATGAAATCGTGTATGATACACATGAACGTGCGCTCTTGTACCACAGGTATGATATTTGGGTTCGGGGAAAAACATGTTCCTCAACCGCCGAAGCTTTCACGCAACAGCGCAGCAGCCATGTGTGTACCCGCGTCGCCAGTAGTATGCACCCAACAGCAGCGGCAGCGCGTACCCAGTACGGCCCACAAAGCAGTTTACAGTTTTGAGCAGTATGGGTACACAAGAAGTAGCGTTTGGTTCAGCAGCGTTAGGTTTCATTCAGCACGGGCAGGGCTGCCGGCTCTCTCTACGAGTCTGTCATATGTTTAAGTGTGGTTCGACGTCAGGCAGTACCACACAACCTACCTTGCATTGGAGTTCTAAGAAACCCAGGCCCTACGTCGAGGTTTTCAGGAAAATAAGGATTTTTGAGCCGTTTCGCTGACTGCGTTATTGATAGTTTCGCACGCACTCATACCCAGCTAAGAAATCCAGCCTGAAGCTTTGAAGGTTTCGTGTTTCTTGCGCGCACACACGAACTGCTGTTCGTGTTGCGTATGATACACGGCTGTGCATCAGAGTTGTTGTTGTTGTTGTCTCACATTAACTCTTGTCAAACGTCTAGAGTCCAAGGTCACACAAAGGCGCTGGAGCCCTATAATAGGAAGATTTTAGCAGAGTATCCGGAGTATCGGGACACGACACACTTCGTACGAGAATGTCTGCCGTTGCGTTTTTTAAAAAAAACACGACACACTTCGTACGAGAATGTCTGCCGTTCGTTGCGTTGTTAGTACCCCCAGCAGAGCCTCGAGTATACGATAAGAAGCTAATACCTGGTATTAAGAAGCTGGAATGTTGGTCCTGGTACAGGCGGAGTTTCTTATTGAGGGAAGGGTGCGCTCTAGACTATACTATACAAGGTATACATTAGACGTTACAAATAACGTTAGTCAGTGCCTCCTGAAATGTGTTCGTTTCGGTGGGGTACCCCATTTCCAACTCCTAAAAGTATCCTGCTCTAACTCCAAGTGGTTTGTCCCAATGTTGGGAGTGCGGTGTTATTAATAAACCGCTAACAGGGATACAAGCTGGTTCCAGTTAAAAAAAAAAAAAATTCCCCGCCGTTTGGTCGATTCAGACCGTGAAATTTTGCACACGTCGTCTGTTCCACGTGCAGTTGCAAATGCAGTACCTCACCGGTCGTTTTTTTTTTTTTTTTGCCTGACTTCTTTTTATTCAAGACTTTTGGGAAAATGTGGACCACCTTAGACCATTTTTTTTTCGCCAAAAAAAACGAAGAGGAAGACCCCGGAGGCAGTAGAGATCACCACTTTTTCGACAACATGGTTGACGCGCACTGTGTACGAGACGAAGGGGGTTCCACCGTACAATGGTTGGTTGTTGCGTTTCATTGGGTTAGGGTCAGGGTTAGGGTGTGCATAATTTAATTAGTATGTCAACCATGTTGTCGAATAAGCGGTAAGGTACCCTCCCCGGAATTCAGGCCTCGGGACGGGAATGTTGAATTTGCGTGCAACATTTCAGGCTCTATCTCTCAAAAACCTTCGCTTCTGTTCGTGAACATTTAGACTTTTGCATATTTTGTGCGTAAAAACGAGTTAGATTTTGTGCGTAATAATGAGTAAGATACGTTACTTCCTTCGAATGACTTGGTTTTAGTCTGGGATCCAGTTTTTTCGCTAGATTTCTGCTTTGAACACAGGCAGGTCAGATCTTCGATTTGTGCCGCGAAAACATCTACAGACATGCCTTGGAGTTTAACCTCCAGACCTCCAAACCGGTTCGTGCAAAATGCCGCGCATTTTATTTTGTTGCCCCCGCTTGGCAAAAACCTGAATATTATTGAAAATATTGAAGGCCTTTCATTGGTCGGTACGAGTGCCGCTCCTAGAGACAGGAGACATCCCGAGACCCTTGAAAAAAACTGGCCATGCCGCCACCCTCTTCCACTGGTCAAGAGGTCAGTATAATACCAAATATTGACCCTTGGACTAGATATTGCGAGCGGCGTTCGCGTGGGAGAGAATTTCGGGGCTTTTAACGTGAACCAGTCTGCCTGTAAGAGTCCCGCGCAACCGCAGGCGAGATATTCGCACCTCCGACAAAACGCCATCCCATACGACAACCCCAAACCTTCCCAGTAGGGCAATGCGTAAACGAGACAGGTCAGGAGACCGGGAGAGACAGAGCCCTTGCGCGCAATGGACGAGTTATTTTCTCACGCTAAGCCGCACCTTTAAGCACAGTTCCCCCGGGTTGTGACGGGAAGGGAAGCGAAAATGCTCACAACAATCGTCACCGGCGCCCCCCCCCCCCAACAGGGGGGCGACAGCTCGTTGTTTTGCCGCCAGATTTCGCGAAATCGCAACGGTGCAGATACTGAGGGAAGCCAGTATACTGGCTGTTGATTTCTACAGTATGGCCAGTACCCAGCCCTAGCTGCTACGGTAAGAAAAAAATTATCACCGTCAAACTGAGGGGATCCAGTGTACTGGCTACTGATTTCTACTGGTACAGTACACAGTAAGCCAGTACCCAACCCTGGCTGTGACGGTATGGACAAAGTGCATCATCTTCAGCCACGAGGCTGCGGGTACTGAGGGATTCCAGTATACTGGCTGCCGATTTCGTCTGCTACAGTGTAGCTAGTACCCTGCTCTAGCTGTGACGGTAAGACAAAAAAACAATACCGTCATATACCAGTATGTAATAGCCCATGCCAGGTGGCCCCATCCCTTGTTCCATTCGACCATTTGACCTTCCGCTTGCACCAGGCACAGCAGTATCATGACCGTATTACGTTGTACCGGTGGTACACATCTTTCAGGTTTTACCACATACGGTATGTACATACGAGACACTGCTGCACCCGATGAAGAAATGCCTCCCATAGCCTAGGTAAAAACGAAACATACAGCCAAGAAAAAAAAGTGTGACAGTCCGACGATTGGGGGTTAAGAACCCCCCCCCCTTCCCCGTCATTGACCAAAACGAATAGCCAAAACTACGTCACCTCTTTCATAGCACGCGTCCGTTTATTGGCGTATTCATCAACACCTCATCTTTTGGAAAGCTTTCATTGGTCGACACACGGACTTGCACCAAATTGCCCCCTGCTCCCGCTTCTCGCCCCGATCACAACCAGAACCCACACCACACCACACCATACCACACCACACCATACCACACCACACCACACCACACCACACAACACCACACAACACCACACCACACCACACCACGCCACACCACACCACGCCACACCACACCACACCACACCACGCCACACCACACCACACCACACCTCACCACACCACACCACACCACACCGGATACCACCCATATTTCATCCCACCCAGCGTTAGCCCTCCTGAGTTTCCCCGGGTGTGTTATTAAACTCCGGCAAGGGACGTACACGGCCACTGCAAATGGAGGGGCGTCAACAGGCGGCAAGCATTTTTTGTTTTGCTTTGTCGAAGATGTGGTCATCTATATACGAAGTGGTATTCTCACCCCGCCTCTCCTGTTCTTGGCCTTGTTTCTGCTTGTAAGACTTATCATTAATCGGCCAATATCGGGTATGTATGTAAACCTCCGCCGTACCATCGTGCCAATAGTAACAGTCTCTCCACACACAAACCTTCACACTTCAATGAGATGTCGCTTGGTGCCGATCGATGTTTATTTATGTCGAAGGTCGAAGGCTCATAACCTGTTGATAGCCTGTGAACACAACGGTCGCATAGAACACGGAGCCTCCACACAACCATTGTGTCCACAGGCTATTCACACACGATCCACCCGACACCATGACCCACATCACCATTAGCATCACCATCACCTTATCACCATCACCATCACCATTGGCATCACCATTGGCATCACCATTGGCATGACCATTGGCATCACCGCCGGTGTAGGCGTCAACCCTTTTGGAACGGATGTCTATCGAATGGCGAATGGCGAATACCGAGTAGCGACAAAAATAATTATGGTGACGGTCTTTCTCAAGTGTCGCTTGACTGGGAGCGCGTGTGGTAGGCCTGTATCATATCACCACGCCGCGCCCGCGCCATGCAAGCTTACCTACGTTGTAATTGAACACTGAATATCAGGTCATGGATTCGCCGGCAGCCGACTGGGGCTACAACTTATGGGGACACTGCTCTGAGAATGTCTGCGGACGGCGAGGCGAAGACGGTGGTGGTCATCGGCAATGGGTGAGAAGTAGCAAACTGCAATGCTAAGAAACCGCTTGCCTCAGAAACCTCGTACGAGATGCGGCTCTAATATGGAAACTGCTCCCAAAACAAAGTGATGCCAAAGGAACTGCTTAAACGCTCATGATGTTTAACGTTCGCCGAACCCGCTGCAGAATTACAATACTGCTGTACGAATAGTAGACGCAGCAGTAGTAGTGTAGAGGTAGTCCTACCTGCAATACGGAGCAATGTTAATTGTGATGTATCGTGGTGGTATATCGTTGGCATACTGTTGATATGTATCTGTCCCGTAAAATAATATGTATGCTTTGGTCCTTGCGTAGCCGCTGAGTTTGGGCCGACATGGGCATCATCTTGTGGTGACAACTGACGACTGGCGACACTCGCAAGGACATCATATTTTCATATTGACTTTACAGTCAGTATTTACAGTACGCGACAACACTTTCACCAACTTGGCAGTTGAGAGTTTCAGGCTCGAGTTTTGGTCGAAAATAAGAACCTTGATTGCCTCTTTTGTACTGAAAATAGAGTGTGTACCATACATAACTGTTCCAGCCTGGTCAGAAGTAAGAGATTCTTGATTGGTGTCGCATACCATACTGTTGTAACAACTGTACATATTTATACATCGGACAGATCATTTCCCTATTTGACGATCTATGAATAGACCTTTCTCGGCGGGTATATACCTGATCTATGGAACCTGCCCGACCTAGACTCTAGACCAGTTTTGCCGGGGGGGGGGGGGGGGGGGGGGGGACTGTGTGGCACGGCTCTTGCGCACGTGTTTGCCGAGTGCAGTCAGTATGATATGGATCTTACACAACTTCTCATGGCGCAATGATCTGTGAGGTTCGCACGATCTAGACCATATTTGCCGGGGGGAGGGGGGAGATTTGTGTGACACGGCTCTTGGGCACGTATTTGCCGGGTGCAGTCTGTATGATGTATCCGCGAGGAACTGCTTAAACATTTCCGCGGAGCAGCAAGGGATCGTCCAGTGACGGTCTCGAAGAGATGGGCTGGATCGAACATCACGCCGCAGAAATGCGTTCAGCAGGAATGACCCTCGATGACCACATGCTGTACACAATTTATGTGTGATCCCTCCTGGCGCAATAATCTATGAGATCTGCACGATCTAGATCTAGACTTTGTTTTGGCCGGGGGGGGGGGGGGGATCTGTGTGACGCAGCTCTTGCGAACGTGTTTTCCGGGTGGGCTCTGTCTGGTATGGTTATAACGACATACTTCTCATGGCGCAAAAAGCCGTGGAATGTATATGTATCACAGGGTTCGTTCGTACGTGTTTGTCGGGTGCCATCGATATGGCACGACTCTTAAGCAACATCTCGTAACGCCAAATGTGTTACGACTACCTACATAATGTCGACCGAGCCTTGCCCGATCGTCTCATGGCGGATACTTGAGAAAACGCGTGGTACGATACAGGTGGCACTTTCGGCCTGTTTTTTGTTTTTTAATTATTGTTGATTTCGTTACTCCTCAACTCAATGCGTTTTTTTTTTCCCGTTTTTTTTCGTTTTTTTACAGCCTACTGTGTGTAGACCATGTTTTTTTTTCATCAGATTGCACTGCCGTTTTTCTCACAATCGGTTCTTCGGGGGGGTATAAAGATCCTGAAGCGATTTTTTTTTTGTGAAATCCGGTGCTACTTACTTTACCCAATATCGCTGGAATTATGTATTTTTTCTGATTTTTTTTTCGTTTTGCAACCTAGGCCATGTTTTTTTTCGTCAGATTGCACTGCCGTTACTCTCAAAAGCAGTTCTTCACTGGGGTACAAAGCTCCTAAAGTGACTTTTTTTTTTTTAATTCGGTACTTCTTAACCCAATATCTCGCTGTAAGTGTCGCTTTTTGTTTCTGCGTTTTTTTCGTTTTACAACCTTGGCCTTGTTTTTTTTTCATCGGTTTGCACTTCCATCTTCGTTAAAATCAGTAACATCTTCGGTGGGGTATTGAGGTCCTGGATTTGAAGATTCTTGAGAATATATGGGTGCGCCTCTACGGTAGCGTGTGTCGGGATCTATATGATCTATATGATCTATATGATCTATATAATATGTATGATATGTATGATTTGTATGATTTGTATGATCATATCGTCATTCTGTTTGGTCTGCAAATTTCTTGGAACAATGCAGGATGGTCGGGCACAAGTTCATCGAGGCCCTGAAGGAAAAAGACCCTTCGAACAACTTCAACGTCGTCACCTTCTGCGAGGAGAGCAGGGCTGCTTACAACCGCATGAGGCTCACCGAGGTGAGGGGAGGGCATTCCATCGATCCTTCCGCGTATGTATTGTACGCTGTTGATTGTAAATATGATTGCCGTGGTACGGTACTGCACGAAGAAGCACGTATTAATAGATGGCCTCAGCATGACGGGGGCATACAACCCTAATACCTGGTAACCAATAACAGTGGTATCATATACCTGGTACCAGGTATGGGTTAGACAGCCACGCTAGGTGTACAGCACAAGTTTCTCAAGACGTTTCTGAGCGCCTAACGTGGACAGCTCAATATCACACCTTAAACATGACTTCGAACACATCCCTTCCTTCCTTCGCGCAACCCGACCAATAGAATCTGCCCATGCGCAATTCCTTATTTATATACCTTACTAATACTACTGTTGCTACTCCAGAAACAAACGTACTCGTGAAAATGACCGTGCCATCCGAAAGATCCACCAGTGAAGAGGGCAGGCGGTCAGAAATGTTTCGCCCCAAAACTGTAACCCCTACCGTTACTATGAATATAGCGCAGTACCGCACTATACAGGGATGACTCATTTACCCTCCTACCGTCACTACCGCCCTATACGGGATGGCTCCTATACCCTCCTACCGTCACTACCGCACTATACAGAGATGACTCCTATACCCTCCTACCGATTCTACCGCACTATACAGGGGCACTATACAGGGATGATTCCTATACCCTACACCAACATCATAACGCTGCTTCTGACACGCTTACGATGTGTGCGCAATCGACGGCCAACGTTCTTCCTTTCTTTCGCTATCCTCGGGCGGATGGCGAAAAATTAATGGGCTTGAGCTCAACGCACTTGCACGTGTTTTCATACCTGTCGTGTGTGTTAATTTTATTTCAATCAATCTGACGCTAGTCTGCCCGGTTTAAGTTTTTCTTCGAAGGTGTTACATACCTGGTATCATCTGTTGATGTTTGTGTGCGCAGTATTTTACGAAGAAGGACGTGGATGATCTGAGTATGTCGGGAGCATATAATCCCAACGGAAACGGCACGACTTCTTGGTACGACACCACTCCTGGTGTAGAGTGCTTCGTGGGCGATAAAGCTATCAAGATCGACCGCGAGGCTAAGACTGTGATCTCGGAGAGCGGCAGGGTGAGTACAAATAAGGGGATACGGGGGGTCGTTGTAACTATGGGAGGGAGGGAGGGAGGGGGGGGGGGGGGGGGGGGGGGGGGGGGGGGGGGGCGTGACAGGAAGGCGGGGGGGGGCGGGGAGAGAGAGCCGTGACAGGAAGGCGGGGGGGGGCGGGGAGAGAGAGCCGTGACAGGAAGGTGGAGGGGGGGGGGGTAAGAGCAGAAGGAGGGAAGAGGGAGAGGGAAGAATGGGAGAGGACGCGGGCAGCGAGGGACGGTGCTGGCGACGGGGTCGAATCATTGAACGAAATTTATGATGGAATGCTTAGATCACTGGCCCGGCGAACTGTTGAATTGATGTCTTGAGTTAGTGACCGAACCAATGATTTGAATTGACCAATGAATTGTTGGTTTTATTAATGAGTGGGTGGATTATGGAATTGATTATTGAATTGATGATTGGATTGCAGACTGACTTGATTATTGATTGCGTTTTTGAACGAATGGAACAACGGCAGGAGATCAAGTACGACAAGGCGGTGCTGGCGACGGGGTCGTACCCCTTCGTTCCCCCTACCCCTGGCGTGGACAAGAAGGGGGTCTTCGTCTACCGCACCATCGACGATCTGGAGGTCCGTGAGGACTAAAGCCAATCCGTTTTCCCCCACGTGTTCGTGTTGTTGTTTCTAATCGTCGATCGGTAGTTTTCGATGGTCGGTGCGATGTATTCCTTATCTTGGGTCGGCATTTTGTGTTGGCCAATGTGTTCTATCCCCGATCGGTGTTGTTGGTGTCGTCGATGGCATGGCCGTCCGTCAGGACAGGATGCAAACCGTGTTCACTTGACTTTGTTTCAATCTTTGGTCGGTGTTTTTTTTTATCGTTCATTGAACACGCGATCGATCATGTTCTGGATATTTGTGTTTTGTCTTGGGTGTTTTCGTGTCGCCTCGTTAAACGTATTCAAATATACCAGTACGCCAGCCTGTCGCGCAACAACTGTCTATTGGAGGCTTCTGCTGCTGCCGGCCGCAAAACAGAACATTCTCGCGGATCAGAAAGAAATCAGAAGGAAAACAGTGCTATCTATTGTGGCTGTTGTACTGACGCTTTGTGCTGTCGGCTGCAAAATGATAGCAAGACATCTCCGCGTCAGTGTTACGTGGCACTGTGGCCCTGCTGCTTTCTGCTGTAACGTTTTTAGCTCCCCGCCGCTTCATGATGCCACAATGCCACACAGAACATGATCGCGTATCAAAAGGAAAATAATGTCAGGGCAGCGGCGGTGATCGGAGGAGGCCTCCTGGGGCTGGAGGCCGCGAAAGCCATGTACGACCTCGGCATGGAGACGCACGTCATCGAGTACGCTCCTATCCTCATGTGTCGCCAGGTCAGTGTTACCAAACTTTGCCTTCGTCAGCGTTCATTAATGTCTGTTCCTGGGATGATACTCTTACACCTCAGTGTTGCCATCGCCTGCTCTGTTCTGTCATCGCCTGCTCTGTTCTGCCATCGCCTGTTCTGTTCTGTCATCGCCTGTTCTGTGACCGTGGACTAGAGGTTGTGGAGATGAGTGAATGTGGGAACAAGAACATGTGCATTACGTAAAATCACATGCCAGGTACTGAGCTACGGCACCGTTGTCTTTTTGTCAATCGAGTTTGATGGACGTACTCAATTACATGTATACTACGGAGAAGGGCGGTGATCGAACAGATCAGGTCCCTATCCATGATCTGTATGATCTATATGACATATTTCTCTAGATGATATGTCTGATCTGTCTGATCTGTCTGATCAATATGATCTAAATGATCTAGTTTATCTGTGTAATCTAGACGATATAGATTTTATTAACCAAATAGATTACATAGATGATATGGATAATATATTGATAGATGATATACATGATGTACATGATATACACATGATACACTTCGAAGCATATGATCTATACGACCTACATGATCTACATGATCTACATGATTTTTACTATCTACATTATCTGTATGATCTATATGATGTATATGACCTATATGATCTACATGATCAACATGATTTTGTATGGTCTAAATGATCTATATGATCTGTTAATATATGATCTATTCGTGCTGAGTGAGAGCCAGATGATCATGCTGACTTAGCGTATATTTTTATGATGTTTTTGTGGGTTAGATATGTGCTGTACAGATCCCGGACAGCATATCACATCGACAGGTGTAGGATCAAGATCGTCTAGATGATGATCTGCCTTTTTACTACTGGAAAACAATCCCATGCAAATTGGGAATATTTAGTCCTCAAAACGCGGGTGAAGTCCTAACGAGGTTACGCTTACCGTTTACCCATTCCCCGGTACGTCAGATTGACGACGCGGGGCACGCCATCCTAGGAGGCATGATCGAAGACCTGGGACTAAAGATCCACTGCAATGCCCGTGTCACCGACTTCGTGGGAGACGAGAAGGTGTCGGGACTGGCTTTCTCGAACGAAGGCTGGGATGACCTTGACGTCGGCATGGTCGTCGTTTCTGCCGGTATCCGGTAAGCGGACGAATTGGGTTGCTTGTGAGATTTTAACTAGCTAGTTGGTTAGTCATGTAGTTAGTTGGTTAGTTAGGTAGCTATTAATAGGTAGTTTTATTTGCTAATGTTGGTTTGCTATTGATAGCAGTTCGTTACAGCAGTATGTAATTGCGTGGCCAGACTGCCTTGGTATGTATAATTGCTGCAGTATGTAAACGTGCGTTTGTCCTCGGTAGAGAGCTGGGATGGTGTTGACGTTTTCTCATGGCTGTCGTTTCGTTTCCGACGACATGCATTGAGGAATATTATCAGGTCGATGGTCGAAACACCACTGTTTAGTCAAGTAAGAAAAGGCTTTAGTCGCCTCAAAAAGGTTTCCTTTTTTATGCGTTTTCTTTCTTCTCCTTCGGGGGACGGGTAAACATCAAAATTCACTCCTTTCTAACTACCAATGGTATTTCATATATGGTATTTCGTATATGGTATATGGTATATGGTTAGCGTGAAGCAACCTTGAAGTCGGCACGGTCATGGCTTCTGCCGGCACCCGGTGAGCGATTACCAGGTACCTGGTGTGCTTTTAAAATAAACAGTAACCCTTTTGTTGGGCGGTGGTTCGGTTCGGCTAACTACATACTGTACTCAACTAACTGCTTGTTGGTTACGGTATGTATTTTGCAACTATCACAGTTGGCGGAGTTCCGCGTCTTTGCATCCGACTATTAATAGCGCGTTTGTGGCTCGACGTGTGTTTTTCTCAATAATAATACCTGGTATTGGTTATTGCGTACCGTTTTTTTGGTATTAGTACTAGTATTAGTATATTGATATTAGTATAGGCCATCCCACGAAGGGAGGGGTGCAGCAGATCTTGAGAATTTTCTGAGCTCCTAACACGAAGTCAATATTTTACTATCTGCATCATCCATCATCCGTCATCATCCATCATCATTCGAAGACATTCGTCGCGCAACCCGACCAATAGTTGAATGTATGCGCTATTCCTAAGAATGGTCCTAACAATGGTCGTAAGAACAGTCCTGAAACAAGTAATTATACCTGTGAACTGATCATACTACCATTAACAGTATAATCTATAGTTGAGGGGTTCAACTGTTCGCAAATGTTTGGCTCTAAAACTTCAACCCCCAACCGTCGGACGAGTCACACGACAACCCTAGGTACCTGGCAAGGTACCTGGCAAGGTACCTGGCAAGTCTCAAATCTGGGATGTACTCCTCCAGCCAAATAATGGGGAAAAAAAACGACAACAACCCAGCCAACGCATTACCCCACGATCTGTTTTTGCGAAATGTGAATCCGGCAGGCCTCGCGACGAGATCGCCCGCGCGTCGGACATCGAGGTGCACGAGAGGGGGGGGGTCATCGTGGACGACCTTTTGCGGACGAACGACAAGGACATCTACGCCATCGGAGAGGTCGCCCTCCACGGGTGAGCAAGCTTCGAATCACCAGTAACCCCTTTGGAATTTGAGGGGGAAAATTGTCGATGTTCAATGTCGATTTATTTTGTCGATTGCCGCATCCGCGACACGAAACAATCGGGGCCGCCGCAGTGTAAGGAGGGGGCTGCGCCGCACGCGGGCAGCGTTGTGACATTCGTACTCCTTGGTGCTCTTCCTGGGACGCTTGGAACTAACGCAATCGCCGTTTTTGTAGTCGAAGTACACGGGCCCCAAAGGCTTGAGAGTAATAACCTAACTAACTGCCAGGTATGAGTTTATTCCTAATAATACTTCGTATATTTGTAACAAAAACAACGTCCTCATGACGACCTTAGGAGCAAATGGCTACGTCTAACAATGAATACAGAGGCAGACGGTGAAGCTTCCTATGAGCGAGAGCTAAGAAAGTAAAAGCGATGACAAATGCGCAAAACAGTGAACTCCATTTTCATTTTCAATCACTGGCAAACGTTCGATTTTTGTTTTTTCGACCCGCCTGTAAATATATCCTAGGGGCATGATCTACGGGCTAGTTGCCCCTGGGTACGAGATGGCCGAGGCTGTGGCGAACACCATGGCGGGAGAAGAGCAAATCTTCACCGGAGCCGACATGTCCACCAAGCTCAAGCTCATGGGGGTCGACGTTGCGTCGTTCGGCCGTTACTCGGGGTTCAAGGTGCGCCCCCCCCCTTCTCCCCACCTGCATTTTTTTTTTGTGGAACTCCAGACGTATTTTACAGTGCACCGTTGATGTGCTCATATCTCGCACTTGGTAGTCGATGTTCGCTGTTTGTTCAAGCTCATGAGGGTGAAAGTGGCGTCGTTAGGCTGTTGGTCGGGCTTCAAGATTCGTCGATTGGTTGGTATGTCCCCTCGGCATGCCAGCCATGTGTTCTTGTGGAACTCCAAGCTGCAGCGTGATTGTTTTTCCTGGCACCTGTTTGTCGTTCTAGGCTAGGGGTTAGGGTTGCACTGGCCTCGGACAAGCAAAAATGATTGGACGACTGACTGCATCTATTCGAATTGTTGGACAACTGTTGTGGCAACTGTGATTGGACTGCTGGCTGAGTCTCCTTGGTTTGATTGGTCAAACTAGTAGATGATGAGATGTGATTGGACGACTGACCCAATCTCTTCGATTGTAATTGGACAACCGCCAACCAACTTGCAGGAGGAAGACGACCAGATTGCGATGACCTGGAATGACCCGTTCAACAACGCCTACAAGAAACTCTTCTTCAACAAGGCGGGCACCAAGCTCTTGGGCGGCATCCTTGTGGGCGACGCCTCAGACTACACCACCCTGCTGGCAAGTACCCCCCCCCTCCAAACATGCCACCCCCTCTTGTCCAACCCCACCCTCTTCGTCACGCCACCTCTGTACTGCTGGCTGATTGGTTGGCTGATTCGTGCTGGTGTGTGGTGACAGTCGTAGCAGGGCCGCTTGAAGTCCGACGGGAACCTACCCATCGCTCCATGATGTCAATCACTCAATACATCCCCCCTCGAAGCATGGTACCCCTTCGTCCTGACGCCACCCTCTCCGTACTTTTGTCGCGTGTGTACTGCTGTGTACTGGTGGTTGTTGGAATGGTGTTGTTGTGTGGCGGTGACGATGGGAGCAGGGTCTGTCCAAGTCTGACAGGGATCTACCCATCGCACCGGGAATTCTTATGGCACCCGCGGCGGAAGAGGGAGGGGGTGCTGCCCTCGGGGTCGAGGACATGCCGGATGACATGCAGGTGATGTTTGATTTACGACGTGTTGTGTGGTGGTGGTGGTGGTGGTGGATTTTTCAAGCTGCGTGATAACTCGCTCGCGAGAAGTGGCGGTGTTAGTGGCGTCGTTGTTGTTGTTGTTGTTAGAGTTGTGGTTAGAGTTGTTGTTGTTGTTGTTGTTGTTGTTGTTGTTGTTGTTGTTGTTGTTGTTGTTGTTGTTGTTGTTGTTGTTGTTGTTGTTGTTGTTGTTGTTGTTGTTGTTGTTGTTGTTGTTGTTGTTGTTGTTGTTGTTGTTGTTGTTGTTGTTGTTGTTGTTGTTGTTGTTGTTGTTGTTGTTGTTGTTGTTGTTGTTGTTGTTGTTGTTGTTGTTGTTGTTGTTGTTGTTGTTGTTGTTGTTGTTGTTGTTGTTGTTGTTGTTGTTGTTGTTGTTGTTGTTGTTGTTGTTGTTGTTGTTGTTGTTGTTGTTGTTGTTGTTGTTGTTGTTGTTGTTGTTGTTGTTGTTGTTGTTGTTGTTGTTGCTGTTGTTGTTGTTGTTGGTGGTGGTGTTGTTGGTGTTGTTGGTGTTGTTGGTGTTGTGGTTGTTGTTGGTGTTGTGGTTGTTGTTGTTGTTGTTGTTGTTGTGGTTGGAGTTGTTTTTGGTGTCGTCGCCCAATAACATAGCTGGAGCGTCGCGGTTGTCACTGCGGCGGACTGGCGTTCGAACGACAAAAGAAAACGAAAATATTACCTACGGTGCGTTCTCAAGGCCACGTTCGCGCGACAGAGCGAGAGGACATAAATAAAGGCCTGCTTATCGCCGGTCCACAAGCGCACTTCGTTGCCATCATTGAAGTTTAGGGCGGTCAGCGCGCCTTTTTTTTTGCGTTGACAACGCTGCTATCAGGGCCATGGCTAGGATTAATAGGGAGTATGGACTATGTCCATGATACCGTTTGTACTCTTGTTTTGGGGCCCATGTACAGCGACGAAACAAAGTACAAGCGCGTTCTTTTGATGGAGCGAGCATGCAGTACATGCCAGTAAACGGCAGCAGTGCAAGCTATATGCGCGCGTCTCACAGAGAACTTGCATTGGTGTTCGACTGGAAGATATTCGTGAGCTAATGTATTAATGTATTAGTCTAATACCAGCCCGGGTTGCTTCGTGTGTTGGGATGGAAACTATATTGGCCAGCTTTTTTATTCGTCCTTTTTTTTCACTCGGGGGCCCGAAAGGCGTAAGATAGCTTAAGAAACTGTTCCGCGCGTACGTTTTTTTTGCGTGTTAATCGTCCGGCTGATTCGTGAAACGTAAAGCTTCCCCCCTGTTGGGATTTGATTATATCTTGACTATAGTATAGCGAGAAAACCGACGAACAACGAGGAAATGCGGTCATTTTCATTTTCATCACAAGGGTGAGCAACACGCGATAGTATCAAGTGATTGCCGATTAGATGGTATCATGCGCGTGTGTCGTGCAATTCCTCGCGGCGGAGTCCTCGTACAGTAAATTAAAGACGTTAAACTCATCACCCCCCCCTAAGCTAGCAGCCCGTTTGGCTTGGTGTGGCTGATCCTGCAGTCGTCACTTTTATTGGAGAATGTTTCCTCTGCACAATGTTCAAGATGTCTATACTATGATCAAGATATCAACACTACAATCAATTTGTCTATACTATAGTCAAGATGTCTATACTTTAATCAAGATGTCTACACTATAACCAAGTTCCAAAGGAGTCACGGACAAAACGCACGCCCAAGTTTGCGTCGTGTGTCAATATCAATAACGCCTCCCCACAAAAACGAAAACAATTCATGAACCAACCCCCTGCATTTGTTGTTTATATACCATCCTATCCCGGAGAGAACGTCAAAAAACAAACAAAATAGGATATTGTTAGTTTGTTGTTTTTCGTCCTCCAGCGGATGGGAAAAGTAAACAGTAAAGATAAAGCTCACCGCACTTACACGTATTTTCATACACGTCGCGTGTCGATTTCATATGCATTACCAGTATACAATAGCAATCCAGCGCTAGCTGGCGTATCCTTTTGGCAGTTCCGGTGGTAGCGTCAACGCGAGCTCGTTGGTATTTTATGCACGAATCGAGAAAATGACTTCTTTTTTTTTTTTTTTTTTCAACTTTTGTTTTCCTTGGTTTTGGTATATTGGTATATTGGTATATTGGTATGTCCACTCTTCCCGCCTTGTCGGGGTTCTCGAAAAGAGCAATCGGCCGTTTTGAAAAAACAAACAAAAAGAAGGTGCTCCACCCTGTGTCATCCGCCATAATGTCTCGTCTGTTTAACTGGTTACTCGTATGTATGATGCTCCTGAATGTTTTATCAGGTGTGCTCGTGCAACAACGTGGACAAGGGCACGATCTACCGCTCTGTGGTCGAGGACGGGCTCACAACGGTCGGCGAAGTTAAATCTTGCACCAAGGTGCGTACTTGGTCCACCCTCACGTCCTCACTTTGACCAACGAACCGATCGCTTTGTCATCTTTGTAATATCATACAATTGCTACGAAGTAGTCTGCGTAGTCTATGACAGGTGGCGTTCGGGGTATGTTTGGTTCTGCCGTGGTTAATTCGCCCCGAAGTTATCAATAGTAGTATCCCTGCAAAAACGCTAGGCTCTCCACTCTAACAAAGAGCCGGTCGCCCCGGTGGTGTATCAGGTTGTCCTCGAGCCCGGTATAGGTCAGTTTCTTCGTGAGTTCGAGTCCCCCCTCGAGTGCATACTCGTACTAATTCGTTGGGACTTTTTCTTGTGCACAAATTGACTTTGCGGAAAGCGCGAGATCGTGGGTTAGCAACACCCGACGAAAAATCGACGAGCAGTGGGATTGCTGAACCTTATGTATGCGCGATAGAAATTGAAGGCGAGAACCATGGGGGCAGAAGGGAAGACACCTACCTGTGACCACGGCTTGTCGAGAATAGCTACAACCTGGAAAGTAGAATTGTTGATATTTTTACCCGCTAAAGTAGGGACAGGACGCTTGCTAATGATGAGAGATATTTCTACAGCACGTTTTTTTTTTTTTTTTCGGGAGGGGGGACTTTTTCGTTTATTATCCCAACTTGTTCGATCGGAAAATGACATGTCTTGTTTTTCAATCTGATTTTTTATTTATTTATTTATTTATTTTTTTTGTTGTTTCTTGACCGGGTTGTGGGTTCGAGTCGAGTGTTTCCCTTAAAGGCTTAAAGGGCTACGCTCGGGGTATCGAGGTATATATACCCCTTGTTGGCTATTGTGCTTTCTGAGTGACATTAACCCAACAAAATCTTGTCGGAATTTTTGTGCCTTTTTTTCATGGAACAATTTTCTCTTGAATACCTAGCTATGCCTGAGGGTTAGGATTGTTATCCCGGCAGCAGATTTTGCTACCGTTTCCGCAAAAAAATAGTTTCGGGGAGAGGTAGGTACGTTATACCAACCATTGTTTTATGAAGCGAGCACCCTCAGAAGCCAAACGGTCATGATGCACCCCCTATCGTAACATGCATTTGTTACACTGCGCCGACATCGTCGATGGACCGCTCTCTCACTCGCTGGGCGGATTATTTTGGCAGGTTGCGTGCCCCTGCGGCAGGTAGCTTGGTGAGGATGCCGCGGCGGTGTTTGCGTGTTTACCCTCGAGGATTATGGGCAGGCTGGTGTTTTTTACATATTTTCCCCGACAACCGCTGCCTTGTTTTTTCCAAAGATTTGTTCAGTTTTTTTCGGTGATGAATGTTTCGTTGTTGAATGTCGTTTTTTGTGTCGTTTTTTGTCGGTTCATCCTTCGTTTTTTGGTCGATGCGGTTTTTTCGTTGTTCGTTTTTCGTTGTTCCTCGTTTTTTTCTTCTTTTCATGTTTTATTTTGCGTCGTTTCATTTTGCTATCGTTCGTTTTTCATGGTTCTCGTATTTGCTTCCATTCCCCATTTTCCGTTTTTCACATGTTTTGTTTTGTTTCCCTCGGGTTTTTTAGGCCGGGACGGGATGTGGTGGCTGCGAGCCCATGGTCAAGGACATTTTCGCGTTTGCCATGAAGAACTCCGGCAAGGAGGTTTCAACCGACGTCTGCGAGCATTTCCACCACACTCGCCAGGAGCTGTACGACATCGTCAAGGTGAGGCAGATGATACCAATAACCTGATACCAAAAACCTGATACCAATAGCCTGATAGCAATAACCTGATGGCATTAACCTGATAGCAATAACCTGATACCAGTAACCTGATACCAATAACCTCATACCAATAACCTGATACCAATAACCTGATACCAATAACCTGATACCAATAACCTGATAGCAGTAACCTGATAGCAGTAACCTGATAGCAGTAACCTGATAGACTCATCCGTCGGTAGGGGTTGCGGTTGTACTTCGAGTACAGTATGATTGCGCCATAACGTCCATGGCCAATTGAGCTCCTCTTATGTCATGATGCGAGGAACTACCTGTTAGTGAAGCAATTCGACGGGTACATCATATTTTAGGACAAAGGCATAGAAGCTTCGTCAGGTTGTTCGAACGAATGCCTTCCAAGTCATTCTTCGGGTGAGATATTGAGTTCCTCATGTTAGCAACTCAGGGTCTTTCTGCTGCACCCGTGCCGTGGAATGGCTCAAACATCAGATCCATAGATCACCATCTACAAGAGATCCTTCAAGGCAGATAGCTGAGCCCCTGATATATTTTTCATTCGTGCGCATGATCTATCATAGCATAGAAAAAACCCTGGTCTGTTGAAATACGACGAGGCGTGCTACTCGTGATGGAGGTTTTCGCACTTTTGGGGCTGACGAGGCTCCTTAACGTATTAGTAGTATTGATACTATTAATAGTATTAATGCTATTACAAAACTATCAACATAGTCGTCGACAGGTGCTACGGTAGAGATGCACCCCTTTTTTTCTAATACTACCCCTCACTTTATAAGAGGTTAAGACACGTCCTTCTTAACCCAAAAGCTGATTTGAAAAGATAAAAACTAAACCTGCTTTATCGCGGATGAAAAATGTCATGGCCTAGGTACACGACGAGAATCATGCAAACAAAATGGGCTATTATTTATTTTTTTTCCGACGATTTTGGGTCAAACACGGGGCCCCGTCGTTCAGAAAGTTTTTCAGCCAAAAAGAGGTATACCATAAATCTCTATCGTAGCACGGGTCCGGCGGAACGTCGTTCTTGTTCCTGTTTTGCGAAATGGCAAGTGTTACTTATATGCAAGGGCCACGGGTTCGTTCACCACAAAAGCACCGCCAGTTTCCTCAAAGTCATGTTTTGTGTGTTAGCGCCAAATGCGTTAACGTGTTAAGGTGTTGAGGGGTATAGACCCCCTCGAGTTAGAAGCTCCAGAAAAAAAACGGCCATGTCACCTGTACCGCGGCAGATAGCCCCCTGATCTCTCTGATCTGTCTGATCTATCTGATCTATTATCTACTAGATATGAACATGCATGATCTAGGTCATGGACTCCTGGTCCGTTAGATTTGAGGCAGATAAGCCTCTGATGCGGGATATATGGATATAAGGATGGATTATTTAGATCATTGACCATTGGTCTATATGAACTACGAACCAGCTCGCGTTGCCGGTTTGGAGCAGTCGTATATATGATGAGCATGATCTAGCACGTGTTTCCAGTGCATCGTTGAGGTCAGAGGGCGACAGACGGGCCTTAATGTTTGAGTCTGATTCTTCTAAGGGGTGTGCAAGGGGTGTTGTTACCCTGGTTCCAACTATGGCCTTGGAGTTAAAAGGTGCACGATTACAAACATCCTATTAATAATGAGGGATTTATTCTCGATGCCCGCTATTGATACGTAGTACGGTGGGCGTGGGGAAAGAAAGTCGATCATTGGTAAGCCGATCACAGTCGAGGTGTACCGTAATTGGTTAGTCGATCATCGGTAAGGGTGGATTTTGTGACCGCGTACCGACTGGTGATACTGCGTACCGGCCGGTAACATCGGTACCACTTCTAGTACGGACGCGACCAACCGACACTAAAAAACATGCTGATGCAATCAATGTCAATTCTTCAACGACATAACATGAACCAAAATGCCTACGAGTTTCTCTCTCGCAACAAAAGCCAGATTGTTGTTGGTTCGGTTCCCGACCTCTATTATTAACCTTCTCCTTTAATGAGGGCATGGGTCGTTCGAGGAACGCCTGTGAAGCATCTGGCGTTGTTGTGCTATTCTTTTCTTACCCGTGACCCTCACCGCACCCCCTGGTCGCATGGATACGATTCACAGAGCGTCGGCATCCAGTCGTTCGATGAGCTGCTCGACAAGCACGGTAACGGAGATGGCTGCGAGGTGTGCAAGCCCCTGGTGTCGAACATCCTCGCTTCGATCAACAACGACATGATCTTTGAAAACGATGGCATGACCCTTCAGGACACCAACGACCGTGCCCTCGCCAACATGCAAAGAGGTGTGGACCCTAGAGTAGGGTAGGGTAGGGTAGGGTAGGGTAGGGTAGGGTAGGGTAGGGCAGGGTAGGGCAGGGCGCTTCAATCTACGGCATGATGTTCGGAAACGATGGCATCAGCTTTGGGGCCACCAACGAGCGTGCTCTTGCCAACATGCAGATGTGTAAGTTATGTGCCACTGTTTAACTCTACTGTGGACTATTAATAGGGTAGCGGTAGGGTACGATAGGGTAGGGTAGGGTAACGTAGGGTAGGGTACGGTAACGTAGGGTAGGGTAGGTTCCGTCATCAATCAACAACGACATGGTGCTCGAGAACGATGGCATGCCCCTGCAGGACACCAACAACCGCGCTCTCGCCTACATAGAGAGCGGCATGTTCACCTTACGTTTAGTTGGGTATGATGGCGTAGGGCAGGGCAGGGCAGGGCAGGGTGGCATGACGTTATAGGACGCCAACATGCAGAGAGGCATGTTGCGTTTCACCTTTAAAGCTACTCTAGAGGAAGGCAGAGTACGATTGGGTAGAGCAATATAGAGTAATAGCGTTGGGCAGTATTGTAGAGTAGTAGGGCGGGTACGATGGCGTGTGGTAAAGTACTACAGAGTCAGTAGGACAGGGTAAGGTAGGTAAGGTAGGTTAGGATAGGGTACTGGGCCCTCGCCAACATGCAGAGGGGTATGTTCGCCTTCGACTCTACGACATTTTTGAGCCGGGAATATAACGTCAGCCGGTAGGAAGCACAGGCACACCGCAACTACTGTTGTTGTGCGTTTTGCGCTCTCTCGTGACCCCAGTTGAGGGGGCTCCTTTACAACCAACCCTAACCCCCAAGCTAACATTGCGACACCCTCAACCACCCTCAACCACAACCTTTCGCGAGCAGGCGGGTCCTACTCGGTCATCCCGCGTGTGGCTGGAGGGGAGCTAACTCCTGACCAGCTCATCTGCATGGGACAAGTGAGAAGCTGTATTCGCTGTGTTCGATGCGGCTTATGTACTGTGATTAGTCTAACACTTTTGATGTCGTACTGCGTATCAGGTATTGTACATGTTGTCCACGGGTGGCGAAGACGCGCGCCGTGATTCCGGGTGATTTGCCTCCGCTTGCATGGGATGAGGTCGGAAGGTGTTTGCTGTGGCCGTTTCTCGTGCGTATTGTCGCAAGGCGTTTTGGTCACAGTCTTGAGAGATATTTGGAAGGCGTTTATGCATCCGCTGTGTGTGCTGGTGTAAGACGTTTTTTTGCCCCGGTCTCGGGGCGTTTGAAGGCGTTTTTTTAACTGAAAATATCTCTTGATTCTAGTTTTTTGTTTTTGTTTTGTTTTGTTTTGTTTTAACTACAGGTAGCTAAGAAGTACAACTTGTACACCAAGGTGACCGGCGGGCAACGCATCGACATGTTCGGAGCTGAGAAGCACCAGGTAAGACTCCATGTTGTATCATGCATGAAACGGGAACAGCGATAACAGACGTTTCGCAATGCTTTACGAAGTGTCTTTTTACATTTTTTCATAATTGTACATACGTTTTGCATACATTATGTTACACACACATATCGATTCGAGGAGTGCAGGAAACAGGAAGCGACAGGTAAGCGCACGTGGGTAGCTAGAAGTCGGAACGGCAAGCCCAGGTCTATTTCCTTGAGCCATTGCACTCCCCTTTTTTTGCCGTGTCCTGCGCTGACAGTGGGGGTCCCCCGATAAGGCGGTATCCCCATATAATGCTGTAAGGCTGTATGCCGATATATGGCGGTCAAAATCGCTTGGCGCCACTGCGGGAATTGCACTACAGTACTCATAAAGCCTGGAATGAATAAGGCGGCTTACCTCTATAAGGCGGTCATATTGCTCTCTATAGTGTACAGTGCATACCACACCACGGCCGCACTGCGGCCCCCTATATAGTGCTGCTACCATCTCTCTATAGTGTATAGCACACCACCGCCTTACTGCGGGGTCCATATATAGTGCTGCTAGTATTGACCCTCCCGACCCCCATCCGGTCGGTGCTCCGTCTCGAAAGGGATGCGTGGTCAGGACTAGCTCCAATGACGAAGGCAAGACTTAGGCAATCGACAAATGAGTACGCCCCCCTCAACATGCCACCCCCAACCCTCAATCCGAAGTAGCCCGACATCTGGGTGGAATCATCAACAACAACAACAACATCAACAACAATAACAACAACAACAACAACAACAACAACAACAACAACAACAACAACAACAAAATGGTCTACCTCGCTTCCCTATCATGGTTCATGATCCCTTCTCTCTGCTACGTTCAACTGTCGTTTCCTGTTCGTTTGACGTTTCTTTGCTGCTGTTTTTTTCTGTGATTCGCCATTCCCTGCCCAAACCGGCTGTCGTTTCCTTTCATTGCCTTTCATTGCCGCTCATTACCGCTCATTGCCTCTCATTTCCTCTCCTTTCCTTTCCTTCGCTGCCTGGCCGATGGTTGAGTGAAGGTAACAGCACCGTATGGGCCCCTCTTGCTTACCATGATTCCTGAAACAAATTCCCCATATTAATTACCCCTTATCGGCTGACATTTTTTTTGTCCACTACCACCCCTCCCCCCCCCCCCCCCCCCCCGATCCCACCCCCCAATCGTTAGCTGCCCGCCATCTGGGCCGAGCTCGGTGCGGCAGGGCTCGAATCCGGCCACGCTTACGGCAAGGCCCTCAGGACCATCAAGAGCTGCGTCGGGTCTACATGGTGCCGATATGGCGTGCAGGATGCCGTTAGCTTCGCCGTCGAGCTGGAGAACCGTTACAAGGGTGGGTTGGATGTTATTGTTATTGTTGTTGTTGTTCTCACGTCAGCTCAATTCCAGAGCCTACTGTCACAATACGGGCACAGCAGTGCAGCCTGCAAAAACAGCAGTTAACGCTCGTTAAATGACACACCACGCATACGTGGGAGGAAGCGGAAGACGTGCTACGATGGAGGTTACGCTTTTGTACCTTTCTTTTTTGTTCTGCATATCGAATATTGCAAAACAGTATTTTGGGTGGTAAGAGTTTTTTTTTTTTCGTGTTTTACCTCATACAGTAGGACACGATATTGTACATCGTGCCGCACTTTCATTTTTTCCTCAAATATATCCAGTGTTTGGGCGAGAGGTATACAGCTCCTCAAGCCACACCCCTCAAAAGGAAAAAGCAATGATAAGCGTACGTCTACGGTGCTGTTATTGATTTTAGTAGTGATGTTGATAGCAGTAGCGTGCGTCAGAACTCAAGCCTCACTTTCGGCCATCCACCGGAGGACTAGAAAAATGTCGGTAGGCGTGTCCTCACCCCCTTGCGTCCCGCTCTCTTATCCTACATCAGGGCTGCGGTCTCCCCACAAGCTCAAGTCTGCGGTCAGCGGCTGCGTGCGAGAATGCGCGGAGGCGCAGGGCAAGGACTTCGGACTCGTCGCCACGGAGAACGGCTACAACCTTTACGTATGCGGAAACGGGGGTGCCGTGGCCAGGTGACGTTTTTATGTTCGTTGTTGTCCCACTTCGCCCATGGTATTTTGCACATTTCTGTTCATCTTCGCCCTTGCTATTTTTTTTTCATGTCCGGAAATATAAGCAACATGTTACTTGAATATGAATGCGGAAATGTTGATTATATTAGTGTCAAACTGTTGGCCCTTTTCGGGCTTGAGGGGAAAAATAATCACCACTAAAAACTAGCACTAGCGATTGCACCATAGCACACGAGATGTTTCGCACGAAGCAACCAGGACTGTAAGACTAGCTGACGATTTTGCCGCTGAACTCCAAGGCAAGCACGTTTGAGACACGCACGCGCACGGCTTACTCGCCGCCGCGATAAAGAAGGCGGCTGTATGGGCACGCCGACTCCATCGCTACTGACATGAGCGCCGTGCTGTGCATCCAGTAGCAAGTGAATGAAGTTGCGGCAGCTTAAATTCACGTCTGATTGATTGAGCTGGAACGTGACAGGTGATGTCTGAACAAACATTATCTGATACATGGTACCGGTTTTTGCATCAGCTCGAAACCAAAACTGAAGCTCGCTTATCCGTCCCCTCTGCCCGCAACCAACACCCCTCCCTTGTCTCGATAGGCACGCCGATTTGATCGCCACCGACATCAGCCCCGAGCTGTGCATCAAGTACATCGACCGCTTCCTCATGTTCTACGTGGCTACGGCGGACCGATTGCAAAGAACGGCACCCTGGCTCGAGAAGCTGGAAGGCGGTAAGTGCTTGGTTTGGTTTGGTTTGGTTTGATTTGGATTGGTTTTGGTTGATGGGATTGTTTGGTTTGGTTGGTGGCATTGGTTTGGTTTGGTTTCATTGGTGGCATTGTTTGGTTTGGTTTGGTTCGATTGGTGGCATTGGTTTGGTTTGTTTTTTGTTTTGTTTGATTGATGACATTGGTTGCTTAGGTTTGATTTGGTTTGGCTGGGGTGGGTTGGGTTGGGTTGGGTTTGATTTGGTTTGGCTGGGGTAGGTTGGGTTGGGTGGGGTGGGGTTGGGTTGGGTTGGGTTGGGTTGGGTTGGGTTGGGTTGGGTTGGGTTGGGTTGGGTTGGGTTGGGTTGGGTTGGGTTGGGTTGGGTTGGGTTGGGTTGGGTTGGGTTGGGTTGGGTTGGGTTGGGTTGGGTTGGGTTGGGGTTAGGTTTGGGTTGGGTTTGGGTTTGGGTAGGGTTTGGGTTTGGTTGGGTTTGGGTTTGGGTTGGCTTTGGGTTGGGTTGGGCTGGGTTGGGGTTGGGTTTGGGTTGGGTTGGGTTGGGGTTGGGTTGGGTTGGGTTGGGTTGGTATGATGTGTTTTTTTATGCTTTGGTTGGCCCATTCCGTTTCGAAGCCAACCCGACCCAACCCAGCTTTTATGTGCTGTTATGTGTGCTGTGCCTTGATGTTTACATTCAGGCATCGAGTACCTTAAGGATGTGGTGATCAACGACAAGCTGGGCATCGCCGACGAGCTGGAGGCTCAGATGCAGCACATCGTCGACACGTACCAAGACGAATGGGCTACCGTTGTGGATGTGAGATGTCAGCCGCGACAGAGCGTCTGAAAAAATGTATATAAACTAGTACTACAAAGGCCAATGGTATCGCACCTAGTACGAATTGCAGTCTATGCACACCTGTAGTAGACTGTTGCTAGCTTTATATATCTCCTGGTGTGGTCTCTATGTCGGCATGTCGGCATGTCGGCGTTTGAAGGGCGTGGTATTGATAGTTTTTATCGGCATCACATGCAAGCACATCGTCGACACATGCCGTACGGCACATGCCATACGAAGACGAGGGGGGCTACAGCTGTCGATGCGAGATTTTCAAATTCAGCCTTTTTTTGTGTATGTCGATGTGAGATATCTTGATTTCACTTACTATTTTATTGGTCGTACCGAACCAAGCTTGGAGGTGGTGTCGTTAAACGCCAAGGGCCTTTTTATAGGCAGATGCAGCGTCAGCGCATCGCAAGATCGATGCCAAGACGAGTGCGCTATATACCGTTGTCGGCGTGAGATGTATGTCGTGTGACAATGATGAACTCTGTAGGTGTTTAGGCTCCGCCCAAGGGTGTTGCGCTTGATCTAGAATCATATCAACAGTTCTCAATAAGTTGTTGTTAATTACTACCATAGCTCATTCAGGCAGATGCTGCACAACGTCGACACACACCAATGGCGAGTGGGCTACCGCTGTCGATGTGAGATCGTTTTTAGTGCTAGTGCACTGCTTGATGGTGTAGTCATCTCAGCATTGAAGGGAGTCTTTGACAGTTGGGGCCATGCCGTAGCGCACCCGGGTGCACCCGTAGTGTTCACTCTTTTTTTTTTGCTCGTCGTATCCATCATCTCCGCACTTTTTGTCTCTCTTTGTTCGTCCCTAGACGTAACTCAGATCCAGGTTCACTATTAAAGCAGGCTCTTCTCCCCCATCCCCACTACGCTACGTTCCTTCATTTTTATCGCGAGAAGACATCAGCCCTTTACTCCCTCTCGAAGTGCTCTGCAAATATAACTTTGATATACACATAGTTTATGGTGAGGCGTTGTGGCGCACGGGGAAAGAGATACGATGCCGTCGGCGGTGAAATCATCACTTACCGTTCTCTGATATGGTTCTCCATGCCGTCGTCGCTTAGCCTTGGGCCATCTCGGCCATCTCGCTGTGGTTCCTGTTGTCGTCGCGTTTGCCTTTTCTCATCCAGTTGTTGTTGCTGTTGCTGCTGCTGCTTGTTGTCGCTCGTGGTGTGCCGCCGTCGGTGCTGTGTATGGAATTGTTGGTCGGTCCCATTGGGTGACCGTGGGACAGGACGAGGAGCGACTGAAGTCCTTCCGCCAGTTCGTGAACTCGGACCACACGGAGCGAGGCATCCCCTTCATCTCCATGAGAGGACAGGAGCGCCCCATGGACTGGCCGAAGGATGAGTTCATCCCCAAGCTGCACGAAGAGGGGAGCAAGGTACGCCACCACCACCGCCACCCCCTTTCCTCCTCTGTTGAAACCGTCACTTCCGCGTCTTGAAACCGTCATGTTACTCTTTGACACCCCTGCTTCTATGGCGGCATGAATGTGTCACTTTCGTCCTAAATTCAGAACCGTGACCTTCGCGTCTTGAAACCGTCACTTTCGTCGGTTAAGACCTGAAGCCGAAGTTTTTCGCGTCTTGAAACGGTCACTTTTGGCTTCAAGCCGTAACTTTCGTCTTGTATCTGTATCCCCCCCCCCCCGCCTCTTTTCGCCTCATTCTCGCAACAAAAACTACCGATTTCGTCTTAAGACCGATACTGACAGTCCATCCATCTATCCTTAGGACTCACCGTTACAAGTATTTAATCGGTAGGTTTCGAACAAAACGGACTTTTTCGAAGAAATGGTTTGCTTTCGTCTTAAAAGCCCGTCACCTTCTATTTCCTCGTTGCAGCCCCACCAGGTGCTGACGGGCGAGTCCTCGTGGGTACGAGTGGGTTCGGTGAGCGACTTCCCCAACAACGGAGGCGCGGCTGTGCTGTACGGGAAGAGCCAGCTGGCCGTCTACAACGCTGCGAGAAGAAATGTGAGCGGCCTCGTAACCCTTTCAGCACCTTGGTCCCTTCATGGGGACAAAGCACTTGGAGTTGGACTAAGAGAACAACATAGGAGTTGGGAATGGGTTAACGCCATTACGACTGGAAACCCCTTTTTGGGGACAACTTACTTGGAATTATGATGGGGAGGGGTTTTGGGGCCCTCAAAGGGTTATATTATAAACTCTTTTAAGCCTGCATTCGCATTTTCGGAACAAGATGCGATGGGTATACCTCGAGTCAAGAGAACTCCGTGACACGTGCTACGATAGAGATGAAGCACTTATTTTCTCATGTTCCTCGATCTGGGAGGTCAAGACACGTCCTTCTTAACCCAAAAACTGATTTGGAGAAAAGTAAAACTGCTATGATATTATTCCGGATGACAAAATCCCATGGCCTAGGCGAAAAAAAAAAATTGGCCCATTTTTTTTTTTTTTTTCCGACGATTTTGGGTCAAGGAGCCCTGTCATTTCATCACTAAACAGTCATTTCACACCAACATTGCTATCTCTAACCGCTATCGTAGCCCGCTTTTGTCCTTGACGCTTTTGGTCTTGACGCTGTCGGCCTTAGCCGTCATAAGCCGAAGAAGCCATTTCTTAGCTAGACATTGTTCTTGTATGTACTGTGAAATATATGGCTTTTAAATTGCAAAAAAGAAATTAATTGTGCGGGACATGGCCCATTTGACCCGATTTGACCGCTCTTTTAACCCTTTCGCAGCCCTGGTATCATATAGCGGCCAAATATACCTCAAGACACGACAACATTGCGCTGTTATCCACCTCCTCCGTCACTGTTAGGATACTGAGCATCGGTAGGAATGCGATCTATCATGTCCTGCATCTTGTATCTTTACGTTGTATAGTTGCAGTTCGGTATAATCGGCCCACGTTGCTTCGAACGGCCGATGCCGTAAACGTTAGATGGTCTTGTTGCTTTTCTCGTTTTTTTCCTCTGAAGTCCAACAGGAATGAAGTCTCGAATGCTCTTGAATCGAGGTACCTTACCCTGGGTGGTCTTAAACCGAGATACCCACTGCACTTATGAAGGATTGGACCCTGACATCATCCACGTATGTCACATATACTGAGTGTTTTTTAATTTTTATAATATACGTATGCATATTCGAAGGATAATGCCTCTATGCGTAAAAACGAGCGGCCGGTGCATCACGCAGCTTACGCAGCCTGCGAAGATAAGTATCGACCGATAAATTTATCGAACCCACAGCTGGCATATTTATATTGAATTTTATAATACATTGTCGTATCACATTTGTGTTTTTGGTCGCCCTGCCTACCCGCTGAATGGATATACAGGAGCCGTGCAGACAAATGCCAGATATTGATCAGGGTCCTGTCTGCCCTGAGAGGCACGGACAGGGATCTGCCATGTCCACCGTTTGCTGCGTTCGTACGGAAGTGCCGAGTAATGATCTTGTTATTGAACGAATGTGTCATACGACCAGCGTACGAGATTGTTGATGCTTTGCCGTCTCTCAAGCGCTAAGCTCATCATCCACCGCGTGTCATTTTGTCGCAGCCTTTCTTTCCTGTCCTTGACGTGATGTATTTTACTCCCACCTCTTTTTTCGTGCATGCCAGGAATGGTATGCCACCCAGAACGTATGCCCCCACAAGAGGGCGCTGGTTCTATCCGAGGGCATCATAGGCAGCAAGGAGGGCATCCTTAAGGTCGCCTGCCCTCTGCACAAGAAAAACTTCGACCTGAAGAGGTACGAGTATTCTGTGCATTGCCGTACTGCTGCACGGGAAAATGTGGTGTTCAGTACCCTGCTGCGTTATGGAAGAGGGTGTCTGGTGTTTGCTATCCTTCTGCCGTACTGTTGTTGTTGTTGTTGTTGTTGTCGTTGTCGTTGTCGTTGTCGTTGTCGTTGTCGTTGTCGGTGATGTTGTTGGTGTTGTTGGTGTTGGTGTTGGTGTTGGTGTTGGTGTTGTTGGTGGTTGTGGTGGTGGTTGTGGTGGTTGTGGTGGTGGTTGTGGTGGTGGTGGTGGTGGTGGTGGTGGTGTTGGTGGTGTTGGTGTTGGTGTTGGTGTTGTTGGTGGTGGTGGTGGTGGTGGTGGTGGTGGTGTTGCTGTTTTCCGCGTTAGGCCGTTTTTTCCACCCATTGACATCCTGCACACCCTGTGTGCGCACTAATTATTGTCTTGTCTTGTCATCCAGCGTGCCCTGTGCCCGTCTGCCTACCTGCCTGTATGTATGCCTGCCTTTGCCTTTCTTAACCTTCTGGCTGTCTGGCTGTCTGGCTGTCTGTCTATCTGCTCCTCTGACTTTCTGCATTCTGATTGCCTGTCTGTCTCCCTGTCCGATTGCCTCTCTGCCTGTCTGTCTACTTGTCTGCCTGTCTGCCTGTTTTTCTTGTCCGTGATCTCGACGTGCACCGCTTTCTTGACCCCACCAATTGCTTAGTGGTGAGTGCATGGACCACATGGACGACGAGAACATGAAGCTGTTGACCTTCCCCGTGAAGGTAGAGGACGGCAGCGTCTTCCTCGACCTGCCCCCCACCTCCGAGCTCGACCAGGTACACATACATATCATTTAGTAGATATAAATATAGAATTATGTGGAACTTACTTGCCCCGCAGCCCTCCTCCAACGTCTGCCCCTCCATCCCCGAGCTTGACCAGGTACACGCATTCGTCCAATATATAGAACTACACCCAAAACATCCCACGCATTGCATAGGCAGAAACCATGCTTCTCTACTCGCTCCCCCCTCCCCACCCCTCCCTTCCCCAACCTCCAAGCCCCACCAGGTAAACATAGCCGATCAGTGATTAGAAATCCACCAAAGGCGTTCGCTCGTTCGCCCCGGGGTGCTGTGTAGACAGTCTAGCACCGTGCAGTGTAATCCAATGGGATGCCAGCTGAGATTCCATCCAACACAGTCATAACAAGGTGTTGCTCGTAGAGTCAAACGCCTCGAGGTGTCATCTGCACAGTCAAGAGGGGGGAAGTGGGGGTCTGGCATAATGAGAGAGGAAGGAGAACGGGGTCGAGAGAGCGGATGGTTGTTTTCATCATCACGATATTGGGGGGGGGGGGGGACAGGGGACATGTGTAGACGTAAGAGGTGCCATCCGCACCAACTCCTGAGCGGTCATCCAACAGTGCAAAGAGGCAAAGTATATCGTACGTGGTGCAGTCAAACAAACACACTGACACTTTCATCCATAGAGTAAAAGAAACGTAAAATTGTCATCCATGCTGTGCAAACACACCTTGGCACTCCACCCAAAGCAGCAAAACACGCCAAGCGTCTGTGGCAGTTAAAAATTAATCGCCCGGATGTGTCATCATCGACAGGGTCAAAGAGAGGCATGAGGTGCCACCCAGACAGCGAAAACAACACAAAACATGCTCGCTGAAATTTTTTTCGTCCCGATAATTTCCTCAAATTCTCGAGGATAGGGTTAGGGTTAGGGTTGGGGTTGGACTGATAGCCCTAGGGTTGATTGAGGCCGCCAATATTTTCCGTAAAAAACCACGATCTCTCTCTGTCTCTCGCTCTCTCCCCCGCCTTCTCCCCCACACGTGAAAAGTATCGGGTTAACCCGCAAAACATATGCCCCGCCCCGCTCCTTCACCTGCGGGGCGAAACATATATCTCACACCAACTAAGGCTAGCCTGATCGGTGGTCGCGGCTTAAGGTGTCTCTTCTCTCTCGCGTCCCCTCTCCCTCACTCTTATTCGCTCTCTCGGCCCCCCTTCGTCTTTTTTGTTTTTTTGTTTCATTTTTTTTCTTGTCCTTTTCTTTTCTTGTTTTTTTTTCGTCAGCTTCTTGCGACGGAAAAGGTGATGCTGAGCGCGGACTGCTTCACGGGCTCCGAGAACAACTTTGTGCCTATTGGCACGGCCGATCTTCCGTCGGCCGTTGAAGACGCTAAGATCTCCACTTAATTAGTCTATTAATAGTCACACTCGGTGATCCTTGGGGAGGGGGGGCGACCTCGGCCGCCAAGGAAGTTACTAGAAAAACCCTAACCCTTCGTAAGGTTGGGGTAGTTTCTCGACTTAGGGTAGCGTGATTGTTCTCCTTCCGGAGGCGAACCCGACCGAACAGTTTTCAGATAAAAAAAAGTGCTTGGGGGATGTTTTAAACATCGTTGTGCCGGTTGACACACGGCCGATTTGACCACCTTCACTGTGCGAGAGGCTCAGCGGTCCGACTGATCGTTCCATCGAGAGAGCATCGGGAGAGCATCGGGAGGAAACAAACTCTCCACCGATCAAAACTCTGAAAAACACCCGTCGGAGATATTAATTGGCGACGCGCAGCACAGTAGCCGCAGCAGGAGGGCTGGGGGATCTCCTGGTAAAAACCAGGGGTCTTCACTGGTCAGAGCACGACTCTCCGATCATGTGAAGAGGTTATCGAAATGTTGCCGGTCGAGGGGGGTCGCATCAGGAGGTGTTTTCAATCTCATGGGACGGGTAGGGTCGAGTCGGGTCAAGATGTTTTCAAATCTCGCGAGTCGTCGGGGCGGGTTAGGTTACTGTGACTTCACCTGACCCGTGAAAAGCCGTGGTAAAAACGAAAGGGGTTAGAAGTAGGTTTTCAGTTGGCCATCCATATTAGTATGGATGCCTGGCTGAAAAAAATAATGGTGCGGACGAACGAACCGACGTATTCGGAAGATTCGTCCAGCTTTAAAGGAGAGTTCGGCGGCGGTATTGCTCTGAGGGAAGCTCACGAGTCCCTCCCCCCCCTTCCTTGCCATTGTCCCCGTTCCCGACGCCTCGGGGCGTTTGACGTGTGTTAGTTTTGCCTGGCTGCAGCAGTCGTGACGAACAGTGGAATAAAAGCTGCAAACGTTGCAGTGTAACCCAAGTATACTGGTACTGGTAGTAGACCAGTATACTGATAATACCGGTGTACTGGTTGTACCGGTATACTGGTTGTACCGGTGTACTGGTAGTAGGTGTGCCGCTTTAGTACGTTGGGCATGGCGTACTGAGTGCTGGTCTACTGGGGCGTTTTGGGCATTCTGGGCATATCTCACTTTTCAGACACTAGGGCGTAAGAAGTCGTCTGAGTACAACGTCCGTCGCACTCTTAGTTTATCTAGGTGTAACTCTGATGTATTCGTACTGGCGAGATACTGGGAGTACTGGCGGGGTATTGGGAATACTGGGAGAGAGCACCGGGAATACTGGGAACACTAGCAAGGTACTGGTCATGATGACAGGGTACTGAGTACTGCTGTGAGTACTGCTGCAGCCGCCGCCGCTGCTAACACTGCCGGTGTGTGCGCGTGCCAGCAAGTGGGGCGTCTCAGCAAGACCGGTCGGAGACGTGCATCCCCTCAAAATCCTTTTTTTTTGTTGGCGGGGGGGAGGGATTGCACTTTTCTGGTGGGAGGGAGGTTTTACCCTGTAATTGTTTTTTCGGGCGTGGGGATGTTTTTACAGAAGCGGGGCGGGTGTTCATTGTTTCAAAATTTTGATTTCGGCCTTTTTATGAGGCGTTTTTATATGGGGGGGGGAGTTGGGGAGGAGACGACAACTCACACGTATATGGGCTTTACACCTTCAAGAAAACATGTTAATTTTTTGTGTTGCCTCTTGGCTGCTATGACACCCCCCTCAAAAAGGCATACCTGCTGCCTTGTTTATTTACGCAGTGCTTCTTTGAGTCTCGACCCAAGCGTTGTCAAGAATTGCCAAGGCACCCCCTGAAGCGTCAATTGACGCTACTTGGAAGTGCCCTAGGTAGGTCTGGAGTCGCCCAAGAGCATGGGTACAGGTAAGGTATATCATAGTGAGAGGGTGGGGGGGGTGGGGGGGATAGGTGGGGGTTGGAGCGAGGGATGCATGACTCCCCCCCCCCAAAAAAAAAGAGAAGAGTTGATGCATATGTTATATAGGGGGAGGGGGTACGAACCTCCCTCTTCCCAGAAGGGTCCAAACACGTTTTTGATCGGCGAGCTTACGCCTACGGTATTACTATACCACATGTACGCCATGAGTAGCGTCGGAGGGCGCGGGGCGGGGGCGGGGGGGGCGCTATGATTTGTTTTTTCTGGTGTGTTACCTTTTGTTAGGGTATGCCTTTGTGGTGACTTGGCTGGCAATTGCTCGTAGTGAGCGACCACCCATCCACCCATGTGAATCAAACAATATCACAGATATCACTCGGGGAAATCACAGATGTCGATTGGACGGCGAAGGTATCAAATGGGGATGGGGGGTGGGCTAGGGAGTTCCAGGGTAATTTCCACGAGCATTTTTTATTGCCTGGCTTTGCAGTGGTTGAGGGCAAGGGCGGTGGCTCGAGAACATTTTTGTTTTTTGATATTTTAAAATTTGACTCCTCAGCTGTTGGAGAATTTCGTCAAAACTCGTCGTTGCAAGCTGCGTGTGATGCTTTCATATCGCGTACCACGGGGTTCATGACCTCGTGAACGAATTAGCAGGCACGCTCTACGTGAACCACTCCGTATCGCACTAGATTTTCTGTCAACCGTTCGCCATATTCGGCGTCGGTTTCGCTCTTTATCTGGAAAAAATCGCAGCAGTAGCAGCAGCGCCCAGTAGCATCGACCTTATGGCAGTAGCAGTAGCAGCAGTAGCAGCGCCAGGTCGGGCGAAGGGACACGTTTTTGGCAGCCCGCGATGGGCTTGTAGCATGTCTTCTTTGGCAAATTTGAAACGACACAGGGGGAGAGATCGCGTTTTTCGCTTCGTGATGGGACTGTAGCAGCAGTGGTAGCGCTGGCGGAGGTTGCTGCATAGGTTTATGATGCTCTCTGGCAGCGCAACTGGGACTGGCGGAGTGAATTAAATGATACTGTTAGCTGGAACATAATAGAGGACAATGCAGGCTGTCGGCTGTTCCAATTATCCACCGGTACTACAACGGTATACAGCGGGTTTCTCTTGTTCAGTTTCTGCTGCAGGTGTTTGAAGGTCCACAGTGTACATGTGGATACGGTGGCTTCTGCTACGGGTATGTGATGGTAATTCACAACTTATTTAAACACCTACTGCACTGTATCAATATGCGCTTCCATGCCTGGCATCGGCCAAGACTTCCGACAGAGCGACCGTTTCCAGTAATTGACCAAACAGGTACGTTGCAATGACCTCTTTCGTGGAGAGGACGATTGGGGTTGCAATATCAATATCCTCTCTAGAATGATTACGTATGGCTATATCCGTTGAGCGTCGTGTCGTGCTTGCTCTAACACCACCGCCTCCTTTCGCTGCTGCTGTCGACGGGCAATGTGATGTAACTTCCTCGCAAGCATGCCTGCCGGCGAGCCCCCATCTCAAGAGTCACACGAGCATCAGGAAAATCATGTTGGTTCCTTCGGCCATCTAACCCGCACACGACGGTAGCACAGCAGGGAGCACAAACACGAATTTCGGGTGGATCTCATTGTCGACACCGGGAGCGCTCAGCAGCGGCCACACGGGGTGCGTGCGGCTGAGCGGCTGTTTGCTGTCCTCATGGCCGCGCTTTCCGCTGTGATGAATGACCTCCTCGGTTGTCCTGATTGGAGGGGAGCACAACAAGTGTCTGGTCCTTGTTTGTTTCTTTGGATCGGCGCTTCTGGAAACCCGTAGGAGGCCCCGGTTTTTTGGCGAGTTTAAAACTAGAAACTCGCATTAGCGACACAACACTAGGCTAGCACGAACACAACACCTAAAATGCAAAATGCAAAGGCACTTACTCCCAACGATGACCCACAAAAAAATTGTGAACCTTAAAATGAGCTGACAAAAACAGAAGCATATCGCAAGAAACTGCGAAACTATTTTTTCACACTGATCCACGACAAGTCTGTGAACCCTAAAACAAGCTGATGCCGACAGAAACAGAATAATCTCGCAAGAAACAAGAAAAAAACGATAACTACCCCGCAAAAACTACCCCGGCCCCCCCCCCCCCCCAACGTTTGCTAGTGCAAAACTTACGCCGCTATTTACAAGTAATTTGTCACCCAACACGTGGGCGCAGTTCTAGAGGAATTGACCCGTGAACTATATGGCACCCACGGAATAGCTTGAATGTCTCCTACGATAAACAAAAAAAAACAGCCCGCGTCGTACACTGGGGTGTGCTTGACGTCGGTGGGCAAAAAAAAAGGATTGCATGTAACGACAATATCGACAACAACAGCAACAGCAACAGAAACCACCACCAACACGCCAAACATCCCACTAGCCCCGTAACGTAAGCAACGATGGTAAAAATGAACCCGTGCAAAGCCCCGTGCAGCGGGGCGGGGTTATCAAACCCCTAATTTTTTCCTCCAAACCACCCACCCGGCATCAGCACCTATACCGACACACCAACCGTGCAGCGGGGCGGGGGTTATCTAACCCGAGTTTCCCCTCCAAACCACCCACCCGGCTTCAGCACCTATACCGATAAACCAACCTTGTAAACCTTTAATAACGCCGTAAAATTTTACAACACCCAAACGCCACGGGGTTTGTCGCCCCATAATAACGTGAGAGCAGCAGAGGGGGTCACAAGAACCAATCCGGTAAGATTCAGGGAACGACCAAGTCAGCTACAGGCGACAGTCTGGTAACATTTAGGCAACAATCTGGTGAGATTTAGGGGACGATCTGATAACTTTCCCCCCTTAGCCCCTCCGAGTTCATCCACGTAGCTCTAACAGCCAGAGTCCCAATCCAAACAACGATAGCAGCCGCGACTATAGCAGCAACCGCGCAGACCTTTGTTGCAAGACTCAAACGCTGCTGCTTTCACCAGCATGGGCGGGCGGGCGGGCGGGCGGGAGGGAGGGAGGGAGGGAGGGAGGGAGGGAGGGGGATAGAAGGGGCAACGCGAGCAAGCAAGAAAAAAAAGCAGCAGGTGAGCAACAAGCAGGCAAGCGAGTAAAGCATTAAATCATCAAGCACGCAGCGGTGTCATCGCCAAATAGCCTCGAGATGGTGGTCTGGCGCACAAAAACAATGCGGACAGAGGGGAGGGGGTAGACGAGGTGACCACATTAAAGCCATGTACAGGGTGATCGGCGATCATATTCCAGACACGAAGAACTCTTAATTGGGAGAGGTGGCGGGGTGATCATAGTGTAGACACATAGTCTAGTAAGATAAACCAGGTACGAGCAGGGGGGACAATGCGACGTCAAGTCGAAGTCGATAATATTCGAGGTACGAAACACCGAACCTGGTCCACGTTATCGCCGTCGGTATTGTCGCCGGTAGTGTCGTCGGTAGTGTCGGTGGCGCTGTCGGTGTCGCCTTCTGCGTGGCCGCCTTCATCATACACAACGCTTTGTGCCAAATGTTCCTGACAAGAGAAAAATAAGGGATGTTCGCCATTGTTCCTAAGCAATATTTGGATGTAAGGGGACCATTCGGCAAAACTACCACCCCTACCCACGTACATCACCATTATCATCGCCAGAAGAAGTTAGGAGACTGGTTTCGACCAAATACATCGAAATTGAATACGGCACCAAGCTTAGTAGTATGATAAAAATACGGAAAAGCGGATAGCACTTGTTTTACGGCAGAGCAGATCGCGAGAAAACGTGTTACTTCGTTGCTTCGACCCACCCACGGACCGTGCTACCCACGAAGCGCATGCACATGGCCAGAATTTATCACGGGTCAGATCCCTTCTCGGTATACGAGTCGCATTGGGTGAGGGTGACCCAGCTCGACCCGTGATATTTGAACACCACCTGACCCGACCCGACTCGACCCCGCGAGTTGTTGGAAACCTCATGACCCGATCCGCGAGTCGTCGGGCCGGGTCGTCACCCGCGGCAAGCCCTGAATGTAACCGTACCCTCCCTATAACTACAACGAAATTAAACATGCCATTAATCTCAAGTGATATAATAAAGAGAAGTACACTGCAATTTCAAGTCAGAGGGGGTCAAGAGAAAAACTGTGACTTCGTTCGGTCGGCTTACCGACGACGAACCACGTTGCCGACGAAGTTCTCTACCGACGGGACGGCTTACCGCCTGCGTGAAGGGGACGTGGTGGCAGATATCTTGCCACGATCCCACGTCAGCAATGCTGTCCAGCACCGCATTTTTCAAGGCGCTCAAGGGACAGCCATTCCCTGTGTGACGTAAAAAAAGAAACATGTCATTCGTAGCAACCAAATATACAGGCGCAAGTGAGTGTGATGACGTAACGGCGGAATAAATAGAGCACCTAGTAAACAAGATGATCGCAAATACCACAGTACACATATAGTGCGCAAGTAGCACACAAGTAGTACACACGCAGTACACAAGAACAAAAACCCGATTACACCATCACGGTCATAGGGGTGTCTGATTCAGAGGTAGCATTAGCCACCGCGTCAAGAAAAACGTCGGCGTTCCGGGTTTGGGTCAGGGTTAGAAGAGGATCCAGGTTAGCCTCCGGCCGTGGGTTTAGCGCTAGCGTTACTGTTCGGGCGACGGCTACGGTTAGGACTTAGGGGTAGGGATAGGGTTAGGCTCTGGCCACCCACCGGCCGCGATGTCGCTGCATAAATCGAGGACGACCTCCTGTTGCCCCAAGTCGGGAGTCCACGTGTACGTCCTTAAGTAGTAGTAGCCTTCCTCCCCTCCACTCTCAACGGAGGAGTTTCCCGCTCCTGCCCCCCCCCCTCCTCCCCCTTCTTCTCTTCCTCCCCCATCCCCTCCTCCTCCTCCTCCGCCCCCTTCTTCCTCGACGTGCACCGAGCTTTGATCGACGCCGTCTTCTACAGTGGCATTTCCGTCGTCACTCTCGTCGGCCTGGTTGGTCTCCTGCTGCTGCGGAGAGCGAGGGAGACAAAAGCTCACCGGTAAGAGAGAGGGGCGACGCTCGTAGACGATGTTTGCGTGGAAAACGACGTGCCAAAATGTAATTGCGTTCGTTGGTGCGTGGCGCGTGCACCCGCTGGTTGCTGGTACAAGCGACAGTGAACCACCACTGCTGTAGTAATGTACCAGTCTCTAACAATGATCGGTGATCTCTTGGCAAAGCAACACTGCCTTCGAAAGATACGAACCACAAAGCATGACAGATCACGGAAAATTAAGCCGCGCGCAGCTTAGGGTTAGGGTTGCTGTAGCACAACCACGTTATTAACTGGCAACTTGTTACGTGCTGTACCTACCCCGCTCGGTAGTGAAGCTCGAAGAACATGGGGAAGGGGGGGGGGGGGGGGGGGGGGGGGCGTACTCATTTGTTGCTTGCCTCAGCCATTTGACCATTGACCGTGCATGCCGTTCGAGACAGAGTACCGTTCCTTCGCCTAATCTAGACGCCTTCAAGATTTGGGCGCTCATTACGTTTCTTCCGTAAGTTACATAGACATGTTTGCTTATCTGTGCCCCTTCTGATTTGACCGCATGTGGCCATCACATATCTCAGCATGGCGACCATTTTCTCGATCCCATATAGTGTACCAAACTTGTCCATGTCACATTCGGCTTTTTTCCTAATCCCCTCTAGCACACCCCGTCTCTCCTTGTACAGTTAACATTTTCCCACCACGTGAGTTCTACTCTTCTTCTGCACCGCCACAAGGATGCCCCTATGCGTCTTCTTCCTACCCCCGACTAGGTGTTGGCGGGGTGAACTACTGTACGTTCCCAGGCCCTTCGGCATTTCCTCAGCGCCGAAGACCCAACTAGTCTGGCTTTCTTGAAAGCAAATTTCCATTTTATCTAATATATTCATTCCCAATTTGTTAACTCTCAAGTTATTAACGCCCAATTTCGTAAGTGCTGCACCTGTCCTGCCCGGTAGTGCAGCTCGAAGAACATGGTCGTCGTTGGGGGGATGGCTGAAGTGCCCAAGGCCTTCGGCATTCCTGGAACGTCGAATTTCCAACCAATCAGATGCGCTAGTCCATACAGAAGCTCCCTTCAGAACAACAAGAACAAGAACAAGAACGAGAACAATAAAAATAGCAAGCACAAGAAAATGAATCAAAATGCAATTATCAAAGGCTGTTGAGTTGGCTGGAATTCATGACCGACTTTTACTCAGGTGGCGGAGGAAACGCCAACAAATAAAAAAAAAATCTCCTTCGTCTCGCTCGATGCGTCCCTCGTCCGATGTGCGCGTGCGTGCGGCACGTCGATGTACAAATGAACATAGTGGGGTAAATAACGTCCGTCGGTTTCATTGGTAGAGTGGATGCGAGTGCGCTGAACTTGTTTTCGAGAGAGTGACTGGACGAAGCGGGTTTCAAGCGCCCCACTCCGCTCGGCGAGGCGGGCCGGGGTTCCCCGAAAATAAAACTGCCTCGATGTTATCGACTTTGCGAGCGCGCCACGCCGGCCACAGTGCGCGGGCGAGAGCGAGATCTCGAGGGCAAGGGAACCCCAACCCTGTTCTCCGTTGCCCGAACCGAGCGACGGCTGAACGGGTAAGGTGAACGAAATTGGCAAATCGAGAGGCTGTGACCTGCTTGGGCTTTTCCGCGCTGGTGGGGGTGAAACGCCCGTCTGCTTCGTTGGTGGTCATTCCAATCATCTCCCGCCGCCGACTCAGAGAGTCTCATGCGCGCCACGGCTTGGCATGCGATCCGACGCAAGTGTCTCCGACGGCGATGTGGATGTGGTCGCCGTCACGAAGGCGTTTGATGCACTTCTCGTCCGCCTGCACGTTATGGAATTTTCTAGGCTAGGCTGGAAAGAAGCGCTCCAACTGCCCCCCGCGACGGCATTAACGCCCGCATCGTCGGCCGGGACAATCTCGTCGGACACTGTGTAGAGCTCTCTGATTCCTCGCCTGGGGATGGTCGAGACCGTCACAAACGAAGTTTACGAGCGTGCCGCCGCCACCAGCGCGAAGAAGTCCAAGCAAGGCTCTGCCGAGCTACCCCTTCGGGAGTGGGGTGATCGCTGGGGTCGACGCAAGCTGCTGGTGTGCTGCAGGGAAACCAGCACCAGTCGTAACTAAATCCACAGCACCAACCAGCAGCAGCAAGCAGCTCGTCAAGGGCACGACCAAGTGGTCAAGGAAGTTACACAGTGACTTGATGCTATCCAACATGCGTGTACTTTTCCCCGTTCCACCATCCCTTCTTTGGTTTGTTTCGTTCCACTGTTTGAGCACATGCCCATCCAATTGTGTCGGCGTACATACCTGATATGCATTGCTATTTGTATCATCACCCGTGGGCTTGCGCGCACGCACATCGAGCGTTTTTGGTACATGTGCTTGGTAAAGCGAGAGGCAGTGTCGTGCTTGGACGTTTCCGCGCTGGTTGTAGCCGTACGCTCGTCAGCTTCGTTGTGGTGGTCTTGGTCATTTCAGAACGCGCATTCGCAACGCAGCTTGACACAAGATCCGACAGGATTGTCTCATGTGGCGACGCGGTCATCACCGCCGGAGGGGCAGTCGACGAACTTCTAGTCAGTCTGAAAATATTGCTTGCTGGCTGAAAAGAAGAGCGTCGGCTGCCTCCATGACGGCGTTTAGGTCCGCATCGCCGTCGGGAAAAATATCGTTGGATCGTGTGTATACAGCCCTGGCATGTAGGGTGCGCTTGGAAACGTCGCCAGGGGATGAGCGAGGCCATCATAAATCAATCTGACGAGCGTGCCGCCGCCACCAGCGCAAAGAAGTCCAACTAACACTGCCGGGGCCGGCGGGCGACGCAAGCTGGCTTGCCGATGGGAAATCGTGAACAATCGACATACAGCGACCGGTCGACACTCGTAGTTAGCGCCACAGCAGCAGCAACCAGCAGCAAGCCACACGTCGAGGGCACGGCCACGTGGTGCTATTCTACATGCGTGTGCCTGTCCCTTTTTCCATCATCATTTTTTTTTACGTTCAATGGTTTGCGCACATGCACATGCAAAAGTTTCGGCGCACACATGTACGTAATTCGGGCCATCGCCCGTGGGCTTGCGCGCATGCACATCGAGTTTTTCCGGTGCAGGTATATGGTAAAGCCAGAGGCAGAGTCGTGCTGGGACGTTTCCGCGCTCATGACTGCGGCACGCTCACCAGCTCCGCCTGTGATGGTCTTGATAATCTCCGGCGGTGCTTCAGGGCACCCCGTACGTGCCACGGCTTGGAACGATCCGACAAGGTCATCTCCGACGGCGACACAGTCGATGAACTTCCTTCCAGCCAGCAAACTCTCTTGCGGGCTGGAAACAAGTGCATTGACTGCCCCCACGGCGGCGTTCACGCCCGCATCGCCGTTGGAGACAAGCTCGTCTGACCGCGTGTCAAGCCCTCGCATGTAGGGTGCCCTTGGAAGCGTCGCCCCGGGACGGCCGCGACCATCTCAAACGAAACCGATGAACGTGTCGCCGTCACCAGCGCGGAACTATCCAAGCACGATACTGCCAAGGCTCCCCTTCGGGAAGGGGGGTGATCCCCGGGGGGCAACGTATGCTGGTCAGGCGCAGGGAAAAGTTCATCAATCGTCATGCACCGATCGCCACACAGCGAGCGGTATTCACTCGTAGTCAACCCTAAGGCACGCCCACGTTGTCGAAGAAAATTGCCGGATGAGGTGATACTATTCTGCATAGGTGTACGTTTCCCCTTTCCACGATGTTTGTATTAATGTTATAATTGTTTTGTTCCGCTATCAGGGCACATGCGCATCGACGTTTTCCGCGGATATATGTGCAACTAGTATGCAATTCGTACTCCCGCCGGATAGCATGCGCACCCAGTATTTCCGGTGCATTGTTTTGGTAAAACGAGAGACAGTGAGCTGCTTGGACTGGACATTTCCGCTCTGTTGTTTGCGGCACGTTCGCCAGCTTCGTTTGAGATGGTCTCAATGATCTCCCGGCGAACATTTCAGAGAACCCCGAATGTGCCACCAGGGTTTGACACAAGATCCGACAAGATTGTTTTTCCACGGCGATGCGGTCGTCATCGCCGACGCAGGGCAGCCGAGGAACTTCTTTCCAGCCTGAAAGTTTTCTTGCAGGTTGCAAAGAAGTGTACCGATTGCCCATGCGGCGGTGTTCATGACCGCTTCAACGTCGAAGACGATCTCGTCAGATCGTGTGTCAAACCCTGGCATGTACAGTGCTATATGACACGTCACCGGGGAATGGTCCAGGCCATGACAAGCGAAGCTGATCAGCGTGTCGCCGTCATCAGGCCAGAAAACTCCAAGCAGGGTACTGCCAAGGATCTGCTTCGAGGAGTGGGATAATCCCCAAGGGGGCGACGCAAGCCGGAGCGTTACAACAAACGAAAAATATCGATCGTCATATGTACAGCAAGCGGTGGTCGCTCGTTGTCTATTCTACAGCAGCAAGCAGCCCGTCGAGGGCACGACCACGCAAAACAGCTTGCACGACGAGCTGGTGCTATTCTACATGCGAGTACTTTTCCCCCTTTCATCACGTCATATTTGCTTTGTTCCTCTGTTTTGGCACATCTGTTTTGGCACATGCGAATCGAGTGTTTTCGGTGTAGATATGTACAGTACGCAATTCACACCGCCGCCGAACAGCCTACACATCGCCTTTTTTTCGGTGCATGCAATTGGTAACGCGAGAGGCAGTGCCGTGCGTGGGTTTTTCCGCGCTGGTGGCGGCGGCACGCTCGTCTGCATCGTTAAAGATGGCCTTGATCATCTCCCGGCGACGACTTAAGAGGGCCCCATATGTGCCACAGGTGGACACAAGATCTGACGAGAATACCCCCGATGGCGATACGGTCACTATCGCCGACGCAAAAGGTCGTCGATACCTCTCGTTCCAGCCTGAAAACGGATCTTGCAGGCCCGAAAAAGTGCGCCATACCGCCTTCGTGACGGCGGCGACGCCCGCACCAGCATCCGCGATAACTCGTCGGATCTAGCGTCAAACTTTGGCCCGCAAAGTGTTTTCTGAAGCGTCGCCGGGGGATGGTCGATACCATCACAAACGAACCAAACGAGCGTGCCGCCGCCACCAGCGCGGAAACGCGCAAGCACGAGACGGCCAAGGCTCTCCTTCATGGGATGGGATGATCGCTGGATGACGACTCCAGCTCGTGTGCCGCTGGCGTAACTTGCGTCAGTCGTCATGCAGAGAGAACGGTGGTCCCTCGTAGGCGGTACCACACGGCAGGTTAGCAGAAGCAAGCTCTACTCGTATACGTACAGCAGCAGCACCACAGCAGCGCTATCTACACGTCGTACGTGTTACATGTCTCACGAGAAACAACAGCAATCACAGCAGCAAGCCGCTCGTGGCGGGCACGACCACGTGGTCGAGGAAATCGCAGGGTGGGTTGATGTTGTCCATGTCTACCTTTTGCCTTTCCATGGCGCCCTCTTTCCTTTGTTCCACTGTCTGGGCACATGCGCATCGAGTCTTTTCGGTGTACAGGTGTATATTGCATAATTAATAAGGCCGCCAGATAGCACAAACATCAATTTTTCCGGTGCATGTAATTGGAAAATCGAGATAGAGTCCGGTGCTTGAGCTTTCCCGAGCTAGTGGCGGCGGCACGCTCGTCTCCTTCGTGAGTGGTCTCGACCATTATAAGAGCGCCGCACGTGCCACGGCTCAACCCAAGATTCGACAAGAATGTATCTGGCGGCGATACGGACGTCATCGACGACGCAGAGGCAGTCGATGCACTTGCTCTCAGCATGAAAGTGGTTCTTGCAGCCTGTGAAAGGTATATCATACTGCCTTCGCGACGTCTCGACGCCCGTGCCAGCTTCGGAGACATCTCGTCGGATCTTGTGTCAAAACCATGCGGGCAGGGTATTCTGCGAAGCGGGTGACGATCATGCCTATCACAAACGAAGCTGGCGAGCATGCCGCCACGACCAGCGTCCGGCACTCAGTCGTAGTCAGCACCACAGCAGCAACCCGCTCGTCGAGGACACCACGACGTGGCCAACGAAGCTACAGGGCGAGTCGATGTTGTTCTACATGCGTGTATCTGTCACCCTTTCCATCATGCCTGATTCGTTATGTTCCATCGTTTCGGCACATGCCCATCCAACTGTTTTGGCGTAGATACCTGGTGTGCATCGTCATTCGCACAGGCGCCCGTGGGCTTAAGCGCATGCGTATTGAGTTTTTTTTTTCCGGTGCATGCAATTGGCAAAGCGAGAGGTAGAGTCTTGCATGATTTCTATCGCGCTGGTGACCGCGGCACGCTCGTTTGGTTTGTTTGCGATGGTCCCGATCATCTCCCGGCGACGCTTCAGAGAGTCCCTTACCAGGTAAGTGTTACGACTTGCCCCGAATGACTCGCGGACGAAAGCACGAGAAACTCCGCCGTCGTCCGCCGGAGAAGAGCTGCGATTATGCTACTAGTACTGAAATGCGTACCAGTTTACGTCCGCAGGTGTGGCTGCTGTTGTTGTGTGCTATTGGGACTAAGACGGGACCAAGAAAAAAACGACTGTATAATAACCTAGTGTTGTTGCAGATACAGGTGTTGTTGGCTGTCGTTTGTTGTTGCTGTTGTCGTTCACGTTGTTGTCTCTCGTCTGATAATTTTTGGTATTGTCGCGGCTGATCACGTTGTTTTCTTTCGTCTGTTAGTTTTTGCCACTGTTGCTGTTGAGGTGATTGTTGTTGATCCCTTTTTGCTGTCGCTGCTGTTGCTGCTGTTGTTGCTACCGCTCACACCCTCGTACCTGTGCCCATGGTACCCTATGTATAGTCTCTTGGGCTCGTCACCGTTGGCGTGTCGCTTGGACGCCGACTCGAAGTCCTCGAGCAGCTTCGTCGGCAGGCCTCCAGCCCAATACGTCATCTGGTCGCAGCAGCATGTGCACGGCCGGTAAGAAAGCAGATAAGATAAATATGGAAATACGAAAAATGTATTGAAATATACCTGGTATTCTTCAGAGTATATGATAATTCTTTTTGCGGGGGATTCGGTCAGGACTTTTTCTCGTCTCGGCCTCAGTATGCGATTCTCGGAACTGGAACTCTCGGTCAAATAGCTCCCTTCGAGCGCCGTCTTCGGGGGGCGGCTCCAACACCCCTCGCCCTGCCGTATCCGTTCCGCACCTCGACGTGAACGCGAATAGACGCTGAGCGAGACAAGCGAGAAATGCGCTTTCCTTTTGTATTTTGGGCGGTATACGCCCGAGCTAATATTGGATCTTGGCATATGTAGAGCTTGAACGAATAAATAAGTGACAACATTTGCAAATTGGCATAATTTCCAAATTGGCATAATTTCCAAATTGGCATCATTTCCAAATTGGCATCTAAATTTCTTCCCGACGATGCTTTTTCATGGCCGCCTCGAAGCGCTTGCCCTATTGTAGCTACTACTGCTGTGTGTCGTTTCCTTTCGACTCAGCGGGTATAGTGCTAAAAAACCAACGAAGGATGTGTCGTGGGTACGATTCTCACCCAGATCATATTTGGTATTCAGGAGCGTGCGCGCTGGAGACGTTATAAAAATGGTTATGATAGTTGTTAGTGTTCTCCTGAGTTATACTACTAACTGTAGGACGTGGAGAGAGGATAGCTCCGGAGATCGCTCTTACGAAGTCGGTGATAATTAATTAACGAACGCGAAATCATATTTGGTCGGTTTTTTGCATAACCCACGCTCTACTGTGGGTGCTATTCTGAGTCACGTGACAGACCTGTGGGTAGTGCTGTGTGTCGTGAGTTCGATTATCGCCGACTGCATATTTGTATTTTTCAAGCGTGCGCGCTGACGACATTATGAATGGTTATTTGGGCAGTTTAACATATATATGTAGTAGCACTACCCACTGAGCTACTGAGTCAAGTGATTAAGTTGCTCAGTGGGCAGTGCTGTAGGATTTCTCGGTCAAATCACTTTGTTCAAAGGCCGCCGTCCAAGCGAGAAGCGCGCAAAATTTTGTATTTCGAACGGTACTCTCCAGTTATTCTTCGGATCTTGATGTATGGAGAGGCTGATAAAATCAAACTTGGCAAGACAATATTTCCAAATTGGCGTCATATTTTGTCCCAAAACAAATAGTAATAATATTACTGTAAAAAAATCCCCATGGTACTCGTCCTGCGGTAGGGATCATAGCAGTGCATTTGTTTATTGAATTTCGGTAGGTACACGTACATACATACATGGATATAGACGTGGCAAACGCACGCATGACTAAACGAGGAGGATGTGGTAGTGATTACGATTACTGCGCCAGGAAAAGCCACACAGCAGCATTGCGAGTGGATGCGTCCCCGGGGCCTCGAGGGTTGTATTATACAAGTTCCTCCTGTTGTCAAGCTGCGCCACGCGAAGGTGGTAGCAAGTAGACAGTATCCACGGAAGAAACCAGTGGTGGCATGCATTTGTCCCGGTATCGCATTATTTGGTGTTTTTTTCCCCCGAGAAGACTATTTTGATAGATGTGTGTGGATGGCGTGCTTTGTTGTTGCTATGGTCCCTGACTCCGTTGCTGTGGTCGCTTGCCGGTCAAGTGCAAGCGGTCGTGTTGGTACGTCAGTGACACATAAGTTTGTGTTGCTTCGTACTTGGCGTGCTGCTTGCTGCTGATTGCTGATTGATCATCTCTTCTAGCGAGTTTTCTTTTTTTGGTACACTTCTACTTTCCACAGCTTCTGAACGTACAAGCCGTGGTCGTAGGTGTCGTCCTTCCCCTCCCCCCATCCGTTATTGCCTTCATTTTTTTTTGGCGCATAGGGTTCCGCACTCACTGATCGTCGATTTTTCATCGAGTGTTGCTAACTTACGCTCTCGCGCTTTCCGCAAGTCAATTAGTGCACTAGACGAAATTTTATACGAGTACGCACTAGGGGAGATTCGAACTCACAAAGCTGACCTACAATACCAGGCTCTCGAGGATATAACATGATACATCACCGGGGCAGTGAGTGATGTAGAGCCGGTCGCTCCGGTGGTCTAGTGGGGTTACACTCGAATACTACTACTATAAATACTAGCGTTGGTCCTTGAGTTAAATAACCACCGCTGTGAGCTTTGTTGGCTTGATTTATTTGCAGAAATATAAATGAGAAAAAAGGATCAACTAACTGCTGAAATCGCCTAGCAGCGTGGGTAGATAAAAATCGACGCGAATCGACGAGGGAAGAAAATGCTGAATTCTCGCGATAATATTTAAGGCAGGTACCGTAGTGGGGAGGGGGGAGGGGAGCCCGCTACATGACCCCGGATCTGTGTTATACTACTGGGAGGGCGAGAGTAATGCGAGCATCACAATAAATGGAATGTGAAAAAGAAAATAAGTGAAGTGTGTATTACTGCTGCTGTAATAATACGATACCCAAGCAAGTTGCACCAATCGACTCGATCTGGACCGACTGCTGTATTATGCAATTGGTCCATGTACACCTACTCTAATAGCAGGCCAGTATGAGATGATAGTCATTGAACTTGCTGAACTTCTTAATGAGTGGTGGTTTCCTCTATCCACGAACCCCGGCCGAGCTTCAATCGAAGGTTGGGTTACACTGTGCGGGGTGGTATCGAGGCAGGGGGGTCAAATGAAATGTTCGCGTACCGCGGGGTTGGGGTATACGAATAAAAATTCAGCAGTAGCGCGAGTTGCCCCATTTTTTTTAATTGTAAATACCTTGAAAAATTTCTGAACCGGGGCTGGACCATGTTCTGTGGTGCTGGCGTTGTATACGAGCCTCAGCCAGCCAAGGCTTCCACACCGTGCGGTGTGGTGTCGACCAGGGAGGAGTCGGTTTTCGTCCCCGGTTTGTTGGGTATGGAAGGATTGTTGGAACGGCGGTGGAGCCCTGTCCTCATCGGGTGCGTCGGAACGCCCCCCGTCCGTTTGCTGGTCTATCTCCTCCCCTGGTGTCTCTGGCTCTACGAGCTGCACAGCCAATCAACGATATGCCAATGTGAATAGATCATTGTCGCACAATCGTGCGGGGCTGTCTCGACCCGCGGGGGAAATCGGTTATCGTCCCCGGTTTGTCAGGATTTTTGAAACGGGCACAGGACTATATCCTCCCATGGTGGCGCTGCCCTTACGTCTGAGCCCCAGCTAATCAGCGACAATCAAATATGGTTGGGGTTCCACGTCGTGCGGAGCGGTGTCGACACGGTAGGTCATCGTCATTGTTCCCGCGTTTTTTGAGCTGTAGAGATTCGGGGTATTCATGAATCGGGGATGGGACCCTATCTTCTCTGTGTGCGACGGAAAAACCCCCATTGATGGGCCTCCATCCGCCTAGGACGGCGCTGTGGAGCTCGAACCAATCAGCGATTAGCCAACGGGATTGGGGTTTTCTCACCGAACAGGGTGGTGTCGATCCGAGAGGCTCGGTTTGCTTCCCCGGTCGATGGAAGTTTTAGAGACGTGGAACGACCTCTGGACCGCCTATATCCTCCGGAGATGGAGCTGGCTCAACATACGAACCATGGACAATCAGAAAATCGGCCGGTGGGGTTGGGACTTCCACACCGTGCGGGGAGGTATCAACCCGGATGATATCCGTGTTCGTCCCTGGGTTGTCGGAGTTGTAAATGCGTGGATGGATTCCGATCCCGGCATGTGACCCTATCGTGCCCGGGTGACGCCTACTCTGTGTATGAATCCTGGCCAATGAGCGATCAGACGAAAATTACATGTTTTCATTTCCGTCTATGAAACCTCGAGTCTGAAATTAATTCTGAACTGTCAAAATTGTAAGCGCTGTAGTCGCGTACATACTGTATGTACAAGAAGTGAGCGATCTACACAGCTAGCAACAAGCAGCAGCATTGCAATAGCATTCGAGGAGTTGAATGACGAAGGCAGTCATACCACCGTGTTTCGTGCCTGGAACAACGTCAGCACGTCTCTCCACGATCAGACAACACACAGACGGTCGATCTGGGAGGCTCGGATCTAGATAATACTATTATATCAAGCATTGTATAGTTGCAGGAGCTGGCTGAGTGCGCGCTTCTCAGTGGCTACGAAAAGAACACGCAGCGGACATGGTCAGTCACTTTACTGGCCCCGGATGCTTGATTGAGTAAATATATCATAAGAAACGCACTCGACACGTTTCGTCGCCAGACTAAAGGGTCAGTCGGCGTGTGCTCGGATTTATCCGATCGAAATCTGATGAATGAAGCTCGGAATCGGATTCACTTAAAAAACGGTAGCTATTAACAGTAGTACATTGCTATGATTGTAAGCCTATATCGAACTCTTGGCATTACCTTACGTACTGTACTCGCATACTATGATTGTGTGTGGTGACTTTTTTTACTCTTCTACCAAGTATTGGATCGAACAATTCGAACTGCTGCCCTGCCCTACCCGAAGCATGGGTGCCGGCGTATGCCGGCACCCATGCGGAGCCCTTGTTGATGCATATAAAATATGCATGACACCATCCATCATTGTTTTTCAAAGATATATTTTGAAGTATAAGTTTTGACGAATTTCTTCCGGATAAAGCTCATACGGGTCGGCCATGGGTCAGGATTGGGGTTAGACGGCTAGGGGATAGCTAGGGTTAGGGTTTGTTACATTGCTTTCGGCCTTTTGTCAGACACCCTTTTAATACTGGAAACACGCGTGGGTTGCGTATTTTTTCTTATGCTTTTCCCACACTTTACCCATTTCGTGCATGCTTTCTTCTTTGTCCCGCGTAGGCCGCTCTCTGATCGATACCGAAGGTGAAGGGTCCTACCCGCTGAAGCAAGCACCTAACCACTGCAAGGGCGCGATATACGGTGGGGCTACATCAACATAAGACGCGGTCACCAAAAACGCGGCATTGCCTACTTACTGCAACGTGGCCTCCTATCAAGCCCCCGCGTTGCCTTATAGAGCCGCCTACGAGTAAAAGCGGTGACGACAGCAGTAATCGCGATATTGATAACGATTATGGCGATGACGACAACGAAACTTACGTAGAAAAAACTATTCGACCGCATACTTCACCCACTAAAACGAGCGAGCGCCGCGCGTCTGCAGACCAACCAATTACAAGCGGCGCAATTAGGGTCCCTTGCTTTTGAAACCGTCGTTCACTCGCCTGCTGGCGGCTGGAGTAGTACCTCTCCTGCAGCAGAGTGAAGGCTAGGGCGGTCATCTTCTCGTGCGTGTGTTTACTAACGGATGCCAGCCGAGGGAGGCCCTGAGAGGAGCAAAACAGCCCAGAAAGGAATGGGAAGGAAGGGAACTTGGTCAGATTCACAGCTGGCTTCTTCTTACGTGCGAATTACAAGGCGCTTCGCTCCGCGGGCGGCATCCGCTCGCTACGCGAGCGCAAATAGAACAAAACGCGAAGCGGAGATAGGTCCATTCATTGGTGCAACCTACGACTTGCAAATGCCAAAATCTTCACGCCCCAGGAAAGTAATCCGGACGTCGCATTCACGCATGAATCATATCATCCGCACGAAAGAGAAAGGGCGCGAGAGAAGGAGAGCAGTATCATAGTGTTGTATCTTAACGAGTTGGAAAAGTTCTTCGCGCATCACCAGCTACTAATCATGCATAGCTGCTGCTTGTGGTTGTCTACGTATTTTGGCTGCTTGTGGTTGTCTACGTATTTTGGCTGGGCAGATTTCGATGTATTCGTTCGCTTTGAAAACACAGCGAGCTGTAGAAGATGCTCGACGGCATGATGGGTCTCGTCAGCTCTGTCTACTTTTGCTTACATTGTCGCGCTATGATCGACACGGACCACGTGTTTTTTTTCTCCCTTGTGCTGGGAGTCAGTTGCGCTGTGCTAAGTTGGTGCTGTGCTTACAACGGATGGTCGACGACAAAACATGCTAGCTCCTGAGCCGGGTGTGCTTCTTGTGTGCCACGGCTGCCGTAGGTCGCGGGAGGCGTAGGACGCGACGGCTGGCGCTCCCGTTGATAAGACGGCATCGTTGTTTCGGCAATTGATTGAAATGGCACGACACATGCGTGGTAGTGTGCTGATCTTAACTTTCCTTTTATCCATGCCCATGAGGGCAAGAAAAACAACACATAAACCATATTCCGTGCCTGCTGTTCGTCGAAGTCCAGCATGTCGGCGACGTCCTTGATCCCCAGCACTAGCCCTTCCTTGCCCCCATCCGCATTCTTGTAGTCTTGCACGCGCGCCCCACAGGCCTGACCCACGCATGTGGCAAAAGTAGCAGCCAATCAGGGATGAGCAATGCACGCTCAGCTGCACGCAACAGTGTCGCGTCGATACGACAAGAACATCATCCCAGGGATTGGACCTGGGCCAAAATCCTAACCTTAAGCTTGAGCAACATATTTCGCAGGGTTAGCACCCAAACGCACATCCAATCTTAAACCCCATGGCTACGGTTCACAAGGTCAAACACACGCACCATGTCCGCGCACAACCACATCTCACTAGGGATTGCACCCTAACCCTAACCCTCGTCCAAAGTTGAACCTTGTCCACCACGATGGGCAGGGGTGGGATCAACACCGTACAGGTCACGAGCCTCAGATTCAGGTCAGCTCGGATTTTCAACAAATAAAGTTACACAAAAAAAAACGCGTGCTGCAACTAGTAGAGGTGTAAATATCTACCGTAACTTTTCCTCATCTCTTCGCGTGAGCTTTCTCAAAACACAAACGGCAATGGCATTCCCACAAAATGGGGGTGGATTCACCTCTCAGTTGCGGAACCCTGTCCACCAAAAATAAGTTGGCAAACACAAAGCTACCCCCATTGTAGCATACGTGAAAGCCCCTTTTTGCTCACGGAAAACATCCGACCAATCACCTTGGCGACGGTTTCGGTTATGTTTTTGGCGTCGTCGATGAGGTCCTTGCCCCTGGTCTGATCGTAAACGTTGTTATCCGCCTTTTGCTGCCCCAGGCAAGCTCCGTGAGCGGCCGCCAGAACGTTTGCGAACTGCTTCTGCTTGTCCGAGAGGACCGAGATCCGAAAGCGATAGAGCCAGCATGCACGGGACATGTATTCATATATATATATATAACGTAAACACAAGGTCACCAGGGATGGCAGTGGGGGTCCGAAAAATCACGAATTTTGCTCAAAAGACCTACCATCCGATAGATAGAGCCAGCGCATGCGATAATCAAAATCAAGTTCTGCTCAGCAGCCGGAAGCGGGGGGCTGGGGGGGGGTCGAAACGTCCTTGACTACCTACTGCCAGGATGTTTGTGGTGCAAGAACGACTCAATATAATACTTGGGCTTTATTTTATGGAAAGACGGTTTACGAGGATACGAAATCGTCAGTACAGGCAGCTTCGAGGCTGTGCTATGAGAGAGGAACGCACTCTGTTCTTGCTCTACCCCAACCTTTGCTCAGCGTTAGCTACTGCATGATCTACTGCTGCAGCGCTGACAAGTTTCCCATAAGGTTATGAGCCTCGGTGACCTGCAAGTTTGCCAGCTGATCGTGCAGCTCTCGCTTTCGTGACTCACCATTGAGCCGGTATTTGGGCTCAAGTGCCATAGCAGCACCCCGACTGTCCCCAATCTCCGCTGTGCCTACCGGAGCACACACAAGTACAACTTCCGCGGGGACACTATTGTATCCATCTCGGCAATCAGCCGTCGCAAGAAGCATTCGAGTAAACAAATTACCGTGTTTCTCCTCGAAGCAGTGACTCTCCTTCGCATACTGCGCCCTCTGCACCTGAATGGCAACCTCCGCTGGTGCTGCTGAGGCGGTCTCTAGGCCTGACATACTTTGCCGAGGCCGTCCTCGTACATGAGCGATGGCAGTAGTGTCATCCAACCACGGTACTGGCTGGGTTCTGCGTTGAACGGAGAATACCCTTTTCGACAACGGGAGGGCATTGTTCACTCTGAATCAACACTACCACGTTGGCTCAGAGTCAACCCTGTCCTCCCCTTTTCGAAAAGGGTATTCTCCGTTCAACGGAGAACCTAACCAGTACCATGGTTGGATGACACTACAGCGAACGCTTGTGTACGAGGACGGCCTTGGCAAGAAAATGCCAGGCCTAGAGACCGCCCTAGCAGCACCAGAGGATGCCTCTCAGGCGCAGAGGGCACAGTTTGCGAAGGAGAGTCGCTGCTTCGAGGAGAAACACGGTAAGTTGTTTGCTCGAATGCTTCTTGCGACAGCTGATTGCCGAGATGGATACAATAGTGTCCCCGCGCAAGTTGTACTTGTGTGTGCTCTGGTAGGCACAGTGGAGATTGGCGATGGTCGGGGCGTTGTTATTGCACTTAAGCCCAAATACCGGCTCGATGGTGAGTCGCGAATGCAAGAGCTGCACGATCAGCTTGCAAAGTTGCAGCTCATTAAGGCTCACAACCTGACCGGAAACTTATCCGAGGATAGCAATTCAAGTAGACCGGAAGGTACATGCGAACCGTGGGCACGGCAACCGCGCAGGCCAAGGAGGACGACAGCGTAATCACTATGGCGGAAAGAACCACCGCGGCAGATGCCATTACTGTCGGAACTCCACTGAGCAAGGCTGGTATGACTGCCCCCTTCGCCTATCGTACCACGAAAGTGACGGCACTTATCATCACAGGTCAGTTTCCAACGGGAATATATTTCTCATGCGTAGTGCGCTCAAGCTCAGGCAATTAAGCGAAAAGCCATTACAAAGAGCTTTGGGTTTGTTGACGACGGCAAGAGTGGTCGCCTAGCTTCCGGCCATGTGCCGGTGCAGGAGGCACCTGAGATAGGGAAGCAGTATGAGCTCGATGCTGCTGTAGGCAAACAACAGGTAGTGCAGGAATATATAGAGACCGCTTCCGCCTTCCCAGCAATGCTGGAGATTGGACACGACAAGCTCACCGGTGACACCATCATAATCGACACAGCAGCATCACATATGGTACCCGCCAAATCTGAGCTTTGCAAACATGTGGTCAATGAGATCTACTGCTGCAGCGCTGACAAGTTTCCCGTCACCTACTGCTGCCTGTTCTCCGTATAGCTACCGTTGTATACTGGTAGAATTTATAGGGCGCAACAATATTGCTGTCTGTAATACGTTAAAAAGAAGGTAATAACAAATCTCGGGAATATAGCCCGGACAAAGGGCGGCAAAAAAGGAAACCTAAAAAATGCAAGCTTGCCTGTTCTGTTTGCACCGCCACAGGCTGGGTAGGAAACCCTGGCGGCCCAGTACCGTTGGGAAACAGGCCCATAGCCGTCACTTGGGCTGTCTGCATGCACCGGTCCGCTGGAAGGGGCGAGCATAAAACGGTTTTAGAGTAGAGAGTAGCGACTACAGAGTGGCGGTTTAACTACGGTTCTGTTTTCGGTTTCGGCTGCGATTTGCGGGAATATGGGAAATTCTGGTTCCATCCCCGGGTTTCGTAAGTGGATGTATATGCATCTACCTATTAATAAAATTTACGTCTCTCATGAGTGTATCACGTGTACGATCACCTGGCCCGGGTGCAATAGGGATGCCTGGCATGAGCGGAGCAAATGAAACAACGAGTGCCACAATGGTCACGTTGGCAAAAGATCCTGTTAAAAACTGATAAGTGTTGATTCAAACGTTCGAAGGCCTTGCGTTTCAAGCTTCCCAAGGCCTTCTTCGGTTATTTTCGCACTCGAATTGACCGGACCGACTCACCGTTATCCGACATGAACCACGCGCTATAGGTTCCGTTGGTGCCGCCGCTGCCTAGGGAAGGGGGCATAAAGTTCACACTCTCCACGTACGTCTTGCGGACATACTCGCCGAGCTTTAGCGCCTGCTGCATGCCCTTCTCGGTCAGCTGTTGAAACAATTGTTGAATGCGCAGCAGCAGAGGCAGAAGCAGTAGGCTTAGGGATAGGGGCAGCAGCAGCGGTAGGGGTAAGGGCAGCTGTAGCAACTCTACCGGGAGGAGGGGCAGCAGCTGTAGCGTCAAGCCTTTTCCACTCAATCGGTCCTTGATTTTCAAGACAGAGCGACATACTAGAACGATCGAGAGGCAAAGGCATTGCCACGCACGGCGGGGTGCGATACACATGCTAACAGTATCAGTAATGCCTTAATGCTACAGTAGGTAGAGTACGGCGTACAATAGCTGCATCACCTGACCCGGTGGCACGTTGTAGCCGCGTCTGTTGGCCTCGTTGGCCGGGCATAGCTCGTCGATCACGGTGTTTGGAGCCTGGGGGAGCGAGAGGCACAACGGGGGGAGGGCATTGTTGTTCGGGGCCTGAGGGTGATAGAGGCGCAGCGGGGGGGGGGGGGGGGGGGGGGGCTTTGGCGGGGGGAAGGGGCGGGGTTATTCTACGGAGCCTCTCGGTGTCAAAGAGGCAACGAGGGGGGTGGAGAGGCGTTAACAAACTGGTATTATGCCTGATGCTGGTACCATTCAGTACCAGAGAACCACATGATGCAGTCTATCGTGTGCAATGCACGGTACCATATGATAGTACCTGCATCATAACAAATGTATCACACCAGTCATAACACACAACGGCATACCATACCGTCTACCAATACCGGTAGATCACGCCAGGGTGTACAACGTCGGCACACCTACCACGGCACTTCTAGGCTGGCCGCGTAACTGCCAGAGCGTTTAACGGCACTACTCCTGGTGTACACCCTGGAATGAAATACTAAGAATAGAACATGCGCAAATCGGAGATATCTACTGCTGTTGTATGACATGGTACGCGGTTAGTTGCTGCTAAAGTACGAGTAATATAACTACCAGGTCATGCATGTGGGGGTCTACGACCAAGAAACGGCTGCCTTTTCCAGACGTCACCGGGACGACGCAATACCCACGTCAAAATCTATCTCCAGATTCATATCTACACCCCAACGTCTGCGTCTGTAACCACACCCCAATGTCCATATTCACACCCATATCCGGATCCGCATCCATACGTACCTGCATCCATAACCATATTCAAATCAGCTTCATTTTCGACCGTTCACATCATACTGTGCCGTACATTTCGTACTCGTACAATAACTCTTAGCCATCGATGAAATATTTGACCTGCTCAAAATTCAAGTACTGTGCTTCAATCCAACGATCATGATGAGCAGATCATGAGCAGGTACAACAACACTGCTGCAGGGTTCGGGACGACGACGCCACGTGTTAATATACCAAGGTTGCGGTACCAGATATTGATGATGCAGTACAGGACAGACCCTGCTACCGGTACTGCTATTGCGCAGGTTGTCCCTGTCCCTGTCCCTGTCCTATACTGATACATCCTATGGCGCGTTTTGGTGCGGTTACCCGTTGAACGGTTTTTGCAGCCGCGCAGTTCTAATACCCGTGGAAAAAACCGTACAGTAAAAAAAAACGGTTTTTCTCTATGGTGCACCGTCGTATGAACAAACCGTACATGACTGCGGTTTCGTACGGTTTCTGACGCTTTTCTCGGAGCACTAACGCACTAGTGAAACCACTACAGGACATACAAACCGCATAATTAGGCCATACAAACCGACGGGTTCGGACGGTTTTCGTGCCAGGTGCATATTGTTTTCTTTCTACGCATGTGTCAACAGAGCAGCAGCAGTATCAAAAATAATAATCAGGGGCACCGCGCGGTACGGAATGGAGCCGTCTCGCCTGCCGCAGGCGGACTTTTTTTGGGGCCTTACCGAGGGACGGTATGGGATGGGAATGGGGCGGGAAGGTGGGACGCCATTTGGTTGACGGGACCGGATGGGAGTACACGACTTCTTGGTGGGATGGGACGGGAACGGACCGGGGAAAGGGTCGGGGAAATCGGTCGGACACATAGTCGGGAAATCGGTCCGGAAAATAGTCGGGAAATTGGCGGGGAATGTGGTCGGGAGCATGGCCGGGGGTATGGTCGGGAAAGCCTGGCTTGGTTCTGCTTGAGTCGTGGAAGCAGACCTGCTGGCACCATCCACCTCCACAATTCCCAAGCTTGCCACGTCTTGCGTGTGCGCAGGGGGTGCGTGTGTTTCTGGTTTCTTTGAAAACTCATAGCTGAAAGCTGACATCTGACATCCCCCCCTCCCGCCCTTTTGTTATTCGTTTTTGAAAACGTGTTCCAAATCTTGGTTTAACAAAAACAAGTCTTCATATTTGATTTTAAACAGGGGGGGGGGTTCATATCTACCAGGTATGTGAAATATCGTTAGAATCTCCAGCAGTCCGGCAATCCCCTCGCATTGCATCCAAAGTTGCATACAACATCAGTTGCGCCCACGATGGTCACATGATAGGAAAAGGAGAACACAGGTTGTGAATGAACTAGGAATAACAGCCCCAGTGTTGATATGCGGGATGGGAGCAACTGCTGTGTGCCAACGTTGGGATGGGATGGGAACAATTGGCCAGGCGATGGGACGGGAAACAGTCGGGAACGGAACAGGCAGTGGCGTGGTAAACACCCGGCACGGGAACGAAGCACCTCACGGCGGGATAGTAGACGGTGGGAACACAAACCAAGGGAGGGAACGGCCGGGAAATCGCGGCCGGGAACGAAATATCGCACGATTTCCCGTTCCCGTTCCCGTCCCGTGCCCGTCCCGACCACATTTTCCCGTCCCGACCTTTACCGCGCGTGCCCGTGATAACAATCAAAATATGAAATACAATAGGATCAACCAAGCTAGTGGGGACGTTTTAGACACGAAGCCGCGCTAAAACCGCCATGAATCGTGCGAAGCCGTGACCCCATAGCACCGTTCCGCGACCGATGGAACCGCGGACTGTCTCCGGTTTCACCGTCAAGTATCCGATCAAAATCAAATGGTTTTGAGCACCGTATCTTGATGCACACGGTGCGGCGCGGTTTCGATGTCATTCCTACGGTTCGGTTCGGTGCGGTTTTAATAAATCGGTGAGACCAACTACTATGGGAAATAGTTTGAGCGATTATTCTCTTTTAACAGGGATCTCCGACGCCAAAATAAAAACCATCCACTATGGGACCATAAATCATCGTTATTTCTGGGTTCAGAAATAATCGAGGCCAGAAATCAGCGGATCTGGTGATTTCTGAGCCCAGAAATAACAGCTCTTCCAACCTCTCAGAACTGGGATTATTTGACTTTTGAATACTACCTCGTACCAAGTATCACATGCCACCAGTGCCTACTCTGTACCTGGTATGATACCTGTCTGCTGTGCACGTCACCCATCACCCGCGAGAAATAAGCACAAACACACATACCACAGCACACCGCGCTTGTGGTGTGCGAGACAGAGCTTCGTCCTCACACAAACGCGACGGCAGCAGCAGCACCACCATGAAAACCACCACGGCAGCACCACACCAGCAGAGACAGCAGCAGAGGCGGTGGTGGCCTAACGTCGCGGGCGACGGTGTACGCGCCAGATGTTCAAAAATAAAGGCACACGGGAAAACAAGGCCTACCAATTCAACCTAACCACTTTCCAAAAATCAGAAGCCGTAATGGACTTCCAAGGGGGGTTGCATGACGTGGAGCCCAAACAAGCCTGACTATGACAGGTTACGACGGGTTCACCACTCCATGCTCCTCCGATGCCTCGGATGGCGGAAACGGAAGCGCGACGACCACACCCTATCATACGCCGACGCGCTTGCCAAGACAGCTTCTGAGAGCATAGAGGCGATAGTGCGCAAACGGAGGATATTGTTTGCGGGATTCGTAGCACGTATGGGGGAGGAGCGTCTGCCACAGAGGGTGATGTTTGGGGAGTTTGTTGGGGGTAAGGGCTACTCAGGGGGGCAAGAGAAGGACTGGATGGTTCATCTGAAGGAGGATATGTCTGTCTTTGGAATGAAAATCGAAGGGTGGCCAAAGGCTGCTCAGAAAGCTGGAGGATGTTTCGACGAGTAGAGGACGGAGCCGAGTTCATGCGGCATTGACATGAAACGGAGAGACGCAAAGCTGCAGAGTGACGCGCAAAGGCTGCGGCAGCGCCATCCACCGCCGGCATCTTCAAGCGGCCCGGGGAAGGGGGGAGGGGGGAGGGGGAAGGGGGGGAGGGGGAAGGGGGGGAGGGGGGAGGGGGGGAGGGGGGAGGGGGGGAGGGGGGGAGGGGGGAGGGGGGGAGGGGGGGAGGGGGGGAGGGGGGAGGGGGGGAGGGGGGAGGGGGGAGGCGGGGAGGGGGGAGGGGAGGAGGGGGGAGGCGGGGAGGGGGGAGGGGGGAGGGGGGGAGGGGGGAGGGGGGGAGGGGGGAGGGGGGGAGGGGGGAGGGGGGAGGGGGGGAGGGGGGAGGGGGGAGGGGGGGAGGGGGGAGGGGGGGAGGGGGGGAGGGGGGGAGGGGGGAGGGGGGGAGGGAGGAAGGGGGGAGGGGGGAGGGGGGGAGGGGGGGCGTCATGCCCAAGGGACTGAAGTCTGGGTCTGGCCATCATCGTCTTGAAATTTGTGGGCCTTCCAATGGCCGTCACACGATAACGTAAGACCGTCATAAATTCTTCGCCATGTTGCGTTCTCTCCCCCGTGCCATTGATGATGCACTTGATATCCTCTATGAGCCCAATGCCGTCTTTAGTCAGGTCCTAGGGCCTGCTAGTATGACATTATTTTCTCTTTTCCTTTCCTTGTGCTTCCTCTTCTTGTCTTGTCTTTTCTTGCTTTTCTTGTCTTTTCTTTCATTTCCTGTTTCGGTTTTTCGCTTCCTTGTCTTTTCTTTCCTTTATCTTCTTTTCTTGTTTCTTTTTTCCAATTGACTTGCGTCTGTCGTGCGTATGCGTAGTGATAGGTACTGCGTGCAATATATACGTGGTAGTCTTTCTTGGGTGGCAAGCGGTATAGTCGGTTTTCCAGGCGCGAGTAGTGAGACGTATGCACCAGTATGGACCTGGCATATCATAGATAAGTTGACTCCCGACTTCACTTTTATATGTTTCTGGTGGAGGCATAAATTGCGTCAGCTGTGATATATTCGTGTACCACCTTTGGTTTGTTTGTGTTTTTCCCCTGGGGTATTCCTCAGCTCCAGAGTGACTGGAGCCTGTCCTGTGACCATGGACTTGATTATGCGAGTTAATGTGAAAACAACAACATTTCTGATGCAGTTATTTTTGGAGCCTCAAAACTACAAAAATAATCGACAGAAATATTCGCTCATTTTTTTTCCATGATATAAATAGTAAATAGTAGGTCTAAACTATTATGGGTACAGTATAGTCTAGGCAGTGGTGTACTATGGGAAATATTTCGAGCGACTATTTCTCTCTTTAACAGGGATCTCCGATCACCGACGCCAAAAATAAAAACCATCCACGGGACCAGAAATCATCGTTATTTGTGGGTTCAGAAATAATCGAGGCCAGAATCAGCGGATCTGGTGATTTCTGAGCCCACAAATGCAGAATATTATCGAAGTATGAGAAATATGGGTTTTGTACGTACGTAAGAAGGTTGACCAATCAGATCAATGCGGTAATTCATAGTCGTATGAGCGATAGCATTGGGTACACCTGGCCCAGCTGTGTAGGCGACGACCTGCACGCGGAGCGCGTAGGGGAGCAGAGTCAGAGCTACAGGTCCAAGGTGTGATACAGGCTAGTTTAAGACTAGTTTAAGTTCGTGCAGTCACCGGAGGCTGAAGCTCTCGTGGGCGCTGCTGTACGCGGTCCTAATCAGGCCGCCTCGGCTGCTGCGCGAGTCGAGGCAGAGGCTCATGCTGCTGTCGCTGCTGTGCAAGCTGGAGTCGACGCTCGCCGTGCCGAAGCTCTGGCTGCTGTGCAAGCTGAGTCCGAAGGTCGCCGTGCCGCAGCCGCTTGGGCTGCTGCTACTGCTGCGTCTGCCACCGCGGCACCATATTTGCTCAGCCCCAGTCTCGCTGTATCCGAGGCTGCGGGGGTAACATCGGCTGAAGTGCTGCACTGACAAGAGCAGGTGTCTGGCGAGTTTGCTCGGACAGACGGAGACGTGTTCCGCCTCAAGTCGACGATGGATCAACTGCTTGCCTCCTTTGAAACCCTGCAGGATGCGGTGGCTGGTGGCGCGTCTAAAACCGAGAACGTCGAGGCCATGCTCCAGCAGTTCGTAGACAACTTTGCAATCGGCAGCCGGCCCCGCGGGACAGTGGGGACTCGAGGGAGCGCCACGTCCAAAAATCGCAGTTAACTGACGACACTGCGCTATGGAAAAAGATGGCGTCCAGAAAACATTGGGTGATTCGCGGGCGCATACCTCCCAACATTGGCGACTCGGCAGCGGATATCCAGTCCTTCGTAGGCGAGGCCGTCAACGTCACGACGGCAGTGGCTACCCAGCTCCGCGCGATCAGTGACTTTGACGTTCGTGCGCACGGGCCGCGCGCGGAAGGGATGGTCGACCACCTGCTGATGGTCGCTGACCGCCTCGATTTGTTGCGCCAGGCTCTTGTGGCGGTCCTGTGTGTTAGGTTTTCCCTCGACAGCGACGGCGACCGCCATTGCCGGGAGAGGGTGGCAACGATTGATGCCGCCTTCACGACAGCATCTGCCGACCTACGCCGGCACACCATTAGCAATATAATCCTCCTCTCTGGCTCCGCGGCGCGGGCTGTCATGAGCGAGATGGTAAACGACGATCTTCGCCTGTGGGTCAACGACCTCATGCGATTTGCACAGCAAGTACGTCCGCCGATGGTGCCCCCTCCGTCCGGCTTCACGTTCTCGATGCCGCCCGTGCCTTCGCTCAAGCGCACGAGCGCCTTTTGCTTTAACGGGGGTGAGGTGCTCAAGCTCGTCGAAGGATTACGCGCCCCCCGCGAAAGCCAGGACGGGCCGTCCGAGAGGAAAAGCAACCCGGCCAACCCCGGTACACCACGGAAAAAAATCGCTGCCCGATGCCGGCAGTTTGCTTCTCTGGGCCGATGCCAGTTCTCCAACTGCAAATTCTTGCATTCGGCTCCCCCGCCCGACGCCACTTCACCTGATGCTCTTCGCGACAGTGGCAGTTCGGCGGCGCCGGCTGGTGGGTCGCGGGCGTTGGTGCTACAGAGCGCCCGCGGTGGGTCCGGGGGTGGTAGTGGCGGCGCTGGTTCTGGATGAGGACACGGTCCCTTCCTGTCGGTTGGGCCAACACCTGCGGGGGCGGCTGCTGAGCTTGCCGTTGGTAGAGCGGCGACGGCGCCGGGGGGCAGCGGGGGAGCGGGTGCCCGGCCGGCCACCCAAGGCGTAGGGAGGGGGCTGCGTGGGCGTGCGTTGGTTGCTTTGGCTACCGATGGGGGGGTGGGGCGTGCTCGCGTGGCGGTGGCTCCGGGCTCGGCCCCCTTCGGCGAGAAAGGTACGGTTTCTTGTGTGCGTGTGCGTGATTTGCCGGCTGACTTGCTGCGTGTACAAGGGACGGTTGATGGCGTACGTTCGGGTGCCTTGCGATTCGTTGCGGTCGACGCTTGGTTGGATGCTCCGGCGGTTGTGGCGCAGTCGATGGCCGAGCAAGGCTCCGCGAGCCTCGGTTATCTCGCCTCGGTAAGCTCCCCCCTCTTGAGACAGTGTCAGGGCAGCGTTGCCCTACTCACGTCCACCATCGGCCCCTCACTGTTTTTGCCGCATATTAACGTGGCTATCGTACGGCACTGGTCTGGATCCGTCAAGCAATTCCCCTCTATTTCCTTACTACCTCGCGTGTTGGCGCCGGGCGCATCAGTGGGGGTATCAGAAGGGGGGGATCTGACCGCTGAAATCGCTTATGGTAATCACCCGGGAATCGCACAACACGACGTCGCGATCCACAAAAAGATACGCGAGAACTTCGTGTACGGCCGCGCATTGGTATTTGATCTGCGTTTCGCTGGCGAAATTTTGGGGCTTCGTATTTCGCCGCTTAGCGTCGTTCTCGAACCCAAATTTCGGATTATTCACGATCTCACGTTTGCGCGCGGGGGGCCGGACCAGTGTTAACGGTGACGCGGATTTTGATTCCGCGCCACCGTCCGAGCTCGGCCACGTGCTTCGTGAGGTTTTACTACGAGTAATGTTTTTGAGGCAGACCCACGGTAGAAGTGCTCGAATCCTTTTGTGCCGTGTGGACGTCAAAGATGTGTTTCGACGGGTTTTGGTCGACCCGGCAGGTGCGCCGGCTTTCGGTTACGTGTTCGGCGATCGCGTCGTGGTGGATTTACGCTTGCAACTTGGGTGGCGTAATAGCCCGGGGTTTTGGGGGTTGACGGCATCCGCGCTCGAGTATGCTCACACCCACTCTACGTTTCAAGGCGCAGATGTTTCCTAAAAAGGGGCTGCTGCCGCCGCGCACGTCGGAATTTCCCCGCCGCGGGGGGTTCCAGTTGTCTCTATCCCGGGTGATTGTGGGCCTGTTTCTGGCTCTGGTGGCAACGCCGGGAACTACTTATTTGTGAGGTATTACGTAGACGATGGCATTCTCGTCGAGTTGAAATGGTGGCCCGACGGTCGCCGTTGTTTGCGCGCTGGCATCGGATCATTTTTCGCTTGTTGGGCGAACGTGGTGTCTCTGATCCGCCCCTCCTGTCCGCCAGAAAAATCCCTGACTGGGACACGCAACTGGAGGTGTTGGGTTGGGTCATTGACACGGAGGCGCTCACGGTTACGTTGCCGTCCCATTAGCGCCTCAAGCTGCGAAATCTCCTTGCGGAGTGGCCCTCGTCTCGTACAACTGCTTCAGCGAGGCAGGTGTCGCAGCTGGTTGGCTTTATTATACATGTCTCCTTTGCTGTGCGTCCGGGGCGGCTTTCCGTGAACCGTATGTTGGCTTCGGTGGGTATGCTGCGCATATCTGCCGGAGCTGATTTTGGTTTTCGTACGGCCAACCCCGGGCGGCGCCTCGTCTTGAGACCCGAGTTTCAAGGGGACCTCGAGTTTTGGCGGTGGTTTGTTGAGGAGGGATTGGACGCGCGCGGAGGAACCTTGTCGGCTCCGATGTATCATTTGCTTGAGCGCCCCTCCCAACGTACTCTGTTTTCGGATGCATCCAAAACCGCTGTCGGGGGTTTCTACCCTGAAACTGAGGTGTACTGGAGATACGATCTTGACGCCGGGGAACGATCTCGTTTTTGCGGGTCGAGCAAGTCAGTTCTAGGCGAGAACGATATATCGATTAACGTCCTGGAACTGCTAGGTATGGTCGTCTCCGCGTGGGTCTTCGTATGTCCGTGCGCCGAGCGCTCGGCGGCGTTGGGGGACTGCGTGCTGTGGCGTGGCGACAACGAAGCAGCCGTAGAGTGGGTGCGGCGTTGTCGAGGCGGGAAGGAGCCGAGACGGGGCGCGTTGATGCGCCTCCTTGGTGTGCTCGAATTGTCCTCTGGTTGGCAATTTGACGCGAAACACGTACGGGGTATTTTTTAACGTTGCCGCTGACGGTATCTCACGCTGGGATCGTGCTTCCGTCCTCGTTAATCTGCGTGCTGTTCGACCGGAAATTCCGTGGCAGGAGCAGGATCTGGGGGCCGCGGGCATATCCCTATGTACTTCGGTGTTGGCCTCGAACTCATGCGACACGCCATTGCGGCCTCGTCTGAACGCACTTACCAGGGGCATTTAGCGCATGGGTAGAATTTAGGGTGCGTTGTGGCTTGCCAGTGTTTCTCGAGCGGTGCCGAGATGGCATGGCCAACGTTTGGCATGTGTTTGAGTACGTCGCGGACGCCTTTTCGACCAAGAAATTGCGGTCGGCAACTATTGAGAGTCATTTGTCAGCGATCAAGTTTTTCCACCGTATTTCGAGAGGTTTTGAGATCGACACCACTCATCCCGTGATTGCTAATGCCCTTAAAGGCGCCGCTCGTTTGCATGCCGACGTCGGCAACCAGGCAACCGTGCGGCGGCCCGTTTCGTGGGGTATGCTGCTCGCGGGCGAGAAGCTGATCCCCACGTGGCGTGCCGGGGGTCGTGTTTTGTGGCTTGCCCTGTGCGCTTCGTTCTGTCTCTTGACTCGCGCGTCAGAAATGTTTTCCGGAAACTCGATTACGAGTTCACGAGACTATTGTTTGCGGCGTGCTGATGTTGCCTTCTTTCGCGGAAATATTCAGCTTACTGTTGCGCAGTGGTCAACCGTGAATCGTGTTGAGGTTCGGTTTCGCGGGTCGAAGGGTGAGCAACTGCGGAAAGGGGCGGTTGTCACGCGTGTGCGAAAGGGTCCGTCGATGCGCGTGGGGGAAGGCGGCGGCGCCGTCGATCTAATGATCGAATTGATGTCTTGTTACTTGTTTCTTCCCTCTTTGGCCCCCTTGGTTGCGTTTGGCGTTGGTAATGGCAGATGGTCCATGTGGACACAACATCAAGCGACGGCAGCTTTGCGGAAAGTGGTTGCGTTGGCCGGTGTGCGTGCGGAGGAGTACGCCTTGCACTCCCTGAGGATTGGAGGCGCAACGCACGTGTCGGCGGGGGGTGCAGCACCGGCGGTGTTGCAGCGTGAGGGCCGATTGGCGTCCGCTGCTTATAAGCCGTATGTCCGTAGTCACGGAAAAGACGCCAGTTGGGTAGCAAGCGTTATGGCCCAGGAAGGAATTAGTGGTGGGGTCCAGCCGGGGCAGGGCACAAAGTGGGGGCGAGTTAACCCACCCTTAGATCTGACTAGTTAGGCGAACGCGGAATTACAAAGAAGTGTGTTATCCTTATCCCGTGTGCACTCTACGACTCGCGAGTAGGGGGGGGCGGGGAGGTGGGACTACATTCGTAATACGAGTCAACTACCAGTTTGTGCTGGAGGCCGGCGTCGAGAGTTCGATGTCGCCAGTTGGGTTGGGAGTTGACTCGTGTATACGGACGTTAGCGTGGGGTTGCCGGCGGGGCAGCCCCGGGATATTCCCATCTCCAACCCCCCTCTCCGGGCAGGGGGTTGCGAATAAATATAATACAACTTCGAAAGCAAAGTGAAAAGCAGAATACTATCGAAGTATGAGAAAATATGGGTTTTGTACGTACGTAAGAAGTTTGACCAATCAGATCAATGCGGTAATTCGTAGTCGTATGAGCGATAGCATTGGGTACACCTGGCCCAGCTGTGAAAGCGACGACCTGCACGCGGAGCGCGTAAGGGAGCAGAGTCAGAGCTGCAGGTCCAAGGTGTGATACAGACTAGTTTAAGTTCCCACCCACTCGCCCGTGCTTTTGAGGGAGTCAGTGGAGGGGGAGTTAATCGGTCGCAGTAACGTTGCGCGTGTTTGTTACTGTTTTTGGTAAACGTACCCGTTTTCGCTGAAGATGCGACGGGGTTTCGTAGATTGCGCAGGTTTGCCGTGGGTGCTAGCCGCATCAGTGCTATAGCGTGGTGCAAGAGGTGTTCGTTTTTTTTTTTTTTTCTTCTTCAACATGTGTAATATCTGAGTATCCGTCCGTGCGGTGGGGTTACGTATGACTGTTTTACGCAGATATTATGTTGATAGTTAACAGCGAACGTTGTGGCAGTCATCGGCTCCGATTTAGCGCGCAATCTAAAAGTGTGAGAGAGGGGAATTATCCGTATATTGGCAAGTGCGTTTTTTTATGTACATGGTGTGTGCATGCGTGCATATATATTACGCGCGTGTGTACGTTTTTATATTCTGCACGTTATAGGTGGTTGCCTCGTATGTCTTCTTCGAGTTGCCAACGATTGTTCGTCGTTGGCTGTTGGCTGGCGTCGAGAGTTTGATGTCGTCAGTTGGGTTGGGAGTTGACTCGTGTATACGGATGTTAGCGTGGGGTTGCCGGCGGGGTAGCCCCGGGATATTCCCATCTCCAACCCCCCTCTCAGGGCGGGGGGTCGCGCATTAATATAATACAACTTCGAAAGCAAAGTGCAAATCATCGTTATTTCTGGGTTCAGAAATAATCGAGGCCAGAATCAGCGGATCTGGTGATTTCTGAGCCCAGAAATAACAGCTCTTCCAACCTCTCAGAACTGGGATTATTTGACTTTTGGACTCTACCTCGTACCAAGTATCACATGTCATCACTGCCTATACTGTACCTGGTATGATACCTGTCTGCTGTACACGTCACAATTACCCACAACAAAGAATCACAAATACACTTACGACAGCATACCGCGCTTGTGGTGTGCGAGACAGAGCTTTGTCCTCACACAAACGCGACAGCAGCACCACCACAACCATCGAAACCACCACAGGCACACCACACCAGCAGCACAGCAGCAGCGCAGCAGCAGGACAGCAGCAGAGACAGCAGCAGAGGCGGTGGTGACCTAACGTCGCCGGCGAAAGTGTACGTGGCCATATTTCAAAAATAAAGGCAAACCGCAAAACAAGACCTACCATTTAAAAATAAAACCACTTTCCAAAAATCAGACGCGATAATGTACGCCCCTTCTTCCTGATGATGCAGTTATTTCTGGAGCCTCGATACTACAAAAATAATCGCCAGAAATAATCGCTCAAAATTTATCCACAACAGTAGGTCTTAATCCTTACATTACCTGGTATAAAAGAGGGAAGTAATCGCTCAAAACATTTCCCATAATACTTGGTCTTCCGGTTCGGTTCGCAGAATATTATCGTAGTATGAGAAAATATGGGTTTTGTACGTACGTAAGAAGTTTGACCAATCAGACCAATGCGGTAATTCATGGTCGTATGAGTGATTGCCTTGGGTACACCTGGCCCAGTTGTGTAGGCGACGACCTGCACGCGGAGCGCGTAGGGGAGCAGAGTCAGAGCTACAGGTCCAAGAGGTCCAAGGTGTGATACAGACTAGTTTAAGTCCTTACCTTACCTGGTATAAAAGAGAGAAGTAATCGCTCAAAACATTTCCCATAATACTTGGTCTTACGGTTCGGTTCGGTGCGGTTTTCAGATATCGCAAATCTTATTACGGGTGCGGTTCTGTTCTACGACATACCTGGCACCAGGTATCATACGGCGTGGTTCGGTGTGCTTTGCGCTTTTCAGAAATCGTGAATGCTACGAACCCGGTTCGGTGCGGTTTTCAGATGTCGTGAATCATACGGTGCGGTTCGGGTATATTTGTATCAGCTGTATTTATTTTATGCCCTGCCGTGCGATTCGGTGCGGTGCGGTTTACAAGAGACCAAAATCCTACGGACCAGCGGCCGAACCGAACCGAACCGATGGGAAAACAAAGAGGATCCTTTTTTTTTTTTTTCCAGCTTCTGGACAAGCCGTGGTCACAGGTGTCGTCCCTTCTTGCCCCCGGTTCTTGACTGCAATTTTTATCGCGCATAGGGTTCAGCAATCCCTTTTGCTTGTCGATTTTGCATCGAGGGTTGCTTACTCACGCTTTCGCGCTATCCGCAAGTCAATTTGTGAACAAGAAAAAAGTCCCAACAAATTTATGCAAGTATGCACTCGGCGGGGCTCGAACTCACGAAACTGACCTATACAAGGCTCGAGGATAACCTGATACGCCACCGGGGCGACCGGTTCAAGGACCACAAATAAAGAACCCTGGTCTGGAGGGAGAGACGGAGACAGCAGCAGTACACCGAAGGGGATCGGATATACCTATCAAGGGTAGATCCTCGTACTGCAGTAGACTACTCATGCACCTGGTACCTCGTACAGCAGTACCGGGGAGTACCTGGAGCAGTACCGCAACAATAAGATCTCCCAAGGGCGTTCTAATCTCAAGTACTTCAAAAAAAGTAAGCAGGTGCGATGCTTTACTAGATTCCAACAAAATCAAACGAGATGCCACGTACAGAGATACTGAGAAGAACTCACCCGGCTACCGTGCCTAGTAAGCGAAACCAGCAGAACTAACTCGCCCTCGACAAGGACCCATGTCTTCAAGGCCACAGCGATGCAGAGGACCACCCAAAATCCGTAAAGCTTCCCCATGGTCCTCGCTCGAACGCGCATCTATGTTATCGAATGAGTTTCCCGCATTCCCCGGTAAGAAGAGCGGAGAGGATAGCGTTCAACCATGTTTTTGCTGATATTCTGATGTTCCAATCAGATCAAATTATATACAAGTAGCCTTTTGTATATGACTGACATATATTGAACAATGTGTACGGGAGAAGTCCCGCCGCGCTCGGGGAGCCTGCTCGGGGAGTGGTCTCCCCTCCCCACTTCCCATATATTTTCGGCCTCTCCGCGACCAACAACCGGTGTTCCCACATGCTAATAATACCAGGTACATAATGGGTCCGAAGGAGTTCCAATAATAAATGATTTGCGTCATTCAACAGGGGATATTTGATCTAGCCTATCTCCCAAGGCGTTCCATTTGCCCCCACCGCCCCAGCTGCTACGGGAGTGCTGGACGGTGATGTCGTGGTCCCTTTTGATGGCCGTATTGCTCTCTGCACCTATGCTCACACCATGCAGCGCAATGCAACTGCATGGTAGCATGCACGGGAGCAGCACGCAAGGACCTAGCCATCACTTTCCGAGCGATGTTCTTCGCGATGTTGACGATTTTTTCGATCCCGATCACAGCACCAGCGGCAGCAGCAGCATGGCCGGGGATGGTCGGAGCACTTGGGCTGAGCGCGAGGAGGGTGGGATGGATGCCCTCCGAAACTTTGCTTCGACTCGCGCAACGAAAACTGGCACTACCATCGCTGGCGTTGCTTTCAAGGTATCATATCATATGGGGGTTGGGCAGAAATAGGTCGTGTACCGTTTCCCCTAGACACAGCTAACTGCAGTAGTACAGGTACAAGTAGTAGTGCGAAGGTCGTCAGCAGGCACAGCACGTACATGTGTGCCGGCCTTTGGGAACAAATCCAGCAGCCAGTCGGGTACACAAAAGACCACGGTAATGCGGTACGGTAGTCCAGCTGTGCCATCGGTTTAGATCTACTACTTCTGCTGTTTACTCGCAACCCTTGTTGTTTATGGCTAGAGCATTCGACTGCCAGTTTCAGATCTACCAGCTACTACGAAGCTACTGCGTAGCCTTGATGTATACGTACCTGGTACGAAGTATAGTCTACGAAGCATTGTAACAATTTGATCCCACCTGCGGCCTGTGGACCGCGAAAGGAAGGCTGGCTTGATCGATGTACTATTAATACTGCCTGTACTACTGCCCTTGTATCATACCAGGTATGAGCTAGGAGTTCAAGATGTCTGGATGACCTCTTGCATAACGTCCGTCTACCTTGTTTTTGTCGAAAAGTCGAAAGGTTCCTTGGAAACTGGTAGCTTCGACAGCCTGACCAACCAGATGCGACTTGCATCTTGGTACCAACCTGCTAAACTCTGCTGCTGCACGGCTTAATTTTAACCCTTACCATACCTATGACCCTAGCCCTTCATGAGTTTGTGGAACCCTCGGTTCTTTGGACCAGTGTACCCCTCCGTCACACAACAAGAGCACTAGAAGCGACATGCGTCTCTTTTTCTTACGCCCTACGGCGGTGCTCTACGGCAAGATGCTGTACGTATACCAGGCATAGAAGCAGCGCGTGGTAGCTATTAATAGCGCTTGGCCATCGCACTATAATACGACAAAGGGGATATCAACAGCAGTGTGAGGGTTAACCTTAACCCTAGTAGCTAGCTCGTAACCCCTTGTACGCCAATCAATGGACGCCTCGAAAAACAAGTCACAACTGTCCAGAGCTAGAGATTGAGCTATTGATAGCGACAGCTAGCTTGTTAACGATACAGCAACATCGCAACCAACAGCTAAACACCAGGCGGCAGCAGCACAGCAGCTGGTCCAACTCGACCCATTTCCCGCGTTTACATTCCTCAGCAGGGAATATGATGATGGGGCAATATGATGCGTTCGTTGTCCGCAATGTTGTTGCTGTTGTTGCTGCTTGTGATTGTCGTTGTCGTTGTTGTTATCGTTACTCTCGCATTCTGGGGCGGCACTCGGCATTGCCCCAAGTTCATGACCTGATGCGTTCGCTATTGGCGTTACCGTCCACTCACCACGCCGCACACGTTTTTCTTGCATTCTCCTACACACCCCTGGACCTACTTACGGCAGCATGCCTTCGAGTCGCGCTGTTAGTACTCCCGAGTCTTGTCTAGCGCCGGTGCCAACGTCCTCCGCATTTTTCTTTGTAGTTTGCGCCAGCATTTACGTAGGGCGGTATTGACGTCGAACAATTAATAGTGGCGGCATATGCTGCCGCTCCGGTGCACATTTCAACCCGTAACTTGTCTGCCAACAGGCGGATAGTGAAGAGCCTTTTGGGGATATTTTAATTGGCCGTGGAATAACAAATCCGGGAAGCTGGTTACTGCCAACAGGAGGATAGTTGGGTGCCTCGTCTTCTTTTTTCTGTCGACCCTGGATAATATATTACTTCGGGGAAATGCTCGATATGTCCGAAGTTGGTGGTACGTTTGTTCAGAGGCGATCGGCTGTAAATTATTCCATTTGGTTGCCTCTCACGACAGCGGTTGATATTTCGCGTCTTTCAGAGCAATCTGGCGGCACACTCCTGTACATCGAAACCTGTAACTGTCCGCCAAAGGGAATGTAATCTCCCCGCATAGCCCGCAAATCGCGATCTGAAGCTCTCAGTAAAAGGGAATGCAAACTCGCCTTCAAGATGACAAATTGCTCGAGTGTCCCCAAATATTGATGCTGTGTCAGGGGGGGGTTGTTCTAGGAGCCGACACTCGAGCGACGGGCGGGAAAACGGTGTGCGACCGGAACTGCGACAAAATCCACATCTTAGCGTCCAATATCGCCTGCTGCGGGGCAGGTACAAGCGCCGACGCCGAGAGGATTACGGAGGTATGGTATGATGAGAGAGGGCGTACTTTTGATAGCATGTGACAGTGAGCTTACATACGTAACGGTGAGTGTAGGAAAGGAGAATGGAGGGAGGGGGGCGAGGGGAGAAAGGGCAGGCAGTTGAAGGATGAACGGAGTGAGGGGGGGAAGGAAGAGGGACGGAAGGGGGAAGGGAAGGGAAGGGTGGGAGAGAGGGACAGAGGAAGGGAGGGGGGGGAAAGGGTGGGAGGAAAGGAGGAAGGGCAGGGAAGGACGGTTGCTGGTGCCACTGGTGCTGCTGGTGCTGCTGCTTCTGCCTTTGCTTCTGCCTTTGCTTCTGCCTGCACGCGTGCACCAAACGACCGAACCCCCTTCCATTTTTCCCACACGAACCTCAACCCTTTTGTTAACCGCTGTGCGCGTTGCCCTGGTGGTGAGCCAGGTGACCGTTTCAACTCTGACGACCCGCCGGCATCCCTGACGCCCCGTGCAAGGCCCTGGCGGCCTTCACAGTCGTGACCTGCTTTGACAACCCTGAACCTCCCAGACAGTCTTGGCCATATTGTGCTATTTTTTATTCACGGTACGATATAAGAGCTGCAATGCCCAATACTGTTAGAATCCCTTTTGTATTTAACAATACTACACTCTTACAATACTCCCTGGGACTATGGTAAATACCAACCGGTATTGAATCGACGACCATAAAACAGTCGAAAAGTGAATGCTGAACCCTGTTTGCGACCAAAAGGAAGACACGTACCGGGGGGAAGGGGGGGGTGGGGGGGCGAAGACACCTGTGACCATGACCTTGTGGCTTGTGGCTTGTCCAGACGACCGCTGAAGGTAAAAGCTCTTATTATTTCGATTGCGACTTGAGCTGGACAGTAAAAAGTGACCATAAACAACAAAGTAAAACAAAGAATCGAAGACGTAGGGCATGAGGCTGTTCCTCGGGTTGCTATTTCATTTCTTTCAAAGTCATCTTCTGGGGTAGTCTACAGTAGTATAGAAATCCTGAAGCGAGGAACTTGAGACCACGTACCTTGACCTCTACGGTAGGTAGCATGTGTCGCCTACCCTGGAATCCCTCAACCCCGCTGACAGCCCTGACCCGCCCAGACAGGGTCGCCATGGATGGCCGTCTTGCTCCCTTGTTGCGCCAAATCCGCCCCCCAGCAACCCCCGCTTCCCTACTGTTGAAACTGTAAAGCCTAAAGCCGGAGAAACGAACTTATATCGTCGCACAGAAAAAATTACACAAACAGAGTATGCCTATTGAGTGCGGACTTGTCTTGTACACCGGCAACTATTCTCGCCCGTACACGAAAATAACGCGAGCCGCTGCTCCTACTCTCGCGTGTTCCCATCGCGACCGCATCCCGCGCCCGACAGGGAGTGCACCTCGCGCTTTTAAGGATGGCGGGGGAGATGCAAGCATGCCTCCCATCGCGGGGAACACCCTCTTCCAGAGTCGACCCTGGGGGGGGAGAGCTTACCCGCGATAGCGGTGTGGTGGATGTGCAACGTCAGTGTCTGCGCGTGGCCGCCGCTGCGTTTTTGATGAAGCGGCACCTTTTCCGACACAGAGGGACGGTTTCAGCGGCGTTTGTGTTGGGGGGGGTGGATGCTATCGGAGAGCATCTGTACGAGGTGAGCTTGGAGGTGGTCGGTTGGTCGTTTCAGTAGTGTTGGTCGGTCGCTGCAGTATTGTGGTGGGTCGGTACAGTAGTATGTGTATGCGACTTGATTCGTGGGTTTGATACGGGACTGCTGTGTCAATGGTATTGTCGTGTTTACACACATGACGCGGCAACTTTTCTGTTACGGGGTGTGTGTTTGGGCCTTGTTTGTGCTCGGGTGGGGTGGGGTGGGGGGGGGGGGGGGTTGGACGCCGTAGGAGAGCATCTGTACGAGGTAAGACTGGAGAATGTCGATCATTACGTTAGTGTATGGTGTAGTTTTTTTTTTGTTTTGGATATCGAAACTGGAAACGGTCCGATATGATAAGGCCCCAAACCCCTCATTTTCGACAACGATATCGACAACGATAACGGCATTTCGATAACGTTAACGATAGCGACAACGATAACGATTAATATAACGAAAACGACGATTATCACTATCGAATGGGAACACCAAAACGTCGATAAACGTTAGCAATAGCGACAAATGGAGGCGAAAACCGACGCACAATGCCCACACAGCCCATCGCACATCGCACATATATACACATATGATGTATTGCTTTTTGCGTCATAAAAGCAACACTACGTACGTATGATAGAACCTGTACGTTTGTCGTGTCGAGCTCCAACCTGTGGACCACGAGTTAAGCAGGCATTACCGCGCTGCGGCGTACGCGGTAATGTGTGCCTTTTTCCATGCGCCCGTGCCAAGGCATGCAATGCGCAGTAATGCATGCTAATGCGCGACTTGAGGCCTTTGTATGCCTTCACTGTTTGGCAAGAGGCTGTAGTCTGTGCCGAAACGCCCAGCTTTCTGGCCCTTGCATGCTGTGAGTCCCTCCTCAGGTGGCCCCGAACCACAGTGTGATGGAGTTCGTATCGTATCTAGAACGCCGGTGGTTTAGTGTGCAACACGTGCCTTATCCCTTGCCGCCCTTGAGCTAGCGTGCTGCTTTGCCTTGTGCACGATAGGCCAGTGAGGCACCAAACAGCGTCTGTGTCAGCTCTCTCCTGCGAAAGAGCTTTGCGGCGAAAAGTAAGGCGTGGCCGTACAGGCTAAGCTGTGAAGCCTTTTTTGAGGTCCTTCGGCACGTGCTTCCGAATCCCGTTTTTAGGGAGTTCATCTATTGACCGGCGTTATTTAGTGACTAGAAAGGTGCCTTATGGCCCCATTCAAAGTGCAGATTCGGTGCCTTTCGCAAGTGAGGCACTTTAGGCACGAACCCGCGTGAAAAAAAGGCAAGCCTCCGCTGGGACTAACGGGGCATGGGATGTAGCAATCCTTTCGGCACTGATTATGGTGTAGCAACCAAAAAAGGGACGAGAACTTTGTCAAGTTTCAATTGGGGGTGATTCCTAAAGCGCACACTAAATACCAGGAATCTTAAAACGAAGAAAATGACATTCTCGCGAATCGTGATATTTGTCAGGAATTTGAACCTTGAATAGTTTTGACGTTTTTCCGCATAAACTGAAGTCAGGATTTCGTGATATTTTGTTTTTGAAAACGTGTCTTTTCAGAATATGAAAATGTCAGGAATGGTCATATTGCTCGGCAGGAATCATGTTTTTTTGTTTCAATCTCGTAAAAATTCGAAAGGAATCGTGTTTTTTTTGCGTTCCGTTAGTCATGACCCCAAGTGACGATTGCAGTACAACTATCACCACGCTGCGGGCGTGTCGTCTACGTACGTGGCGCTCGGTGTAGTCGGTTTCAGCTGCGAAACTTGCACCTACGTACGCTGACTTCCGAGTTCCTTTTTTTTTGTTTTTGTGGCGAACGTGTGACTTGCTCAGCTATGATACATAGGTGTTGTCCTTTTGGTTTGTTTTGTTTTTTTCTTGAGGTATTCTTCCACTCCAGATGTCCAGACTGACAGGAGCCTGTACTCTAACCACGGACTTGTTTATGACTGTTGATGTGAACACACCCAACAGCAGCAGCATATTGTGGTGCACATACCATACATACCATACATAGCTTTTTCCTAACGTTGCACTGCGGGCACATTCGTTGCGCCTTGTCCCTTCCCCTTCCTTTCTGTTCTATGTAAGCCCGTGAAGGTTCGCACAGCCTGAAATGTCAGCGTTGTGGGAGTGCTTTTGGCGAGGACCCGTATCTTCGATTGGCGTGCTGCCCCGTGGAGCGGCGGTGTTTCCCCCGAATCTTTTTCTTTTTTTTTGTTCCTATTTTTCAGATGTTTTTGCAGTCGGGATGGGCGATATTTCGTGTTTTGATTCCTGTCGACTGAAGGTTCAGCGTTAGTATTGCTTTTGCGACTCGTTAGGGTAGGATAATTGTAGAGTTACGGTATGCCCGTAGACTAAAGGTCCAGGGTTAGCTACTTCTGCATTGACGGGTGGTGACGCGCGGTGCGCTGGAGGTACAATGTTTTGGACCGAAGAATTTGTGCCTGACGGGGTTTCTCAACTGTTCATTTTTCCACGAAGATATTATTGGTAAAGAGAGCTCCTCTAGTGAGTATCTTTACCGAAGAGCCGAAACAAAATGACGGTGCACGCGCTAACGTACTCTTTGTAGCATCCGTCCTATCAGGATGGATTACAATGTAGTGCTGTCCTGTGCCTGTAGGCTAATTAATCAAACGACCATTTCCATTTCATTTCCATTAGTTTTGCATTCTCGGTTGACCAGGGTGGCTGTAAATGTAGCGATAACGTGGATTGCCGGCTCAGGTTTAGGGACACGGGGAAGGATGGCACTGGTTGGAAGGCCTTTTCGTATGAGGAACAGGGGTTCAGAGTTCCCACCCTTGTGACATGGTTCACCCATGTGGCAAGTGTGGGGGGGTCCCACACGTTGTGACAAGGTGCGAGGTCCCCCTCCTTGTGGCAAGGGGGATGTTCCCCGACTTGTGGCATGCGGGGGGGTCCCTCCCTCGCGGCAGGAGGGGGATTGCCCACCTTGCAGCAAGGAGGGGGTTCCCCCACGTTTTGGCAAGCAGGGGAGCACCCCTACCTTGTGGCATGGAGGGGGGTTCCCCCACTTGTGGCAAAGGCCGCTTGCGACGAGGGAGGGCTTGCCCACGTTGTGGCAAGGAGGGGGTGCCCCAACCTTGTGGCAAACAGGGGAGGTCCCCCACGTTGTGAGTGCCCCAATCTGTGGCAATGGGGAGCCCCCTCCGCTTTTGGCTAGGGGAGAGGTTCTCCTATTTGTGGCAAGGGGGGGGGATCCCTCACGCTGCGGCTAGGGGGGGGACTTCCCCACCTCGTGGCAAGGGTCGGGGGTCTCCCGCCATGTGGGGAGCGGGGAACGTCCCCTACCTTGTGACCAAGGGTACGTCCCTCACCGTGTGGCAAGGGGAGAGGTCCCCTCCTTGTGGCAACGGACCCCATTACATTTCTTTTTGTTTTTTATCTGGTATGTTTTGGCGCTCTTAAACGCGGTAAAGGCTTCATGCCAGCGTTATATATACAAGTCTACAACGCTGTAGTAGCCCCTCACCGGGATTTTGCAGTCCAGTTGCGGACGTTTTTGGTGGTGGGCATCAAGGAAAAGATTACATTCCCGATAGAAGTGCCTTTGAACGACCGATCTTGACTGCTACCGGCAAGTAAGCGTCATCCCTCCCTCGTTGTGATGGATGGCTTGGCTACTGCTAGTTTGATGCTGTTGATGTTGTCCCCCCGAAAAGGCGTTCAGCGCTTTTATCGTTTTATCGTAATGCTATCGTTTAAGGCCTGAACTAACGATTAATCAAAATCATGTGCGCAAAAATGTAAGGTCTAGTGTGTATTTGATTGGTCTAATGAACAAATTATACACACCTGTGCACCGAAGAATATGATTTCAGCTTTATGAAGTTGGACTTGGACGAACAGCACAAGAAATCCTAAAATGCGTATTTTTCGTCACACCTAAATCCACTTTGGGAGTTGGCCCAACTGGACGTGACATGTTCACGGTAGGAAAACACGCTCGGGGCAGCCGGGCGATTTTTGGCTCCATCGACGAGCACGATCGAGGCGATAAAAGGCGAACCTTAACGAGAGGCGATCGGGCTAGTAGGCGTGTTTAGGACTAGAGACGATAGCGATAGCACATTGCACCCCGGCGATGGTGCCTCGAAACGATCTTGGCGGCCGCGAGCTCAATTCGCCAACCAGCTCGATCGGCCAAGCCGCGCAAAAACCGACCCACCGAGCCTAAGACACGACCATTTGCTCAAGAGTTCGATAGCTTCATCGCCGTCGCTGCTCCGCGCGCGGCGTTTTAGGGTTCCCTCCGCCTACGCAAGATACCCTGAGGGTGTCGTCTTCCTTGCCTAGGCCGCCAGAAAAAAATCGAAGCTGGCGGCAGCGCGCACGCGACGACGCAAACCGTCGCTCTCGTCTGCTCTCATCGGTGTTTGTCAACAGGGCGTTGTGTGGCTTGCTGTGTTATTCCGATTTCCCACGTAGTTTAAGAACATGCGCCTTTTCCTCGACACCAGGTAGGAAGCAAACGATTTGTTTTTGCGAAATGAAATCCAATTGGGACAACTTTTTTTCAATTTGGATTTTGTTTTTAATCGTTCGTCTAGACCCTTGCAGTGTTATCGGACATACGGCCGACTTGCCCTTTTCTGTCCAATATATATATCTATATCTATACCTTGTATGTATTAATCGAACAATATACCGAAACTTTCTATACAGTGTGCAACAGTACAGTTAGGGTTGGTGACATGTAGGGCCCACCTTTCTACCCAAACGGTATTTTCGTAATTTTGGCCGCTTCTCTGACACCGTGACACCCCGATCTCGCAGCTCCACAACTCCGGCAGCTATGCGGAAGTGGACTTCACCGCGGTGGGGAGCGGGAGTTTGGCAGCATTGGCCGTGCTAGAGGTGAGCTTCTATTCGCAACAAGGAGAGGGTCAGCTACTGTAGGACTACTCATCCGATCATCATTTAGACTTGCTCCTTTTTTGCAGCATTGGAAGTTTACGGCGGATTTCTGGCTAGAGGTGACCGATCAGGAGATGACGACGATGCTGCCGGTGTGTCCGTTTGATTGTTAACCCGGGAGATATCGGGCTGTTGAGGCTTGGGCCGTGATAAATCGCAACCGATTCTTCCGATTTCCATCGTCCGATTTAATCGATATAGCAGGTTTGCGTAGAAATCGCTGAATAGTTGCGAATATTTTGCCGTTTATCCCTACCGTATCTTACCGATAATGTCTGCCCCTCCGCAAGGGGAGGCGGGTCTAATCCTAACCCTTGCTTCGCCCGACTCCCTTATTCCATCTCCCCAAATAAATCTAATTTATCATACAGACTAATACGCCATTGTGTTGGATTTGGTTACGCATGATTTGCTTTGAGTTCGGTTTCATTCTCTCTCTTCTCTCTTTCTCTTTCGTCCTGTTTTTCTTTCGTTTTCTTTTTTTGTTTTTTCCTCTGTCTCCCTCTCCTTTCCTTTTTTGTTCATATTGCTAGTGATGCACCACACTCTTCCACGGCCTACGCGGCACACGAGAGACGGCATCCACGAGAGAAAGAGGGATTCTTCTCAGTCGAAATCCAAAGTCACCAAGTTATTGCCAAACTCACCGAGTTGATGTTAATTCGATTAACCGGCTTCGCCGAAACCGATTTGATTCAATCCAATTTCGCTCCGTCATGGTCGTGTTGGGTTTTCCGTTGCGGCATGTGTGGGTGATTCTGGTCTGTTTCATGTAGTTGTTCTGGTTGTTGAAATGATCGTGCGTCGTGTTTGTGGTATAGGGGCTGTTATGCTGTTATGCTGTCATGCTGTTATGCTGTTATGCTGTCATGCTGTTATGCTGTTATGCTGTTGTGCTGGTTGTGGTTGTTGTTTTGACGGTGGTTTGTGATTGCTCTTGGGGCTTATAGGGCTGTAGAATCGTCTTTGCCGACTCGTCCCATTGGTTTGTACGGTTTGCTCGACGCCGGAAGCGCTATTTTTTGACGATTATGCAGCTGATTTTATGGTCATGTCGTCATGTCTGTCGCAGCCGTAGATATGCGTTTCTATGTTGGCGTTTGTGGTTTTGTTGGTGTTGGTGTTGGTGTTGGTGTTGGTGTTGGTGTTGGTGTTGGTGTTGGTGTTGGTGTTTGACTGTGGCTGTGGTTCTGGTCGTGGCTGTGTTTCTGGTTTTGATTATGGTTGTGGTTCTGTTTTTAGTTGCAATACTTTTTACATTTTCCTTGGTCAGGAATATTTAATGTTTTGTTCTGCTGCTGAACTCATCCTTGTACGAGTGTATACTGCGAAACGTATCCAAGAGCGATTGGAAGTAATGATAGTATAGGATAGTATACGATAGTATAGGATAGTATACGATAGTATAGGACGATTTTATCCCAAAAACGCGGGTGCAGTCTTCAAGGAAAATCGTTTCACTCTTGATTCCTACCAGATTTAACAGTGGTATTATCTTAACGAGCAAACATAGAGGTGAGTCCTCAAACGGACGTATCACAGCAGTCTAGTTTGAAGCAACTTGCGTCCGAAACGAGACTACGCTTCTGTACGAAAGGTTACCAGCTCTAATTCCAAGCCCTACCAGGTAGCTAGTTCATGAAATGTGGGTCTAATGGGGACGTACCCATCTCAATTCCAAGTGCAAATATATTCCTATTCATATTTTCACTAGATCGCCAATAACAGTCTGGTTGACGGCGGCAGTCGCCGTTCTTGTACACCCTTCGATCCGCGACGTTCGACGTGTCCATTGTGTCGTCCGACTGTCCCTTGCGTTGCCTCCCCTGCTCGTGTTGCTAGAAAGGACACCGTGAGGATCTCGGCGAAGAAGAAGCAAAGCAGCTCGTCATGTCAGCGATCGCCGCTGGCATCGAGAACGATCTGGGCAGCGGTAGCAACATCGACGTCTGCGTTATCACGGCCCAGAGGGGCCTGGAGCATCAAAGGGGGGCCTGGAAAGAGCCTTCCCTGAGTGCAGACGGTTTCGGACACCTGCCGGAAGGTAAATTTTCGCATGTCGGGCAGGTCAGATCCCTAGTTCATTATACAGAGTTTTTTTGGACAAGTATATCCCTGATCTACAAGATCTGCGAGAGCTTGGTCCTTTTGCACGTTGGGAGCAGTACGATCTGCATGGTTGAGCACATTTTTCATGGGTGGGATCTTTGTGACAGAGTTCGTGCGCTTACATTTTTCACGGTGGGATCTGTAGATACGGTTCTTGCCCAGACATCTCGCAGGTTTTGCCTCTCGGCAAGTACGATGACTCTTTTGAGGACTGCACTGCCTAGTCCAGGTCATTTTCGCCCAGCGCTCTATCATTGTTTCTAGTTGCGATAGTTGCTTCCAACGCGTGTTCTTTCGGACAGGAGCGTTGATCCCGACCTTAATAGCTGTAAAATGCAATTGCAGCCACGTTTGGGGACTGCTTTACTACGTGTAATTTCAGGATGGTAACCCTCAAATAGGCTAACGATAATGTATCGAACGGGAAAAAAATAGGTGGTAGCGTAAAGGCCAGCTGTTAAAACACTGTTCGATTTCTGATCGATTGACTTAAATTTTAAGCTGACACAGTTGTTTCTGTGACCTGAAGATCGTTTGTGTTTGGTGTATTTCTCTTTACGGCAACGGTAAGATGGCGACGAAGGCTCCCATGCCTTGTATACAAAATGCCACGTTTTGGGGATAGGCTAGTTGGAATCTAATGAGCACTTCTTGGGCAGTGTAGCCGGGTTGTCCCTTCCCTTCGGTTCAGATCGATCGACCCAAGAAAATCACTAACACTCTCGTTTCTTAGGATTGAGCATCTGTCGTGTTTTGTGTCGGTTCTTCCTGCGGTAGCCGTAAGATGGTTATGGAGATGCCCAAGATACAAGCACAGCCATCTTGTCAGGGCAGACTACTTGATTTTTTTTTGTAGTATTCATTCCGCATGTAACTATTAATTTCTAACTATTAATAGCGATGCCACCCCCGATAGGTGTCCGATCGATCGATCGTCTGAAAATCAATGTAGCGCGCTGGTTTTGAGGGCTGAACATCTGCAGTTAACTGTTGTTTTTGGATCGTTTTTCACTTCAGTAAGGGTAAAATGGTGGTGGAGATGCCTGCAAGATACAACCGCATACGCGTTTTCGGACATACTACTTGGAATGTTGAAGCACACGCATTTGCAGTATAGCATTTGCAGTGTAGTAGCGTCAAGACCACAGAGCGGTTTCTGACTGGCCGCTAAACATTGCACTTGTTTCTGTGGCCTCACCATCTGTCGTTGGTTGATGCGTTTCGCCCCACGGTTTCGTCAAGATGGTTGTGGAGATGACTAAAAGATACAGCCATACCCATGTCTTGGGAATTTGGAATACAGAATCACGCGCGCGAATTTGCAGTATAGTGGCCTTGTCTAGAACAAACATGAAAAATGGCATGGGAACGTACTTGGTATATGTATACGTAAACAAATTGTAGCGTAGGGTCAACGGTTAACTTTCGGTTTCTGATCGACCGGCTGAATCCAAAGCTGACATGCTCGTTTCTGTGGCCTAAATGCCCCCGTTGTTGATTGGTTTCTTTATGTCTACGGTAACGGCAAGGTGATGGTGGTGATGGTGGTGATGCTGGTGATGACAACATCGCCGAAACAAATGGCGACACAAGTTCCACACAGGGAACTTCAGACCAACCTAACAGGTCTGCTCAAGCAACCAAAATATCGCGAACGGCCACTGTGACATCTTCACCAAAGCTGGAAAATACGGGACTCAGGAAGATGTGGCCAGGAATAGCCTCCTCTGCGTTAGAACTGGCCGGAGATATTGGTAAGGTAGCCGGAGATACTGGTCGGGCAGGCTGGGGTGTTGGTCAGGGTCAGCCGGGCGCTGATGTTGGAGGGGAGGGTGGATCGCGGGCGTGGGTAGAGAGGGTGCGGCGAAGAGACAGGCGGAAAAATGTGACTAGGGTGGATGGGGAAAACGGCGCGCTGCGACGCGTTAGGTGTAGCGCTATAGACGATAAGATTGAAGTGTTGTGAGAGGGCAAGGTCACGTGTCACGATATGGGTGTATGTCATTTTCCTGTGGCTCCCGACTTGGAGAGCTCTCTGCTCCGCCCAGAAATCGCAATTGAATATAAAATGCACAGTTTACCCAGGCAGCAATCCTATGGCCTAGGTATATATATATATATATATATATATTCATATATATTTGATCATATTGTGTGAATAGTAAACAATGAGATCCGCTCGCGATATCCTCGCTATGGAGACGAGACTGGAGAAGATGCAAGCGGGAACAGCCTCTTCTGCGTTATAGTTTGCCGTGTATGTTGGTCAGGTAGCCGTGTATATTGATCAGGTAGCCGGGTATGTTTGTCAGATAGCCGAGTATGGGGTCAAATAGCCGGGTAAGCTGGTCAGGTAGCTGGGTATGTTGGTCAGGGTGAGCTAGACGCAGGGAGAGTTGGTCGCGGCATGCGCAGGGAAGGTGGGGCGAACGGAAGAGCGTGGAAATTGTCGACGGGGGCCATGGCACGCTGCGGAGCTTCAAGTATAGCGCTCTGGATGACACGATTGACTTTTTGTGTGAGGGAAAATGCATACACACTGTCGGGCACCTGGCTCTGTGATAAACGGCTTCAGACTTTCCCCAGCTTCGACCAAATGATAGACATTAACAGGGGAATAATCTACCTATTGCCTAGATGATGACATATACACCGCGTAGCATGCGCGGTCAAGGTCTGCAGATGATAAATTGGCCGCCTTCGTATAATCGTCCTGCAGTCTGGTACTACCACGCGCGGGACTAACCGACCAATCATTCAATACTACAAGGCTTTCCTTCAGAGTGGTCATTCATGGTGAGGTGACGCAAGAAATCAGGGTTACCTCGGTAGCAGCAGAGCATCGATACAATATCTGTCGATGCCCCGAAGTAGGTGAATATTGTCCGCACTAACGTCAAGGGTGTCGGTTCAAGTCTCACGGAGTGCATGCTCGTGCTCGTATGGTAGGTAAGTATTTTTTCTTGCGTAACATGAAAATGAGCGGAAAGCTCGAGAGCGCGAGTTGGCAAAATTCGATGAAAATCGACGAGCGCAAAATGGTAAAAATGGGAATGCTGAACACTGTGTGGGATGAAAAGTGAAACCAAGTACCACGGGGGATAAGGGAAGACACCTGTGAACACGGCTTGTGCAGAAGGTCGCTGAGGGTAAAACCTCTTACGAGTTGAGCAGGATAGTAAATGTTACAGTAGCATGGTGTCCTCTGGCACCTATCAACACCAGTTCCACCTGTGGCCCTGCTAGTTTGACCTGCAGCTCTCTTTGCAGCCACCACATCACCAGATTACCACGAAATTCATGAGCAGTATTTTTTTTGCCAGAACGGGTACACAGGCTTATTGAACAGGTGGGTTGCGAGTGGTACGAGAGCAACGTTCGTGGCGGCACATCGGGTGGGCGCTTGACTGTGGACATGTGGTGTGGGTCACTTTGAGTGTTGCTCTGGATGCAATGAGTAACTACAGGGCAAGATCTCAACGAAACCGCAAGTATGTTTTTTAGTTTGTAGATGGACGCCAAAAGTGGGTTTCCTTGTTTTGCAAGGAGGGTTACTCCACCGGGGCCCTCCTTGCTTTCCCCGCGCCGATGCAGTGGCAAGCCTCTCCAATGGCTTCATCTCCACTTTACACAACGCACCCTCCTCGCAATGCTGGTCCAGGCAATCACCACGGATCTCAAAACACCTGTCACGCCCGTGGCGCCATTGAGTCCGAAACGCTGCCACACCCCCCCTGCCCGACGCATAACTATCGTCCGCACAAAGCGGGCATCCCTGTCACAGCACGGTCACTGCGTGGACACCTTCCTCCGCTCTCCGTTGCCGCTGGCCCGACCTTGTTCCTTCCTTCTCCACCGCAACGCTTGTCTAGCGCCGGCGCTTGGCAGGTGTCAGGGAGTTCTCGACACAGGCCTATAACCGCCTCCGTGACTCCGCCGCATCCGGAGTTCCTCTCCCCCGGTGTTGGGTGTCCCGGCAGCTTAAGATTCCACCGGTCATCGCAGCAACTGTGGGTAAACTCCTCCATCCCCAACCTAACCCACCGTTTCAGCGAGTGGTTCCTGTAGACACCGGTAAACCCGCGATCTTCAAACTTCCCTTCCCTTCCAGGAAACAGCATGTTCGCACCGTTCTCGTAGACGGACGATCTCGAAATTTCTCTTGCCTTCCCAAAAACAGTAGACGTTGCAAATACTCTTGTGCAAACCCCCAAGTTGGGGCATCTCCGGAAATTTAAGCTTCTGATGAAGGAGGGCCCGGTCATGTAGAACGGGTGATGAGGTCGTTCTCGATCGTCTCACGTTCCGCTAGCTGGTTGTGAGGTCGTTCTTGACATTCTCACTTTTCACCACCATAGGGTTAGGTCGCTCTTGATTTTCTCATCGTATAGATCTCATACCGTTACACAGGCTTTCTCCACTTGTATCTACCCCCCAAGGTTAGACGGCGTGTGGGGTTGTAATCGTAGTGAGGAAAGTGCTTTCGACTTGCTGGCCAGTTTTTGTTCAGCTTATCTATTCCCAAACGTATGCTCTTCATTTCCAGAACGCGTGTCCAGTTACCGTTGTATTCTTGGTTGGAAGACATCTTGCGGGCTGTCGTAACTGTTGACTCCGTCTGGGTATCTTTTGTTCTGTTGTGCTTTCTATCTGTTCATCCTCTCGTTATACTCTTCTTCCGGAACGCTCGTCTCTGGGCCTTGCAATCAGCCCCGTTGCGGCGTCAAGGCGGTGTATCACTGAAGCCACAGGAGGATAGGTTCAAAACGCGCACCCTCCTTTCAATTGATAAAGTACGGAGGATTCGACACGCGCATATGTTTTATGCACGAGCGACGGGCAAACAGGGCATGGGCAAGCAGAACGCGGCGGCGGCATGCTTGCGTACCTGCCGACTAGCATTCCAGCTTCGAGCATTCATACACATCAATGCATTTGGTCGCGAGGCATGTCGTCATTTTATGACAACCAGGCCTTCACACGAACCACGACAAGCAAAAGAGACGCATAAGACGGCACGAGCCGGAATACCGTGCCTGTATCTGTACGCCTGGAATTGCCCGTTAATCCCTTTGGGGATCAGAGGGAAACATTGACGCAATACAATGACACTTCCAAAATCTGTCACGCGAAGCAGCCCTGGATGCCGGGTAGAAAGTGTGCTCACTAGTGTGCTCGCTACATGTGTTGAAAGCGCAATGATAAGAGCTATACGACACATTTTGCCACCCGTACTGCTGCAGGCTCTTTCTAGACGATTGAAAACATCGAAAATGCCTTGTATAGCAAGACCGAGTCGAGCGCAAGCGAGTTGGGATTCTTGCTGGTGGCGGCAGCAGATCAAGGTACTTAGTATGTGCCCCTCCCTTCTTCCTCTTCCTCTCTCCCTTTTTCTCTTTCGATGGGGGAAGGGGTGGGGAGGGGGAAGAGCTAGGTAGCCGGGTTCAGTGATTTGTTTTTCTTATTCTGCTCGCCAACCGCGTTGCAACATAAATATACGGGAAGAGTGGTCCTCCTATTCTAAGTGTCTGTTAATGGAGACATGGAATGCACATAAACTGTCCCTACCTGGTACGAAGTATGCTTTGATGTACGACACGACCACGAATAGTCCCTGGTGCGCACGGGTTTCCCACTGCCGCGGGAGTCGCGGGACTGCGGAGGTGGCTACGCGCTGCAGTATGCTCTTTACAACTCCCGCAAGATTAGTCTCCCTTCTTAATCTAAATGTCTAGTTAGCGCAGTAGATACATACTGGCACAACACCAACGAAGCATACTCGTATTTATACTCGCATATAACTGGTATATACGAGCGAGAGCAAAACCTGGCGCGTACCGTTTACCATAACGCCAACGTGAGCCGTCGCGGTGGGGTCGCGGCGAATCCGTGAGGGTGGCGTCAACCTCGCAGACCACTTGACCGAACCACGTTGTATCATACCCTAGGGTTCTTGGTGCGTTTTGGTATGCCAGATAAAATTAACGGGTGTCGCGCGATGCTGCGGCAGATATGATCACGTCAACGACGCGTGTACGATAGAGGTATTACCCGTGGTGTGAGAAATGTTTTGTGATGAAATAAAGGGACTCCTTAACCCAAAATCGTCGGGAAAAGAAAAAAAAATAGGCCATTTTGGTTTTGCTTGATTTTGGTGGTATATCCTAGCCCATGGGAAGTTTCAACCGGTCGAAGTAGCAGTTTTATTACCCAAATCAGTTTTTTGAGAGATATGTTGAGCTCCGGCAGTGAGGGGCCTGGGAAAAAAAGTGGTGTATCTCTATCGTAGCAGGCGTCCAACGCACGTGCTGGCTCACGACGGCCGTTCGATGCCGCCAGCGAGTGGCACAGTCGCCTTTGTGCTAGAGTACACGAAATTGCATGATTTGTATTGTGATCTATCAGAGCTTGTCCCCCATTATACAATGGGACCCCTGATGCAGTAGGTAGTACACCTGTGTACTGCAGTATACTATCGCATTATTCATACTGTGTGCCAACAACAGTGCCTACACTGCATTGCACAATAACCTGGATGCAGTACGAACGTATGCCACATCTATTACCCAGTGAGCAGCGCCGTCGCCCACCGGCTGCAGTGGCAGGTATATATACTATCTCATGATTCATTCTCTGCTACAACGCAATTTACACTTCATTCAAAGATAAGGCCCTAGATACAGTGGGCGCTGTTCGTCCTCTAGAGTGTTCGTTAATACCAAGCGGGGTAGGTTTGTACTCATTGTATCAGTCTCCTCACACAAGGAAGAGGCAAGTCGAGAAGTGAGCTCGTGCGTGGGAGCTCACAGTCTACCACCAAGAACGCCAGCCAAGTACAAGGTACCCGATAATAGGCCAATAGCCTGAACCGGCACGAAACTGATAAGTAACTGTCATACTGAAAATCCCAAATCAAATGGCCCTCTCCCGGATTCTTCACAAGACAGTGACGAATCAACAATGAGCTCAATTCCATCACACCTAAAACAACAAAAATGGCAAGAAGAGGAAACCCATCCTCATGAGCGAAACTCTTCCATACTCCACTTACAACAATTAACTGTAATCATATGAAGACATTGCAACATCCGTGCCTGCAGGGCAAACATGAATGCGATAGATAAATGCCAACGACCGCGAGGTCACCCGGACAAACGTCTCCCGTTGTCCCCTACTACCGCCATAGACCATATATATTGAACGCCCCACCTAATATCGAAATCCGCCAGAGTAGTAAACACTTCCACGCCCTGGATATCGCTTCGTTATCGTTTTAGAGCCGTCCATGCCGCTGCTGCAATTCCCACCAACCGCCCCCAACGCCCCCTCCTTCTCCACCACCCGCACCATCGCCCAGACCTAGCACCACGCGTATAGCAAACCCCTACATCTATGCGACCTAAAGCCCCCCCCCCCCGCCCCCCGCCTCTCCCGCCACATTCCCCCCCCCTCCCCCACAAGAAGGATTTATAGCTTTCACGCTCAAATAGACCTACCCCACCCGTCCCCTCCCCCTCCCCCCCCCCCTCGCGCCCCACTTTTGATCAAAATCAGGCCCCCACGTCCGTCAAAACTCCGCCCTCCCTCACCGGATATTCGACTTACAGGATTCACTTGATAAACTGATGCATTTCCTTCCACAGCTGTCAGATTTTGTCCCCTCAGAAACGGGTTTCATAGTTTCCGCGCACAGACTGCCTAACATCACCCTGTTGACTCTGATAGCTACACTGTAGTTGCAAGGGGAGTCGCCGACCTATATCCTTAATGAGGACACACAACCCGTAATACGCGCGATCGGAGTATCACACACAGCTTGCAAATATGTGTTTCGACAAAATAATTGATCTCACAGCTGGAGTGTATTTTTATTTTTATAATAATATATAGATCAACGCAGATCACACCGGTAATACAATATAGCATAAATGCTTTCCCGAAAACGCGATAACTTACCCGACGCGAAAATTATCCTACACCTTCCCTGATACAAAGAGTATCTGACCATCCACAAGCCACGCTGTTTTTCATTGCAGAATATATGCAAAACAACTTGCTTGTGAATTACATCAAATCCTCAAACTATCTCATCCTTCGAATTCCCAAACAAGATTGCAACCTCACATACATCGAGTTTCGGAAAAACAACTTCTGTAATTCAATGACTAATAATCATGACTTTGCATCCCCTCTCTCATTTTAAGACCACCAGTATATCCTGCACGGCCACAAGGATGCCCCAGCTCATCTCGTCAACACACGTAGGCAGCCACAAATAGAAGATACAGTTTCCCCATCCGCCAGAGGACAAAAAAAAAAAAAAAAGCAAAACACTTTAGTCTACGCCACAGTAACGAAACCTTGCGAACAAGCTTAATTCCTCAAAATATTTGTCGCTTCCAAACATCATAAAAACCGAAAACACCCCTATTTGTTCGCTAGCTCCAAATAATCGAATAGTCTAAATAAACAAAAAAATGCCGCCACTGTCGACACGAACAGCCTAAGCCCTCCCAGCTACGAAAACTATTCGACCATCACTCCTCCATTGCGAACAAGAATTCGCAAAATGACACTGCTGTTGGTAGAACAACCAATCAATCATGAATGAATGCGCTCACCCTCCTGTATTTGCAGTCAATCAGAAGACTACTACTGCCAACGCCCTCCCCGAAAAATTCAATGCAATCAGTGCCACAATCAATACCACACATCTGAGCAGTACACATCTCAAGGTGTACCTACGTGCTCTTTTCTCCAGATAAATCGTTATGGTACTATATCAGCCCCACCACGCCCCTTTTGGTGCTGTCTATTAGACTATAGACTATACACCAGCAAATAACTATTTAATACCAGTACAGAGTTTCTCGGATTTACGAAGACTGTTCGAATTGAATATTAAAACACGCTTCAAAACCACCAGGCGCAAAAAAGTCCCGCATATCGTCCAGAATGAATCGTATGATACTGTTTGCGGGTCCCACACTTGCCGCAAATAAATGATACGAGTATCGTTTACTATTTATGGGCCCCACACTCTTGCCGCAAATAAATGATACCTGGGACGTGGTACACGTTTACTGCCTACGGGTCCCACATCTGCAGCAAATAAACAAGCGCCAGGTTCGACCAAAACCAAAATCTCGATCGACAGCAGTATCCATCGTAAAATAAAGTCTTCATTCATCTCCTTACGGAATCTTACCATACGACCAGACCTGCCCCCCCCCCCGCCCCGCGATGTTGCCGAACCACAAAGCTCCGGCTGACGAATAACCAGATCTGCTCGCTCCATGACTCCGCTGTTGCTGTTGCTGCTGCTGATCATAGAGTGCGTGCGGCCATACCGCTCGACGTTTAACCCGGACGAAACCCCATCGTTATTTGGTCTGCTGCAAACACCCCACGATTACCCCACGCCCGTTCCTACCACTGTTACCAGCAGCAGGAAGCACGCGGCTATTATGCCGCGCGACTTTGCCACCCTCCAGGTAGGATGCACACGGCTGCCGAACTTCGACTTCTCGCGGCATGTGCAGATAACCCCATATCTGATGCCTCCAAAACCAACCTTCTGATGAAGCGGAGTGCGTACGACAAATTATAACAAGAAGTAAATGCCGTGCGACTTAATAACATCCAGGGCATTTTCTTTGTCTGCTGCTGTACACCCCCCTCGCCGCTGTATACGGTGGGGGTGTCCTAGGTGGTGCTACCATTATGGACGCAAGCTCTGCTACTCCCTGCCTACGGTGATGCTCCACCGTAGGGCTTTTCCTCTTCCGCGCACTAGTCTACAGCAGTACTCGGGAGTAAGCTATCATAACCATTCATAACGTCTCCAGCGCGCACGCTCGCAAAGACGAAATATAAAGTCGGTGAGATTCGAACCCACAACCCACCGTTTGTTAGCCCTACCGACCGCCGTCAGAAAGCAACGCGCCTGTTAAGTTGCTCTTCCTCCTCTCTCTACCACAATCAAGAAGCCCGACGATGGTGGTGCTGCATGTCTCCCTGCCATGCCAGCGGTGGCTCTCTCCTTCTCCCCTCCGGATTCCTCCTTGCGCCTTGCTGCTCGTTTCCGCTTGTCTCCAAAAAGGCTGGTTCCACAAACACGCCCCATCCCCACCAAGCTCTCTGTAGTATTTACCACCCTCCCTCCGATCGCCTGCGCTTTCGTTACTCCCGGTTCTTGGAGAGCATGGCCCTGTTGCAATACGGATGACCTGTAGACGGTTAGACCGAACCGGTTCACTCTAGAGTGTTTGTTAGCTCCCAGCGGGGTAGGTTTCAAGCCACTGATTAGTTTCTCGACTCAGGGTAGATGCGAGTCGAGAAGTGAGTTCGTGCGTGAGAGCTCACAGCCTACCATCAAGAACACCAGCGAAGAACTAGGTACCCAACAATAGGCAAATAACCCGGACCGGGACGAAACCGACAAGTAAGACTGTCATAACGAAAATCCCAAATCACAGGCGAGACACATCTATTAAAAGTTATATAGTGTCGTCTTATTCTGAGGCAGATGTTGCCACGTCGATATGTTTGCTGCCTCAGGGCGGCCTTTTAATGCCATCAGCAAGAGGTGCAGTCGCCCAGGTCTACAGGGTCTTGTGGCATGATGCGTACTGCGCGCCAATATAGCATACACTGTTAACACCATTGGGTCCGTAATGCCGCAGGCAGTACAGTTAATTATCCGGTGCTGCCTGAATCCGAGGCACATACTCTCGCTGGCTCGCGACGGCCGTAGGATACGGCCAGCGAGCAGCACGGTCAACCGTGTAGAGTCAAACAGGTGGCAACCGCCGGTAGGGACTCGTGGGCACGCGGTCGCTCCATGTTGGGGTCGACCTTTTCATGCATAGGGTGGAGTCGCTCTGTCGCCTCCTTTGGCGCCTGAACAAAATATGACTCTGCACTACTAATACCTGTTATCGTCTGATTCTGGGGCCGATGTTGTCACGTCTACATGCTTGCTGGCTCGCGAGAGCTATTTAGCAGCACACTTGCCCAGGCACTACAGTACATCATCACGTGATACGTACTGCGCGCCAACAGAATCTACATTGCATGGAACTACGGGGTTCCTCATGCAGTAGGAAAGACACAGTTCATGACCTGATGTCGCCTGATTCCGCGGCAGTTATTGGTTTTATCTCGCGACGGCCGTACGACGCCGCCGGCGACCACCACAGTCGCCGTGTGCAATCACACTGGGGGGTGACTGCCGCCACATAATCGCGGCGACGCGGCCGCTCAAGGCTGGAGTCGCCCTCGCATGCGTACGGTGGAGTCGCCCTTTTCCTTGTTTGGCGGCGAAAACACCTGAACAACCATGACGTTACAGTACTGTTAATGGTAGGTACTCGTGTAATCATTGCCGACGTCTGGAGTCGGCCCGTGTGGAGTCACACGGGGGACGACCGCGCCACGGAACCTTGGGGACACAGTCGCTCAATGGTGAAGTCGCTCTCGCATGCGTAGGGTGGAGTTGCCCTCGTATTTCAGCATGCGCACTTCCAGCCGTTAGCGCACACCCGGTCGGTCATGGATTTCCGTCTTGTACCGATGCAAGCATGCCCAGGGCCTCTGAAAACGCCGCTTTATGTCGATGCTGAGCTTTCTATCTGTGTGGGAAGCCCCCACATTCGATGTTTAGTTGGTATACCTGGCCCGCTGCAGTGCTGTGAACGACACCTTCCTCCCATTGTTTGTCGGGAGGCACATTATCTGCGTTTTGGCCTCCTCAAAGACCGCAAGCCCGAACGCCGAGCACGCAGTCACGATCACCATCGTTATCCTTTTCAGCCCTCCTGGTGATCGCGATACGACGCGCTCATTGCTAGCGTACAGCGCACCCCACAACCGTATACACTCGTCCCCGCTTTAAAGACACTCTTCTTAAGTCAACTCCCCGCTTTAATGACCCAAACAATACAAGAAGCATGGTGCCCCGCAGATGGGCAAAATTGCGGGGGGTGTTGGACGTACTCACTCCATTGTCAGATTGCAAACAAGAATCCGTCGAAAAGATGGATCGGAGAATTTTGGGGGTTTCGTATATTTGTGGGATGGATCTCCACAACGGGATTTTGTGTTGTGGCTTTTTATGTGCCCGAATAATATCACTCTATTTTTCGACTCTATTTTTTTGCCTCTACTTTGTGTCTTCTCTGTGTCTCTTCTACGGCTACCACGCCAAGGGCTACCACGACCCATCTATATTGCAAGGACTATCACGCCTTCACCACTGCACGGCTACCACGCCTGTGTATTTACATCCCGGCTATCACGCCACAGCTCCGAGTTCCATTTCCGGGTTATCATACCTAAGCTATCACGCTTCACCACACACGTAAATCGGGTTATCACACCCGCCTTAGTTAGTAGTTCGTAGTTTACCGATCACCGGCTATTACGCCACCTTTCTCCTCCACCTACACCACCACCGGGGCGCTACACGTACCAACCTACTCCACACGCTAGCGTCAACGATCTTCAACGGACGAGTGGGTTGTGCGTTGCTAAGCACCAATGAGAAGAACCGACACAAGACCTTCGTCGGGGGAAAGGTTGAGCACCCCTTCCGGCGGAGTAGGCAACGGGGGAGAGGGACGCGAGTCCTCCTCCGCCAATGCACAACACCATGGAGGAGACGGACGCGAGTCCTTCCCCGCCAATGAACAACACCATGAAACAACAGCAGCGGCAGCTCCATCAGCAACTTCGTCGAACATGATCGCGGACCTAGCCAACGCCCTTCGCCAAGTACTGCAGATGATCAACGAGGGAGGGCCAACCGCCCCAACAGCAGATTTGCTCAGGAGAGCTGCTCACTAGCTGGAGCGCAATGGGAGATCAGGAGAAGAGAGAGAAGAGACAAGGCATGCCCTGACCGCAGCCGGCGTAGGTCGGGGCGACCGGGGTGGGAGGAATGCTGGTAATCGGTGGTACGCGGAGCGCGACCGAACGTACACCTACTGCGCGCTCCACGGCGAGGGGCAAGGCCACTACACCCCCGAATGCATCGTCATGCGTCGAGAATTCGACAGATACTACGGTGATTTCCACGAATACCTGCAGTCGCGGGGACTCGGGCCGTACGCCGGACGCGGAGGAGGGCGCGGGGCGGAAGGTAAATATCGACAGCAACCGTACCCAAACGACTCGGGTGCGCGTTGGAGTCGGGGCCACCCGCAGGAGCAGCAGAGAACGCCGCCGCCAGGACACGGACCCGGGCCTGGGGGGTATGCGAACACCTACCATCAACCGTACCCCAACGACTCGGGTGCGCGTTGGAGTCGGGGCCACCCGCCGGTGCAGCAGAGAACGCCGCCGCCAGGACACGGACCCGGGCCTGGCGGATATGCGAACACCTACCCCGGAGGACGTGGCCACGAGAACTGGCATCATGCTTTGGGCGGGCGCGGCCGAGGAGGGGCGAGGGATTCGGGCAGGTGCCACCGCCTAATTTTCCGTCTAATTCGCCGCCGAATCCTTCGCCTAATTTGCCGCCTGGAAAATTCCCAACGCACCGCAGCACGCTTTTGCAGCAGATTATCCCTACGAGAACGAATACATGGGGTACTCGGGGTGGGGGGCAGCAGCGGGGCACTGGTCACCACCACCGACGGCGGAGTCGGGGACCCCCGAGCAGCAGCAGCAGCTCCAACAACAGCAAGAGGGCACGCCTCCTGCCACGTCTACCTCTGCTACTACAACTCTCTCTTCTCCGGCTCCCGGCGCAGCTCAAGCCAGTGGAGCCCCCCTACAGCTCTTCATCGCACGTAGTGTGAAAATAGGCGGGAAGGCTCTGCTTGATTCGGGGATCATCGAACGACTTCCTCTACACCACCCGACTCAACGATACATGGGCGCCGCTGCCACAGTCGGGGGGGGGGGGATTCAGTGCTGCCCCTTCCGCGCCAGCACCGCCCACGCCGCCGGGGGTGTCATTCGAGATTGCCTCGACGCCGCCCGTCGCTGCCGGTCCGCCGCCCGCACACTCACCCAGCGCTCACACCTCACCACCGCCCGGACTGACTGGTGAGCCGCCCACCGCTGCCGGTCCGCCGCCCGCTCACTCACCCAGCGCTCACACCTCACCGCCGCCCGGACTGACTGGTATGCCGCCCACCGCTGCCGGTCCGCCGCCCGCGCACTCACCCAGCGCTCACACCTCGCCGCCGCCCGGACCGGCTGCTATGCCGCCCGCTGCTGCCGGTCCCATACCTGCGCACTCGCCCAGCGCTCTCACACCGCCTGCCGCATGTTCGCCGATGCCGGAGTGGTCTCCCTCTTCCATCGAGGACGCCGGCTTGACGACATCGTCATCGCCATCACCGGCGGCGACACCGGCCCCGCGGACGTACAGAAGGAGACAGCCGCCGCCGGTCGTCGCAGGATATTCTTCGCCGCTCAACCCCCATGCAACGAGGATGCTGGGCGAGGGGGGCGACGAGCGCGTGCCGGGAAGGACCAGGTCGGAGGGCCGTCAGCTTTCAGGCGTGCCGGAAGAAGCGGTCTCTACGCCGCTGCCGGAGGCGACGTGGTTCGACCACGGGGTGAGGCTCCTATCTCATGCAGGGGAGGATGCGCTGCTGTCGCTGCTGGCCAACCGGCGGGCCCTGAACGCGAAACGGGTGCTCCTGCAGGGGCACGGATCTGGTGAGCTGGGGGGCGGAGGCAAGCAGCATGCGGGGTCGGGGGGCGTGGAGGACAGCAAAGGTGCACCGCTATAAGATACCACGGGCGGGGAGGAGAGCGGGGGTAGCTATTGGTCGCTTAGGCCGTCGGGGCGGGGAGTGCCGCGTTCGTTCCAGTTAAGTCGTTGGGCGAGCTCAAGTGGTAATCGCGGTGCTATTACGAGAGAGTCAGGGAGGCAAGGAGGTTGACTATTTCGCAACAGACGTACACGGAAGAAATGGGAGAGAAGCATGGTGTGGAATGGGGCAACGCTATCCCGATTTCTTACAACTTGGAGGCTTTGGGATTTTGATGTTGACGAGCCGAATGTTCTGTTTCCTTTCCGAGAGTTGATCGGCGCGCTTTTGTGGATTGCCTTGTTGACCAGGCCGAATATCGCGAATTCAGTGAGGGCAGTAGTAAAGTATTGCAGTGCGCCGAAGCTGATCCACTAGAAAGCGGCACGTAGTATACTAGGGTATGCAATGAGGACGAGTTATTTTGGGATTTCCTTTCTGAAGGGGACGTTTACGGGGATTAGTTTGATTTCGTTCGCAGATGCCGACTATGCTTCGCGCAGTACGGACAGGAGAAGCGTGTCGGGGGGGGTAGTGATGTGTGCGGGGGGGCCTGTTTCGTTGTAATCCAAGACGCAGAAGTGTGTGACTCTCTCGACTACTCAGGCGGAGTATGTGGCTATGTCGGACATGGGAAGGAGATTTTATTTTTGAGGCAGGTTTAGTGTTTTATGTTGCCGAAGGCAAGGATGCCGTGTATTGCCATGGATGAGGATAACGAGGGTGCCATCCAAATCGCAAGGCACCCGATTTCGAACTCGAACTCGAAGCACATTGACGTGAGGCATCACTTTTCGAGGGAACTGGTAGAAAGGAAGGAGGTCGAAATTATCCACGTAGCGTCGCAGCACCAGCATGCTGACTTCCTCACCAAGGCGTTACCTGAGAGGGAATTTGAATTTAACCGCAGGATAGTGATGAATTTGACGTGATTTCTCTCTCGGATAGTGTTTGATTTTCTGACTTTCTATTTCTTACATGTTTCTTTGTTTTGTTTTCTGATGTATCTTTATGAGGGTTCAAGGACTTGCATTCAAATTGATCGATGGAAAATACTGAATAGTGTTTGAGTTTTAATGGTCATGGATGTGATGAGAATGGATTAGGGTGCTTTGCAAATGCAACATTTTTTTGTTTTCTGGACTTGAGTAAAGAAAAACTCTGCAGTATTTTGGTATCTGGGAATGTACGTTTTAAAAAGGTAATAGAGTGTTTGCGAAAGTACGTTTTTAGAAATTTACTTCTTCAAAAATTGTCCCGAAGGCAATATTTGCGGTAATTTTTTGAAAAAAAGGCAAAAATGTACTTTGTCGACGGTAGGTTTTGATCAAAAGTTACGGTAAATTTTGTCTCTCTGTTTCATTGGCCTACAACACACCGAGCATTTGTCCGAGGCAGAACGCCTCTGCAAGGGTCTATAGCGCCCTAAGCAGGACCAGTTTGAAGCACCACGCTGTTGTCACGACACAACACAAGCTACTAATACGAACGCACGGAGGATTGAGAGGGTAGTACCCTGAGCACGACGCGCAGGCGTAACATCAGAGTATGCAGCAGGCCGGTGATGAACCGTCTGTTGCTGCCCTCTGCGTCCGTGACCAAGGGTTCAGCGCTTGCTGCAAGCTGTCTGTGGTGAACTTCTCGCAGCCGGCGGAGTCGAACGCACGCACGCGGAGAGGAGCCTCAACGCAGAGAGCGACACCACGCGCCTTGATTGCGGCTATCGTGTGCCGCATCTGGCAAGATAGGACTCGTATCGCGACAGCAGCCACCGCGCTTCTCCAACATCACCGCGACTGAAGCGTGGCATGACTTTCGGTTTAGGGCAGAGGAGCGGAAACTCCGCTGCCCTAAACCGCTGCGTTCACTGCGGATTCTTCGCAGGGTGGTGCTTCGCAATAACAGGTCCACGTTCCATGGGGAAACTGCGCTTCGCCTTCCCTTCCGTCGCATGAGGAAGGCGTTGCTCTGCTTGTAGCACGTGTAATGAGGTAGTCCCTGCTCACAAGGAGTTTTTTACGCGCGAGACAGACCGCCATACCTCTGATTTGTAGTCTGTTGGGTGCTTGCATGTACCGTGTTCCAGGTACTGCTGCACCTGAAACGAGAGGCTCGAGACTGGAGTACGTACAACGAGTACTCGTATATCGTATAATACTACGAGTACTCGTACTGCTGCTGCTGTACTCGTACGTATATTACAATCGCGCACATCCCCGTTTCCCTACTAAATTTCGGAGGCGTCGCCTGCAGGATTTTGTTTACCGCTAGCGCAAACACACCAAAAACTCGGTGGGAAGGCAATTCACTTTTTTTAGCGGAAGGCAAGTAAATTTTTAAAAACGTATTTTCGCAAACACTCTAATATGGATATAAATCATGACAATGTTGCGAGTAGGGGGGCTGTTGGACGTACTCACTCCATTGTCAGATTGCAAACAAGAATCCGTCGAAAAGATGGATCGGAGAATTTTGGGGGTTTCGTATATTTGTGGGATGGATCTCCACAACGGGATTTTGTGTTGTGGCTTTTTATGCGCCCGAATAATATCGCTCTATTTTCGACTCTATTTTTTTGCCTCTACCTTGTGTCTTCTCTGTGTCTCTTCTACGGCTACCACGCCAAGGGCTACCACGCCCCATCTATATTGCAAGGGCTATCACGCCTTCATCACTGCACGGCTACCACGCCTGTGTATTTACATCCCGGCTATCACGCCACAGCTCCGAGTTCCATTTCCGGGTTATCACACCTGAGCTATCACGCTTCACCACACACGTAAATCGGGTTATCACACCCGCCTTAGTTAGTAGTTCGTAGTTTACCGATCACCGGCTATTACGCCACCTTTCTCCTCCACCAACACCACCACCGGGGCGCCACACGTACCAACCTACTCCACAGGGGGGTCCATTTTTCCACCATACGCCCCCCCCCAAAAGTGCTGTAGCACATCTGTAGACTGCATCGAAAGCAGTCTGCTGCTGCTACTACTGCGTATGGGTACGGAAAGATTCCTCCCATCTGCTGGCGGTTCGTCTGCTGCGGGCTTGAAGCATGTGGCGAACCAACGTGCAAAATCAATTCTCAACTTGTGTCACTGGTTCACCAGTGCCGTTGCGGGCGGCCCATGCACGCGTTTTGTGGTCGGGGCATCGGAGCGGAAGGCCACGGACAGCAGAGAGAGAGTGCTCGGATTGCCAGCAGAGGGAAGATGGAGACCAGGCTGGCAACAGCAGCAGTCCCATGGAAGTGGATGACGAAGACAACGAGCAGGACAACCGCAGGTGATTTTTACAGCAGTCCCGTCGGCAAAACTGCGGACGTATGCGTACAGCAGTTGCTCTCTGACCAACTACGCCGCGAGCGCACGTCGCGATACAACAGTACTACCTTTGTCCCCGCCTCGCACACATGAAACATTCTTTCGCACCTGCAGACGCTAGCTTAGAAAAAGTGAAGTCCGCACCACACCCGTCGCCTTTGTGCTGCCGCTTGTTGCTATTCGACACAAGAAGATACGAAAGATGCTGCTCGTAGAATGTCTATGTTTTTATCCAAAAGTGGAGTCTACTCCGCGCTGGAGAAAGACATGATCTTTTTTTACCCACTCATTATGTGCTGGTCTCCCGAGTAACAAAAACTCCCCAGCAACATTATGGCAGCAGTACGCCCTGCCCTTCCTCTTGTTTTAGTGACGCATGTATACCGCGGTGTGCATATGTGATGTGTGCTGTGCACACGAAATGTTGCAGCACATTTGTTGGATATGTAATTTTTTGCCTCGACACGCTGTACATCTGGTTACCTTTGCTCTTCGAGTCAAGTACAATGTTGCTGATCTCGTTGCCACGCATTTATTGTTCTCACTTTATTCTGATGACCGTGCAGCACTACACAACCGTTTAGAGGGGAGGAGCCATCGGTTCGAGGAAAGGGGAAACGACGTGCCACGGCTGATGCTGGGGCGGGTGGTAGCGCGGGGAAACGACCTGCACCTCGGGCTGGCAGCAGTGCGGGCGGCAACGCGGGCGGCAGCGCGGGCGGCAGCGCTGGCTCCGCGAAAGTGGGCAAAGCGAAGCCCGGATCAGACCACGGCCAAAACAAGCTCACAGTTGCGCGGCGATGGAAAATCGTTAGGGCCGTCCAAGGCGGCTAGCAAAAGAACAAAGTTGCACGAGAATGCGGTGTCAGCAAGTCACACGTCACTAAGCTGATGAAGTCCGACTAGATCGCCGCGCTTGAAAAGGCCCGTGACATGGACTTCAACATGGACGCCAAACGCACGCCAACGCCGGTACACGCGAAGCTGGAAGCTCGTCTGAACCAGTGGATCAAGATCGCACGACAGCGATTTGAGGTAAGGACCACCGTCGTCCATATCAGTCACGATTTGTTTCGTTTACATCCCTCGGCGCCTCGTTTTCTGTCTGTCACACAGCAGCCTACATTGTAATTTGATGTTGTGACCTGTTCAAGCAGGTGGATAGGTTGAGAGCCGCCTAACCGCTTGCATTGATTCCAACCGACGGCCAATATCGCTCGAACGTCCCCTGCTGTTGCTGCTGCTGCTGCTTCACGACCATGCAGAAAACAAAGCTGGGGTTCAGCGGTCTCATGATACAGACCCAGGCCACGAAACTCGCGTCGGAGATGAAAGTGGCCAACTTTACGACAGGCAACGGCTAGCTACATCGCTTCCTTGGTCGCTACGGCTTCGGGCACATCAACTTGCACGGGGAAGCTGGCGAAGTGCACAAGACGAAGGTTAAGGGGGAAATCGCGAAGATTCGGGGGCAGCTGGAGGGGTTCGATGTCGAATTGATCTTCAACATGGACGAGACGGGGGTTTTCTACCGCTGCTTCCCGAGGGGCACGTATGTCAAGAGGGCAGAGGACGCAGCAGGAGTCAACAAGAAGACCGCGCGGGGATCGAAGGCCATGAGGGCCAAGGACCGATGCACTGTTGTCGCCTGCTGCAACACCACTGGGTCGCTCAAGGTACCGCTGGCCGTCATCCACACGGCGAAAGACCTCATGGTATTCCGCCACGTTCGCAAGCCACCTTGCCCCTACTACGCCCAGCAGAATGCCTGGCTCGATTCTTCAATCTGCCAGCGGTGGTTTGACGAGGCCTTCGTCCCCTTTGTCAAGGAGACGACTGGGAAAAGGTGGTTCTCTTGTGGGACAACTGCCCAGGTCATCGCATCAAGAACAACGCCCCGCAAATGGTCATCATCTTCCTGCCACTCAACGTCACGTCCGTCTTTCAACCTATGGACATGGGCGTCCTGTTTTCCCTCAAGTGCCAGTACAAGACGGAGATGATGATGAGATTGGCGGCCCTGATCGAAAGACTGGGACACAGCGCGTGCGCGAAAAATCCGAAAGTATGAATGTGTTTTGTGGGGGCGGCGAAGATAGTGATTTGTTATTGTGGCTGCAGGTTCCGTGGTGTTGCTGCTGTTTAGGCGAGTGCCGTTCGACAAGGTGTTACAGGTACCGTTTCACTGCTGTGGGCGGATGCCATTCGACAGTGCTGCCTCAACAGGGTCTCCGATAAAAATAAGCCTGCATTACACCACATCCAGCGAAATCAGCCCTCTCTAAAAAACTGTTGATATTTTTTTCTTTCTTTTTCCGGTGTTCCTTGCATCTTTGTTTTGCAGGGGCTGCCGGGGCCTGAGCGACGCAGGTCAGGCGACAATGCTGGATGTGACGGAGATCCTTTCCCATCAATGGGGAAGCTCCTCGGACCAGACTGTCATCAGGTGCTGGGTCAAGGCCACCATTCTACCTAGGGAGCACGAGAACGCGCTCAAGGGTAGAGACACGCGTCTGGACCGAGAAGACAAGGAGGCGGCCGCCTTGGACGACCTGTGCAATATGGTCAAGAAAATGTCCATGCCATAGAGCGCCAAGGACTTGGACGCTAGGTCTATGCCACGAGTGTTGACGGACAACTTGTTGGTCGAGCGCGCCTCAGGCCTCACTGAAGACGAAGTGCGGAGCGCAGTGAACACGTGGCTTAGTGTAGAGGACGATGAAGGGGTCTTGAGGGCAGAAATATAACTCGAGATGCAAGAGGTAACGGAGAATATTTCAAAAGTACACGTCGAAGACGACGTGTAAAGTGAAGAGGGAGGCGATGACGGTAGGCAAGAGTCGTGCACGAAATCGACGATTTCAGAGGCCGATGTCCGCTCTCGTCTGTCTCGAGGATGTCCCCTCCTATTTGTACGCGAACGGAAGAGACGGCGAGTACAGCGACAAGGCGTTCCTTCTTTCCAAGACGGTGCATTCGTTCACTCATGAAACTCAAGTCAAGCGAAAAGCGAAGGAAGGGGACGAGGTGCAGGCGACTCTTCGGGATATGTTGGCGGTGTAGTGTGTTTCGTCAGGACAACTGCACTTTGGATGCCGCGTTCGTTGTTTGGTATTTTCTTGTTTGTCTTGGGTGAGGTCTCGTTTGGCTAAACTTAGCATAATTTGCTTCGTGTTTGTCTCGTTTTTACCTTTGGGAAGGATCGGTGTCCTCTTTTTCGGCGTACTCTCCCGATTTTCATGTCTGGTGTTGTCTGCGTTACCGACATTCCGCGAAGTAGTGTCGTCCCAAGTGTGGGTGGTTTTGTTTATCTCCATGTGGCAGGTAGCCTGTGCCTGTATTGTATCAGAGTTCCAAACACGGATATGATGTTGCCGTGAGGACAATGCCCCAACAGTAATAAATGCTTACAACAACACCAGTGCACTATCGTACACATTACACTATGTCGGTCGTGCTGCACCCCTTCCCGCGTTTCGGTGGGAGAGGGAAATTCAAACGATGGTATGCACGTATTGGAGTACAGCAGCAGTAGTTGCGGCCTTCAAATCACCTTGAGTCGTAGGTTTCCAACAACACCGTTTCGTGGTCGCATTCCTGCTGCGAATGCGCGTCTTTTGACATATGCTACGCCTACGTTGGCCCCGGGGACGGTGAGCTATTAATAGTGCCCCCGGGATCTTAAAGACACTTCCCCGTGTTAAAGACACTCGAAAAAAAATGTGGTGTGTCTTTAGAGCGGGGTCGACTGTACATGTACCAGTCTTTGAAAAACCCTTTTTTTTTCTGTGTTCTGCTTGTCTACCGTAACAGACGCGCGCAACGATAGAGGTAGCATTTTTCGCCTCAAATTATTTCTGAATGACGGGGCTCCTTAACCCACTAGTCTAGTCTAATACAATCGTCGAAAACACCACATTATTATTTTAATGATTCTTGCTGTGTGCCTAGGCCATGGAATTTTTCCTTCCGTAGCAGTTTTGATTTTCCTCCAAATCAGTTTTTGGGAGGTCTTAAGCTCCCAAATTGAGGAACCTCGGAAAAAAAGCGGCGCACCTCTATCGTATCACGAGTACATAATCCAACGCGGTGTTTTTGGTCTACATTTCTTTGTTTTAGAGGCATGCCTCCAGCCGGTTGCGGAATGGGTGACATTGGTCAAGCAGTTCACCACCCTGGAATGTCTTCCCTGCCTGTATACACGGACACACGGCGAATCTTAAGCGGTTTCATCACTGTTTACCATCGCGACAATGATAGTGAAAATCGCCTAACCTGACGGCGCGGTTGCTGGGAGCATACAAAACAACAGCGCAAACGATACACTATCATACGTGGCCACGATGCACCGGATTTATCCGACTCTCAAGCAAGGCAAATGCCAATCCATCTACAGATTAGACTACATCATGACTCGACGCGCGGGGTTCCTACGGGCGTGTTGTGTTCTTTGAAGGCTTGAGTGGGGAGCACGGCGCCGTTGGAAGAGCATAGATACAGAGCTGAATGACCCACAGGGAATTGCGCGGGGCTGTTTTGGACGAAACCCCGGTTTCAGTCATGTTTGAGGTTATGGGTGGTATCACATTTTGGGTTTTGTGGGTAAAGCAACACAGGTGTTCTGCGAGCACACAAAGGGGCCTTCTGCAACTCATGGCGTATCGACCCATTACCATCCACTCCGCCGGTGCCAAATATGTCTCTCTCGTTAGCATGTTCAGTGTCCAGTGGGTGACGAGCACCTCTGACTCGGGTTTTTGAGCGACACTCACCCCTGAGTTGCGTGTTTATTCAGCGAAGACCATCACGCCCAGAAACGACACCTCGTTCGTTGAGCGCGGCTTGTTTTTGTGTGTGAGATGGACACTCACCCAATTCCACGGAGGGTGTCGCATGACATTTGCTAGTAGTCCCAACTATGAACCGTTTTTGGATCGCCGACTATGAATTGGAAATCTGTCCTCTATGCGCTTGTTAAATTGTCGTAGAAGAGATCCCAGTCTATTTCCTATGCTATTTTTCGTGTTCTTGCTTTAGTATACTAGTGCTGTGCTACTGCGTGCCGCACGAGTATTAGACTAACTGTTACGACACAACACTAGTGAGAGACCCCCAAACTGGGATGGTATGTCCATATTTCTCGTACATCGCTACGAATAACGTCTGACAATGTTAAGGTATTAAATAGTGGGGCTTTAGTCCGTTCGACCACTTGCAAAAGGTTAACCACTAGACTAGCTTACCCAAACTAAGCCTTATAACACTCTCCCCCACAAGAAACTGAGACGCTCTTTAAAATGCGTGATGAAACCTAGACCTAAACTTAGCCGAGTTATCATACTTTTCGAGTGTAAGATTAAGATTTTGATAAACTCGCGCATTTTTGCCTCCGGCGGGCCGTCTGGGTTGGCTCGCTTTTGCACACCTGACTTTTTTAAGACAAACATGGAAAATTAGGAAAATAAATTAGGAAAACTAGGAAAAGTAGGACAAAAAAAGCTCTCCGACAAGAACGGCCCTTTTCTTCAGTCGACAAGTTGGCCTGTTAGCACTAGCCAACTACTCAGTAGTAGTCAACTAAAGCCAGTTAGTTGGCAGCCAACTACCAACCCGCGGTGAGAATTCCAGGCAACTCACAGCCCTATACAGCATAGTTGTTGCAGTATCATAGTATCATCGTGTAGTAGTGACACAACACGTTGAATGCTCAAGTCTTCGCTCTGAACGGCTCGTCGAGTAGCGCCAATCGTATGTACGTCGCCATAATATATCTATGCAAAAGAGATATGCCTATCCACCAACACTGCACACACTCTTGATGCACGTGCAATGCCTGAATAGCATGCCATTCCGGAACGCGATGCCGTGGCCCTTTCTTACAGTCTGTCATACCATAGTTAGTTGCTGACGACGTCGACGGAGTGGTGAGCGCGGGGCAAGACCGAACGAAAGCTCTTCTGTGTCGGCAACACCTAAAGCGAACATAAAATTACAACTGTTATGAACGACGTGTATCCATCTCTAGTCTATATACCTCGCCTGTAATGTGGTCAGGCAAAAGGCAGGAGCCCTTCCGAGGTTACTCTATAGACTATGTGTACCAAGGGAAATTTGGGTTTCGGCACCCCAGCAAATACGGATCTGGACGTATAGTCTAGTCTAGACCTAGATGCACCCTATCCTTTTCAAGATTTCCGTTACTTTTTCAAATTTTGCGGTTTTGTGGAAATATCAATGGCGTAGGTGGCAAACTAAAAACGTAGCGGGACAGATTCTACCTTGCATTGGCCAATCAAAACATCATTTTCTACCTTGCATCCTTTGACAGCCAATCAGTCCATATTAATTCTACCTTTCATTGGCGAATAAGATACGCAGCGTACCATGCACGACCAATCACATCTTTTTACCCACCACCAAGTCCCCATTGCGCCGCATGCTGGCGTGCACGTGGAGAACAAGAGCAGTGCAGAGAGAAACCAGAGAGCAGAAAGTAGAGAGCAGAGAGCAGCTAAACAGAGAGCAGAGAGCAAAGAAGAGGGGGCAGAGAGGGGGTCGCCTCAAATCACATGGTGCAGGATAGCAGGCGACCTGCAGGTCAGCAGCAGGAACTGGACCGACTGCAAAAACACGATATCGTTGCCTCACGCAAGCACGCGTGCTACCACGGCTGCTGTGAACGCCTCGTGGGCGCTTGATCCCGGCTCCATGACTGGAGGGCAAGCGCACGCCATGTCTACAGTAAACCGTTATCGTCATGGTCGGCATGCCCCAGCTTGTGGTTTGCGGGTTCTACTCCGATGATCCCTTGCAATCAAAACCTCGAAGGAGATACTGGACCGCAAAGCTCACTGATGGCGGACACGAGGACACGTCTTCCTATGTGTGCAGCTGGGAGTTCCTCGACAGCTGCATCAAGGCGTCTCCGCTTCTATCCTGTGCATGTGTGAGATTCCGGAGAACGTGAGTTGTTGACTAGGAGAGCTGCTCGTACTCAAGCTCCATGTAGTGAAGGCCGTTTTCGTCATGTACGCTGCTGTGTATGCCAGGTACAACACTGAAAAAATATATATTGAAAAAATAAAAATTCACTCCAGCTGTGAGATCGAATATTTCGTCGAAACTCATCTTTGCAAGCTGTGTGTGATACTCCGATCGCGCGTATTACGGGTTGTGTGTCCTCATTAAGGATATAGGTCGGCGACTCCCCTTGCAACTACAGTGTAGCTATCAGGGTCAACAGGGTGATGTTAGGCAGTCTGTGCGCGGAAACTGTAAAACCCGTTTCTGAGGGGGACAAAATCTGACAGCTGTGGAAGGAAATGCATCAGTTTAGCTAGTGAATCCTTTAAGTCGTATAACCGGTGGGGGGAGGGGGGAGTTTTGAAGGACGTGGGGGCCTGATTTTGATCAAAAGGGGGGCGGGAGGGGGGGAGGGGGGGGAGGGGCGGATGGGGCGGGTCAATGTGTGTGTGGAAACTATAAATCCTTCTTGTGGGGGAGGGGGGGGGAATGTGGCGGGGGAGGCGGGGGGCGGGGGGGGAGGGCTTTAGGTCGCATAGATGTAGGGGTTTGCTATACGCGTGGTGCTAGGTCTGGGCGATGGTGCGGGTGGTGGGGAAGGAGGGGGCGTTGGGGGCGGGGGTGGGTGGGAATTGCAGCAGCGGCATGGACGGCTAAAAAGATAACGAGGCGATATCCACGGTGTGGAAGTGTTTATTACTCTGGCGGATTTCGATATTAGGTGGGGCGTTTGAGCGAGAGGAAGCGAGGAAAAAAAAAAAAGGGGGGGGCGGGGGGCGGGGGGCGGGGGGAGGGGGGGGGGGGGGGGGGGGGGGGGTTCAAGAGGTTTAGGTCACATAAAATATTAAAATACACTCCAGCTATGAGATCAAGGATTTGGTCGACACTGATGTTCGCAACATTATGTGTGATCCTCCGATCGCGCGTATTAATCATACATGTAGGGGCTTGCTATACGCGCGGTGCTGGGTCTAGGCGATCGTGCGGGGTGTGGGGAAGGAGGGGACGTTGGAGGGGTGGGGGGAGGATGAATGAAAGCTACGTCATGGATGGCTAGAAAGATAATGACGTGATATCAATTGCTTAGAAGTGTTTATTACTCTGGCAGATTTCGATTGTAAGTGGGGCGTTTGAACGAACTGGGCGGGGAACAAAACGGGGGGGGGGGGCGGGGGGGGGCGGAGATGAGTTGGAGCTACGGCATGGATGGCTAGACGGATAATTAGATGATATCAGCTGGCTGGTAGTGTTTACTACTCTGGCAGATTTTGATTTCAGGTGGTGCGTTTGAACAAGAGGGATCGGGGGGAGGGAAGAGGGGGGGGCGGGGGGCCGAGCATTTCAATATGTGCGCCGAAACTATAAACCCTTGAAGGGGACGAATCTGACGGTTGTAGCAAGAAGACACCCCTTTACATCACCCGCCTGGTAATGTTTATTTTTCTAGAAGGTTTGATGTTACATGTAGTATGCAACCCAGTTCTTAGGTGTAGTAAACAACGTGTTAAAAGCTTCATAATTTGTTGTACATGGATCGAAAGATAGAACATTTCAATCGATAGGTACAATCATGTGGATACCAATATTGTCTGACATAGCTAATGATAAGAAAGATATACATATTGCCAAATACAACAGGCGAGGTGATGTGGTCATGCAATGTCAACGCCATTGAGAACGAAAGGGAGAGATGCGAATCGTTATTGTTTCGAAAGGAACGCTTAGAGTACACGCGCTCAATTACGTTACCTCGTCAGTCATACTTCGCTTGGCATAGGTTGGGAGGCGATCATGCAGACGGTATGTACGGAATACCTTACGTAATAAGTTGGTAGTGCGGGCTACCGCAATTTTAGCATATCTGTCTGTATCTCCTTTTCACATTATTATTGTCTCACATTTACGATTTTACGCCTACGATTTTTGCCGTGCCGATGTGGGGCTCTGAGGTCGCCAAATCCAAGACAGACAGAGATGCATCTTACAAATACACCAAGCGAGGTGACGTGGGCATTCATTGTCACCACTATTGAACGCGAGGGTGACTTTACTGTTAGGCATATGCTACTTCGTTTGGTACAGGTTGTCAGGCGATCATGCAAACAACCGGAGGCACGAAATGCCCTGCGTAATAGGTTGGTAGTGTGGTCTACCGCAGTGTTAACATAACCGTCTGTACTTCTTTTTCACATTGTTATTATCTAGTGTACGATTTCACGCCCTGTTTTCTCCCCACTGTCGTCGAAGATGTTGTGGTCCTGTAGAGATGTCGCGTCCATGTCTGGTGCTTTTGTTAGTGGTGCTCATGAAAACATGCCCTAGCGTGTAGTAGATGATCGCTGAGTGGTGTTCCCTTCCGTTATATTAAGCCAGGTAGTATATATCAACGCAACCGCTTGTTTGAAAACGACAAATAAAATTCCTCACACACCTGATACAGAGGAGACGCGGCCCGAAGATTGTTCAGTGTACCGACGGTCAGGAACAGGTTATCGGGAAGCGCACTTGATTTTTACTACCGCTCCTCACTCCACCTGAGACGCTACGGGCATGCGTTGGACCCAGTTCGCTGATGCCCAAACCCCATTGCGAAGGAGGTGGTGGGCGAATGCTCTAATGATGGGCGCTGCTACGATAACCCCGTCTCTTGTTCTGTTTGTTCTTGCGTTCTTGATAAACCTGTTATTTGGCAACCAACAGTTTTGACGTATTTTAGGTGTGTGTAAAGACTATATGTAGACAATGCAATGTTTTTGAGTCTTAGAGACCTCAATTTGGAATCCAGGGTACATCTGTTCTATCTTTTGACTGGGTTTCGTATGTAGACGTGTATGTGGTTTTAGCGTGTGGGCATTCTTGGTTGACGTTCTAGACTTCGTTATCGTGTTATTTCAGAGTGGTGTTTTCGAATACATATTTTTTTGTGTCCGCGTGGTTGTTTTAGTTAATGTTCTAGGCTTCGTTATCGTCTTGTTTCAGAGTGGTGTTTTTGAACACGTATTATTTTGTGTTTGCGTGGTTGTTGCTATACATGTATGTTTTGGGTGATGTTCTAGACTTCGTTATCGTGTTGTTTCAGATTGGTGATCTCAAATTCATATTATTTGTGTCCGCGTGGATGTTGTTACACGGCTATTTTTTGGTTGATGTTCTACGCTTCGTTATCGTGTTGTTCCAGAGTAGTGGTGTTTTTGAACACGTATTTGCGTTCGCGTGGTGGTTGCTATACGTGTATGTTTTGGGTGATGTTCCAGACTTCGTTATTGTGTTGTTTCAGAGTGGTGTTTTCGAATACATATTGGTTTGCAGTGGTTGGGGGGGAGCTGTTGTGCATATCCGCAAAACGTATTGATATACGCCGAGAAAACTGCTTCGGGGGGCTAAAAACGAAGTTGCGAGGGACGTTTGGGAATTTCAACGTTCCCCGTCGCGGATTTTGTTAAGTATGGTTAAATGCATATTTATCCCTAGAGATGAACATGCAACAACCAACCTCGACAACTATGGGTTGTAGTGGTATCATAATACCTTTATAATACCGTTACTGTTCATAGTTTGACTATGGTGTATTCATTATTTTGCTACACTGTGTGGGTTCAATAGAAACACTTCGCGAGGCTAAGGTTGAAGCCTTGAAATAAAAGTTACAACTTACAAGAAAAAATATATAGTCTATAGTCTAGTCTAGTCTAGTCTACGTAGTCTAGACTATACTTTTGAAACAAAAGAATAGGACCCCTCGAAAGACTCACCCACATAGTATAAATGCAAGTACCAACAACGCAGGTTGCAAAGATCTATGAGTATTGACCCGAAATTCGTCTAACTCGCGGCTGACGTCCTTAGAATATTTTTATTTAATACTGCAGGACATACCGTACGAGACTCCTAAATTGAAACAGAAAAACCCGCCCTATGTTGGCTTTTTTATTTTACGGAGGGTGCGTTCTACAGTTCAGTCCTTCAATCTCGGTGTATCGGCTGCCAGATTTCTTGTATTTATGTAAGTGCAAGCCTGTCGATCGTCGACCTGGTTACCCTGTTCCTTGTTGGTATCCTGTTTACCTGTACCGTACAGCAGTAGGACACCTACTATACAGAACCCCTGCCGAAAAAACGAGCGAAGAAAGCTAGACTGGGATTGACACGCAAGTAAGAACCCCGGGAGCTGATATACTGACGTTATGATACAGAGCTTACCCCCCCCAAATTAGAAATTGAACCCGTGTCTTTATTTGCGTTTTGTATTACAACAGCAGGTGTCCTGTACAGTATCAGGTACGGGATATGATACCGTGGTACCTGGTAGATATTGAGAAACACGTAAATTGTCAACTCTGACCCAACCTGGATGTCTTATTTGGGAAAGGGTGCGTTCTGCACTGATTTTTATATACAACCCATTGCGAAGTTATTGTCCCTTCTTGCGGCTCGTGTTCTTAGTAAGATAACTACTCTAGTGTATATACCTGCTGCCTGGTAGGATGCGATTTATATGGCAGTCATGGCACCCGGTAGACGCGCCCGTCCTCGGTTTGGGCGCTTGAACTTGTACATACTTGAGCAGCACACTCATTCGCTCCCACGGTAAGGTCTTATTTAACACCAGTACGAGGTACGCAGCATGTGTGCGTTGGCGTTATTGACTGACGGTCGTCGTGAAGAGTGCCCTTCTTCGTGTTTCGTTGGTATATTGCTGAAGCTCGATTTTCTCCCTATGTCTGCAAATCTCTTAGGTGTTGAGCGATGGTTGGCGTCCACAGGACCGGGCAGTTCATGGAAAGCATTACAATTTTGAGGTAATACAAGTTCGCTGCTTGGAATCCATCTGCACTGCGGCTGCTTTCGCGGGACATGGTGGAGCTGTTCCTAGAGGCTGTTTTAGGTCGTTCTGCTGTACGTAGCTGCGGGAATCATCACCCGCATTCAACTGATTCTGGTGATCTTCGTTGATCTGGCGACACTAGCGAATTACTTCGAGTACATCGTAAGAACCATGCGTATTATCACATGGAATTTCAGATCAGATGAGCACCCGTTTCGTCGACGAACGTCGTTGAAAGCAAAGGCGCTGCAGTCTAGTACTAGTAATGGCGATTGCGGTGGACGTACGCGTTGACCACTCCTGCACTTGAACACTTAGTCGGCATTCTCGTAGATTCAGGCTCGAACGGCTTGACAAAGTTTTGTCGTGGTGCGGGCGATGCCTTGTAAGCATCAGATCATACAATCGGAGCAAAGATCGAGGGTCTCTTACGAGGAGGAGAGGGGCGCGGTGCTCGAATGCTCGTACAAGATATGCATGGAAACAAACATGTTTCACAATGCTTCCTTAGGTGACTGTAATCCCAACATCACTTGTAGCCGTCGCCGCTAGTGGACTCAAACCAGCATCTTCTTGTGCAATCGAAGAGGTACTACGCGCGCTGGGCGAGGATGATACCCTACAAGCAGCAATCTCTCTTCGCGGAAGCAAACGAGCTGTTGCGAACGCCGTCGCCGCTAGTGGACTCAAACCAACATCTTCTTTCGCAATCGAAGAGGTACTACGCGCGCTGGGTGAGGATGGTACCCTACAAGCAGCAATCTCCCTTCGCGGAAGCACACGAGCTGTTGCGAACCTCCCGCTGTTCGGCGAAACGATGAGGAAGGTGGCAATGGAGCACTGGCGCTCTTCGAGAGGGTGCAGCAATGGTAGTACTATGGTCGGGGACGACACGAAGTATTGCCGAGGGGCATAGGTGTTGGTATGAGTAAATATCGTACCGATCGAGGTAGATGAAAGCGAACAAGAGAGCGTGCTATGGGAGTAATAGTGGACAGCAGTCTTGGCAGCGCTACGGTCGCAGGGGATGAGCTGCGGGTGCCACCAGCTGCAATGGCGGCAGGCGACCCGGCTTGTGTTGTACCGATTCAGGGCTTGTCGTTCCCTGTCGTCAGTCATGCCCACGTTTTTGCTTCTGTCTTTTTTGGCATTTGTTTTGTTCCCACATCTTAATGTTCTGGGTACCTTCCCTATCCCCCTGCGGTTCCTTTTTTGTTGTTAGAAAAGAGGCATGCGTCGCATATAGTCTACTCTACAGTATACCCCGAATATTGGTATTAAATAAGGCTTGCCTTCTTGTCATTTCTTCTTTTTTTGCCTTGCCCTGCCTTCTTTCTCTTTGCTTCCTTGTGTGCTTTGTTGTTTTCTTTTCTTCTGCTTCGTACGAGTGTTTCCCTACACCCTCCCTGGTTTTCTGGCTTGTGCAAGTTCCGTTGTTCGTATCCAGTACGTGCATGGCCAAATATCCTTACGGTATGTGCGATGCATATCGCTGTCTCGTCGTCTGTGACCACAGAGCTTGAAACCCTCCGGGGGTGAAGAATCGGCACGAGTACTGGATGCACTGGATGCCCTGGATGCCGATGGGTAAATTAACGGTACCATGTGAATGAAACACAACAATTAGCAATATTAAAGAGGTGGAGCGTCTGCAGATCAGCAATATACATAGGCGTGGAGTGTTTTGCCGCCTCCGGAATAGTCGCGGCCCCCTCGACAGGCTTTCCGCGTCTTTACATATCAAATTGGCCACGGACCATGTCGTGGACGCCCGGGCGCAATGTGCACAGTTAGTGATGGTGGATGGTGCAAACCTCAAGTGTGCAAGACGTCCCAGGAGATACGCCGAGAAGGACACCTTCCGAAAGAAATGGCAAACCGCTGCATCCGCTGTACTCAGCAGGATGATTACGGCCTGGAATATTATTGCAGCGAGAGGGACATTTTGCCTAGCATTGGTTTCATACACGTGTTCTTTCCGGCTCGACTTGGAGAGGTTTTATTTACAAATAGGCGTCGTCCTTTCCACGGGTAGGTGTCGCTATCCCTCCTCACCGGGAGTGCCCGTAATTTTTTGTCGCCGATAGGTTTCAACATACCCCCTGCTCGTCGATCGTCATCGAATTTATCCAACCCGGTCTTCACCAGAGAAGATGGAGGAAGAAGACCCAGAACAAAAAAAACCCAGAAAATTCCAGGTAGGTAGCGGCTTGTGTAATGATGTGTGGAAACAACGGCCAAAGACGCTACTACTATCACCAGGTACATCATACATTGCGGTCGGAGACACAGGCGAAAAATCTAAGGAATCCAACGCAAAACATCTTGTTCAAATTGGAGACAATTTCGAAGAGTTGTGGCAATTACAGTACAACTAACACCATAGGCAAGCCGCCGTCGAAAAAGGCGCCAGCACACAAAAATTAGGGCCTTACCCAATAAGCTTTTTTTTTTCTGAATATAAGTTTTTTTTTTTTTTTGCGGGCATAGGCTTTAAAACTGGAAATAAGCTCGCGATTTATGCCAGTTTTGCACAGATAAGCTCGACTTATGCTCGCTCTTTGTTGCATCTCTAGCTCGATTTTTGTTCGGTAAAAGCGTGTTTGCTCGTCGAACACTCGTTGGGCATCCCTGCTTGTCGTCCATATGCTCGTGAAACGTGGGTTCTTAGGCTAGTTTTTTTTTTTTCTACTAGCCACATGGCAGGTGCAGGTGTGTCAGTGCTGAAAAAGTAAATTATAGACTATGCGATTCGTCTAGTCTATATATAGTCTATGCTCCTGTATACTTCGAAAGTGTATACTGGTATGATTACGTATATCATACTACTACTGATTGATGTTGTCGTGTGTTATTGTGTTGTGTCCATATATATATAGCACAGTGTGCACAGCAGTGCCTTGCTGCCTTTTCCATACCACCGCCCACCATGAACTGCCCACCATGTCAAATGGAAAACTTGCTTGAACTCTCTACTCGAAACTCGACAGCAAAAACAGAGCTAGCGAGCTAGCCAAACACAGCCGACTACCCAGTACTCCCGCACCCCGTACGACGCAATGCAACTTTCCCCGCCCCCTGTTGTACTTGAGAAGAGCGGTTGCCATCACTGCAAGATCGGAAGATCGGAAGATCGGCAGCGTCCCTTGCGCTCTCCGCTTTTTTCGTGCTCGCGTGGGCGCGTGGGCGCGCGCGCGTGTGTGTGCGTGTTTAAGTGTTCTTATGTAAAACCGTCCAATATCGCGATAAACAGAGCCGACAACGAATGGGTGTAATTAAGCCTCGTGAAATGCATTATTACCGTGCGGCCACCCATTTGGCGTCTCCACCGTGCTGCCAGACAACCATTCGAACATATACACCTGAAATGGAGGCGGGCATAACCACCTTTTATGCTCGATTTCCCTTGTTATGCTCCCACATAAGCTATTTGGCATGGTGGCTATGCTCGGTCGGGCATAAGCTTTTCCATAAGCGCAAAAAGCCAATATAAGCTAAAAGATATGCTAGCTTATTGGGTGAGGCCCTAACAAAAATCCGTTCGGGATTAATATCAAGGGGATTTCATAAATTTTGCGCGGGCTTCGCTTGCGTAATTTAATTAATACAAACCGGTGGGGGGAGGGGGGAGATTTTAAGGGCGTGGGGGCCTGGATTTGAACAAGAGGAGGGGGCGGGGGCGGCGTGGGGGGCCGGGGGGACGTGCGGTGCAACTCAGGGGGGACGGGCGGGGCAACTCAGTATGTGCGCGCGAAAACTATAAAACCTTGATGTGGACAAATCTGACGGTTGTGGAAGGAATGCATCAGTTTATCATGCATATCCGTTATGTCGTACAGCCAGTGAGACGATATAATAAGGTAGAAGACGCGTGCTACGATAGATGTACACCACTTTTTTCCTGGGGTTCGTCAATTTTAGATCTCTCCCGGGAACTGATCAAAATGAGGAACCAAACTGCTACCGGCCGACAAATCCTATGGCCTATGGCTATGGCCTCTGGACACGACGAGAATCATGCGAAAATGTTGGCCTGTTTCCGACGATTGTCTTAATTAAGAGGTTAACTAACCCCGTCATTAAGAAACCATTCGTTTCAAACCAAAATTGCCACTTACTTACCTACCTCTATCGTCGCACATGTCAGAAAAAAAAAAACACGCCGTACCGCTAGTCTATATTATTATAAAAATTAGTTTATAAGAGTATATATAGTCTATCCTAGTCTGTAGACTAATGGATTGTTGATAGTTCAGACATGTTAAAGAAGCTGTGGTTGAGCCCAGTCTCCTGTTTGATTTGTTGTCGCATTACCACATAACCAGTGACGTACATACTAGTCCACAACAGTTGTTTTCGTATTACGCAGTTAACTACTCTGTTGTTGTAGTTGTAGTTGTTGTTGTTGTTGTTGTCGTTGTCGTTGTTGTTGTTGTTGTTGTTGTTGTTGTTGTTGTTGTTGTTGTTGTTGTTGTTGTTGTTGTTGTTGTGGTTATTATTATTGTTGTTTATTGCCCATCAATGGACGATTAGACTATGTGTGTGTGTTCTTCACATTAAACCGTTCTTCTACTCGTCGACATCCAGCACACCCAGTGTCCGTACTGATTCTTCACCCTAGAAAGATCAGCTCTGTGGTCACAAGCTACGACACAGAGATAATGCATCGTAATGCATTCGACAACGCAATGTCATGCCCTAGTACTGGGTACGACAGGCACAACATACATTCGTCAGCAACAGAAATACATTGGAAGAGAGAAAACGAAATAAACAAAAACAAAAACAAAAACAAAATAATAATAAGAAAACATATAAAAACAAAGATAAAATAAAACAAAAATGAAACAAACAAAATGAAGGGGAAATCGAAGAAACAACCCAACCGGAAAGGAGAGCCAAAGCTCGGAAAAGAAACATAATAAAAATAAAATAAAATAAAGTAAAGTAAAACCAAAATAACCTAATCCGAACACGAGCCAAAAACCTGGACACGCAAGGAGGGAACAAAGGGGAAAAAAATACCCCAGAGAAAGACGAAAAGTGCTATGTACCTACTAGTCGGCCTGGTACCTTGCTACCCTGTCTGCCATCTCCTTCCTGCCTTCGTCCACCGCGGTCTCCCTTCTATTCCTCCTGTTGCCCCCCCTGCCCCCACTCCCTTGGACGGCTTTCCTTCTACTCCTCCTGTTTCCCCCCCTCCCCCCACTATGGTACCATGTTAATTCGTTGTTCATTGTTAACAGACAAGAACGGTTGAACTTTGCATGTTTCCATTTCTCTATGTAAAATGCGTACGAAGGTTAGCACCGGACCGCAATATGTGTAGTTTGCTGCCGCAATAAATTATGCAACAGAACTGGAATTTTTGTAACTTCGTACCTGGTATCATACATACAGTACAATGAGTATATGTAGGTATAGTTTCAAGTATTATACATCCTAATAATACTCGAAATAGTTTGGAACGGAAATTGAAAATCGTACCTATTCTCGGTATAACATACGTATACTATACGTACATTTATTGGGTAACACTCTGATCATATAGACTATGTATGCACACACCAGCAGTTTTTTCGGAGATTTCACACGCAGTATCATATCATGTAGAGATATAGACTATTAACATTCTATGCAAAAATATATATTCCGCTTCGAAGATAGTCGGAGGGTCCGAGGGGGTCAAGTCATTCAACTACTAATATTGATAGCCCTAAACCCACGACAGCAGTTACTACACACCACCAGAGGACCTGCTGAAGGATCCCCCTCATGCCCGACGGCGGCGGAGTTGGAGAGAGCTTTCGCCGGCTGTGAATCCGTCAATCAGCGACCCCAGCTAACGGAGGGTCCGACACTTCCGATGGAGAAGGATGATGGGGTGAGATATGGGTTGGTTGTACATATGATATGATCTGTCGAACAACCTGCTACGGGACGATTGCAACAGCAGTAGTACTCGTTGTAGCAGCTGTTTTCACCCGAATTATCGGTATATACCTTGTACCCGATTTGCCGGCTACTAAACCCCCACTAAGCGACTAAATCCAGCAGCAGTACGAAAGTGAAGCGACGACCGCCTTCACGCCTTGTCACAACGCAGACAACACCAGTGCACACCTCCGTGCGTTTGAAGGGGTCGAAGTTCCTGGACCAGTCAAGGTGCGTGCACAAGAGTAAGACTGCTGTGGTGTACTTCGTATATTCGTATCGGTAGGGTATTGAGGGAAGCATTGCAACGCAATAGTGGCTACCCGACCAGCCAAACCCTACAAACCCTAACCACAAGTATGTGGACGTCAGTGTATATCCAATGATATTGACGAGTGTATGGCATTGTGAGGCTTGACTATTGTTGTGTTGGTCAATGCATATTCCCGTTAGCTGCAGAAGTGGGTTCCACCTGATCCACTGGATGGAGAAGCCTGCCCTGTGACCGCGAACTGCATTGCATTATTGTGGCCACGAGTGTAATATTATAAAATTAAAATACACCCCAGCTGTGAGATCGAATATTTTGTCGTAACTCATCTTTGCAAGCTGTGTGTGATACTCCGATCGCGCGTATTACGGGTTGTGTGTCCTCATTAAGGATATAGGTCGGCGACTCCCCTTGCAACTACAGTGTAGCTATCAGGGTCAACAGGGTGATGTTAGTCAGCCTGTGCGCGGAAACTATAAAACCCGTTTCTGAGGGGGACGAAATCTGACAGCTAGCTGTGGAAGGAAATGCATCAGCCTATTATAAAGCGAATCCTGTAAGTCGAGTAACCGGTGAGGGGAGGGCGGAGTTTTTAAGGACCTGGGGGTCTGATTTTGACAAAAAGGGGCGGCGGGGGAGGCGGGGGGTATCGTGGTATAAAAAAGCACGAAAACAACAGGAACTTCCCCGTTGTACCGTAGTGGCAGGGTGGAAACCAGGACTAGCACGGGTCTATACAGAAGTAAGAAAAATGGTTACGGGGTTTATGCTCGTATTCTAAAGCTGTCGCCTCCAAACCTAACGGATTACCCGGGTATAGTATACAGGGGTATAGCATGTAGACCTCAACTCGTGAATTTTTTTGATACTATATCTATGTCATGTACTTGTAGTTGCGAGACTACTACTGTGTGTTCAGTGGGGCCGTATGTGTACTGCGAGATGGTGTAACCCTCATGTAACCCCCATCCTATTAATAGAGAGATACAAATTCTGTGGTCACAGACTTGTGTGAAACGGAGTAAACCAAGCAGTCGCAATTCATCAAAGCAAATCAAGTGAAGTGCTAGCGTACCGGGTACGAGAACACATCAAAACAAGGCAGATCATAAAAATAAGTGTGCAATTCACATTAAACTGATATTTCAGCCAGTGTATGCACTAATTACATACTCCCGGCACTTTGACTGCTGTGTCCGTGCCGATGCCTCTTCCTGGAGAGGCGCGCTCTCTCCCCAGTTATAACCTACAAATCAGACATGCACATTGAAAATGCAGTTGGTTTGGCTATTCATTCAACGCCGAACGGTATGACGGCTGGGCCCCCAATATAAGCAATACCTAATACTTCAGTAATGAATAATTGCCAACACACCAAGGAAGAAAGAAATGAAAGAAAAAACCGAAAACGAAAACTCATCTAAAAGTACGAAAACATTGAAGTAACTGGAACGGGACGAGATCACGGAACGAGGAGTGGGGAGCGGAAGCGGTACGCATGAAGACCCAACAGTGAGTTTATCAAAACGGCCAGACAAAAACGAGAACTAGGAGAAACAAACCACCAGCAACAAAGCAGATTAGAGATGATGACTGTCTAATGATACTACCAGTCTACACAACCAGCGTCTGGGGTAGCAAACATACTGGCTCCTAAATTACGCTTTCTGTACATTACGTATGAGCACTAGTCTAGTGGTGCGAACATTTTGGTTCTACTCCGAAGTTTCACACTGCGAGAAAGACACGGCTGGCTTTTTTTGATAGTTATCATTTCTACGGTAGACAGCAGCCAACGCTGCTACTTTAGTACTGGGTAATGCACGGGTTTTCCGAGGTTTGTGTCACAGTTAGTACCGGCATAGACTACACTCGTACTCGCATGTACCTGGTAGTATTTTCGGGGTTTAAAACCGTGAGTACAGCGAATATAGACTATAAAGGTAGGTTTAGATTCGCACCTCCCCGGCATACTGGCAGTGCACTCGGTGCGAAGTACCCAATACATTGTTTTGTGTACCTACTGCAGACCCAAACAGTGGTATAACAGTGGTATAACAGGCTCGGTATCCTAAACCATAGCGGGGGCATGTATCGTCGATAACGCATATCATGCCAACAGTGTATTAGCAGGCGGGTAGGAAACCGGGGTATTCTAAATGATCTGTCTGGCACCCCACAAACCACGCGTACCACTTACTTCGCTCAATGATACTCTGTAATTTTTTGGGCGTGCTCCTTTCCCCACCTACGCTATGTTTCATATATATATATATACAGATATGTGGTTGTTGCTGCTGTTGCGGCTGCTGCAGTAACATATCATGGGTCTTGCGTGCTGCCGTAACATATTTGATCCTCCCTCCTTCTCGACTTGATCCACTTCCCCCCTTGCCCACGCTTCTCTGCGTAACCCTGTACCTCGGCCGTGCCCGCCTCGCTTCTCGCATATCAAGGGACGGCAAACAGGCAGAATGCAACGCGAGGTGCAAAAGCTAATCGATTCCAGCCAGGTGCTCTTGGTGGGCACGAGCACCTGTCCCTTCTGCATCGAGGTGACGATATCAAATTTGGACGACTTTTGACTGGTTGTTGAACATATCACGGCTTCGACCAATTATATGTACGATTGTATGTCTAACAAGTTCGATTGCAAAACAACTAATGATTTGAAGTGCGTACACAATACATCGTTATCATATTATTAATATCCCTACGGTCTAGTGTGGTTACCCTCGAATATCCCCAGCTAGCGTGGGTCTTTGAGTTTGATTCCCACCGTGGTAAGATTTTGGTTTTATTTTGCAAAAGTAAAAAAAAAGAGAAGGATCAACTGCTGAGAACGCCTAGCAGCGTGGGTTGGCACAATTCGACCCTAGTCGACGAGGGAAGAAAGTGCTGCATTTTTCGCACGATAATAATGAAGGCACATACCGCAGTGGGGACGGGGGAGAAGAACCCGTTATCTATGTGACCCCGGATCTGAGTTACTACTGGAAGGGAGCGCGAGAGTAAAGCGAGGATAATAAGTGGGACGAAGAAAACAAGGTACACGCTTCCTTGTGGTTGTCCGTTCTAACAGGCCATCGTGCGTCGGCTCGGCAAGTGGCCTCATGGGCTGACACCTCCCCTTCCTTGTAAACAAGAAGGGGACCTTTTCCCCCCTGACACTTGAAGAGCGCGTACCTCGTGTTTTATGCAACCTTCGTGGTGGCCGTGTTGATGGAGCTGGGAAAGTACAGTGTAGTACAGCTGCTGTATTACAGTAGTGCTGCTGCTGTGTTAAGGGTCCCTGTTTGATTCAAAGAGCCACGGGTACACTGCAACAGGTTTGGTGTCCCTGCTCTAGTGGAAAAATTGTGTAACCTCTCTATTTACGTTATTAAAAAAAATACACTCCAGCTGTGAGATCGAAGTTTTCGCCGAAACTCATCTTTGCAAGCTGTGTGTGATACTCCGATCGCGCTTATTACTGGGTGTCTGTGTGGACACACTTCAGGTCCCAAAAATGGCTTTTGCATATCACGGGGTCACGTAGAAGGTGCCACTTACGACTTGGAGTACAGCCTCGTTGCTGCAAAATAAGGTCGTGTCACTGGTTTGGGCTCTCCAGCATGGCCTTGCGCATGCATATATAGTTCAAACACCCCACCTACAATAGAAATCGGCCAGAGTAATAAAACACTTCTACGCAATTGATATCACGACGTTGTCTTTGTAGCCATATATGACGTAGCTTTTATTCATTCCCCCCCCCCCCCCCCCCACCCCTCCAACGCCCCCTCCTTCCCCACCACCCGCACCATCGCCTAGACCTAGCATCACGCGTGTGGCAAACCCCGACGTCTATGCGACCTAAAGATGTTGGTTTAAAAAACCCTCTCTGCCCCCCTCCCCCCCCCCTCGAACTCTCCGACTTCTCCTCACTGGTTGTACGACTTACAGGAGAGGATATTATATAGTTTCCACGCACAGGTTGAGCTGCCCCGCCCGTCCCGCCCCTTCTTGATCGAACCCAGGGCCCCCACGTCCTTCAAAGCTCCGCCCTCCCCTCACCGGTTATTCGACTTACAGCATTCGCTTAATAAACTGATGCATTTCCTTCCACAGCTGTCAGCTTTTGTCCCCCTCAGAAACGGGTTTAATAGTTTCCGCGCACAGACTGCGTAACATCACCCTGTTGACCCGGAAAGCTACACTGTAGTTGCAAGGGGAGTCGCCGACCTATATCCTTAATGAGGACACACAACCCGTAATACGCGCGATCGGAGTATCACAAACAGCTTGCAAAGATGAGTTTCGACAAAATATTCGATCTCACAGCTAGATGGAGTGTATTTTAATTTTACCTCGTGCAAAATAACCGCAAATCTTTTACATTTTCAAGATACCGTTGATATCGGGCACATCAGAGATAGTGTTCTGTTTTCCACACGCTCTAGGCCACACAAGGGGTAGTAGCCGTGACGCATGCAGGTTGTGAGACAATGCCCTGTGCGCCGGGTTGTGGTGGGTCAAAGGTCGTCAGCCGGTCGAGCGCCAGGGGTACCATCGGGGGGGGGGTAGCAGACGCAGACCGAGTACATAATACTACTGTAGTTGCAAGGGGAGTCGCCGACCTATGTCCTTAATGAGCACACACGACGCGTAATACGCGCGATCGGAGTATCACACACAGCCTGCAAATATATGAGTTTCGACAAAACCTTCGATCTCACAGCTGGGGGTGTTTTATTTGGTTAATATATGTATCATGGGAGTGGTGCCTGGTACATTTTCCATTGCACTAGACTATACTTGACAATATATACGCATGCGTGTGAAACCTGAAATATGACTATAATGACTGCCAGGTATCGCCGGTCGCCCCGGTGGCGTATCAGGCTATCTTCGAGCCTGGTATAGGTCAGTTTCGAGAGTTCTAGCCCCGCCGATTGCATACGCGTATAAATTCGTTGGGACAAATTGACTCGCGGAAAGCGCGAGAGCGTGAGTTAGCAACACTCGATGAAAAATCGACGAGCAGTGGGAGTGCTGAACCCTATGCGCGATAAAAATTGAAGGCCAGAACCGGGGGGAAGAACGGGCGACACCTGTGACCACGGCTTGTCCAGAAGCTGGAAAGTAAAAGTGTGAGAAAAAAAAAAGAGAAAAAATATACGACGATAACCTGATGCTTTTTCTTGGAGTTCCAATGGGAGTCACCGACCTATAGACCATTCTTCTGGCCTCCTATAAGATTATGCTCCGGTGGCGTATCAGGTTATCCTCGAGCCTGTTATTGGTCAGTTTCTTCGTGGGTTCGAGTCCCCCCTGGAGTGCATACTCGTACAAATTCGTTGGGACTTTTTCTTGTGCACAAATTGACTAGCGGAAAGCGCGTGAGCGTGAGTTCGCAACCTTCGATGCAAAATCGACGAGCAGTGAGATTGCTGAATCCTATGCGCGATAAGAATTGAAGGCAAGAACCGGGGGGGAGAAGGGACGACACATGTGTGTGTGTTCTGTCATGTGACCACGACTTGTCCAGAAGAAGCTGGAAAGTAAAAGTGTTGAAGAAAAAATCTCAAAGAAAATCCCTATTGAGGACACACAACCCGTAATAAGCCCGATCGGAGTATCACACAGCTTGCAAAGATGAGTTGCGATAAAATCTTCGATCTCACAGCTGGAGCGTACATTTATTTCAATGTTATACGACTACGTACACAGGGGGGGTGAAAGGGAAGAAGTCTACAATGGTTTCCTCCTTCCACAGCGACCGCCTCATCAAACGACACACGACGCGTATGAAAATACGTGGAAGTGTGGTGAGCTAAAGCTTTATTTTCCCCATCCGCCGAAGGATAAAAAACAAAAACAAAAAGACAATACGTCACTCCGCCCGACACGCTAAAATTTATAGAATGATCCAAGAAATATTCCAATGTTTCATGTAAATATCCTGCTAGAACCCAAGGAAAATTATTACCATAAGAAATTCAGCATCGGTCACATGTGTGTGGTGTTTTACTGCACCGGCGGGTTGGCGGCTATACCATACATAAATCACCCGCAACCGACTCTCTGTATGTGTGTGCGTGTAAAAATGTGTGCCTGTAAGTGTGTGGGTGTAGCTGTGTGCGTGTAAGTGTGTGCGTGTAAGTGTGTGCGTGTAAGTGTGTGCGTGTAAGTGTGTGCGTGTAAGTGTGTGCGTGTAAGTGTGTGCGTGTAAGTGTGTGCGTGTAAGTGTGTGCGTGTGAGTGTGTGCACGAAAGTGTACGCGTGGAAGTGTGTGCGTGGGAGTGTGTGCGTGTAAGCGTGTGCTCCTTATTTGCCCCACCCTTTCTACAGTCTTCGCAGTGTTATTTCTCATTCTCCGTCTGTAGGCGAAACTCATATCGAGATTTACAAAGCAGGCTCTTCTTCCCCCCCTCCCCACTATACGGCACGTGCCTTCATTTCTAAAGCGAGAAGAGTCCACCCAGCCCTTTCTTTCTTGTCAATGAGTGTCGTCGACTCCATCGAATCATCGAATTGCACCTGCCCACACGCGGCAAGGCACGCGCAAGCAGTTGGTTCCTTTGTTTGTTCCTCTTTTTTTTTTGTAGCGAACATACTCAACAGCAGTCCAACCCACGTGAGATTTGAAGCCCTGAACCAACTATAATAAATCTACTGACTGGCTGTAGACTAGTCTTATGTGGCACCCGAGGGTAACTGTTACAAGGCTTAGTTTGGGTAAGCTTCTGGTTAACCTTGTGCAAGTGGTCAAACGGACTAATACCCCTCTAATAACCTCAACAAATGGCGTCGTCGACAGACCATGTTTTTTTTGGGTCGTAGGTTCGATCCCCACCATCCACAATAATAAACTTTTCAGATTTTCCCCATGTCGAACTTGAAATATACTCCTCCTGGTATCCCCAGGAAATGAAACGGCTTGGATATTGACAGAGGTCCGCCGTATATCCGGCCGACCTGCTATCCCGCGGTTTCAGGGGGGGAGAGTGTTATAAGGCTTAGTTTGGGTAAGCTATTGGTTAACCTTTTGCAAGTGGTCAAACGGACTAATAATACCCCACTAAAATAAATGGCGTCGTCGACAGACCATGGGTTTTTGGGTCGTGGGTTCGATCCCCACCATCCACAATAATAAACTTTTCAGAATTTTCCATGTCGAACTTGAAAAATACCAGGCTCCCTGGTACCCCAGGGAATGAAGCGGCTTGGATAAATGACAGGTCCGCCCTTTCCGTGTATCTCCGGCCGACCTGCTATCCCGCCGTTTCAGGGGGGGAGAGTTACAAGGCTTAGTTTGGGTAAGCTATTGGTTAACCTTGTGCAAGTGGTCAAACGGACTAATACCCCTCTAAAGTCCTTAACATAACCACCAGACTATCTATACCGGGGCGACCGGTTGTTTATTGTATACTGCTGCTGTAACCACCTCCCGGCATATATACTTCGCACTGCTGTGTGCTGTAGTGCACCTATTAGTATTAATAGTACTGATTGTGGTCGTTCCTGTTAGACTAACTATCTAGTCTATACTTGTACGGAGAGAACCAGCAAAGCTCTTCTGTGGCCAATAATCTAAAAATGATAAAGAAAAACACTTCTTTGTCTAATAATATGTCTTGAGTGCTACTGGTACTAGACTACAATGTTATAATCAAACACCGGTTACTACAGGATACACGTGAGAAACTGATGATGATGCATTCCTTGCACAGCTGTCAGATTTCGTCTCTCCTGAAAACGTAGTTTATTTTCGCGCACAGACTGGCTAATATCACCCTGTTGACCCTGACCGCTACACCGTAGTTCCAAAGGAAGCCGCCGACCTATATCCTTAGACTAATGATGACACACAACCCGTGATACGCGCGATCGGAGTACCACACACAGCTTGCAAATATGAGTTTTGACAATATCTTCGATCAGTTTTTAGTCTAGAAATATTTTCTGTTTCATTTTCCCTGATAGTACGGAGATACAACCAAGGTAGGTCAAACGTATACTACATAAGAAAAGCGGAACCTGCACAACAAGACGACGACAGACAACCTTACCTGTAACATTAACACCTTAACAACGAGCCGGGGAGAATGTGACGCCGATGTAGAAGAAACCACAATGCAAGGAAAAAAGGAGAAATACATTTAAACTCACAACGAAGAAAATCCTAAGGGGGACTGTAAAGGAGGGAAGAGGTACCCAAAATGACCCGACTGAGCCCAAACAAACAGGGGAAAGAGGACACGACGAACCAAGGCAAACCCAAATTCCTTTTTTATATTTTACGAGTGTTTGCGAAAATCGTTCTTCGAAAAAAAAACTTCGAAAAATGCCCCCGAAGATAAGATAAGATAATATATACGCGGTTCCTTTTAAAATAAAAAGGACAAAACGCCCTTATAAAGCGAAGGTAGGTTTTGACTAAAATTGCGGTATTTTTTGGCTCTCCGTTTCATTGGCCTACAACGAGCACTTGTCTGACCCAGTTCATGACTACTCAAGGAGCATCTTCCTTTCCTCGCACGCATCACCACCAACCGCCTGCTGATTGTGCCTACAGCAGTGCTGTATGGACATGTCACAACAACAGCCGCAGAGAGCACACACACACTCGAGAGGTGTAGCTAGATTATGACGCGGATGAGCGGTGTTGGGGTGTCCCGGCCTGCCGCTGCTACGACGCTGCGCTCTCGTCCGCTTGGTGTCGTGGAGGATAACACGTCGGTAACCCGTACTTTTGCTCGTGAGCTATGCTCGTATCGTTGACCGAGACACAAGGACACAGCTCGTGTATCACTTCAACCCCACCACACCGTCACAGCGGCAGCAGCAGCAGCAGCAGCGGCGGCGCGGTGTGAGGCCGCCGCGGTCTAAGTGAGGTGTCGGGCGCCGGGCATAGCCGGAGCGCATCGCGCCTTCGCGGTGACGACGCACGCCGAGTGCACCAGCAGAAGCAGCAGCAGCAGTAACAGCGGCCGCAGCAGCACACGACGAGAAGAATTCGAGGCCGGGGTCCCAAAAATGAAAAGAGCACGAATTGAAGCTCTTGCTGTTGCCGGTGCTGGTGCTGGTGCTGATCATTTTCGGTGCTGAAACGGGTGCTGCCACTAGCTGCCGCTTGCTGCCGCTAGCTGTGATGCTGCTGGCTGTGGTGAGATAGCGGCGGCGGCACTGCGGTGAACCCTGCCGCCTCCGCCGTTGCTAGGCTGCCGTCGCTACCCGTACCTGGTACGTGGCTTTTGAGATATTTTCTTGTGCTTTTATCAGTTTCTAGCCACATTATGTTTTTTGCCTTGTTGTTCCACATCCCCACCTTCCCTCTCAACTTTAAAGGGAGTCGCCTGAAAGATTTCGTTTACGTCCAACGCAAACACCCAAAAGTCATGATGGGAAGGGAATTCACAGAGGACAACACTTTTCCGAAGAGCGTTTTTCGCAAAAAAAAATCTAATAATTAGAAATATGCTAGACGTGTAGTCTAGAGTCTAGGTCGAGGGTTTTGTGGACAGTTTTGTCTTTGCAAACTGGATGTATGTATGTGGTGTTTCCGTCGCGGATGTTACGGGGGAAGGTCACCATGCCATTACATAAACAATAGCGACCGGCGACTCCGTTAATCCTACCTATTACATACCTGGTATTTTATCAATATCCAACAAGGTACTCGTAATTCGCCGAGAAAACGCGTTCAACGAGGGACAAAAATTGACGGCGGTGGAAAGCGACCACCACAACAGCGGAATTTTATAGGTACCCTGGAATATTTTTTGCAAAGACAGCATGTAGACCTTTTGTCTCGGTGAGTAGAGGGGGGTTTGCGATTTGTTGACAGAATACGAGCTACTGCACGGACGGTGCAAGATGCCATACATACCAGGTAGAGACATGATGAGGATGAAGTGCTGTTTCTTGGTGTCTTCGTTTCGGTTTGGGGTTCCGATACAAGCAATATGTATCGGATGTATATGCCATCATGCTGTTGGTGTCTGTGCGTGTATCACGCCCAAAGGGTTTACAACAGAGCGGGTTTGCCCACGGGAACTTACAACCCGATTTGAAGGGAGACGTGGAAAACGAAACATAAATTTAAAGGTCAAGCACCGAAACTGACCGTCCTAGCGACTAGCGACGGATAAACCAGCAGTCGGCACGACCCTATTAACAGTCACCAGTTGAACCTAATTATGAGGTGAGTAGCTAGTCAGTCAAAGTGAACATAATCCGATACTAAATAGACTAGACTATATTGATGGTAATAATATTAATAATATTATTACCGTAGTAGGTTCCTATGCTCCCACGAGGAATTTTGCTCAAACTGTACCTGGCACTGGGTTAGGGGAAGTATATTGTTGTTTTCGAGCGGAGGCCCTTGTATGCACAATTGCCACTATTGCCACGTTTATCACACCTTTTCACGGGGATCGCTGTTTGATCGCTTCGCTCACCTGACTTCTGAAGTCGATAAGTCGAGTGGCCATCGGATAGATTTCCGTGCATACTTGCTAAACCAGTCGCTAAGATCGCTAACGGCACCTGCCTGTTAGTCACCATTCAATACATAAAACCCTGCCGAATCCCAGCAATACAAATTTGCATTTTGTTATCATATTTTTTAGTAGTATCGTAGTATCGCAGCATCGTAGTATCGCAGTATCGTTTCTAAAATATCATAGTATACATGAAGGGCCAAGTGCGATATGATATATGATGTGCCGAGTCTCGTTACGATAATGCCGGTGTGGGATCGGAGCTCCAAGCAGGAGAACATATTGTAGAAGGGATAGTTCCTTCTGGTAGGTAGTGATTATTCATACCGGTACGATAAATAGGATACTAGAACAATCGTTTTACACAAATGGGCGCTACTACTGCTGTCCCGGCCCGAAAGGTAAACTGCTACGTTTCGGTTAGGGCGGCAGGTTGGAGGGCTTAGGTACGCGTAATAATGTAAGGAACCTTGGGGTTCGATAAGGATTGGAAGCGAGAGCAGGGGGGCTGTGATTAAGAGGCATCCCCATAATACCTAAGTTAGCATATACTGTACAGCAATACTCAAGTACATGAGCGTATCGTACTAGGTTTTGGTGTTCGAACTGAGCTATCTATGCGGGAGGAAATGTCCTCTTGGGGGTAAGGTTGGAGAGTTAAGGTTCAAGTGAGATGAAGGTGTCGGGTGGAATCAGGGTGATACAGTTGCGACATGCAACGGTTTATTATTATTTCCCATGACATATGAAATATACACGATGCGATCGGGTTCCCGGAAGGCTCTGGTGCCGAAAATATTGTTTGCAACAACGGAGGGCCTGGCCTTGGTTGGATCAGAGCAGCGTGTGGTCATTTGGATGTTCGTTTAATGTGTTGCATTTTTAGCGAGGTTCGGGCTCGAGTTACGATGCTGGTTATGGAGAAAACTTCGAGAATTTAGCTGTGCCTTCATTTTCAGTCCTCTGTAGGTGAAAAACATTGGTCCATTTGCGAACATACTGAATGTGTCTCAATGCGAGATACGAATATAGTTTTTTTGCGTGCGCAGGACGAGGCTGACCGTCTTAGTCCTGCTGACATTGCTATCAGCATGTATGTATGCCAAATAATTGGATCCTTCACGAGGATACACAAATAACGTAGGTCGTAGCACACGCTGTCGAAGTGTCACACGCAGCTTGCAAACATGTCTTCCGTTCAAACCCAATCGATCTGATAGCTGGATGAAGTGTAGGTCCATTATTCTCATTACATGTCCTATGCAAATATCAAATTTTCGTCACCGACAGCACTGAATATTATTATAAAAATTAAAATACACTTCAGCTGTGAGATCGAGGATTTTGTCGAAACTCATCTTTGCAAGCTGTGCGTGATACTCCGATCGCGCGTATTACGGGTTGTGTGTCCTCATTAAGGATATAGGTCGGCGACTCCCCTTGCAACTACAGTGTAGCTATCAGGGTCAATAGGGTGATGTTAGGCAGTCTGTGCGCGGAAACTATAAAACCCGTTTCTGAGGGGGACAAAATCTGACAGCTGTGGAAGGAAATGCATCAGTTTATCATGTGAATCCTGTAAGTCGAATATCCGGTGAGGGGAGGGCGGAGTTTTTAAGAACGTGGGGGCCTGATTTTGATCAATAGGGGGGTGGGAGGGGGGGAGGGGGGGGGAGGGGATGGGTGGGGCAGGTCAATTTGTGCGTGGAAACTATAAACATGTCTTGTGGGGGAGGGGAGGGGATTGTGGCGGGGGGGGCCGGGGGCGGGGGGGGAGGGCTTTAGGTCGCATAGATGTAGGGGTTTGCTATACGCGTGGTGCTAGGTCCAGGCGATGGTGCGCGTGGTGGGGAAGGAGAGGGCGTTGGGGACGGGGGTGGGTGGGAATTGCAGCAGCGACATGGACGGCTCTGAAACGATAACGAGGCGATATCCAGGGCGTGGAAGTGTTTAATACTCTGGCAGATTTCGATGAATATTATATGGGAAACGCTGTGGACAGTCCGTGTGTGATCGTTATAAATCCGATAAATCAAGCTCTAGACTAGACTGCACCCCGCTTCGACAAAAAAGGAAATTATACTGCAATCTACCATTCATCGTATACATGACAGCCCTTTGGCAGTTTGGACAATAGTAGGCAATATCCACTGTGAGAGCACTTCAATAGGGCGCAGTGGACGGACCCCATGTAGTTTTCAAGAAGTATCGAAAATCAAGTTTACCGATATTTGGTCGTCGACATTTTTCCTGTATGGGTTAGCTTTTTTTTTTTGTTCTTCAGCCGTGGTAGTTCGCAAGCTCCCTTTTCCGCTCGTCAATTTAGCTACATCACCAGCAAGCGGGTAGTCCGCAATAAGCTGCAGTTTGTAACCCTAACCCTAACCCTAACCTTAACCGTAAGCATGACCCTAAGCATGACCAACCAACCTTAAGGTACGGCTGACGTTAGGGACGGATTGAGTCAAGGCTGAAAAATAATTCCTAGTGGTTTGTTTCTTGCGTTATAATGCGATTACACCTGGCGGTACCGACATTCAGGCATCCGGGGGGCTTGAAATATAGGATGAATAGAAATATTGTATTGGATATACAGGCGGAAGTCACGATCTAACGCCAGAGTTGAATTTACCCCAACTCATCTCTATCGAAGTTAGGTAACTCGTTGGCGTGGCACCGTGCCACAGATTCTGGCTCGCTTTGTGTGCGCGTCGTGGCAAACACTTATTAACATTAGCATTACCAACCAGAAACATGTTTGCTCAAAAAGTGCAACCCCTACCTACCGTTGCATGACTGGAGACAGTGACCACAGTGACCCCCCCCCTTCAGTTTTACTTGGTAGTTGATGCACTTCACTCATTGTATTAATTTTCAATGCGTACACATTTTCACGGTGTGAGATGCTGGCTGTGCCGCGATGGTGTACGTTTGCAGGCAAAACGGATACTGGCGAGCTACAATATCACAGGCACATTCGTCGACATTGACAAGGTGTGTTATGTTGGCCTGGTTTACCAATATTTGTGTTTCTATTTGCCATGGTAACCGGTTCTTGCGGTGGTTTCCTCAAGACCAGCGAGCCAGCCGTTCGGGACTATCGTTCGTTGAGTCGAGGCTGCTGGGATAGATGTTGCTCATGGCTGTGCAGATCGTAAGTTTTAGCGTCGAACGTGTTGTAGAGATGGGTGGACCCAACGAGAAAGGCATGCAAGTTGTAGCTCTGTATATAGTCGAAAGTCGTGCTGAGACAAGGTATACTTCTACGGTAAGGTCAAGCACGTCATAACACGAACAATAAAGCTCGAATCTCCCAGACTGCTATGTCACGGTTCGGTCGGTGGGTCGCCTGTTTCGCCTACCCGGTATACAGTCGAGGATCCCCACCGTAATGTTCCGAGTGCAGTAATGTTCCGAGTGGATTGACAACTTGATAGCTACCTAGATATTGAAAGATGCGCGCCGACTTGTTGCGTGATAATTTATCCTTGCGCAGTATTGTAGATTTTCACTGTGTCCTAACGCCTGTTTTTTCATGTCGACGTGGTGTGATTTAATGTATATAGGAGGTCAACGGGGCGGAGATGTGGAACGAGATAACGAGCCTTGCCGGCAGCAGCACCTCTGGGGCGCAAATCTGGATCAACAAGCAACATATCGGTGGCTGCGATGAGCTGAAGGTGCTGGTTCACACCCTGTCATGTATGCTGTCCATACGGAGTCTCGGAAGAAGCTAGTGGTCGCTTGCAATGCCATAAGGAACAATCTGCGCTAATTCGCTGCCCGATACTACAGTTGGGTAGGGCGGTGACCTCTAGAAGACCCCTTTTTGACCGTAGCCTCGCAATATCTATGGCTATTCGGCATCATTGTATGCTTGTACAACAGTGTTATGTTTGGCTGCTCCAAAAGGCAAAGGCAAAGACAAAGACAAAGACAAAGACAAAGACAAAGTCTACGGTAGGGTTAGGGTTGGCGTCAGGGTTAGGGTTAGGGTTAGGGTACACTATTCCATTAAGGGAGTTGAGCTACTGGCACAAATGACCATGCACCTCACCGACGAAAACTATTTGGGCGATATTCCTGGTGCAGCTTAGATAACTATTGCATCGCGGATTCACGCCGCAAAATTTCAATGTCACTAGACTAAAGCTTAAGACCGCGAAGGAACAGGGGGTATGTCACTCGTGCGAGTGACTCCGGGCCACTAACACCTCAAAAAAAGCAGGGCCTTTCACGGGTCGGGTCAAATCTCGCGGGTCGGGTCGGGTCGGGTCGGGTCAGCTGACCCGACCCGACCCGCGAGATTTCCGAGACGTCTTGACCCGACCTGACCCGACCCGCGAGATTTTCGAGACGTCTTGACCCGACCCGACCCGACCCGCGAGATTTTCGAGACGTCTCGACCCGACCCGACCCGACCCGCGAGATTTTGAAATCGCCCTGACCCGACCCGACCCGACCCGCGACAATCCGGGTGACCCGCGAGATTCGGGTCGTCTGGCGGGTCACGTTAACTTGACCCGTGACATTTCTCACGGGTCAAATGTAAAAAAGTCACGGGTCAAAGCATGTATACCTCGGTCGGTTGGTTGGTCCTTGGTCCCTCGTACTTTTTCCAGTATGTCGTGTTCTGTGCGTTTTTTACCGGCATTGTTTGCAGCTGATGATTATGTCATGTGGTGTGCGCGCGAGAAATAGGAACGAAACCGCAACCCACATGCATGGACATGCCCGTACCGTTAGACCACCGGGTCGACCCGACGAGCGACCCGACGAGCGAGCTAGTCATAGATTATAAATGTAGTCTCCGGTCCCGGCAAGCAGCCTAGGTGAGCCGTCTCCGGCAGCAATCCCACAACTTGGGCGGTGGATCTGCCAGCAAGGCGATCCGCGAGGATGCGTTGTCTGCTGCTGGTGCTTGCTGCTGCCAGGGTGCTGCTGCTGCTGCTGCTGCTGCTGCTGCTTTCTGCTGCTGCTGCTGCTTTCTGCTGCTGCTGCTTCGACAACGGCTGCTCTTCTTCTTCTTGCTCTTTTACGTTTGGTCACATTTCGTACGAACTGGTATGATAATTCTCGAGCTAGCTACTACTACTACTACTACTACTACTACTACTACTACTACTACTACTACTACTACTACTACTACTACTACTACTACTACTACTACTACTACTACTACTACTACTACTACTACTACTACTACTACTACTACTACTACTACTACTACTACTACTACTACTACTACTACTACTACTACTACTACTACTACTACTACTACTACTACTACTACTACTACTACTACTACTACTACTACTACTACTACTACTACTACTACTACTACTACTACTACTACTACTACTACTACTACTACTACTACTACTACTACTACTACTACTACTACTACTACTACTACTACTACTACTACTACTACTACTACTACTACTACTACTACTACTACTACTACTACTACTACTACTACTACTACTACTACTACTACTACTACTACTACTACTACTACTACTACTACTACTACTACTACTACTACTACTACTACTACTACTACTACTACTACTACTATACTACTACTACTACTACTACTACTACTACTACTACTACTACTACTACTACTACTACTACTACTACTACTACTACTACTACTACTACTACTACTACTACTTCTACTACTACTACTACTACTACTACTACTACTACTACTACTACTACTACTACTACTACTACTACTACTACTACTACTACTACTACTACTACTACTACTACTACTACTACTACTACTACTACTACTACTACTACTACTACTACTACTACTACTACTTCTACTTCTACTACTACTACTACTACTATTGCTGTATCTATCTTCTATCTGTGCAGTCTCCAGCCCCGGCAAGCAGCCTAGCTGAGCTGCCTCCGGCAGCAAGCCCACAACTGGGGCGGTGGGTCTGTCAGCAGGGGCTGCGATCCGTGAGAATCCGGGGTCTGCTGCTGGTGCTTGCTGCTGCCAGTGCTGCTGCTGCTGCTGCTGCTGCTTCGACGACGACTGCCCTTCCTTGCCTTTTTACGTTTGGTCACATTTCGTACTGGTATGACCGTAATATTACTGCTGTTGTTACGGCTTCAGTAGGTACGGGATTCGCGTCACACTGCTGTATGCCTTGGTACGAGTAGCTAGGGGTACTGCCTGGTGATTGTTCTGCACGCTGTGATGACATATGATCGGAGCATCGGCACGAAGGAGGCAGGAAGCCGAAATGTTTGTATTTTATTGGCAGACCCGCGGGCCCGACCCGCGGGGCGTCTGCACGGCATCAACGTGGCTCTCAGCTGTAAGTTTGAAAAAGGCGGATCCGCCGGCTAGATCCGCGGGTTTAACCCGCGGGTCAGCCCAAAACAACTCACGGGTCATTATGGCATGACCCGCGAAGTGACCCGTATCTCACGGGTCATGACCCGACCCGACCCGCGAGATTTTGAAAACCTCTTGACCCGACCCGACCCGACCCGCGAGATTTTGAAGCCTTTTGACCCGACCCGACCCGACCCGCGAGATTTTGAAAACCTCTTGACCCGACCCGACCCGACCCGACCCGTGAGATTCCAAAACCTCTTGACCCGACCCGACCCGACCCGTGAGATTTTGAAACCCCCTTGACCCGACCCGCGGGTCGGATCATGACCCGTGAAAAGCCCTGAAAGAAAGGCCCTCAAAAAAGGGACACACCCTCCCTATCGTTCCATTGGTAACATGGGCCAAAAACAAATTACACAGTCTGGTGTTGCGTGACGTGCACAAATAGAGGTGTTGTTCAAGATATCCACGAAAGCAACGTAGAGTACAGACCTCAGCACCACGAAAGCAACGCACATTAATCGAAAGTGGCGTGGCATGACTGTTTTAACGGAGCTGTTGAAACATGGTAAATTTGTGCAACAACAATTGCACGTACTTGTCACGTCTATCGCGGATCAAGTTGGCAATGTGTAGGGCATGCGTTGGCTATGTGTCGTTGTGTGTCGTTGTGTGTCGTTGTGTGTCGTTGTGTGTGGTCGTGTGTGACACCATAACCGCGCGCTACGACAGGTATACCGCCGGTTGGGCCGGCAGTCGTCTCGGGCCACGACTGGCTATGCACACATATCTGGCGTGGTAGGAAGTATCACTGTCGGATGTGACAACTACCTGATGCTCGAGAGACATTGCTCGGCGCTGAAAATACGTTTCAAGCGTTGATCAGGCAACACGCAGACTCGTGGCAATGCAGAAGCATATGCAAAGACAAGAATATGGTACATACAACAAGGAATCACATCGAAGAGGTGCCATGGAGGCGGTAAACGACAATGAAAGGAGAACAGACGGAGACCGACGCGGAAACTACTGTTCATTACTGCGGCCGTGCCAAACCCACATCTACACAGCAACTATGTTGTGTATGCTTCAGTGATAGATCTTCATAAAAAAACGCCGCGCTGACCGTGACACGACGTGTTCATGGCCGGCTTCCGGTTTCCCATCGCGGATAGATGCTTGCTTTTGGGGCGTGAAATATGCCACCCGAAACCCACGTCGGAATAACGAGCTGTGGTTCTAGGGACTACGACGCTACTATCTGGAGATTATTTTGGAGAATGTTGACACCGTTTTGAAACTGATGCTACAAAACACCCGTTTGGTGAAGTTATGCAGTAAAATGTTCATTCACGCTCGCTAACCTTAACCCTAAGCTTAACTTACCTACGACTTACTTATGACTTACCTATGGCTTAACTATGACTTACCTATGACTTAGCTATGACTTAACTATGACTTAGCTATGAAATACCTACGGCTTGCCTATGACTTACCTACGGCTTGCCTATGACATACCTACGGCTTGCCTATGACTTACCTACGGCTTGCCTATGACTTACCTATGACGTAGCTATGACTTAACTCAGCTATGACTTAACTATGACTTACCTATGACTCACCCCTGACTTACCTATGCCTTACCCTTGACTTACCTATGCCTTACCTATGAGTTTCCCGTGTTACGCTCCACGTGACCTTATGTCAGGCGTTGGACGTGGAAGGGGACCTAGAGTTGCAGCTGAGCGGCATTCCCCGACATATGACAATTGAAGATACGGAGGCCGGACCGCCTGTTCTGCAGAAGGTGAAAATGCTGTTGGCGAGGGTGGTGGCTTGAGAAGAGGGTACGAATGCAATACCGGCCATCGTGATTGTGGCGATTGCACAAGTAGTATTGAGCTGGCACGCGTGGAATGAATATGATTGGAAATTGACAAGAAACAAATAAGCAACATATGGTGCGGTGCTTCCGAAAGACGTCAAACGCCCGGCCCCTGTTAACTTTGGCATATCTCAATCGCTTCGAACATTCGGCAGTATAGCTCCGCAATGTCCCACGCAGCTCTGGTAGGCAGTTTTGGCACTACCTGCGAACCTACAAACTTTTGAGAGAGCCCATATCTACATACGAGTACCATTTGCGGGCATCGGCGTCTTTAATTTTGCTCGCTACTTGGCGACAAAGCCAATCACGCCTCCTAAACCCAGTGGTCAGGTATCCGACCGCCGTGTTCATTGCCCGCCTGTTACGCTGGCCTCAACGTAGTTCCGGTTTGTAAATATACCCCTGCCGTCGCTTTTGCAGAACCCGACGTTAGAGCATGGACTGAAGCTCCTCTTGACCAAACACCAACATCCCATTATCGTCTCAAGGGCCTGCTCAATCCTTCGTTGTACCTCAATTTTATCCGTGTTGCTGCACCGCTGGCCATGCTGTTCGTACCCCGATCATGCGTGTCAAGCAGCTTCCGGCCGGGTTGTCCGTGGATTCAGCCGTCGCCATCTACCCTGGCCCGGAGTCGGCGTTCCATGCTCCTTTTCATTTCCCTGCGACAGTTGATCACCGGGTGGTGCGGTTGCACAGTGTCGTCACTTTTTTCATCGCGTTCTCCACGGCCTTGTTCGCTCGTCGTGCCACGACGGAATGGGTGGTGAGATGTTTTGATGGTTGGATGGAGACCTGTGGCCCCTACGGGCGCGCAGTTAATCTGTATCCTAGCGTAGGGGGGAGAAAGAAGTTGGGGGGGAAGGGGTGGCTCAGTTGATGCTCGCCTTAGCTGTTTGGCCCTAATTTAGGCACCACGTTAGAGACAGGCCTTGGGAGAATCGAAGAATGTTCAATTTATATTCCCAGCTTCGAGGTTTCCCTTGGCTTCTAATCAGGAAAGGCCGTTCTTGCTTTTGCGCTATCATTCGGGGGGGCAGGCGTCTGAGAATGCAAGTGTTATATTCGACATATGCAGCATACGCTGTACCGCTTATCGCAGGCGTCGTTCGTTGTGCTAAGTGACTAGTTTCTTGCGCGGTGCCGTCAGGGGAGGATTGAGTTTAACACAAACCCTAACTCTTAGTCTGTTGTAACGGCATGGTATACTTGTCTGTCCAACCATATCATACAAGCCCTATCGAAGGCGGTCTTCGTAGTGCTGTCCTCTTGCTTGTAACGATTCCATATTGTACTTAACAAGTTCCATGTCTTTGGTCTACAGCACCAACATCTTGGAGACTAGGTGGTAAGGTTGCCAGCGGTGCAAACCTGTACGTAGCGAAAACGTGGGCCTTTCATACCCCCTCACCCAACGTTTCCCGACAATTCGAATATGGTGCAGGCAACGCCTTTCTTGTTGATATAACCGCAACGGACTTTGTGCCGGGATAGAATAGATCAAAGAGTCTGTTGAATGATCGGATATGGCAATGCATGAATAATGATAACTCCTCTACACCGCCCTTTGTTGTTCTGCTAATGTATACGTCAGGTGTTCGGTCTGTTGATGGAGTTCGTCCTGAGTTTCACTGGGGTTCCGAGCCCTGTTGGCCTCATAGCCGCGCTTCCCTTCGCCGGCACGAAACCCAATTTATCGTGAGACCTGGGTTGCTGTTGAAGTTATACGGTCGACTTTATGCTCTTGCACGTCCACCCTACATGTCGAGACAACTTGTGCGAACAGCATAGCGACGTAGAGCCGATTTTAAAACGATCATTGAATAATGCATACCACGCCCATGATTACCACGAACCTTCAGCTCACAACAAAAATGGCAGTGCAACACGCTGAGGTCCACCTGGCGTGGGGAACCTCAATCCCCCAAACAGTACAGGGCTTACCCGGGTTCGGTGCAGGACGATGGGGATGTCGTTTAGTCGGTGTGTGATTCCAGGAGGTTGAAACGGTACTCGTTATTATGCGTACAACGATTGCGCACGCTTGTCCTACGCGCAGCAGCTTTGTCAATATTCAGACACGACACGTGTACCGAGATACCATATTTCTTATAATTAACGAAGAGCGACAAAATGGCGACCTCACACGTGACGGTTTATGTGACGAAGGCTCCTGAAGACAAGGCAATACTTTATGTCCACCATCATAATTGTCTATGTTCCCACCCGCCTCTGATGATGCTTCCCGTATTTTCGACTATTCAGGGCTGGGGCGCCGCATCAACTGTCCTACCTTTGTGGCATGTGTTTTGCTGCTGTCGGCTGGATATGCTTGGCCCTGGATCAGTATATGGTGGCTCTCGTCGTGCTGGTATGTCATTTGCGCGTTTTGGTGATGGGGTGGTGAAAAAGACAACGGCTACTTTGTCACCAGCGGTATCCTGCTCACTTCAAAACAGTTACGGTGCCGTGCCGACGGCTGCAATGGTGTGCGTCGTTTTTCGTCTGTGTCACGAACGGCACCATCTTACCGACAGCGGGGCGACGTGTGTGCAATGTGCACTGTGCACTGTGACCTGTTTGATGAACGACGCACGGCCACTTATTGGACAGCCTTTGTGTAGTCGTTATATTCAAAAACCTTCATGAGCAGCACCAACCCTAGCTCTACAAACAGCGCTAGTCAAGAAGCACGAAGCATTACATAATATGATACACAATATGGTGTAGAATATTATATACAATATTATATCGTTGTTTCGGGACTGACGGTGACGTCTATTACTCTTTTGCTGCCGCAGGCCGTGCTTGCTGGTGTGGAGTTTCTTCAGGGTTTCCTAGACTTCAGCGTGTGCTCGTTCAGCTTCGACTACCTCGTCAAGTGGGGCCTGGTCAGGAAGTCTGTCTACCGCGCGCACGTCTACACAAAGTGTGTACCACATTCAGATAGATGTATTAGTACACGTGTTAGGGGTGATACGAGGTGCATTACCTAGACAATATCCTACGCAATTTTAGGCTTGGACTACCCGATCAACAGGGGCTTGATCAGCACGAGTTTGTACCGCATGCACGTCCCCTCGCTGTGTTCACCACTGCTGCTGTGGCTTTAAGGTCCAGCTAGTGTATCCACACCATATTAACGATGTTATCTCCGCGGACACTGGATCATAAGTGGGGACCCAAGCCGAGAAACAACGTTCTTCAGTATTAGTCCGAGTGACTCAGGGTTGTTTGCTACTCGTGGGACTCACGAAAGGTTGCATAAACCCGTAGTTTCCGTGGAAAATGATTAGGGTAAAGTATTGGACCCCTTGCCCAACTGAAGAGAAGTCAGGCCGATGGCGTCGTAATTATTTCAAGAAAAAAACTCGACACATCTCGCTCTGTACTGCGCCAAAATCATTTGAGGCCTGAAACCCCCACGGTTTCCAATGCTGACTGTGGTCGACTGCCTTCAGGGCAAACCTTGTCCAAGACACCGAGAAGCCTAAATCCTCCGCGATAACCAACATGCCGCCGAAGGCCGTGCCCTATCCCACCCGGGGAGGCACTTCACACGCGTGGGAGGCGAACATCGTTTCCATCGAAAAAAGAGAGTCACCCAAAGCCGTGCGCTATTCCACCAAGGTAGGTAACGCCCGTCACATGCCATGATACAATCCGGACTAGGTGTCCCTGCCTCCTCTTCGTGCACGGTTAACCATCGCGGCTACAGTACCCCACTACACCTCAAAATATACGCACGTTAGGTGAGACCGGGTAGCGACCGATTATACATTTTTTTTATTGGGACACCCGTTTTTGGCTTTGGCCGTCTTTCAGCAGCAAGCTTTAACGCGCCTTACTTTCCCCGCCACTTACGCTTCGATCGATTGCCCTTAGTAGAGAAGCGACTATTCGGATTTCTCCCGTGACCTCGCGCCTCCGATAGCATCTGCAGTGAGTGTCTGAACATTCCCAAACATTTATTTAAGGATCGTTTTTGGAGGATATCACTCGCGCTATATAGGTTAATGCGCAAGAAACGAATCATACGTACACGTGGGATTTGTTCACGTACTGACTGACGTGTAACATTCGAAGCAACACCAGGTAGAGTCCCGGTGGAGTGCCCATATACACACGGAGCGTTCTTCGACCCTCGTTCTGCTCTGTGACACACCACGTTTGTATTTCTTAGCGTTCTGGCCGGTGTTGTGGTGCTTGTGGTGCCGCACTGTGACAATGCAGGGTCTGCCATCCAACCCCACGGACCTGCGCGCCAAGCCGGCGAAAGGAAAGGCAAACCCGCCTCGTTTTCACCTCATCAAGTGTGAGTGCCGGATGCATCTTGTTCTCTATTCACGCACAATGGTGCACACCTTGTCGATTTTCCCCTACGTACGGCCTTTGCCGGCTTGTTGTGTTTCAATCGGTTATGGTTTCCGAAGTAGCTTTGGCCGTTGCCCAATGCAGTCGTCGCGGTTCTCGGCGTGCTTAAAACGACGCGAATGATAGCTGGCTCGAAATGTTCGGTCGCAGACGCACTATTGGTGACACATGCTTCAGGGATGACGCATAACTCTTTGGTTGCGAAGGCCAACATCCCTGAATACTACTATTAATGCTGTTTATACTACTAATACTACTGATACTATTCATCTACGGCAATACATGACAGGGATTATGTCAATTTCGTCTGTACGTGTGCTGCCGCGTCTTTTTTCTTCCTCAGACTGCCACATCAACTACTTCATGGTTCCGCTGTCCATCCTAGGCCTGTCTACTCCGTGGGCTATTCTCACTCAACTCATTGGCATTGGCCACGGCGTTTGGGAGGTACAACGTGCACTGCGTTTTCTTTGCTCTGCTTAACGCTTTTGAGCCATGGCTATCGGCGAATTTAAACGATGCGTGATGGGTGATGAATGACGAGTGATGAGTGATAGGTGATGAGTGATGAGTGATGGGTGATGAGTGATGGGTGATGAGAGATGGATTATGAGTGATGGGTGATGGGTGATGGGTGATGAGTGATGGGTGATGGGTGATGGGTGATGGGTGATGGGTGATGAGTGATGGGTGATGAGTAATGGGTGATGACACTCATACCGAAGTAGGGGTTGCATATTTTGGTCCAAAGCAAAATGTGTTTCTGTGTGTGTGTGGTTTTGAGCCACTCTCGTGTGGAACTACCGATTGATCCCTAACCTTAACCCTAACTCTAACCCTAAGGCTATCCATGACAATGTTTGGAGGACATCGGTTTGACAACTAGCGCATAGAGAGATTGATGAGGTTGCGCGAACGCACGTCTTTGCGGTCATGTTTCGAGTCGTATTATCGGCCTTGACCTCACCCTCATGGCAAGAGCTCACCAACTTCGGCTATCACTTCTACTGTAGGATCCCCCATCAATCGGGTGCAAGGAGTGAACCACGGTGTAAGAGTAACCATACTTTGAGCGTGCTCTGCGTTTTTCTACGTCACATCCCGGAGCCCTCCTCGACCGTAACAGACGTACTTCACCGTCCTTCACTGTGTTTGACTGTGCTTCATTGTGCTTCATTGTGCTTCACTGTGATTCACTGCGTTCACTGTGCTTCAATGTCTCTGTGCTTCACTGCGATTCACTGTCTTCACCAGACTTCACTGTGTGGCCCATGTTGTAGCCGTCACTTAAAGTTTTAAGTCTACTTGTCATGTCAAGTCAACACGTGTGCCATCTCGATATCCCAACGTCTCATGCCTGCACGGTATACCTGCAGTATGAGCGAAGCGTTTTCACCGTAAGGTTGGAGTCACCGCTCGGTAGGAACGTACCCTCGACGGTTTAGAGGGAAGGGGACTGCAAGACGAACTCAAAGCCGCCAGTATCGAGGCAATATCACTTAGAGCTATGCGATAAACGAAGAACTACGGACTCCATGCGTGCGTGTGGGAACGCATATGGGCCTGGTAGGCCAATATTTTGTGGGCCGGTCTGGCTGTGCGCAAAACTATAAATAGCTCGCCATAATCATACTCGCACACGAAGCCATCAATGGAGCAGGATACTCTGCTGGCAGCAAAAAAAAATGCCGAACAACCATCCAATGTGTAGAACATACGTCATAACCACTCCTAGACGCTCAGCCATTTGGTTCCGTCTTCGTCGTGCGCTTGATTCCACGTGTTCAAACATCGCAGCCGCTGGCATGGCTGGGTGTTGGTCTGAACGTGATCCTCTGGCCGCTATACGTGGCGAAGTGTGTGCTCTACCCCAAGAAGGTAAGGCGTTGGAGCATCGAGCGTTGTCTCACGTTTCAGTGCACCTTTTGCATGACCAGATATTTCAAACGTCATGTGGATAGACATATCGGTAAACTGTAATAGTAGATATGGTTGTGGTTTAACCCAGCCGTCTCCCACGTTATGCTGCGTTGCAGGTGCGTACTTCCCCACTGTGGTTTCCTGTTGATTGGCGTCTCGCTACCCTCGACTGTTACGATCATTCGATGCGAAAAGGCAACCGGTGTACATGTACATGTGTTCGCCAACACTATTGAACGTGTGGCTACGGCACTGATGGATGCATTACACCGCACGGGTTGCGCTAGGCTGTCACGCCGCGTCCTCCGCGACTCGTGATGCCACGCTTCGAGCTCCCTACGATACGGAGTCATCCCACGTATTCAACTCTGTAGGAGTTGCACGTTTGGGCCAAAAGGTCTGACCAGTTGAGGTACAAAAATGCAGTTTGTATGGCAATGTTACGATTATATTATTGTTGTTGGGACTAGCGCATAGAACTATTCGTCAAGTTGCACGAACGAGTGTCTTCGAAGTCATGGTTTGGGGGAGATGTTGAGCTCCTCATGTTCGGAGCTGTCTAACTTCTGCTTCATCCCGAAGGTGGGATGACATCACCATCCATTGCATTACCATCCATTGCATTACCATCCACTGCATTACCATCCACTGCATTACCATCCACTGCATTACCATCCATTGGATAACCATCCATTGCATTACCATTCATTGCATTGCCATCCACTGCATTACCATACACTGCATTACCATCCATTGCATTACCATCCATTGCATTACCATCCATTGCATTACCATCCATTGAATTACCATCCATTGCATTACCATCAATTGCATTGCCATCAATTGCATTACCATCCATTGCCTTAGCACTCATTGCCCTCTATATGTCGGAAGGATAGCATTCCCCACCCGAGGGACCCACCGGCTAAGTTCGAATACTTGGAAGAATACACCTTGCCTTCACGATGGCATTGGTAACACGTTCCAGGTTGTCTATGTGATGGCTTTCTGAATAGCATTTTATAGAGTCTCAAAATGATAAAGTCTCGGGATAAAAAGGCGCACGCCTGTTGCACGGGCTGACTTGTTGCACGTGCCAATCGTTTACATCGTTTGGCGTTAACCAGGTGATGAAGGAATGGGGCCATCCTATACGCCACAACTTCTTTGCGCTACCCTTCCTCAACTTGATTCTGATGGCGTGGTTGGTAGCAAGGTGGTCCATGGCAGAGGGAAGCGAAGTGCTTGGCAAGGTTCTCTTCCTGCTGGGGACGGTCCCTCTGTTTTGTATCACCATCTTCACTATCGCAGGGTGTGTTGTTTTGACAATCTTGACGATCTTGACACTCTTGACAATCTTGACAATCTTGACAATCTTGACGATCTTGACACTCTTGACGATCTCGACACTCTTGACAATCTTGACAATCTTGACAATCTTGACGGAAGCTTGAGAATCTGGACAATCTTGACAAGCTTGACACTCTTGTCACGATGTTCGTTAGAGTATCAGATATGACATGTTCACGCACCATCGTTCCAAATTTGATCCACACATAGATGCAAGATAGGGAGCGTGAACTTTGAACAACAGACGGCCTTCTTGGGTTGTTTTAAACAATTTTACTAAAGTGCCTCATTTCCTGGTCGAACTGGATGGCGTTAGGTTGCGCTGAACAACCGTTGCAGCGATATATCAGTGCCATGACGTTAAGAATTCGAACATCACCCATTCAGATAGCTGACCGATTAGGGCCCTCAGAGGCTAACGTGTCGACGCTTCGAGAACAACTCTAGCAATGGCAATGTTATATCAATATGTGTATCACTGAACACGGGCCCTTTTTGGACCAACTAATGATTATGGTAATGGATATCAAGCATTTGTTTATGCCGAAGATGCAAACATTGAACAAAGTTTCCCGAAGTAGACAACATTTCAAGAAGGGAAAATGATTTTTTAGGTTGTATTTTGTGGCAATCGGTCACCCTCAATTGCTGGATTCTGAACAGACCATATGCAATTCGGTTTTTACATGTCGACTAGTTACGTATCTCGGCCATTGGGTTAGTCGTTCGGTTTATTTTTATTCGTCCTCGGAATCAGCGCTGGGTGCAGGTTCAGGGCTCCTCATGTCTTCGAAAGGACTTTGAGAAACATTCTGCGATCCACCCACCGCAACAAGTGCCCAAGCACACTTATTGAGCTCAATGTAAAAACACGGCCTCCGCCTTTGCACCGCTAACGTGGCATCAGCTGGGTTTCAACCCCTATCGACGAGGAGCTCATAAACCCGAACTGGATGCTAATGCCTGTGGGAAACCTCTTGGGAGCTGTTGCAGCCCGGCACGTTGACGTGGACTATGTTGAGTATGGCTGGATTCTGTTCAGCATCGGCGCTCTTGTTTGGCTCGCACTCTGGCCGATTACCTTCCGTAAGGTAAGCGTCGTTTCGGTGCATTGAAATCTCAAGCTGGTGTCGGGGATTCGAATGCAATTAGTATGTGGCAAGACACTTGTAGGTGGAACTTTGTCCGCAATTCAAACTTAGAGCGTTGTACCGGATATATACTGGAAGTCAGTTACGTTGTGGCTTGACCGGAAGCGATGGTTAACGTGAACGACGCTGCAGCATCAATAGCACGAAATAATCGGTCCTCTCGTTGAGTGGGGGGTGAGCCTGGGCTGCAATGGAGCAGCTGCACGACACGAGTGTAGTGTTGAGAGAAATGGTTTAACTGAACGTCTCTTTAGAGCTCGATTAGACCGCACTCTTTGGTGTTTTTCCTTGAATACGTGTACCGCGTTTTGGTTCATATTTTCCATTTCTTTGAACGATTTTGACCGCGGTGAAATCGAGGGGGTACGCTGGCAACACAATGCACATCTAGGTTCATGTTGTCGTGGCGTACAAACTCTTAGTGGTAGCATGAAATTTTCGGATCGATTGGCAAATCGTTTTTACGTTCTCGCTTCTCCTTGTCGTGGTGCTACAGGGTTATGCTCCTAGCGAGCGAGCGATTTGGCATCGGGAGCACCCCGGTAGGCGTTTGCCACTGATCATCCAGGACATTAGCGTTGATGGTCCGCCACCCCTTGGTGCCATGTTCCACCCCTTGGCGCCATTATGTCTAAGTGTTGCATGCTTTAGCGTCTGAGAGATAGAGGCACACTGCCAGCGATAAGATGATATGGAGGCGCTAAGGAGGCGCCACCAATGTGATATGTTCCTTTCCGGCTACCCCCGCCGCCCCCGCCCCCTTCCGCATCTAACAGGCTGTGATCGACCACCACAGCGACTTCGCCCTTCGCAACTTCTACGGATTATGGGTAGCCCCCCCAGCGGTAGCGATGCTGGCCTACTCCAGCCTAGAGGGCCTCACCACGCTCGGTCCCTTGCAGCGTGTTTTCTTCTGTAAGATCCTCAGTTGTACCTCTTCGATGGCGCCTTGCGCTCAATATGTATTCCATGGACAAACGTCTCTTAGGGAAATAGCATCACACCGGCGTATCACTACCTACGCGATATCGCTTCTCTCACTTCGAATGCAGTGAGGTTTGCCGAATCGGAGCGTTTACTTGGTGGCACCGAACGTTGTATGGCAGTGGTGTGTTACTATCTTAGGGTTAGGTCACCACCACAACATTTTTAGGGCTCCTCACAAGACGTTCTCAACACCTCGCGCAAAGAAGAACTTTGGGAGAAACCGGTAGATGGATGTGGATTAGTCTTGTTTGTAGTGGGTTTGTAATAGGTTTGTAGTAGGTTTGCAGTAGGTTTGCAGTAGGTTTGTAATAGGTTTGCAGTAGGTTTGTAGTAGGTTTGCAGTAGGTTTGTAGTAGGTTTGCAGCAGGTATGCAGCAAGTATTTTCTGCAGTAGGTGACGCGTGCTGCGATGATGATAGCAGTTGTTGGGATAAATTGCTTTCTGAGTGGCGGGGCTCTTTAACCAACAACGAACGTTGGAATGAAATGCATGGTTCGCCGCATGTCCGTTCTGTGCGTAGGCCACATGGGATGGTTCATCGGGTAACAATGGCATAATTTTCCTAAGGGTGAGGCACAGGGCCCCTTAGGAGAGCTTAAGAGAGGCCTGACAAAAATATTGACGAGCGCTACCGTCGAACGACTTCGTTGGTGTCCAACTAGCAGAAGGTCTTTTACGTTCGTGTAGTTCCTCCATCTGGTAAGCCTACGATCATTTCGTATGGTTTTGGTTGTAACGTGCTTCAGAAGCCATGTCGGACATATGTCCGGTGGTCGCCACATTTTTCCCAGCTAACACCTCAACGCCTCTGTCTGTCTTCCTTCTTTTCGCCCGTATGTAGGTGCGTCGCTGATAATGGCTCTCGTTTTGGCCACGGCTGCGTGGCCGCTAAACTTTTTTCTTGAAGGGAAATTCGTAATGTCGGCTTGGGCTTTCACCTTTCCGCTCGATGCGTTTGCTGGCGCCGCCGTAACAGTTTACAGTTACACCCACGGCCGTATGATGGAGGTAAGTGGTCGCATAAAATAATTGGCTACACACACAAACAGAAGGCGATCGATTGCATAATTTCACGATCGGGGTGTATCGTCAAGAATTGGGCATGAGCCATGGATTATCCTACATTTGTACCCGAGACGGTGTCAGCATACCAATGACTGAACGGGTAGCTAGCACACTAACGATAACCAAATCTTGGGTGTGGCGACTTCGCCGACTGCTGGATAATGTGGCGTTCATCCCGTATACTCTCCTTGCGTGAGCCAATTATTCGATTACGCTTTTTCGACTGAGTGGGGCCACTATCTACGTATGGTACAGCTGTCTCCCGCTACTTGGTATGTTCCTTTTTCGGTACATCAGAGTCCAGCATATACGTCAGGATAACACCATAGGGACTGTTGGTTGTTGTACATATGTGCGCAGTGCCAAGGGGTGTCGGAGTCATAGGTTCTCACGTACTTCTTCGGCGAGTTGAGGAGCCGCAGTGGCGCACATCTTGATGTGCTTCGTGATTTCAAGGAGGGTACACGGCGGATCAAAGTTCAGCAATGGTTGCAGTTGAAATGATGGTGAATCCACAATGCGTACCCTCAGGTGTTCGTTCGTGTTTCATCTACCGCGAGTTCATGTTTGTTTTCGGCTATCACTCCCAACTAACCATGAACGCCATTTGCCCCACCCGTTCGTGAATACCTTCTTGTTGCTGCATTGTGGGCGTGGGAAACCACTCCCAACCAAGGTCATTTACATGGTGGCATTGACGGCCGCCAGTCTCGTCAACGCTGTGAACATTCTGTCCACGCTTGCGCTTTTGAAGCAAAAAAAACTCTTCATCCCCGGGGGCAAGTGGTCTCCCCTCTCGTTCCTACAGCTTACCCATCAGGCAAGTAGAGAGTACGTCAGACCGAGATTGATGAACTTCCTTCGAACATGTTGTGTTATGGGTGGTTCGGTTCAGCGGCTTGCTCCAATCTCGATCATAGGTGGTGTTTCTACAATTAAATAGACACCTCTCTCAAGGCAGTCAAAATACACGAGTATGACATTTCTTTGCTGGTATGGTCTAGCGTAAAGTGGTGGGCTTAGTGCTTCTTGCCACGCCTACTCTGCGGTGGAGTCGTCAAAGTTAATTGTGAGTGACCGTTCGTGGCGCTGGTGGCTGGTGTAAACATAAAGGTAAAGAGACATCTCACGGTAGGGGTGTGGCAGGTTCTAAGAAAGTTCCTGACCTCTCCTAACGTGACCAGCTCAGTATCATCATCCGTCATCATCATCATCATCCATCATTATCATAATCATCCATCATCATCAATATCACCAGAAAATGACCTCGAAGGCATTTGTTCGCATAACCCCACCAAGCTTATATGTCTTAGTCCAAAAGAAATGCGTGCTCGTGAAATCAATTGAGCAATGACTAACCGCTAGTTCCTGATTTGAGGAGTTCAATCGGACACCTTAGACAGCATTACCACCAAGATTACCAGGAACATTACGTAAGATAAAATGTGCGATCCTTACTGTGGAAGTACTCTAAACTCGGGTCAAAACAGTTTTGTTTGAGCGAACCATGCTTCTATCAACTTTGCACAAATTTACGGTGGGGAGTTTCTGTCCCAACGTCACCGGCCCCTGCAGCAATGATCTGCAATGATCTGAGTGCACGACATCGTCTATATATATCCGACGGAACACAGACAACCACTGCATGCTGCAAGCGTTCATCGAAGGAATATCATGTCAGAACAAGCTTAATAATGCCCACGGCGACCTGCTGTTGCAGGGGCTGGCTGAACGTTCGTGTCCGACTCGGGTAAATCGTTTCAACCCGTACTCATGGATGACGCTCTGTATCACCTTTCGCGTCCGAACCCGCTTCGCCGATCTCGGGTTGTGTTACAGTACTTCAGAGCGATTGTGGCAAGTACACGTGCAATGGTGGTAGGCCGAGGGTGTATTAAGTAACCGCACTCTTTCGGCCGTGCACACCTTCTCGCTATTACCCTTTCCAGGCGTTCCGCGTAGCACTGCCGAAGCTGCAAAAGCTAGCGGCGGCGGCTAGCCCGGCAACTGAAGACGCCTCGACACTTCGAGAACTTGGTGTGGTCTGGGCCTCATTGTGTAAGGCTCACGACATCCACACCATGCACGAAGAATCTGTTATCTTCCCGGCGCTTGAGAGATACTTCCCGGGGCAGGTATGCAAGCGGTTGGTGTGGGTATCGTGAAGACGAGGCGGGTATTGCTGCAGTAACCTGTGAAGCCTTGTGTGACTAGTCTAATGCAATGGTTTTCTTCTCAGGGGTGCAGCCGCAATTGCATGGGCTCCTATCATGAGGACCTGAATATATCGGGCAACATATCACCCAGAGCATGGCTTGGAAGAGATTAGTCCACGCAACCCGACCAACATTTCCATGCCCAAGTCCTACTGTAAATCAAACAGTCGAACAATCAAACATACACGTCAAATTATCACACTAACCCATACTTCCACATTCGAGGAGGTCATCCAGTCAAAACGTCTCAAGCTCACAAGCTCACAAGCATTTGGCCCAAACAAGTGTAGTAACAAGTCTAGTAACAAGTGCAGTAACAAGTGTAGTAACAAGTGCGGTAATAAGTGTGGCAATACCCCTACCGTGAGAGTAGAGTTTCCTTCCTTCAACGAGACGCCGTACTGTGGAGACGACTTTGCCTATGAAGCCGCCCATGTATTGTCCTGGCACGTTGATAACTCTAACATGAACCTTCAGATGAACGTGTAGATGGGTTTTCGGCCGTTCGGCGGGGTTTGCTCGACATGCCCACCGTTTTACGCACAGCTCCAGGCGTGCACCCGTGGGGGCGTATGTTGCCCTATACCTATCCAGGCCAAGGAACGGTGAAGGAGAGGGTTGGTCTTCTTGGTGTAGATTACTCTTTTTTACCTCCCAGAGATTGCAAGGATTGCCCCAAGTACAACGCGGAGCACGGCAAGCACTAACCGACGATGTGCACTGCGTGACAACCTTCTATATGCAGAGAGGATGTTGTACGGGATTACACGTAATGATGATGACCATATGGTCTGATATTTCAAGCCAAGAGAGAGTGCCAGTTCGAAAAACTAGATTAAATCCAAGGAGCTCTGACAGTGCCTAATAAGAACAACGCGCACTATGAATTAACGCTATCACCGGGTTGGATGAGGGGATGCACGTGAATGTACACGTCACCACGGCTTGTCCACAATGTCGCCGAGCGTCGATGCACGCTCAATACTCTCGACCAATGAGCTGGAAACCCTAAGCGATGGTGCAGCCTAAAATGAAGAACATATCGTGGCCTGCGTTTCGTGACCCACGTTTTAAACAGACGCACATGGCGTCAGTGGCGCACGAAGCAGAGCTAGAAACAAAGACCAAGGTGCAGATGGCGATGGACGAGCTGCTCCACGGAGCTGATGACAGCGTCGACAAAGATGTCCGTCTCGCAATTTTTAGTGAGCTGAAGGTCAACTTGAGCACATTCGGAAGAGAGCTGGTCGAGCACATGGACAGCGAAGAGAATGCTTTCGTCGCCCCTATTACTCGCAAGGTCAGTACCGATTGTTTCACTCCCATTTGCAAGCGTCGACGTTTGATAACACCCTAGTCTACCTTTCAGGTTACTAACGAGTAAGTATTTACTGAATTAGGCATGCACTGTATCTTGTCAAAACTTTAGCCGAACCAAGGGGCAAGTAATAACCCTTGGCGACAATATGTGGATGCTACACTGACAGTATCACCAACCTTGACCTGTAGGTTGAGATCGTTGTACGAGCATAAGTCATAATGCGTTTAGCCGGGACGCATATGGACTGCGGCATCAAACAACGCCCGCAGACACTCCCGTAGATGTATAGTTGTCAGTTGTAAGTTGTGAGTATGAGTGAGGAATCATACCATCGTAGGGGTTGGATTAGGGTTAGACCACACCTTTTCTGGTCGGTTGAACGCCTCGAGGGAGAAACCACTGTCTAATTTGACAATATTACGAGTATCGTTTGTTCTAGGACTACCGCATAAAAACGTTTGTGGGAATGCGCGAACGAATGCCTTTTCGGACTCATGATTCGGGCGATACATGAATACTCACTCCTTTTGACAGGACCTCAGAAGATTTCGGCTGCGTCTCATCCGTGAGATGACTGTAAAATGGCGACAACCTTTCAGCAGTAACAAAATATCGCGGGGTGGCGTTGTATCTGGGGATACGACCAATATTACTTAGCCAATGCAATGCTCCTCTTGCGGTTCCATGATCCAGCACAACAACTTAGACAAACTTGCACCGTTTCGACGAATATGCACTTTGGCATCCCTCTTCAGCCGTCGGCACAGTTTGAGAACCTTCTCGTGCCTGCTCTTGAGCGTGTTGCCTGGCATATATATACATATATATATAGTGGATGTACCCAACATAGGCATGCCTTGCAGTGACACGGGCGCCACCTGGAAACCAAAAGACATGCATCCCTTTTTCGTGAGGCCCCGCGAACCATTTGCGTTTTTTTACCGAAATAAAGGTGTTGCCAAATTCACCACTCCGAAGCGCCGTTCGTAAGAAATGAAAAAAAACAATGAACTTGTGCCAAAGAAGCCATGGTTGCGCACGAAAGCAAACCACGCGCTAGGGTAGCACTGGAAGAAGTCGTCGGGCCCTCGTCTAACACTTGAGCGGATGTGGCATTACCACCTCTGTGCCCTCTTATCTGCACGCAGTATATTCCTGTGCAAGCGGCCAAGGATCTCGCTCGGAGCAGTTGGGATGCTACCTGCCACGCAGACATGTCCGAGCTGCTTGCCTGGGTGATGGCTACGTTGCGAGCCCCTGAGCAGAAGGTGAGCGAATAATTATGCCTGACGCTGGGGCTCGTATGTTGAACGCCATCGTTGTCGTCTGAGGTGCTTCACAGGATTGCCGCGTATTCTGAGGAGCCTTCACGGAGAGGAAATATAGGTCCAAACGACAGGATCTTTGCACACAAGAGTATGGAGACTCCAGACATATGACGGACATGCCATACATAAGAAAAATATATGCTTTGCCCCGGCTTCGGCTACCCCAAACACGTTTACGGCATAACTTTGCAACGCGACATACTCTTCGCCCGTGGTTTAGAAGGGGGTTTCTTCCTAGCTCTGTTGGGACTTGCGTAGGGTGAAGAAAAAAAAACTGGATAACGCGCATACCGAGACGGCCATACAGAGCAGTACTGGTTGGGCTAGCACTCGATTCACAAGCAAATACTTCTACGACACCCGAACAGCGTGTAAACATATAATGTAGGGAGTGCTGCGACACAAGGAGGGTGGCTGACGCCATCACGATCCAACTACGTGGGAAGGGCGAGTACATGAGCGATGGGCCCTTGTTGGTGAGATGGTAGGCGGTGGAGATTGTACGGTGGGTAAAGGAGGCGGAGCAGTGCCCTGCAATATGTCGATTGAGTTTAATATCCCTTCGCCGGCGCCACAGAGAAATGCCTGTAGGAGAACGAAAACTGTTGCCGGCGTATGGAAGGTTTTACTGAGCCGCGAAAACCTCCAAGTTAAGCACAAGCCCCTACTCTTTGTAAATTATTTCGTTTCGTCACATCGAAATGACGTTTATACATGTTCGGGTCCGGGTATGCGCCATCCCATATTTTGAACTATTGGATATTAGATATTGTATATAGCAGGGACCCCGAACATGTTGCCCGCTTTTTACCCGCGCCGACTGGCTGCCGTGTACGATAAAGTATCAAACGCAGCAATGAAACTGGTACCTCTGTATGCATATAGCGGGATATGCCTAGCATGCGTGACCACGCATATCCGAGTACATACCCGCTGTCATAATCTCTTCAGGCTACATGTACAGGTATCGGCATATAACGAAATACCGACTGCTGCGCTGCAACGTTTCCTCCGCCTACCCCCCTTGTTGTCTATCAGACGAGGTTTTTGAAGACGTGGGTCTGGGCCATGCCGGAGCGTGCTCAGCAGCTTGGATTGATGGTCTACCGCGTGGTCGACGATGTTACATGGATCCAAGTGGCCCGCGACTTGCCGGAGATGGTTCCGCGCGGTCTACCCGGGCATCGCCGCTATGGTTGAGAGGCGTCCCATCTGAGTACATGGTTGACTGGCTGAAGTTTGCTGAACTCGCCCCTGATTGTCAAAGCAAGTCAATGTTCAGCAAACGAGGCTGGCAAGAGGTTGTTTTCAACTTCTGGTCGCAACATGGGTTTACTCTCAACGGTAGGCGGAAGTAAAAGGAGCACCATATACCCAGGCATTCTTCGGAGTACGGTGATAGTAGATTGATAGGTTTATAGATTGTATGCATGGCGGTAAACGTAACTAATGTATTTTTTTTTGTACTGCCGGGGTACATCAGCCATTAATACAGACACGACTACAGTTGGGGGGTCACGTCTGGGCCATCTTGTGGCGGTGGCTATGGGTCCCCCGCGCGAGCGACCCCCATTCTCCTTTGCAGCGTTAAAGTTAGGCTAGGAGTCGTCTTTTTTGCTGCATGAAACCCCCCTGGAATGGCTAGCCACGCTGCAGGCTGCGTCAAACCAATAACAGAACACGCGTTTTGGGATTACGGTACGGAGTTAGTGGGACCAGCGGCAACTCAAACCCTTAGTGAAGAGGGGGTATCCCTCTACTATACAATTAAACTAGTAACAGCCTTCATCTACATCCGTCACAGTACGCGATAGGTTTATTGCTGCCACAGATGACGTTCCCCTCTGTGGAAAGGGGATTGGGGTCGCGTAATGTGCAAACATATTTCTTGGATATGTCATGTACAACGAGTTGATGCTGTTGTAGTCTTTCGCAGGTCTCGATTACATTGTTTGCTTTGGTTCCTCCACCGTCAAGATTGGAGCTATGATATGTAGATGAATGGTGTACGGTGTGTGCAAATTCGATGTCTCAAGTGTTTTTCGCGTTCCCACCAACAAGGCGAGTAACTTGACAGGCTAGAAAGTAATTGGAGCATTCTTGAATAAGAGCAGCTCGGCAAAACATGATGCGGTGAGTGGTTTGGTAGCAGTTCGATCGATGTTATATCACCACCGTATTCGGACCTAATCTCACTTTTAAGCCCCGTAGTGCCGGCGCTCACGTAGCCACCCGTTTTGTGCGTTCGTGCCAAGTTACTGGGGCTCATGACACGGGGTATGTAGCGCCTTTGTAGTCAATGCAGAGGCGATTTGTGTACGCGCTAGACATACCTACACTGAATCAGGGATCCTGTCTGGATTCACAATGAAGTATGCATACGTCTGTCCTACATTCACTGGTATTTGATTATGTTGCATGCTAAACAAGGCCGCTAAACCAAACGGGTGCCTGGGCCACGTCTTTACCTTCCGACGCGACAACGTGATGAACGTCGCGCACCGCAGAGGACAAAAAAAGTGGCATATTGGATAGACAACTATGTTTGCAGAATTCGGCGAGGTATTCTGGGTGGCGCTGTCTGACGTCTTAAATTGTTTCGCGGGTGGTGTGATCGAATTGGATCGGCATTCTGCGCAGTGGTTATCGTGAACACGTGTGAATGCTTTTCCACGCATGATGTTTCCACCTCATGCATTGTGTCGGGGTGTGAGGTGATGTATTCACATTTGACGTGTCAACGATAGTCCTCCATGTGAATTACATGTTGTCAGGATGCCGTGGTGCTGACGTTTGGTGGTGTCTACAAGTGAAGGTGCCGTACAAGACAAACGCTACGGTAGGGGCGTACGGGTGTCACTTTTGGGGCTGCTTCGTGTACTTTCTTGGGGTTACTCGCGGGAGTGTTCCCCCTTCCCAATTTTGTGGTCCGAAGCTTTTGGGTTGTTTACAGTATGAATCGGCAATGGAATGGTCAGGAGCGGTGCGCCATGAAAGAACGCCAACTTTATTTTGTCATCGAGGTACAGAAACGCTTGTCGTGCGACTGGCTCAAACCTAATAACTTTGAAAACGAGGGTGCCCTCCGTACCGTAGCCTTGGAAATTTTGTTAGACCTACATACATACATGCGTACTATGTCTGATATAGTTGGTCAGTATCGGAAGCCACGTTTTCCATTTTTCTGTCTCTAACGGTGTGTGTGACGATAACTTTGTTAAACCCTCTTATATATGAGATGTCGTGTGGTGTGTAATAGATCTTAGCGGGCGTACGCTCGTAGGCTCGCTTTCGGATGACCCGAGGAAGACACTGCCATCTATATAATTTGAGGCAAACGAAGGCCACGGTTCGGTGAGTCTGTAAGAGCGGAGCTCCAAATATGAGAAGGTAATGGTTGGTGACTCCAGGCCGATGTTGATTGATAGATTGATTTGCTCAGCAGATGAGAGCTGATGGTGAGCAATTGGTGCAATCGAGGTGGGTCTGACCATCACCTGATGGAGACGGCACAATGCCTATGCTACCGACAGATGTTGTACGGCTGGTTGTCTCATCTACCTACAGCAACGTTTCCTGAGGCTTGCTCGTGGTCTACCGTACCTATGGCAACGTTACCTGAGGTTTGATTCTGGGAGCTTAGCTACGTCAACGTCCCGATAGTCAACATAAAATTACATTCCATGAATGTTGTTCAACGTACGTTATTGCGCCGCACTATTTTTCGTACGTGTTGCTCGTATGTACTACATGCACCAGCTTGGGATATGACAAACCAGTAAACTGCTGTGCATCATGTTTCCAAGATATTTCTGCTGAGACTTGTGCATGCTAAATGCCGCATCGACAAACAACATATAACATACCTATTATATTTGTCTGTTGCACGAACAACTCGCAGTGTATACCATATGACTGTTAAGTGTTATCAAGTAACGACATGATGGTTACTGGCAAGTAGCACCTCAAACAAACTTGTCCTCGAAACATCAGCTCGATCTATTATCGCGATGGTGTAAACTTACGCCGTCTTGTTTGCGGCATCCTTCGATATTTTGACTTTATAATACATTTTCAGTTCGCTGCCGAGTCCGTCTTGTGTACGGTGCGCTCTGTCACTGCTTTATCACGCACGCGGGTTATGCCACGGCACCATGTTGTACAGTGTTTCAGGTACGATGTCCATTCTCGTATACATGGCACGATTGGTTTGATTACATACAGGTCTATAATATTCGTAGTTGTTCCTCCTTTCTGCAAGATTCAATAGGCATGGTTCGCCCTTGTGGTGTTCAGCGTTTACTACTTCAATTGTCGGATTGCGGCGACTTGCAAGCTCGAGGTACATAGCTATGAGTCGTCCGCACAATGTACTATTGTTGATGAAAGCTTCAGATGAAAACACTTTTTTTTTGCAGTACGGAGTGTAAGACATTTTCTACGGTGGATGTTCACTCTTCTTGGATTTATTTTCGAGGCTCCTGACCACTTGAGGTGAAATCTATGCTATTAGTCTAATATTCTACCTAACCGAAAACTGATTTGGAGCAAGCTAAAAGTACAACTGGACGAAATAAACCACGTCCTAAGTATTCTAACAAATGAAATGGCGAACCCAGACAAAACACCCGTCTGGTTCGGTTTAAGAAGCCCCGTCAATTACTATAATAAGATCAACCATGTCGACCAGGTCAATAACCACATACATGCGCTAGGCAACAAGTGTTGACTACATCGTAGCACGAGGTCAGGGCAGTTTCCGATTCAGCATACTTGGAGGTGTCTTCATCCGCGCTTATCTCATCCCCTCCAACCGAGCCTGAGACGGCCAAGCGACCCTGGATATTCAGGGGTAATGTCTTATTCGGCAACGGTTGAGACTCGACTTATGGTGCTTGAAACGAACCAAGATCGTCGATGTCAACCGCAAACCGTGCCTACTTCAGGAGGTATTATGTTAGGTTGAACCAAGCACGCTATTGAATAGATACATGAAAGAAGCCGGGGATAACTAGCCCCCTATGCTTCAGGGCTGGCCGCTGGCAGTAGTCCGGTCGTCCCCGTGGCGTATCAGGTTATCCTCGAGGCTGGTATAGGTCAGTTTCGTGAGTTCGAGTCCCCCCGAGTGCATACTTGTATAGTCCAAATTCGTAGGAACTTTTTCTTGTGCACAAATTGACTTGCAGAAAGCGCGAGAGCGTGGGAGAGCAACACTCGAAGAAAAATCGAAGAGCAGTGGGATTGCTGAACCCTATGCACCAAACAAATGAAGGCGAGAACCAGGGGGGAGAAGGGACGACACCTGTGACCATGTTTTGTCCAGAAGCTGTAAAGCAGAAGCGTGTGAACAAAAAGAAAAACGTAATGGCCCGCACATATTGTTTTAAGTTGGGACTCATACTTAACGTAATTGAACCAGCATATTTTGTTTTTTTTGTGGCATTCGTTGTAAAGAACAAATAATTGGTCCAGGGGAGGTAACTTCGTTGATACGAAATATCGCGGAAGTTGCAGTAAAGCAAAAATTGTATACATCACCAAGCGATGATGTGGTGCTCCTCGTGTTAACATACACAGTTTTCGGTGGCTATATCGTCTTCTCTCTAACTGAAGAATCTATAACACCGCACCTCAGCCAGAGCCCGAGATGCCATCGTCACAACACGACTCAGCCGATTCACCCTCGTCCATGGCAAGAGAATAACCTGAGAACCGTTCTAAAATATCGGTCGTAGTCGGCGACATTCCCAAGGCTCTACGTCGGTAACATGGTATGGTCCGATCAGTAGCATTCCCGCGTAGGTATATGGAGTAAACCCCGAAGATACGCTTGCTTCGCTGTAACACACCTAAACAAGGGGTATAAGCACTTGCGAACACCGATGCGCCAAACGGATCTGCGCCTTGTTTGGTACACCATCACTAACAGAGCATATACTAGTGTTTCAGTACCTGTTCCGCGCCGCAGGCGCGAACGTTACCCCCCCGGGGTCCCCGGAGGCCCCCCCGGGAGGGCCCCGGGATATACGCGCGAATATACTTCTGAAAACGAAGTAGTAACGAACTGCGTTTAAACGCCTCCCGAACCTCGAAAATGCGTGTATAAGGATGCCTTGGGATGCATTCAAAATGTCTTGCAACATCAGTACACCGGCAGCCGTGCACCGTGAACAAGCTGCAGCGTAGCCACGGGATTTTGAAATAATGTTTTCAGCGTTTCAAGTAATTCGTGAGGCGTTCAACAGGCGGGGAATGCTGCCTTTTTTATCAGATAAAGAAAATATGCTACTCATGAAATGACACAATGAAACGAACGCATAGACTAAATTGATGACTGAACAAACCCAACGAACAGCATCCGCACAACAGCCAGCGCGTGCCAGCGGAGGTACGACACTGCTCATGCTATACCGGTGCCAGGTGTGACTGACTCCTTTTCGGTGCAAGGCTTGTTTCGCCTTATCATACGTCAGTATCATGCAGCGATACAGCATAAATATGCCAAATAGACCGCAGAAAGCTTTGGCGAAGAACAAAGGATGGTGGTATGGATGCTCTCCGTAGAAGGATGGTTTATAGATGCGACATGAAACCATGTCATTGTTGGAGTAGAAGGTACAGATGATTATAGGCGTCACATGGACGTCAAGGTCATCATAGATGGGCGATAATGTAGGTGACGGTGGTGATGGGTCATGCAGGAAGCCCGTCACCCCACTACCCTATTTTGCTTTGCTCTAGTCATCCTTTTGTCTGGTAGCGTCCTTTTAGTAGTAGAGTATTGTAGAGCCTTGAGTTTATTTAGCCAGCGAGCCTACGGGGAGATAATAAAGACCTAAAACCGAGATAACAACACTTCCCAAACACCGACCGAACCCCGCACCCCCCTTCGGAGTACCTTCACACGTAACGTCGTCTGGCAAGGGTTTGTGCCTATCTTGGGCTTGCGCTACCTGCTCGGGTTCTCCAGTCTCCTATCGCCAATGTAAGATTCCCTGTCTGGCTCGCAATTGTTTTTTTGCAGGTAGTCAATTTTGGTTTTGTCTGTTATATTGCAGATTTTCTTTCTTCCAGTAGTGAGCTTGGTTATCCTCGTCTCCTATCCGTAGTATACTACGGGCTCCTGCGGGACTCTACTTTGTGAGCGACACGTGGTGTCTGAGCTACCACGGCTTTGCGGTTGCAGCGTTTCGATGTTTGTTCTCCCCCTCCGTGCTCTGTTAGTGGGACACTATGACCATCGTACAGAGAAAGTGCCCCTCCCCACGATTGCTCTTTTATTGCTTTCACTATTTTTCAACCCCAGACGTGTTGAGTGTTGTTCCAGGAGGTCTGTGCCTATTTTGGGAGTGTATTGATAAAAACAGTCAAGCTGCTCAAATACCCAGTTTTTTTGTCATCCACATCTACTACTTTCCAGCTGCTGGGCAAGCCGTGGTCAGAGGTGTCGTCCCTTCTCCTCCACGGCTCTTGCCTTCAATTTTTATTTCACTTAGGGTTCAGCAATCCCACTGACTGTCGATTTATCATCGAAAGTTGCTAACTCACGTTCTCGCGGTTTCCGTAAGTAAATGTGTGCACAAGAAAAATTCCCCACGAATTTATACGAGTGTGCACTCGGGGGGATTCGAACTCGCGAAACTGACCTATACCAGGCTCGAGGATAATCTGACACGCCATCTGAGCGAACAGCATATCGCAGACCAAGTGTGCTGCTGCAATACTGTAACCTCCTCGTGACCTTGTGCCCTCGAGTGCTTCGAGTAGCAGCCCCCCCTGCCATGCGCAGACCAAGTGTGCTGCTGCAATACTGTAACCTCCTCGTGACCTTGTGCCCTCGAGTGCTTCGAGTAGCAGCCCCCCCTGCCATGCCTAATATGGCATGCATTGGACTTCCTTATCTACGTCTGTCTGTACAGAGTGTATTGGACAAACAGTAGAAGCCATCTTTCTACTTTCGCTGAACCGCGGGTAATAGTTGCACTATTTGTGGTGTGTTTGCGCTCCAGTAGGCTCCAAGGGTCCGGGTGTTTCAATGCCGAAAAAAGAAAGCTGCTGCCGCATGATCATGCTCGTTCGTGAGGGCCTAACCCCCGCTCACAAGGCCGTTCGTCGCTACTATCTACCCAGTCTCTTCGCTTGCCGTCGAAAGGAAGAGAGACGTCTTCCTCCCCTGCTATCCCTGCCAGGCAATAGCAGGGGATGGCGGGTTATAGTCTATATATTTTTCCCTCTAGGCTATGGTCATATAACAAATACGTACGACGTTAAAATCACTAAGTGTTGGTGTTTTTTCACACACGATATGAAACGCGTAGCTATTGGATGCGAGACACCACAGTTCCTGCTAACCTGAACAGGTCACGGCTTCATCTCATACCCGTACATAGGACATGTAGAGTGCGTGTTTCATACGGCCCTTTTCATTTTCCTCGAGTTTTCCTTGCGATGTATGTGCGTGATAAATTTATGTCGCGGGTTGCGTGTGATTTCCACATGTTTTTCTGCGGACCGAAAAACAAGTACCCACTCCGCACGCGCGTATGGCATATCGCACGACACGATCATCAATTAATTATTCATGGTACAAAGACACGGTATATTCTGCGCGTGGAACAAGCCCAGTGACACGACATTTTTCGCACCGTCTTGTTGATTATACGGTATATGAATGATATACCATGCTTCTACCGCTGCTGTAGTCTGTTGCGACCCCCCCCCCCCCCCCCTGCATCTGCTTGGTTGGGTTCGCACTACGCTTCGATGTATTGACTACCGGTACAATTGTGGTTCGTCAACCATGCCTGTTGTCGATTCTAGTTTTGTCTCGCTATGTCTGATTATCTTCCTTTTTTACGGTTGGCCTTCTGCGGCTCTACGGCAATCATTACTGCTGTTAAAACAACATTCACTGTTGATCGTGTACTCGTTGGTTTGTGCGGACATGATATCGCTGTCAGCAAACTGCAAAACCCTGCTGTACTATGTCGATCACTCGTGCTATACTACAAAAATAATAGCAGTTCACCGACACCACCGGTATCACAACGCTATGGAAACACATCGGGCTGACAGTGAACCGTTTTGTATGCGCGTGCACACAGAAATCTGGAATATGTCGGCTCATTCTGCTGTTGATTGTATTTTTGTGTTTTTGCGAGGGACCACGAGAGGTCCCCATGCTTCTCTGCCGAATTTGAACTCGTTTGTAATAATATATCTATATAGTAGTCTATATATAAAACATTCTTTGGCTTCAGGGATTCGGTCACGAGTTTTTTTTCGTCTCGGCCTTAGTATGCGATTCGCGGAACTGGAATTCCCGGTCAAATGGCTTTGTTCGAGCGCCGGTTTTAGGGGGTGACTCCAACGCCCCTCGCCCTGCCGTGTCTGTTCCGCACACCGACGTGAACGCAGACGGATGTCGAGCGAGAAGAGCAAGGAGTTGCAATAATACCGCATGTCGAGGAGGAATTCTGGAGATTTTGGTTGTATCTTAATGTCTGCAGCGCCTGGATGATTGACAATATTGGCATCATTTCCACATGGTAGTTGCTAATGTTTTGAATTATGCGATGGCATACGAGTTTACAACTTATTATAACGTGGTCACAGACTGTGAGACAGAGTAAAATAAATAATCGCAATTAATCAAGGTTTGGAGCAAGTGAAATGCTAGCGTACCAGGTAGGATAACACAACAAAACATACAACAAAAATAGAAAACAAACACAACGAACGGAGTGGTCGCTTTCAAAAACCGCAGTACGACAAACAATGTTTTGTCAGTCTTTTTCGTCGCCGCTCCACAGAGTCGTTCCGTATATATATATATTGGTCCACGATCAACGATCCATCTTTCAGGGCCGCATAAAAATATCCCACACAAATTCCATGTATATGTATCCCCACCAACGAAACCTGGATGCACTTCTGAAGGTAGGTGTGATTATCAAGATATTGGTGTTTCGAACGCTTTGTTGTGTCGTTGCAAGAATTGCGCTGGCTACTGACTGTTGTTGTTGCTGCTGGTCAATCCGTTCCGCACCTCGACGTGAACGCGGATAGATGCTGAGCGAGACAAGCGAGAAACGAGCAAAAAAATGTATCTTGAACGGTACTCTTCAGTTATTCTTGGGATCTTGATGTATGGAGCGGTTGATAAAATAAAACTTGGTAAGATATTATGTCCAAATTGGCGTCATATTTTGTCCCAAACTAAAAATATTTACTCCCCACGGTATTGTGGTAGGTATCATAGTAGTGCATTTTTTTTTTAATTTCGGTATATATATAGGTACACGTACATAATACATGGATATAGACGTGGCATGCGGACGCATGACTGAAACGAGGAGGAGGTAGTAGTGGTTACGATTACCGCCCCAGAAAAATCCACACATCAGCAGCATTGCGAGTCGCTGCGTCCCCGGACCCTCGAGGGTGATATTGTACAAGTTCGGACAAATCAACATGGTTTGTACTCTCGTGCAAGCAATATACTTCGAAGTAGGTACGTACAAGCACGACCACACACAGCGATGCTCTATTACACACAATGTGCGTTTTGTCTATGGCATATTTTATGGCATGGAGCGAGGGTGTACCATACATGTTCGACACAAAAAATAAGGGAAATAATAACCGTTCCTCCTGTTGTTAAGCTGCGCCACGCGAAGGTCGTAGTAAAAGTCGCCAGTATCCACGGAAGAAACCAGTGAGTGGCATGCATTCATCCCGTATCGCATCGCACGCGTTTGGTGTTTCTTTTGCCCCGAGAAGTCTCTTTGGAGGATGGCGTGCTTTGTTGCTGCTGTGGTCCCTGACTCCGTCGCTGTATTCATTTGCCGGCCAAATGCAAGCGGTCGTGTTGGTACGTAACTGACAAATATGTTTGTGTTGCTTCGTACTTGACGTGCTCCTTGCTGCTGGTTGTTGATTGATAATCTCTTCTACCAGTAGTTTTTTTTCTGTTTTTTCTGGCACACTTCTACTTTCCAGCTTCTGGACATACAAACCGTGATCACAGGTGTCGTCCTTTCCCCCCCCCCCGGTTATTGCCTTCATTTTGTTTAGCGCATATGTGGTTCAGCACCCACTGATCGTCAATTTTTCATCGAGTGTTGCTAACTTACGCTCTCGCGCTTTCCGCAAGTCAATTAGTGCACAAGAAAAAGTCCCACAAAAAAATATACGAGTACGAACTCGGGGGTATTCGAAGTCACGAAATTGACCTATCTATACCAGCCTCGAGGATAACCTGGTACGCCACCGGGGCAGTGAATTAATTAGAGCCGATCGCCCCGGTGGTCTAGTGGGGTTACACTATTGATACTATGAATAGCGTTGGCCTTTTGAGTTAAATAACCACCTCGTTGTGAGCTTTGTTGACTCTATTTATTTGCAGAGAAAAACGAGACGAAACGTAACAACTAACTTCCGAAATCACCAAGCATCGTGGGTAGATACAATTCGACGCGAATCGTCGAGGGAAGAAAATGCTGAATTCTTCTTGCGATAAAAATTACGGCATGTATCGCAGTGGGGATGGGGGAGGCGAATCCGCTATATGACCCCGGTACAATTCGACGCGAATCGTCGAGGGAAGAAAATGCTGAATTCTTCTCGCGATAAAAATTAAGGAATATATCGTAGTGGGGATGGGGGAGGGAAATCCGCTATATGACCCCGGATCTGAGTTGTACTACTGGGAGGGCGAGAGTAGTACGAGCATCGCAATAAATGGGATGGGAAAAATTAACAATTGAAGTGTATTACTGCTGCGGTAATAATACGACACCCAAGCAAGTTGCACCGATCTACTCAATCTGGACCGACTGCTGTACATCACGCTATTTATTTATTGGTTCATGTACAACTTCTCTAATCACAGGCCAGTATGATATGATAGTTATTGAACTTGCTGAACTTTTTAGTGAGTGGTGGTTTCCTCTATCCATGAACCCCGGCCGAGCCGATCAATCGAAGGTTGGATTACACTGTGTGGGGAGATATCGAAGCAGGGAGTCAAACGAAATGTCTGCGTACCACGGGGTTGGGGTATACGAATAAAAAGTCAGCAGTAGCGCGGCAGTTGCCCCATTTTTTTCAAGTTGAAAACAACTTGAAGGGTTTCTGAACCGGGTTTGGACCCTGTTCTGTCGTGTTGGCGTTATAAACGAACCTCAGCTAGCTAAGGCTTCGACACCGTGCGGTGTGGTGTCGACCCGGGAGAAGTCGGTTTTCGTTTCCGGTTTGTTGGCGTTAATGGGGCATGGAAGGACTTCTGGAACGGCGATGGGGTCTTATCCTCATCGGGTGCGTCGAAACGCCCCCCGCCCGTTTGCTGGTTTATCTCCTCACCGGGTGCCCCTGGCTCAACGAGGTGTACAGCTACTCAACGATAAGCCAATGTGAATCATATCTTATTGTCGCACCATCGTGCGGGGCTGTGTCAACCCGCGAGAGAAATCGGATTTCGTCCCCGGTTTGTCAGGATTTCTGAACCGGGCATAGGACTCTATAGCGTCCCATGGTGGCACTGCCCTTATGTCTGAGCTCCAGCCAATCAGCAGTAAGCAAATATGGTTGGAGTTCCACGTCGTGCGGAGTGGTGTCGACACGGAAGGTCATCGTTATTATTTCCGCGTTTTTGGAGCTGTACTCGTAGAGATTTGGGGGATTCATGAATAATAGGGGATGGGACCCTATTTTCCCAGTGAGCGACGGAAATGCCCCACATTGATGGGCCCTTATCCACCTAGGACGGCACTGTGGAGCTCGAACCAATCAGCGATTTGCCAACGAGATTGGGGTCTCCTCGCCGTGCAGAGTGGTCTCGACCCGAGAAAGCTCCGTTTTTCTCCAGTTGATGGAAAGTTAGAGATGTTGAACGACCTCTGGACCGGGGACGGGACCCTATGTCTTTCCGAGGTGGAGCTGGCTCAACATGCGAACAATGGTCAATCAGAAAGTCAGCCGGCCGGTGGGGTTGGGATTTCCACACCGAGCGGGGAGGTATTATGTGTGGATGGATTCCGATCCCCGCATGTGACCCTATCGTGCCCGGGTGACGCCTACCTACTTTGTGTATAAACCCTGGCCAATTCGCGATCAGACAAAACTGACTTACTTGTATTTTCGTCTGATAAAACTCCAGTCTGAAATACTTAGCTGGCAAAATCGTAAGTGCTGTAGTCGCGTACTTTATCTACAAGAAGTGAGCGATCTACACAGCTACAAACAAGAAGCATCATTGCAATAGCATTCGAGGAGTTGAATGACGAAGGCAATCATACCACCGTGTTTCGCGTCTGGAACAACGTCAGCACGTCTCTCCACGATCAGACAACACACAGCTCGGATCAAGATGATACTATTACATCATTCATTTTATATTTCAAAAGTTGGCTCAGTGCGCGTCTCTCAGTGGCTACGAAGAGGACACGCAGTGGACATGGTCAGTCACGTAACTGACGCCGGATGCTTGATTGAGTTAAAATATAATAAGAAACGCACTCGACACGTTTCGTCGGCAGACTGAAGGGCCAGTCGGTGTGTGGTCGGATTTGTCCGATCGAAATCTGATGAATGAAGCTCGAAATCGGATTCATTGAAAAAACGGTAGCTATTAGTCTAGTCTAATAGTAGTACATTGTTATGATTGTAAGTCTATATCGAACTCTTGGCATTACCTTACATACTGTACTCGCATACTATGATTGTGTGTGGTGACGTTTTTTACTCTTCTACCAAGTATGGGATCGAACAACTCGAAGTGCTGCCCTGCCCCACCCATGCGGAGCCCTTGTAAAAATGAAAATACACTCCAGCTGTTAGATCGAACACTTTGTCGAAACTCATCTTTGCAAGCTGTGTGTGATACTCCGATCGCGCGTATTACTGGGTGTGTGTCCTCATTAAGGATATAGGCCGGCGCCCCCCCTTGGAACTACAGTGTAGCTTGTGCCAAGGTCAACAGGGTGATGTTAGTTTAGTCTGTGCGCGGAAACAAAACCTGGGTGTAAGGGGGGTTAGATATCTGATAGCTGTGGAAGGAAATGAACCAGTTTATCGAGTGTATCTTGTAGTTTAATCGGCGAGGGGAGGGCGGAGGTTTAAAGGGCTAGGTTTTGTGGGGGCCTGTGTTTGAACAAGAAGAGGGAGCGGGGGTAGGGGGGGGGACGGGCGGGGCAACTCAATCTGTGCGCGGAAAATGTAAATCCGTTGAGGGAACAAATCTGACGGTTGTGGAAGGAGTGCATCAGTTTATCATGTATACCCTGTAAGTCGTACGAACTGTGAGAAGAAGGCGGAGGTTTCGAAGGGGTGGGGGGGGGGAGATGATTTCCAACAGCTTTATGTCGCATATATGAAGGGTTTTGATGTACGCGTGGAGCTAGGTCTAGACGATGATGCGGGTGGTGGGGAAGGAGGGGGCGTTGGGGGGTGGGGGGGGGGGGAGATTGGAGCTACAGCATGTATTGTTAGAACGAAAATGAGGTGATATCAACTCCGTGGTAGTGTTTATTACTCTGCCATATTTCGATTTTGGGTGGGGCGTTTGGACGAGAGGGAGCGGGGGAAAAGAGGGGGGGAAGGGCGGAAATGAATGGAAGTTACGGCATGGATTGAGAGAAAGATAATGAGGTGATATCAATTACTACTCTGGTGGGTAGTGGGGAAATAGGAGGCATTGGGGGGGAGAGATGATACGAGCTACGGCATGGATAGCTAGAACGATAATGAGGTGATATCAACCGCGTGGTATTAGTAGTGGTTATTACTCTGGCAGATTCAAGTTCAGATGGGACGCTTGAACAAGAGGGAGAGGGGACAGATAGGGGGGGGATGGCGGAAATGAATGGGAGGTACGGCGTGCATGGCTAGGAAGATAATAAGGTGATATCAGTTGCCTGGGTCTGTTTATTTCTCTGGTGGGGAGTGGAGAAGGAGGAGGCGTTGGGGGGAGGGGGGTGATTTAAGTTACAGCATGGATGGCTAGAAAGACAATGAGGTGATATCAACTGCGTGGTATTGGTTATTACAGTGGGAGATTTCGATTTTCAGTGGGACGCTTGAACAAGAGGGAACGGGGGGAAAAAAAGAAGGTGGCGGGGGGGGGGTGAATTGGACCTACGGCATGGATTGCTAGAGAGACGATGAGGTGATATCAGCTGCCTGGTAGGTTTGTTTATTACCCTGGCAGATTTTGATTTTAGGTGGGGCGTTTGAGCACGTTTGAACAAGAGGGATCTGGGGGGGGGGGTACAACTCAATGTGTGCGCGGAAGCTATATTGGTTTAAGGGAACCTATCTGACGGTTGTAGAAGGAATGCATCGCTTTTTATCACCTGCCTGGCATCGTTTATTGTTCTAGCAGGTTTGATTTTAAGTGTGGCATACGACACAATTTTTGGTTGGGTGTACAATGTGCTATAGCTGCGTGGTGTGCTATTGTACATGAATCGCAAGATAGAACATTGCAATCGATATATGCAACCACGTAGCTACCATGATTTTACCGTGCCAATAATGGGGCTCTGACGTCGGTAATTATTTGGCAACGATACATATCGCAAAATGCAACAAGCGAGGTGATGTGGTCATGCAATGTCACCACCATTGAGCACGAGAGGGAGAAGTGCAAATCGCCAGTGTTTTGAAGGAACGTTTGATGTACCCGCGCTCAATTACGTTAATTCGTTGGGCATACATCGTTTGGCGGAGGTTGTGAGGCGATCATGCAGACGATAGGCACGAATACCCTACGTAATAGGTTGGTAGTGTGGTCTACCGCAATGTTAACATATCTGCCTGTACTTCCTTTTCACATTATTATTTGCTTATGTACGATTATACGCCCATGATATTTACCTTGCCGATATGGGGCTCTGACGTCGCCAAGGTTAAGACAGAGATACATATCACAAATACAGCAAGCGTGGTGATGTGACTATGCAACGTCAGCACCCTTGAACACGAGGGGGAGAAGTGCAAATCGTTTGTGTTTTGAAAGGAACGCTTGGTGTGCCCGCGCCCAATTACGTCACTTCTATAGGCATATGCTACTTCGTTTGGCAGAGGTTTTCAGGCGATCATGCAGACGGCAGAAAGGCACGAAATACCCTGCGTAATAGGTTGGCAGCGTGGTCTATCGCTATTTTACCATATATATATATATCTGCCTGTACTTCCTTTTCACGTTATTATAATCTAATGTACGATTATACGCCCTGTTCCCCCTCCCCCCCCCACATGTCGTCGAAGGTGTTGTGGTCCTGTAGATGTCGCATCCACGGTTGGTGCTCGTGTTAGTGGTGCTCACGAAAACATGCCCTAGCGTGTAGTGGATGATTGCTGAGTGGTGTTCCTTTCCTCTACATCGAACCAGGTAGCACATGTCACCGCAACCCCTTTCTTGAAAAGGGCAAAAGAAATTCTTCACACACCTGATACAGAGGAGACGCGGTCCGGAGATTGCTCAATATACCAACAGTCAGGATCAAGTTATCGAGCAGCGCACTTGGTTTTTACTACCGCTCCTCACTCCCCCTAAGACACTACGGGCATGCGTTGGACCCAGTTTGCTGATGCCCGAAACTAACTGCATGGAGGTGGTGTGGTGGGTGAATGCTATAATCAATTGCGCTGCTGTGATTACCCCGTCTCTCGGTCTGATGGTTCTTGCGTTCTCGACGAAGCTGTGTTTTAGCAGCGAGCACTTTTAACGCATTTTAGGGTTGTACAAAAAGCTTTAATTAGGCCATGTGATATTTCTGACGCATAGGGATATCATTTTTGAAACCCAGAGTATATGGGTTCCATCTTTTGGCTAAATTTCGTATGTGGACGTATACGTGAATATAGTGTGCGAACATCCTTGTGCTTGAGAAATTTGTGTCCGGGTGGTTGTTGTTACATGTGGATGTTTGGCGGATTTTCTAGACTACGTTGACGTGTTGTTTAAGAGTGGTGGCTTTCGAGTACGTATCGTCTTATGGTGGTTGGGGAAATTGCTGCGTATATTTGCAGAATGGATGTGTGTACGCTGATAAACTGGGGGGCTCATAACGGAGGTGCGAGGATCGTTTGAGAATTTCAACGTTCCCCCTCGCGTCTTTTGCCATCTATATTCGAATGCATATATATCCCTGAAGATAAACATGCGATAACCATCCTTGACAACTACGGGTTATGGCGGTATCAAAATACACTTACAATACCGTTACTGTTCGTTTTCTGACTATGTGTGTATACATTATTTTGATGAAACGGTGTGGGTTGAATGCAAATACTGAACGAGGCTAGGGTTGAAGCCTTGAAATGAACTTCTGTGAGTACATTTTATGCATGTAAATTAATCTGCTTGTTGAATACATTGATGTGGACGAAGTAGTAGGTGTTTCTTCGGATCTGGGTTAAGTGTTGGGAAACCCACTCAACCTTGAATCCCGGTTCATCAGTGCGATCGTTGGATCCCGACATATTGGCGAGTGACATGTGATGAGCCGTGGGAGGTTTAACGTGAAATATCTTAATTAAATTATTGGTTGGTAAGGCCGACGACCAGCTCTTTCTATCCAAACAGTAGGGATACGAGGTGGATTTACATAACATGATACCCTAGTTGTACCGTGTAAGTATTGCATTTCATCGTGATATTGACTCAGTAACGCTCGTTGTTTCTGTCCACCTCCCATGTTTTGCATGATTTTCGGCGTTGTTCATTTTTTGGAATACTTCCGTCCTAAGTAGCGTGTTTGATGTGTATGTCATGAATATATGTTATGGGTTGGTATAACTACGAGTCGCAGTCATAGTCATAATTTTAATCCTCAATTAACTTCGTCGAGAGGACAGAATAACCCATACATTACAATGTTAAAAGTGAACACTATTATAATTGTCATTGTTATAATTGTCAGGTGTATCGTGCCGTCTTCGGTCACGTAGTTAACAAAGATCTTGTAATGTACGAGGGTCGCTGAAACACTTCCATGCTTATGTTCGCCCGCTTTCCAACCCACAAACGCCCATAAATCAGCATGCACAGTCCACATACACGTTCATACTCATATAAACCCGCTTCCCAACCCACAAACACCCAAAACCAGCACACGTAGTCTACATACCCTTACCGGACAACTCGAATCCATGAGTCCATGACATTACATTAGACATACGTAACTCATATCTCAACATGCTTGCACAAGTTGTTTACTCAGGTACGAGGGTGCATTACACTCCCATACTCTATGTCTACCGCTTTGCCTGCGTTATCACGTTTCCACCTATCCACGCACGTACAACCCCCCCCGCCCCCTACACATACTTGTATCTACTCCCATAAAACGACGGTTGTTCATTTATCTATGTGACACTCTGTAACAATAAAAGTTTGAGGGACAGGTGAAGTGGCCATCCCCAAGCATGTTCTACTTCTGAAATCCAATCGATCATTCTAAACAATCATGTAACGTACGCAGACGTACCCATCCAGCACCCATCATTTCATCATGCCAGGGTGCGTGACCTTCCCCTTTGATACATCTCCAAACCCCCTCAGTGACCAACCACCAATACTTGTCACGTACAACCGGGTCATGCACTCTCTTATTCATCGGCTTAATCGGTGAGTTCTCGAAGATAATGATTTGCGGAAGATTTGGGGTTTCCTCCCCAAGCGTCTTGGCATGTAGCCATGTCGAATCATGTCCGTCATCCGCTTAGCTGCTGCTACTTGGAAGAAATGCATTTCCGAGCACCTAATTGCAAATCGACAAAGCATACCTTCTAACCACCCGTTGTTATCTGTCTCAACAAACGGCACCTGACAAGAATATAAACCTACTCCTCGATTGCACATTTTACAATGCACCTCAATCATGATGGTGCAAATTTTACTTACACCGGAACTGAAAAGAAAGGAAACCGCAGAAAAAAATGGTCCGAAACTGGAACCCCGGACGGTCTGTTCAATGCGACAGCAGCCAAACCGTTTATTCTTATTTTCTCACATGTTAACTTTATCAGGTTGCCATGCTTCTGTACGTACGAATAGACATACTGATTTTCTGACCTGAACGCAAATGGAGCACCCCTGCAGAGAGACGACGCTGGCACGACCGACATCGACCCGGGCAGGGTCGGAGGCGTCGAGCAAGGTGAAGCACGTCCAGGAAACATTGCGCCGAACAGTGTACCCCGGCTCGAGCTATTTCGAAGACGGCTCAAAATCTGTTCTAAATCAGAGCCTTCGGCGTCTCTCGTGCAGAAGCACAACACATTGACGTCTCTCGTGCAGAAGCACAACATATTGATATATACATCTCTCTAATATGTCTCTATAATAGCAACAAAAACATATCAGTGGCAATAAAAGTACAAACGACACGTACATCAACGCAGGAAAGATACATGTAGGTTATGTCAACCCTGCAGTGAAACCTGGAAGCAACAAATTCAAACACAAAAACATCCTTCAGGAAGTATTCGAAGCTCGAAGCAGCGACCCTTCAACCATGAAAATGAACGCTCATGTCATCCAGTAGAAACGTATAGAAGAAAAATACCATCGTGGGGGGAATCGAAACCGCGACCTTCCCACGGAAATCAACCCACATATCAACATACATATCAATCGTTTGAGCCACTCAACCTTTTGTATGCTTCATACAATTGAAAAACAAACTGGTACCACCCAAAAAAAGAATCTCCTACTGCTGTAGAGGTATTCGAAATTGCGACCTTTCACCCATAACTAGAACATAAAACTATATACCTAGACCTCGCCCCCCTCGGACGTCTCGCTCGGCATATCCTCCCCCCTCTCAGCCCTTCTCAGCCCGTAATTGCCGAAAAGAAAATTAGTTGCTGGGGAAAAGAACCGTCCCGAAGTTCCTTTCATTCCTTGCTTTCACTAGTCTCATTCTTACTTAGCTCTCATTCTCTGATCTTTACTGCTTGCTCTCTGATATTTTTTTTTTGCTTTTTCAGCAACTTCTTTTTTGTACTTTTACTTTTGAAGTTGGCCAATTGCTGGCTGTTGGGAGGGAATTGCCGTTGACAGCTGCAAACAATTTGAATTCGAAATTTGCCGGATCGGCAATAACAATTTGAAGTTGAAATTTGCGAAGCGGACCAAGGCTAGTGCGGGAGGAGGCTCCGCCAACAGTGGGGGTGGTGGAGGTTCAGGATCAGGCGTGTGGAAGCTGGTCGGGCAAGAACGGGACTCAGCTTCTTCTGGCAATCCTGATTGGCCGTGCCCGAGCAAGGGTTGTGACGGCTTCCTCATCGCACGAAATAGGAAAAACAGGAGTTCCCAGTACGCTGTCTGCGACACCTGCAGGAGTGACGAGCCTTCCACGTGCCAAGCTTTTCATAACCTTAACAAGAAGCACTGGGGAAGCGGCGACAACCCTCGTGTGTGTGACTGGTGTGACGCGGACACCTGTGATTCACTTTCGATCGGCGTCCCTAACGAAGGAGCTGAGAGCTTGACGAAACATGAGTTTCGTTTCTTCGTGTTGTTGGAATTTGATGTTTACTGTCAGCTACTAAACTACTGATGACGTTGAGAGTTTGTTCCCGTTGTCAGTGTATTCAGCGCCGTGCGACATAGGTAAGACACCAGATAGATGTCAACACCCTGTATTTTCGGTAGTGCTGCGTTGAGTGTTGGCTGAGTGTGCTGCACGTTGTGCGCAATAGACTACCAGTATGTGGTTTTGGGTGTTGGTGAACTCAAGCGAATCCTGTTTCCAATAATGATGCACATTGAAATTTACATTGTTTGACCTTGTGTGCCTGTCTGCAACGTCTGCTGTAGCATGTGTGTGCTACACCCGCGTGGTCGAACTACCACACGGTGTGGAAGCTGTGATTGGGGACGCGTAGCCTGAACAAACTCAAGTTCGCCTTGGTGGTCACGGAGGGCAGTCCCGTCGTCGGGGTAAGTATGTTGTACTAGTTGTCTACGCAGTTGTGTGCTGTGATTTCTTTTTCATGCGTACAAACACACTTTTGCATGTACGAGTACGTGTACGGGGCAGTCCCGTCATCGGGGTATAAGCGGGAATTGTACAAGTACTCAGGTCTACGAGTAGACCTATGCAGTGACGCTGTGTGATGCGATTTCTTTTTCATACGTACAGCCAAACACACTTCATGCATGTACGACTACGAGTACGGGGCAGTCCCGTCATCGGGGTAAGCGGGGGTTGGACAAGTGGTCCATGCAGTGACGCTTTGTGCTGTGATATAAACACACGTTTTGGATGTACGACTACGACTACGTGGTATCTATACATGTAAGGCGCAATGAAAACGGGCAAGTCTCATCACGGGGGTCAGCCAGGGTTGTAAAAATGGTCCATGCAGTGATAAATAATACAACAGCATGATACCTCAGCACCAGTCGCAGTACACACTGGAGGTTGATATATAGCAGTAAACAGAAGCTGAAGTTAACCTGGGTGATGCTGGAGAGCAGTCCCGTGATTGGGGTTAGCGAGTTGTTCATGTAGTGACGCGGTGTACTACTACTGTTACTAATTTTTCATACAACCACATGAACTCTTTGTATTAACGAGTACAAGTAGGGTGCGCAACCTCTTCAGGAATCGCAGTACACGTCGGTCGTAATAGTGTTGATAGCAGCAGTAATAGAGTAGTACCGAACAATATATACAGCAGGTACTGTCTCTTACCCTTCGTTGTCGGTATTCCGCCGGTAGGCCTTATATAGCAGTACACCGGGGCTTACGCTTACCAGTTGCGACTGTGAATCCCGTTCGTTCCTGTCCCAGTGGTGGTTTCATAGGTGTTTGCAACGTTGTGGTACCAGGCAGGGCTTTGCCCATACACGACCGCTTTCATTACAACAGTGTTAAATTGTACGACTTCCTTTCAAACTTTGAAAATTGACGACAGCTACGTGGCCTTACTATTTTGAACATTCACTGAACGCAAGGTATTCCCATCCGTTGTTGTCGTTTGCAGAAGCCCTGCGAAGCAGCCGCCGAGGGCCGCCAAGTCGGCGAGGACATAAACACGAAGTGCACCGGCAACATCAAGATCGGTGACCTCCTGAAGAAGGCAGGCGACCACTAACTTGCTCGATATACATCCCGCATTCCATTCCCACGGTGCCACGAGGGCGTTCGACATCAAGGTACGTTCTACTCTTATCTTGCGTCCTGTGTGTCACGAGTCGAGACATCCATGTCTCTTGCTCAAGACTAGGGGATGGCGTGCGGATATAGTCTATGAAGTGCGGCTCTTTTTCCGAGTACCAAGAGCAAGTACAACAATACCACAACAATTACTAACAACGAAAGGAGCTCCAATAATTTGGATGGTTACGACGTCTGCTGGAGAGAAGTACGAATACTTTTTTACACATACTTATCGACGTCCTCCCGCCATGCTTCAACGTTTGTGGACAGATCCACAAGATCATCGACAAAAAACAAGAGTGCAAGGTGCTGGGTACCTCCGCTGAGGAGGAAGAGTCCAAGCAAGCCTGTATGCTCCTTCGGAAGCAATGTTGACAGCACGTTCTTTATAGAACGTTAAGTTGTGGTTTATTATACCAGCATCGTTTTTTGAGAACTATGCCTAAATGCGTGCTCTTCGTCTTTCAGGAATACAAATGTACTTCACATGTTTGCGGTGTGTGCGTTCAAGTTCCTGCTTCCAGCATGTTTTTTTTATCACTGCGCTCCTTTACATCTTAAGTTGTAGTTTTCCTGTCTCTATCCTTGACAAGCGCGTGCCTGGTGTTTATGCACTGCGAAAATTTATCATTGATGATCGACTTAGGGAGAGCTATAAATAAGTGTACAGGTGCTACCTGAGAGGTGGAAGGATATGCCAAGCAAGTCCTCCGACGTGCCCATCATGGACTGGGCGAATGGATGATAATAACAAAACTCATAATAATCATAGTTGTCTCTATCCTGTACCGTTGTACTATATATGGACCTCTTGGCATTTTCAAGTCGCCAGTTGCGCCATTTGTGCTTCTTTTCCGCCTTCCTACTGAATGTCCATTCCTCCTTCCGCAAGCGTAGCGGGCGGCGCCCAGCCGCCCGCGAGCGAAGCCCTTGTATATATATACAACGTGTCGTAACGTAGAAAATAGATACTGGAGTATAATATTACACATTTTACAAGATCTCCCTTCGGAGTGGGCTCATGAGAGCACAGCGGATGGGGGTGATGCAAGACGAAAGCAAACAGTGATATAGATTTGAAACGCCTCTTTTCCCGCAACAACCCGCTGCCGAAACACAGCGCGAACCACTTCCTGTACGAACGCATACGGATGTTCAGCCCGTGTCAACACTGCTGAGCGGCGCACCCAGCCCCTTAGTATGACGATATTATGTTAAACTAAAAAAAAAAATATAATTGAAAAACAGTTTTCAGTCGTGGATCGCTATCATTATTATTGTGCGCGTTCGAAGGTGACAGAGTGCAGTAGTGAAGGGAATTGGCGTGGAAAAGAACAGTGAGAATGTTTGGCTGGTGAGGGTCAGCCGGCGGTGGGTAATTTGTTCCAGCGACCCGGACTTCTATGGTCACCCCGTATAGTATCTCGGCGGCCGCTACCCCTGCAAAACACACCACCAACAGTTCCGGCCCCAGATTTTGCATACAGAACCGGGTGCTCCTGTACGGACGCTCGTGTCAACACAGCTGCGCATAGCTGTGCCTTACAGCTGCGCCTTACAGCAGTGCTCGTAGCTGGCATATGACGATTTTCTGTTGAACTATGACTTTTTTTTGTTCAACTGCTTCTGTCGTTGTGGCATATGTATGCGATTTTTTGTTGTTGACGGTGCAGCTCCCATGCAAGACACAGCAATAGCAACCCCGGCCCCACTCCCGCGGCCCCAGATATACAGAAGAACCGGCTGCTCCTGTACGGACGCCTGTTACAGCAGCTGTGCCTGCTCTCAGTGCAGTGTGCTCAAAACGTGTTATTGTTCTAAATTACTGCTGCTGCAACTGCCGACAGCTGCTGCTGACGTGTTTTTTTTTGTGCAAAACACAGCAGCACAGCAACAGCAGTGCTGAACTGGTGGCCCTGTACAGACGCCCGTGTCAACATAGCTGTGCAGGTCTGCTCCTCTCAGCAGTGTGTAGGCCTGTGCCTCTCGGCAGTGTGCTTAGCTCTAGCTAGGGGCATTTTTTGTTCAACTATACCCTGCTGGAGTTGCTGTAAACGTGTTCAACCAAAAGAGGCAGCTGCTGTTTTTCTGACGTGTTTTTGGACTGTTGAGCCAACAGCCCGCCAACAGCCCGCCGACAGCCCACGGAAGCGGAAAGAAAAATGACAGTCCTGCGCCAGATTTTGGTATATAGCCTGTTACAGCAGCTGTGCCTGCTCTCAGTGCAGTGTGCTCAAAACGTGTTATTGTTCTAAATTACTGCTGCTGCAACTGCCGACAGCTGCTGCTGACGTAGCACAGCAACAGCAGTGCTGAACTGGTGGCCCTGTACAGACGCCCGTGTCAACATAGCTGTGCAGGTCTGCTCCTCTCAGCAGTGTGTAGGCCTGTGCCTCTCGGCAGTGTGCTTAGCTCTAGCTAGGGGCATTTTTTGTTCAACTATACCCTGCTGGAGTTGCTGTAAACGTGTTCAACCAAAAGAGGCGGCTGCTGTTTTTCTGACGTGTTTTTGGACTGTTGAGCCAACAGCCCGCCAACAGCCCGCCGACAGCCCACGGAAGCGGAAAAAAAAATGACAGTCCTGCGCCAGATTTTGTATATAGACATATACACAAAAAATGATCGTAGGTGTGATTCGAAACCACGACCTTCCAACCATAACTACTCGGCGCGGCGGGCGGCCGCCCGCCTCAACTCCGCGCATGCCCGTAACTTTTAAGGATGCATGATATGTATTATGGGTGTAGGATTACATGTAAATCGAGGCTGTACATGCCACAGCAGTACTGCCAAGGGGTACAGTACAAATATAACTTACTTGGTAATCACGTGCAATAAACCACAGCAACAAATTGCGTCATCCGGCACACACATGATGACGAACAGCAGCAGCAAGCAGCCGCGCTGCAGCTGCAGCGACAACAGCTTGATATTGACACACAGAGAAGAATCAGCAGCAGAAGTACACCGCTGGGGAAGATACACGTACTCCTGCGTCTTACAGCAGTATATATATGCGATTTAGGTACCGCTGCCACTGTACGAGTAGGGGCATCAGATTTAGGCGTAGGATCAGACACGCTGTTGTTGCTGACGGCTTGGACCATCTACCTCTGTCGCTATTGCTATCGTCTCTTGTCTGTCATTTTCGCTCTGTGCAGCTTCCCAAAATGTACCAAGGTAAATGTTTTTACATGTGCGAGGCGTTTTCTACTGTGGGAATTGGGGGGCTAAATCATGTAAAAATCAAAATTTTCAGGGCTTTTCACGGGTCATGACCCGACCCGCGGGTCGGGAACCCGCGGGTCGGGTCCAGATGGTTTCAAAATCTCGCGGGTCGGGTCGGGTCTGGTCAACCATATTTAAAATCTCACGGGTCGGGTCGGGTCGGTTCAAGACGTTTCAAACTCTCGCGGGTCGGGTCAGGTCGGGTCAATTAGGCTTCACAATCTCGCGGGTCGGTTCGGGTCGGGTCAAGAGGTTTTTAAATCTCGCGGGTCGGATCGGGTCGGGTCATGAGGTTTTCAAAATTTCGCGGGTCGGGTCGGGTCATAACCCGCGAGATACGGGTCACCCGCGGGTCAAGCCATCATGACCCGCGAGTTGTTTTCAGCTGACCCGCACGTCAAAGCCATGGATCTCGCCCGCGGGTCCCGCGCGTCAAACTCATGGATGTCGCCCGCGGGTCCGCCTTTTCCAAACTTACAGCTGGGGGCCATTGCCGTGCAGGCGCCCCGTATGTCCGGCCCGTGGATCCGTAAAAAAGAACAAAAAATTACCGCTTCCTGATTCTCTCGTGCCGATTCTCCGTTCATATGTCATCATAGCGTGTACAACAATCACCAGGTGGTACCCCTAGCTACTCGTAACAACCTTGGGCATACATTGTGACGCGAATCCCGTGCCGGCTTAAGCCGGAACAGTAGTAGTAACAATAATACGGTCATACCAGTGCGAAATGTGACCAAACGTTAAAAGCCAACGGCAGTCGTCGTCGAAGCAGCAGCAGCATCAGCAGCACCGGCAGCAGCAAGAACCAACAGCAGACCCCGAATTCTCGCGGATCGCAGCCACTGCTGACAGACCCACTGCCCCTGTTGTGGGCTTCTGCTGCAGCAGGCGGCTCAGCTAGGCTTCTTGCCGGGACTGGAGACTGCATAGATAGCAGATAGGTACAAGATACAGTAGTAGTAGTAGAGGTGGCTAGCTCGAGAAATTATTATACCAGTACGAGATGTGACCAACCGTAAAAAAAAAAGAGCAGTCGTCAGAGCAGTCGTCGTCGAAGCATCATCATCAGCAGCAGCAGCACGGCAGTAGCAGCACTCTGGCAGCAGCAGCAAGCACCAGCAGCAGGCAACGCATCCACTCGCGGATCGCAGCCCCTGCTGATAGATCTACCGCCCCAGATGTGGGCTTTCTGCCGCAGGCGGCTCAGCTAGGCTGCTTCCCGGGGCCGAGACAACATAGATAGCTCGCTCGTCGGGTCGCTTGTTGGTTCGACTAGGTGGTCTAGCGCTGCAAGGCCCGGGGTAAGCTAATTTCCCATGCGTGTGGGTTGTGGGTTCGTTCTCATTTTTCGCGCGCACACCACAAAATGATGCTGCAAACAATACCGGTAAACAAAACCAAAACACAGACATCCTGGGAAAATTACGAGGGACCAAGCACCAACAAACCGACCGAGGTACACATCATTTGGCCCGTGACTTTTTGACTTTGACCTGTGAGAAATGTCACGGGTGAAGTCAACCTGACCCATGAAACCCGCATCTCGCGGTTTACCAAGATTGTGGCGGGTCGAGTCGGGTCGTGTCAGGAGGATTTCAAAATTTCGCGGGTCGGGTCGGTTCAGGTCGGGAGGTTTTCAAAATCTCGCGGGTCGGATCAAGTCTGGTCAAGACGTCTCGAAATTCTCGCAGGTCCGGTCGGGTCGGGTCTCGACGTCTTGAACTGTTCACCGGTCGGGTGGGGTCAGCTGACCGTACCCCACCCGACCCGTGCATAAATAAAACGAAACATATTAACGGTATAGTAACTCAGCCTTGGGATCAAAAACATTAATCCACGCGCGCGTCAGCGCAGAAACCCTGCATTGGTTGTGTGGTTGTTGTGATGATGGGTGGGAATAGCAGTTTTGTGAAGAACACACACAACGACAAGTGGCAAGATCTGTTTAACGTGAAAACCTTCCAACCTTTTTAGCAAAGGGCCTTGAGCATACGATTTTCTTGTTTTTTTTGTGCGATCTTGCTCCCTAGCCAAAGGAAAACCCACATGTCTTACGTTTTTCAACGGTATAAAATAAGTTTAAGGGCCTGTTACGAACACAGGCCACCTTTTGCAGGTTTCTCTACTAGTCAGGTTCCACGTTGGTCATTCACTTGTACTATATAAGCTCTTGTACTCGTTCCACACTCGCCACGGACGAACTGAATAGCGTGCAATTCGTCGAGGCAAAAGCATCGTTCCCATTTTCCTATACGCACATGCGTTCAAAGGCATGTGATACCCTTTATATCCAACATTATCCCCTATATTAAGCCTTGTTAGTCTTCCAGGAAAATACTATAACACTAGCTCACCCTGATGAGCCATACATGCCGAAATATGGTAGATTCGGGGAAGCACCGGTTCCACGGTCTAATGACTTGGAGATGCGGCTCTTCACAACCTACTTTCACATCTCTACCCTGCGAGTCTACATGGCCTCAGGGAAAATACTACTCCGGAGTACATCAGAAACCTTAAACGAAGAACGGAAGACGTTAAAAAAGGTACAGGACACTTCAGCGAATGCGGGATCGACAGGGAGAGTTATTACTTCCGCAGATTAGCGAGGGAAACGGGGGCAGACAGGAGGGAAGCGGAAACTATGCAGAAAGATAGAAATAAAACAAAATACGAAAGCGCTGAGGTCGAAGGCTGATAGGTCAAAAACCACGCAGGCAAACCTCAAGCGGTCGCACAAACGTACCGGAACGCGCTATGTACGAAATCCAACTCGCACGCGCGGAATGGACGTCGTGCTTTACCCTGCGGGGGCGACGTCGCAACCGGGCGGAGAATTACCAGCACACTTTCCTGAGGAAAACTGAATGAAAAACAAAGAAGAAAAACGAATGTCTCCGGAAGAAGCAAAATTCAAAACCGGTAAAAGCGGATCGATATACTTGAGGGCAGTGGTGGCCTGCACGTCCACTAGCCACGTCCGCGCCTCGAGGTTCATCTGCACTACTTGGAATCCAGCGTGCAACTAATCTACTCCGACGGAGTTTAAGGCACCAGGAACCTTGGACACCTGCTGTCGAAGTCGTGTAGTGAGCCGGAGAGCGCGCAAGCTTGATTTGTCCCGGGTCGTCTAGAAAACATGCCAAATATTCCCCGTCGATGGATGTGTGCCAGCGCTGATTGTTCCAAACCACTACAAGCCGTCCTCGGCTTTGTACCAAGCAGGGACCACATTGGGTAGCACCCTGGTGTTTTAGTGGCGTAACCAGTCAGAGCGCGGCACGCAGTCGTAGCCAGGTCCCAAGAAACGTTCGTCGTTAGCACAGGAAATCTCCCGTTGTACAGCTCCAATGCGCACTTGTCTATACAGGCGGTTAGTTTGGCTGTGTTGGTTCGAGGTGCCAGCCCACTAGAGCACAATCTGCTGGAGTGAGAGCTGGAGGTCCATCTCCCGTTCCCACGACGGACGGGAGAGCCCAGTCCAATGCGTCTCGTTCATCACCGTGATCACCCCACCCCTACCACAGACCGATTAGTTGCCGGTGATCCTTTCCACCTCTAGCCACTGGAGGGGCGCCGACATGTCGTCTCGCGTCACGTGATATGGGGGGAATGTTTTAGTAAAATTGTTGAGCACGTACGGTGTCAACCCAAGTACTTAGGCCTGTCGCCGCGGTCGTGGGGGTTGGTGCAGGGCTTGAAGCGCTCGACGGAGACGCGGTGGCGTGCATCCGCGCCGGGCATGTCTCCGGGGAGGTTCAAGTAGAAGAGCTTATCTTCGAGAGGGGAATGTATCGCTAAGGGGCAGAGGCCGACGGCAAAGACATTGTGGGGGCCCGTTCAATTTAGCGCGAATTTGATCTTGAGCACCTTTGCCTCCGTTCCGGCTTTCGTGCCTTGGCGAATAGTGGAGACCGTAATATACAGTTAAACCCAAGTACCCAAAACGAAGTTAGGAACCTGGCGCAAAGCATTCGAGATGGTTGAGTTTCTGCGAACATGTCCGCACGACGGCTAAAGCGGTTGGTGAAGAGAAATATCTATGTGTTGCCCCGGGGCGTGACCGGAAGTGGTCCAAAATAGTCCACGTCTACCTCAATGCCCGGCCCCGGAGTAGGGTAATCGAAATGTCGGGCCATCGAACTGTCAGTTGCGGTGTCTTCCGCGCTTGACACTTCAAGCGATGGCACGACCACCAGCGGGTGCATATGCTCATTCATATCCTCCAATAAAATCACTCGAGCATGCGAAGTGTGCGTGCCGTGCCAAAATGTCAGGAAGCAGTCGAATGGTAGCCTTGCATGATCCAAGGGCGCATGAGTAGCGCCATGTAAATACGGATTGGTTCGTTGTCTTAAAAGCAAGCCGCGCGCACCGCAGGCCGTAAGGAGTAGTGGGCCGGGGTTGAATTAAAGACAAGGAGGGCAATGTCCTCGTCGGGAGTATGGAGGCGGCCTATTCTAGCAAGCTCCTGGGTCTCCCAGATAGGGGGACGCCGATGGGAGGGGAACGCGCTAAGACTTCGGTGGGCAAGGCCAATGTCCGGCCGAGAACAATGCGTTGTATGGCGGCGTAGAACGTAGGCTCTGCAAGTTGCTCTCTCTCCCAGTCGGCGTGCGAACTACGCGCAACAAAATCACCAAGTGTACTTCGGCAGCAGCGCCGAGGGCGTCCACATCGCTCCTAAGGATCCGAAGGGGTCGACAGCCCTAAAAACGGGAGACCCAAAGGCTCCGCTCGGTCGTGGTCTGAATGAACGGATGCCGTCGGGACAGCCAGCGGGGCTCGAGATGCGTTCGGCGTCGCAGACAAAGGCAGCCGAGGGCGTGAAACGAGCGGCGGCGGAGGGTCGACCCGAGAGGAAGACGTCCGCGGAACCCTGCCGGGTCCGAAATTATAGTCCACTGCAGGCTGCGCAGCACCGGCCGCAGCGGCTGGTTTTCAGCGTGTCCGAGTGGAGCTGCGGCCCGTAGGCGGCAGTGCCGCTGAAGTCTCCGATGGCGGCGTAGGGGTCTGCGGGGGTACGTCTAGCGGAGTAGTCCCGGAAGACACCCGAAACTGGAGTGAAAGTGGCGTCGGCGGCAGGCCAAAATGGAGAGCGGCCGAGTCCGTCATTACCGACCGCGACGAAAGCAGAAACACGGGCGACGAATCTCCCGGTGGGAGTGGAAAGGACGTCGATTCTCATACTTGACCCGTGTGCGCTAATATCACGAAGATCAGTGAAGGTAAGGGGGAGCCCACCCAAGACAGCGCTATCTGGTTGGGGCACCAGCCTACCCACCATAATGCCGGGGATCGATGTGTAAGGGGTGAGCAGACCGAAAGCCTTGACGAGGTTTATGGCTTCATCGTCGACAGGAGTGAGACGGCTAGAACCTCTGCGGTCGTGCTCAGTCGCCGGCTGTGGCAACCGCGAGATGAAATCAACATTACCATTTGCGTTTCCTTTTCGGCACTTTGGTGCGTGGTCAAACACGGTGAGTTACTCGAGCCACCTCTGGACTCGCGCGTTGTGGTCCACAACCTGATCGGAAAACCAGCATGATCGGAAAACCGGTGCATGGGTTAGATACGTAAAAAGATGATCCTCGATGCCGCCATCGGGGCGTGCAGAAGACGTTGAAAATGTATATTATTATTGCCACCTCCGGAGAGGATGATGGGAGGAGGAGGGGGAAATTGGAAGTGACCAAGAGAGGGCTTCTCTTCCCCAAGCTCGCCTCGTCCCCGAACCATAAATAGCGACAAGCGCTCTCGTGCTATACAGGAATAATCCTATCGTACCACACAATACACTCGGGCGCTTAAGCCGTAGACTACATACTGACCCAACCATATATACGAATACTTTAGTCTCCTAATATGTGCGTATGGGAGCATATATGCAAAAGTGCATATTCCGTTTCTCATTGTACCATGAATGATCAGTGATGACGATGTATGTGGCACACGAGGAACTGTTCTCACGTGTACCACACAATAACAACTCATATCACCCACAAGTAAATATTGCTACTGGTGGCTCCATAGTTCACATACGTATCACACAAATATATACTCCGTATATAGGAACGTCTCCCCATGGATAGTCCGCCTGATGAAATATCCATGCCTTCATCGCATAACATGCCACATACTGAAATACAGTTATAAAATATTCCTCGTATGAATCACACAATTCCTTCGACGGCGTATCTCCCCAACTACCACACTATTCCGTAGAGCAATGCGGTTCCACAAATCGAACCATGATATCATAACTTCTCACACAACCTTCCTGATATTTTCCATGGCGTTGTGGTCCGAGAAAATGATAACCTTCGTACCCCAAAGGGAGCCTCGAGGGCGCTTGATCGCTCATACGATGCTGCTTGCTTCCAAATCGAGCGGCATCCGATGTCTTTCAGAGTCGAGGGTAGCGCCGCTAACATAGGCAATGGGCCTCATGGAGCCGTCGGGCTGTTCTTGATCTAGCGTAGCACGAAAGACGTCAACGCTGGCATCGCAGTGCACCCAAGAAGCGCGGGAGCCGTCCTCCATGTCGTCCCAATCGGGGAAGACCAGGACCGGTGAAGCGGCGAGCTCCAAACCTATGGTAGCTTTGTGGATCACCTTCACACCCCAACTAGGCGATGCGCTGCTGCCCTGAGGTACAACCAGCCACTCGCAAACTTCCGTGGGGGGGCAGAATGCCGTGAGTGCATTTGTGTCCTTTTGGGCGGTTATCTGGCGGAACGACCACAATAGGTCGAAAAGCGAAAAAACGCGTCCCTTGCCGAAAGAGTCTAGGACCTGATGCACGCGCAGGATGTCGTTGAGCTTCTTGTAGTTAACAGTGATCCAAAGCCCTCCAGATGGTTTAGGGACGACGACCAGAGGGCTCAAGTATGGCGAAGTCGAGTTTAGGATCAGACCGGCAGCGAGGTTCTGATTGAGGGTGGCGTCTACCTTTTTGGCCAAAATCGGGTTTATACGATGTGGCCGAGAGGGTGACAGGCGCACTGCCCTCCGGTACCGAAATTTCGAAGGGCATCAGAGAGCAGAAATCAACATCTTTTGTAGAGCTGGAGTAATATTCGGAAAAAACCGCAGAGGACGTCGCCTAGTTCCTCGATAGCCGCAGGGGTCCACTCCGGGCTATGCATGTCGAAAGGTATTTCGCGCAGATGCCTTGGCAGGCGGTGCCAGACGCGCAGGAACGAAACCCTTCATTCGGGAGTCAAACGCTGGAGCAGGGCAGGCGAGGGCGAGGCCGTGGCTGCAGCTGCTGCGAGAGAGGCTTCCGAAAAGGCCGCCACCTCAGACGCGTTCGTGGGCGGGGAGACGGCTGGCGCACTGTTCGTACGCTGGAAAACGGCAATGGGTGCGCACATCAATGGGGCGTGGGCAACTCCCAGAAGGTCGCCGGGCTCGATGCCGGTCGTGCCACTAATATGGAGGACCTGTCGCCCTGAAGCGGCAAAATAATTTTCGGCAAGACGAAGACCCGGCTGCGGCAACATTTCGAGGAGATAGCGGCCTGTAAGAGCTGGTAGGCCGTTACTGCGGACCCATTTTCAGCGAGCAGCTAAGGCTCGTCTCACAAAATGACGCGATAGGTGCCATCGTAACGGAGGTGGAAATTTCCGCCAGAGGCGAGGGGGTCAGGTACGAAGATCGACGCATCCGTGGGGGCACGGTGAGAGAGCGTCTGCTCCCCGAAACCTCTCTGGTCAGAGAGGCGGGGAGGGAAAGAGCGGTAGGACCGCGTATTAAAATGTATCCAGCTATCGCGTCCTAGGAGCACCGCGTGTTGCATAACTGAGGGCGGAACGACGCAGACCCACTCGGCGAGAGAGCTCGTCGGCGGTTCAGCACGGAAGAATTGGACGCTCAAGCGGACGCTCGTCGAAGTTCGGAGGGGAGAAGATTTGCCTAACCCCCCCCCAGGAACGAGGGGCAGAGCCCTGCTCATAATAAACGGCGACCGCACCACCCGCAAGCATCTGCTCTAAGACGTCACTGCGGATGAACGTCTGGGTGGAGCCAGTGTCTAGGAGCGCGAGAAAACCAAAAACTGTAGAGAAGGTGGTTCCGCTATGCACGGTAACGGTGGTGGAAAAAAGAGGCGTCGTCGAGCGTAAGCGTGCGTCCTACAAGGCCCGGGCCGTGCTCGGGGAGCGCGGACGTGTCGGCGGGGGTGAGCGCGGCGCGAGAGGTGACAACCAGCACATCGGGGCTGTTGTCCGCTGACGTGTCGGAAAAATGGATCGAAAACTCGACGGAGGACCGGGGAAAGCACGTGCTGAAAGCCGAAGGCGCGTCAACGGTGTGGGGTTAATCTCATGAATTCCCTCGCACAATATAGGAGCGAAGAATTGAGGACAAGAGTAGGGGTGCGCAAACCTGTTCATATTGTGGCGAAGGAGGTCGCGGGCGGTAAAAAGAGCCTGCCCGAGCAAGTTCTTTCCTCGGCAAAAGTGAGGGTCATGGGCGTCGGAGTCGTCCGTCTGGGGCCCGATGCCCCACACCTGGTCAAAATGACTGGCTTCAGCTAAAAGCTTGTCACCAGTTCTTAAACGGTGGTGTTTCATCTCCGAGGTTTGCGAAAACTTGGCAAACGTCCCAGCCAGAACGACGTTTTGACGTTCCCGCCCCCAAATGGCATTGTCAAAACCCCGGGTGCTCCGTCCGATGCGCTTGTGCGATTGGGATTCCGAAGTGCTCAGTATGAGCTCCAGTGCACGCTTGTCGTGGAAGAGACGTGTCTTTTAGCGCGTAATAAATTGCTCCTCGCAATAATACGAAACGTCGTCGACGACAAACGCCGACGCTGTCCACTGCGAACACTGGAGGGGGGTTGCCAAACCAACACGACGTTTCCCGTGACATACTCACGTGCGTACGGTTAAAGTTCGAGGGGGGCGTGGCCTCGGATAGTATGGTTGAGGCGCGCAGTGCAGCCCTGTGTGGGCACTGGGTCACCGACGCGGACCGCGTGGCCGATCTGACGGTCAACGGCCATGGGGCGTTATCGCGCGGAAGTGAAACGTCGCCAGAAATTGCTCTTTCTGCGCCCATCGATTGGGGTTCAACGGGGGAACGGGACTCGGAGCCAATTCTGCTTGACGAGTCATCCGCGGGGCGGCAGGCAGATACCGTGTCGGGATCGCCTGTTCCACTGGTGCCCTGGAAGCCTGGTGGGCGGGCGAAGACAAAGGAGAACCTGCAGACACTCCAGACGAATTTCAAAACGGGTCTCAAACGGGCGGCACTTGGGTGCCCGCCGGAAAGGGATTCTGCCCTGTACACGGGGCCTGAGGGTGTGGGTGGGGTAGCTAAGCTCGCTGGATCCTCTGTGATAGAAAACAGACTAAAATTCACACCGTTAATGCGGGGGAACACCGAGTCGAGCGCTAAGAAGGGGCTCGGCATTCCGGCGCTGGCCTTCCCGCATCTTAAATCAACCGTCGCCGTATGGCCGGGACCAGGAGGGCAGAGTGTGCAAGAGTGAGGTGGGGGGCGACGCTCTCGCGAAAAGTCAATGTGGCGCGGTGGGTCTAAACCCGCGGCGCACGATGCGCGATGTCGAGTGCTGCTCAAGGCGAGAGCTCCCGGAACGGCAATGTTGATATTAAATTAGTTGTCAGCAGGCGTTGCAACACGCATGGGCGACACGCGGGGTTTGGGCGCAACCTTGTTTAACCCCGGGCGGTGCCCAGTACATGGCTGTAATATCGGTGCTGTAAGCAAAGTTCCAGAATGCGCGGCGTTGTTCGGCGGCGGTTGGCAGCGAAGGAGCGCGGGAGCTCGTCGCGGTAGTAAGATGTGCTTAGTCACAAAGCCTTGGAAGGTTTCCGGTACCCATGATTAACGTCCGGGGCTTGGGGTTAGTAGTCGAGCCTGGCCGGTGCTGGGCGCTTGACGAGCGTGACACACGGACATTTTGTGTAAAAAACAGTCGTTCCTATGGCAATACTGGCGGTGGACGCGCGAGGGGTGCCGTTCCACCGTCGGGGCGTCAATTACCAGGGCGAAAAGTGCCGGGATGACGCGCATTTGGGCTCATATTGTTTCATGGAACAAGCCGAAGGACAGGGGTGTTAGTCGTCGAGGGGGTGAGGGCGGTACTGATCGGTGCACAGCTATGGCTGAGCTATGATTGTTTCCACCGTAGTTGCCGTCAGACCACAGCCGTGAAAATCTGGAACGCGCGTCTTGCGAATGGTGACCGGAGTTGGAATTGTGTGACTGACCCTGGTCGTGCTGCAGGCATGACTGGTGGTGACCACCCTTTCGAGAGCTGGCTCTAGGTTCCTGTTTTGTTGCCGCGGCGGTAGCGCAGCATGCGTTCTTGCCAGCGGCGGTACGCGGCGCCGTGGTCCCCAAGCTGACCAAGCTCTGGGATGGTGCACCCGCTAGAATTAATAAAAGGATGCGACCACTGTTTTGAAAATTGTGACGGCTCGTGGCAATTAAGGCAGAGTCCTTGGTTATCACGAAGGGCTGCCGCGCGTGCGGTCGGCAAGAGGAAACTGCTCCATAGAGGAGGATCATCGGAAGAAATTCTATCAGTAACGGTGCAAACGCCATCACAGTGGGCAAGCAGCGAGTACGAGTACGACATGGATGAGACCCAGGGGTCGGTGGGGTCTTGTGAAACATTCATTACTACCGGGTTGCCGTGACAAGCCGTCGCGCATACAGAAGTCTGCGATGTCGCGCGCCGCCCGGGGCGGCAGGCGGGAGACCCGACGGGGCGGAAACACGCCCCCCCGACACCGCAGGTAGCGAAACAGAGTTTGCGCTGTTCATGACAGGTGTTAAGTTATTCGCAAGGGTACCCAAAGCTAACCACATGGCATACATCGAATCAAAAGGCTGAGGACGAGTTGCCAGCTCTCCAGGGTACAACCTGGGGGTGAGCTGCGAAAACTGCTCGTTTACGCTAAGACGCACAAACTCCAGAACCAGCCCCAACCCTTGCGTCAATGCGTGCTAGCTGCCCGTAATCTCCGAAACAACCATCCCGAAAAACGCGGTAGTACTCGCGTAAGGGGTGCCGTGGGGTATGCTAAAATGATGCAACTCGGTAAGGGCACACGCCGCGTCTCCGCGGTCGAACTGCCGGCCCAGCACTTGAATCAGAAGGTAAAAAGCCATCGGACCGGAATATCACCGGTCAATTTCTCGCGAGACCTTGCCGAAATTGTCATCAATGGCGGTGTTTAGGGTGGGGGCAGACGGTTTTTCACAGTTGATAGCACGTCCGAAAGTTTTCTGGAGGGTGCTTTCTCACCCGGTGATCCAAACCGGGGATTTGAGGCCGTCTCTACTGCAGTGCGAATGGAAAATCACGGGGATGTCGGTTTGGGCTTCGTTGACCGAGCGCATCAGTTGTTGGGCGGCAAGAGCCTGGTTCGGGTTTGTGGGGGGCGGGGATGTGATGCGCGCTACCTTGCGCGTTTCAAGATTGACGTTCTTGGACGTGACGCCCTGTATATGTTCGGCTTCGACCAAGGCGGCGGTCGTGTCTACAGAAGCCTGTCGATGGCGGCCGAAAGCGGGTGACAACGGCTTCGCGCGGGTGTCAGAAATCTTGAAAAGAAATACCTCTCTGTAGAGGAGGCTGCATCGGCCCGAGACGAGACTTGCCTTGCGGGGTTGCACTACCTTGACGTCAGTAAAGGATGGCTCAATGCTCTTCCCCCTTCGAATTGTCGGAAGGTGAGCCCGAGATGGAGAAACCTGGCTGTCTTCCCGAGTGGTGGCGGCCCAATTTTTTTTCCGGAAAACGGGCTGTGACCTCCCCTCTCGCCGTGGTCCGCCGAACCCGCGCGACACCCGTTGCCACCACCACCTCTGCTATGGCCGGACTAAAGAGCCCTTGCTCCTCGAGCCATAAGGAGCCCGTCACCTGTGGGCGGCGCGAGTCGGAGCCACGACCCCATCCCCCTTTTCGCGGGAGGGGGCATGGGGGTGGGGGAGGCATAGAAGGGGTGCAGCGGTGAGCGGAGCCAGGGGTAGTAGTATCGTGAGATGCGGTGGTACAAGGAGCGGCGAGCTGTACATGAGCCCTGTGAGTACCAAACGCGCGCGTGTCAGTACAGGTGGTGTCGCTTCCTACCCTAGCAGAAGTACGAAGCTCGATCTCTAAGGCGGCTGGACTCGCAGTAGCGCAGCAGCCCTGTGGGATGCCAGAGCAAAACCATCTGGGCTCGCCAAAAGGACTGCAGACTCAAGCGCGCAGTTCCTGTGCTAGCCACAACAGAAACAACAACACCGCAGGGAGCTGATGCGAAAATATCTGTGCTCTCAACAGCGACGGCAGGCTCATGCGCAGCAGGGGGTACGCTCTCCACGGCAGTGCCAATACCACAGCGAGGCGCTGGTGCTGGAGCAAAGCCATCTGCGCTCGCAAAGAGGAACGCAAGATAGTGTACCGCAGTGCCTGTGCAAACCACAGCAGCAGCAACGATACTGCTAGGCGCTGATGAACATTTATCTGCGGTCGCAGCAGCGACGGCAGGTGCATGTAAAGCCGTGGGTACGCTCGCCACAGCAGTAACAATTCTGCGAGGCGCTGACGCTGAAGCATCTGCGGTCGCAACAGCGACGGCAGGCTCATGTACCTCAGTGAGTGCGCTCGCCACAGCAGAACAACAGCACTGCCAGGCGATGACCGTGAAATATCTACCGTCGCAACAGCAGCGGCAGGCTCATGTACAGCAGTGGGTACAACCACCGCAGCGGTACCAACAGCATTGCGAGCGCTCGCAACGGCGACGGCAGGCTCATGTACAATAGCGGGTACGCTCACCGCAGCATTACCATGTACAATAGCGGGTACGCTCACCGCAGCATTACCAACAACACTGCGAGGCGCTGAGGCCAAGGCATCTGCGATCGCTGCGGGCTCATGTACAACAGTGGGCACGCTTGCCACAGCGGTACCACCAACACTGCGAGGCGCTGACGCCGAAGCATTGGCGGTCGCAACAGCGGCGGCAGGCTCATGTACTACAGTGGGTACGCTCGCCACAGCGGTACCAATAGCACTGCGAGGCGCTGAGACCGAAGCATCTGCGGTCGCAACAGCGGCGGTAGGCTCGTGTACAGCAGTCGGTACGCTTGCCACCGCAGCAACGGCCGCAGCCGCTTCAGCATTTGCTTGGCGCCTGAGACGACGAGCGCTCCGGGTCGAGGGTTCGCGTAGAGGGGAGGCAGTCTCGAGAGCGAAGACGTACCACCATTAGAGCCTTCAATACTGTTTGCAAATGGTACTGGGTTGCCCGAGAAATAGTCGGTGGTGGGCACAGCAACATTACCATCCGCAGGAAAACATATCTCAGTGCGATCTGAATTTTTCATGTTAGAGGTTGTGCGGGGATTTGCCCCAGCCATGGGCGGGGGAAAATTCCAAAGAGCAGGCCCTCGAGCCTCCCTACCAGGGTCAGCACCGACCGTTCCTCTACCAGGAGCGGCTATTGCGGTGGGTGGAGGGTCTGCCTCGGCAAAATCTGTTATCGTGTGTGGCTCGTGTGGCTTGGTTATGCACCGGCTTGTGTACAAATCCGCATCTGAACAAGGTCCAAGGCCAAGGCTATCTGCCAAAAGGGTGTGAATGGACGGCAACGCTACCCCAGCGGCGCTGGGTATTGCCAGGGACAGAGGCATGGCTGGTTGCTTGAGCGGCAACGTCACACCAGCAGGACTGGGTAGGGCTCGAAACAGAGGCGTGGTCGGTGGCGTGGACGACAACGCTACACCAGCAGGGTTAGGTACGGCTCGGAACAGAGGCGGTGGTGTCGTGAACGGCAACGCTGCACAAGCAGGATTGGGTACGGCTCGGAACACGGGCGTGGCTGGTGGCGTCAACGACAGTGCTACACAAGAAGGGATGGCTTTGGCTCGGGACCGAGGCGTGGCTGATGGCTTCGACGCAACAGGAGGCGTGTTTGGTCGTTCAAACCTCGACGTGCGTACTGGTTCAAAATCAGACGTGCATGTTGGGTCAAAATATCTAGCATCGCCGGAGGAGCGGCCCTCCTCCCGAACGTGGTCGGTGGTGGGGGGGTTGCTGGCACCAGGAGTGAGCTGGTATATGGCAAGGGGCTCATCCTGGGTCGCTCTACGTGTCCCAGAGGGATGTGGAGAGCCCGTGTCGGGTTGGTTCATCGATGGACGGGGAAAAAATAGAGCTAGCTGCGTACTCTACTCGTAAGTCGGAGCAATGAGCAATCGATCGGAAAGCTGCGAAGAGAGGATATCCAAAACCGTCACGACGCCATGTATAATGAGATTAAAGGGCTTTTACAGACACAGGCTACCCTTTGCAGGATTCTTTACTAGGCAGGTTTCACGTTGGTCACTTGCTTTTACTAGATATTTCATTGTATTAGTTCCACACTCGGCACGGACGAACTGCATAGCGTTTAATTTCGCGAGGCAAAAGCGTTGTTCCCCTTTTCCTCTACGTACACGCTTTCAATGGCATAAGAAACCTTTTTACTTCCAGCCGTATCCCAAATCTTACGCGTTGTTACGCTATCAGGGGAATACCATAACAGGTATGTGCGGTAATGGTTGAGTCGAAAAAACGTCGTCTGGTCGGAAACGGGTTGGGACGGGAACAGAGGTCCCGAGTGTATTTAGTTACCGACCGCAACTTCCCGACCCCTTCCCGACCTCGGTCCCTCTGTTTCCACCGTCTACCGTCCCGACTTACGACACCTTGTTCCCGTTCCGACTGTTTCCCGTGCCGTCGTAATGTGTATTCCCGACTTTACCTGTCCCGCTGCCCACCTAGTTGTTCTCATCCAATCCCGACGTTCGCACACAATCTCTTTCATCGCGCGACTCACGTAAGTTGCGGGTGTTCCCATTCCACATTTACCATGTGCTGTACCTTTTCCCCGTCATACTATAGTTCGAAGCATGGCCGACTATAGACGCAACCGATTTACTCCAGTTTATATCGTTATTCACCTTCAGATGCAAAACAGCTACGGCAGCCCTATATACTGTAGAGAGGAATGTCCGTTTCAAAAAATATATTTTGAAATTTCACGCCCCCCGCGCCTTTTCGTTTAATTTGTTTAATAAACTTCAGCTATTTGAGTTGATAAATAAGTGCTCAAAACTTGGTTTGAAGCACAAAAAATTTCATAACATTGTATCATACAGTTGTTTTGCTCGTTTATTACAAAAAAAAGGCGGCGAAAGTTCGTTTGAGCAATTGACAAACGGCACTCGGTATCATCTTCCTATTTTTAACGGTTGTCTCCAGCCCGCGTTCCCGATCGTCTTCCCAACCTTTCCGGCCTGCATCTCCCGGTCATACTTCGAAATATCCCGACTATCTTCCCGACCGATTTCCCGACTATGTTTCCGACCGATTTCCCGACTATGTTCCCGACCGATTTCCAGACTATGTACCCGACCGAATTCCCGACCTGTTCCCGACCCGTTCCATGATCCCGACGCATCCCGTTCCGGCAAGAAATCGTGGAGTCCCGTCCCGTCCCGTTAACCAAATGGCTTCCCGATTTTCCGTCCCATTCCCGTCCCGCGGTAAGGAAACGGAAGCCTTTTCCCATACCGTCGCTCCGGAAGACCTATGTTTTACCACCCCAGGCGGGCTAAACGGTTACCGTCCCGAACCAACCGGTTCTTCGGCTACGGCGCCTACCCTAGCATTTTCTTTGATAATTCTTTGATAAATTACCACAGCAACGTTTAGTCGGCAACTGGTACCAATAACTGCCAAAAAGCAAAACTAACAACATTCACGTACGTGGTCAACGTATTCATACGCAAACACCAGGTGATGCCCTGGTGATGTAGCCGCACATGCCGTATATTCTCAATCATATACATTGCCTCTACACGGACTACACGGTCGTAGCAGCCCAGCTTTTACTATACTGCTGGTTCCTGAGGACATATCATGGGCAAGCTCGACGAACTCAAAAAGGTTTTGGATGCCGTCAGAGGTGGATGTCATAAATACGGGCCCCTGTAACCGCCCACGCGGTCGAAATCAGATCCGGGTTTGTAGTGTGCTCGGGGCAAACGTGGATACACACACAAGGTACCCACACGCACACATACACGCACACAGACACATACACAACGGATGAAATACAAATCGTTAAGAATACGCCCACCCTGTTGGCAAACAGTCTCGTAATATTTTCACTGGCACCTGGCCACAGCTGACCGGTAGATACTGAAAGAGTTCGTAGCATCGCTGTCGCTTCGCCCCATCATCTGCTCTTCATTACTACCGGCAAGTACTACAACCAACCGTAACCGTTGTGCTCGGGTCCAAGCAGTCCACCAGTTACCGGCAACTACAGCTGTTTTCAGATCTAAGCGGTCCATCAGTTGCTGGTAGCTACTCCTTCATTTTCAGCTTCGCGCGTTCTCCAGCTACGGGAAGGTACTCAGTCATTTCAGGTTCAAGTAAGCTCCCTTTCTACTACTACGGAGGGCAATAGTAATCAAGACCCCTCATATACACAACAACGCATATATATTTAAACGTTCTTTCTAAACATATTTCGTCCTGATTATTAAGTTCCCACGTAGTATGTAGTGGCAGATGCCTTTTTTGTTGAGTGGAAGTACTCCAGGCGCTGGCAGTTACTCAAACCATTTTTCAATGGTACCTGTGAAATGTCCAGCACAAGGCAAGTAGCACGTCGTATACGACGCTTGACCACGTGAATTATACTCGTTGAATAGAACGGGAAGGTACAAGCGCACACGTTTCAGTTTTTTTTTTTATTGGTGAATCACGGTGCAACACAGTTTAATGTGGTCAACGCTCCTACCGACGGGGTCGTTCCTCCAGGGCAGTCTCCGGTAACAACTTTTTTAATGTTGGCATTTTCTCCGGTGGGAATCAGACGCATTGCGAACGCACGGGGTTGTTTGGATCGGAACCAGCCGTCACGGAAACCCCTCCCGCGGGAACTGGACACCACGAAGTGTACGGGATTTACTCAGTGGGAACCGACCCCACCACCGGAAAACGTCCCACGGGAATGGGCCACCACTGGATATATTCCAGCGGATACTACTAATAGTCTAGTCACCACGCATTCCGTTTTTCCCCCCGCCAAAGGCGCCCATCATGCGATTTCACCGGACGTGCACGAGCTACCGCGATATTCGTTTTTTGTAGTTGTGCGTACACTCAGCAACAACCGATTCCAGGTACCTAGTGGCCCCCTTGCATGCACGGCACATGATATGCGCTTCAACGTCGGCTGTGAACGTTTAACAGCACGTATTGTGTTCCCGGGTACCAAATTATCGTACATTACCCGAACAGCAACAACAGAAACTGAGTAATGTGTACGAGTACATATAACAAGATTTTTTAATACAAATCCAGATTCCACGAATGACCAGTATTCAACCGGGACCTTGAGAGAGTCGCGTCCAGCAATCTCAACAGGTTTGGTAGAGACGAGGAAACCCCCATAAACACACCCCGACTAAAATGCAGCGCCGACCTCCTCGAAAACAGGATAGCTTACTATAATTTATATTGGAACACGCGTGAGAAAAATCGAAAAAACATAAGAAACTAGAAATGTAGAGTGCCCAGAACCTGTTCCACGCTACCCCCCTCGACAAGTAGGCGAGCACATTCGTAAGCACGTGCCATGACGTCGGCTGTAAGCTCCTCATAGTGCGTGATTGAACTTAACATCGCCTTTGAAAACAGCGAAGCGAAAAACGCGCACGCGAGCTTCCCAAGCACACACTCAAATAATACCGGAACCGACTATGTATGTATGGCAAAACACGTACGTGGTAGCATATAGACTAGTCTATGTATGCAGTAAGTCAATCACAACCTTTGTAAATAACGCGCTCGATCCCCGGGCCCTCCGCTTCTTCCTCCACCCAGGCAACGTCCCCAGTCATCTTGGCTGCCACCACTGTTTTGTCTGCTTTAGCACCGCGGAGGATCCGGACCACCAGGAGGAACAGCCTGTCTGTTCCGCCGGAGAAACATCATGCGCACTCGACTTTGTCCGGCAGCATCGAGCTGTACAGGGTACCAACCAGTTTACTCGACGAAATTGACTGTTGCATGGGGCAATACCAGTGCTGTTGCATGGAGCACTAGCAGGGCTATTGCACGGAGCAACAGCAACATAAGCGACGACATGGGAATACCGTCAGTGCCGCCGGTCGAATATCAAGTCATCAGCGGAAGCTCCCTGCCACGCCTCAGAGTAAAACGAACAACAACATCCCAATTCGCAATATATACAACAAATCTTCCTATTTTTACTTTCACGAGGTAGACGCTCTCATTCCAAACACGCTGCATGCCCTCGTTCGTTGCAAACCGCTGGGTTCAGCTGTAGCAGCCCATACAAACCCCGACACGTTTGCCTTCGCTGTCGGAGTGATATATTCTTACTCACGCGATACCCCCCCTTCTCTCTTCCCAATTTGCACCTACCTATTCCCTTCTCCGCTGTGTCGATGCTCCTCTTCTACACTTGGAAAGCAGTCTTCCGTATCGTGTTGGAAACTCAAATAATCGCCACCACCCGACGCAGACTGCAGTTCGCCCACCACGCGACGCAGGGCTTTTTGTCGAGGCTGGGGCGTGTGTGGCTTCCGGTGGGCAGCTGTAGGTCCCGATAATACCCGGCCCACGTCGAGAGGTCGGCGCAGGGCAAGGCGAGGTAACACTCTATATACATTAAAGTACACTTCAGATTTCACTCTTCTTGTCTTCCGAACTGCACATCAGAGTTCTAAGCGCCACTACCCCGCCTCCACGCCGTGTGTGTGTTTTCACGCTAAACTAATATTTCCACTTATCTACATCAAGACAACCAGTGCCTTTGCTGATGCCTCATAGATGTATGTGCGACAAAGCGATACAAATCGTCCAACCAGGGGCCTGGTTTTCCTATGCCATGCCAACCGCGACGAGCTCAAGGGCAGCAAACAGAAACATGCAAGGAAGCAAACCGGACTATTCTCAGCAATAAAAAACGTAACCACGGAAAAACGAAATATGAGAAAACTTATGAAAGAAAGAGGGGAACATGACGGCACGCGAAGAATAAAGAAAACGCACGTCTCAGACAGCCAGCAACAACTACCCAGCGACCAAGGTCGGGGACAGCAACCACACTTCGCTTCGGGTTACCCTACTGTAAGAACAGGGGCATTGGCGCACGGTCTGCCACCTACGGACTGCTCCTGAAGCCACAGTGGTGCCCATACCCATATCACTCCTCCCGTGTCTAATACAAAAACGGACCAAAAATGAACCAGTACCCGTGACGAGCTAGCTGAAAAAAACAGGAAAAATACAACAGCAACTAAGGCGATAGACTATATTTTTAGAGGGGCACTGCTGTACGCGACGATACAACCAACTGATTGATCCAATCTTCGAGAACCTCATGCGTTTACAAAGACCAAACAAAGGAATGGGCAACAACAATAGGCGATCTGTGTCCCGTCTAACCTATAGATAATGGACTATTTTGCCTTTTCGTCGTGTCTTTTTTTCTTGAATTTTTTGTTAATAGTATTCGGCTTAATTTTTTAAAAACAGTTTGGTGTTCTGGCGTGCATATATTTTGCCCTCGTGCTTATTTTCATTTTGGTAGGTTTTGCATGGCCAACTCACCTTGCTATGGTTCCTGTAGTTGCGATGCGCATGATCTGCACATTAACCGCTAACCCCACTCACCATGTACACCCAACACAACCCATGTCCGTGCCGATGCCTCCTAGAGAGACGAGGTCTATTATTTTAGTTCTTCTACTGCTGCTGTCATGCTGTGATAACAAACTACGAGATAGATACACATATTGCAAATATAGCCAGTATTAGATGATTTGGCCACTCCATTCCAACCGCAATATGCACGCAGACAACATAGTCTATTCGGAAGCGAGCACACCAGACCATTTCCAACAAATAGACATTGTGTATATCTGTCTCGTGCTTTGTGACCTTGGAGCTCGTCTCTCGATTAAGGATCCAGACCGACACTCAGTCTGGCTGTGCTGGATCCAAATGAGCGAAAATATCACTATTATGAGAGAACGCGTATCCCTCAGATGATACCAGTATGCTCGGTTCGAAGTACTTTTCTAATATTTCGTGAGTCACGGTTTAACGAAAGATGTGCCACTTTCCGATACTGTACCATGTACCCGGATTGTATTGAACGTTGGATACCCGCATTAAGCCGTCAACTGAACCAGGAGTTCAAGTGCGTGTTGAACTTGTCGTACAACCAAGGCAATAGAGTTTGCTTTGTGCGTCACAAGAATCTGGGTGTGCCATCTGGGGCCGGTATCACAATCAGTAAAAATAATCCCACATATGAAAATATGTGTGAAAAATCATTCGAATTTCATCGGTCTATAGACTAGAGAGACACGCAATATCACCAATTAATCCGATCTCCTTTTATAATAATTTGAATTAAAATAACAAGAAACAAAGCATCTTGAAGAGCTGTCTTCGGGAAGGGTGTACTGTTTGTGTGTTTGTTTACGCATTGCTGTGGTCGCATGACCATAGTGGTATGACCCTCGCATCCTTACAGCGCCGGGACGGAGTACGTCGGGTTTTGGTCAACCAGAAAAACACTGCTTGCACCAACCGCAAAGAGCCGTGAGGTAGACGGCGAGTCGCATAAAGAGTGAACCTCAACCTTCGAAGAGTTGTGCCCACTGTTATGCTTATGGATGACAGTGACCCATGAGATACTATGTTTCTGGTGTGGCCACTCCAGTAACGTTTTAGAAGTACTGTCTTGGGGAGGAGTCAAATTCAAATTTGGTAGTTGGCCCAGCTTGACCTGGCATATTCAACAAGTACCCTAGCGCCGCACCGCTTTTGTTCTGAAGCTCCCCACTTTGGAAGCTTAAGAGGCACGTCCCTCCCAAAAATGAGACACAAACTATACTGCTACCAGATGCAAAATCCTATTGCCTAGGTATACAGCATTATTACAACGAATTAAAATAAATTACGTGCTTCCGATGGTTTTGGATTGCGGAGCGCCACCATCCACAACTCGTTTCAGACAAAAAGTGTTACGTCTATCGCTGCACGCGTCACGCGCAGTGGGGCAATGCATCCGGGGCAGCTCTACGCAATAGATCGTGCATTCATTCCACAGCCGTCATATTTGGTCCCCCTCTAAGATGTTTTCTTTAGTTTCCGTGCACACATTGGTTGACATCACCCTGTTGACTCTGCCTGGTACAAGCTAATATTAAGGGGAGCTGCCGACCTATATCTTTAATTGGACACACGCACCCAGTAATACATGTGCCCGGAGTATCGCCGACAGCTTGCAAATAATAGGTTGGACGAAATTTTCGATCTCACGGCTGAAGTGGTTTCCAATTTTTTACATAGAGTGGACGGCCACGCTCGAGGCGATAAACACGAACATCGGCGACGAGCGACCGGGCCAATAACTGCGCCCACGCCTAAGAACAAACCACGGCACATCGTTCCCCGGCGGTGGCGCCTCATTAGAGACCACGGCGGCCACGATTCCAATCTTTTCCCCCGGCTTTCTCAGTCAAGCCGCACGAAAACCGAATCACCGAGCCAAGCCTCCAGTATTCGATCATTGCCGTCTCTGCTCCTCGCGCGGCGTTTTGAAGCTGTCGCCTCTGTCTACTGAAGAAGCTCTGAGTGTGATTGCTTCCAAGCTTGCGCCACAACACGAAAGCAGCGGCTGCAGAGAGCGCGCACGCGAAGACGCAAGCCGTCGCTCGTGATTACTCGCATCGGTGTTCGCCAGTGGAGCATTGTGTGACTTGCTGCGTTGTTACGATTCCCTGCATTTCAGGAAAAAAATTGCCTTTTCCTCGATAGGAAGCGAATCCTTTTCGTCGGGACCCCAACCCCCGCCCCTCTTTTGATCAAAATCAGGCCCCCAGGTCCTTCAAAACTCCGCCCTCCCATCACCGTTTGTTCGACTTACGGGATTCACTTGATAAACTGGTGCATTTCCTTTTACAGCTGTCAGATTTGTCCCCCTCAGAAACGGGTTTTATAGTTTCCGCGCACAGACTGACTAACATCACCCTGTTGACCCTGATAGCTACACTGTAGTTGCAAGGGGAGTCGCCGGCCTATATCCTTAATGAGGACACACAACCCGTAATACGCGTGATCGGAGTATCACACACAGCTTGCAAAGATGATTTTCGATAAAATCTTCGATGTCACAGCTCGAGTGTATTTTCATTTTTAATAGACTAGACTATATGGTAAGTACGAATTAAAAGATATGGATCAAAACCTGATTTTTTTATTCTTATAACCGGCCCTTACAACCCTGACCACCGCTTTCTTTGCTCTTTCACCAATGTCTCCGAAGAAACTCTTTGTTAGTCGAAGATCGCTACTTCAAAATGAACAAGCATTGGACGTGGTCAATATCCGCGCCACCTCAGCTGCGTACTCTCTCCTACATCAACGTAGCCCGAATTGTTTGGTGTCGGCTCAGAACTAACAGTTTCCAAGCGATGTTTTCGGTTTGATGACGGTCACCAGCATTGACTGAAAGAAAATCAAGGGATATTCATCACACGGTTTCAAGGCCTCATCGTCGGGCCTCAACCTCACCAAGTCCTCGTCATCAGATCTAAACCACACCATCACGTCTTTGGAGATCTGCAGGCGAGCGTTTCAGAACATTGAAGGTGTCTAGGGCGAGCAAGACTATCGGTGTTGGACGTACATCACATTTTCATGTCTGTTTGCGTGGTGTCTGTCATACCTAATTTCAAGCAATTTCCCCGGTGAACAACTGTCTGAGTGTTATTATGACATAGGCATGGAATAGCAAATATAGTCTACTGGATAGTTGGGATTTTCGCAAGCCGCAATGCTGCTGACCCGACAAATAGCTCATCATCCGTGATTTTGACGTGTGCCTATTCTTATGCCTGAGACCTGGGTTCGTAACCCTAACCCCAACCCTAACTTAGGCAAGAGCGGAGCAATCCGCAAACAACTACATACGCCGTGCAGGGTTGTCGCGAGTAATCTAGTCAACATCGTGTTGAGACTCTGGTACTTTCTCATTCTCTCTCCCCGTTGACCTGGTACCTTGTACATGATTCCTTGACATCACACGCTATTTCCTTTTGCACTATACTAGGCGCTGATGTCGGTTTTGTCGTCCTTTTTCGCAGCCAGAACGGTTGGAGTAGAACTATTGTTGGTTGTGCTTGCGTATTCTGACGTACTGGCATAAACATTTACGCGCTATGCCTATACACCGTGGTGTCGGAAACTGAGGGCAAAGGCGTCCGCGGTGGTCCAACAGTGCGCCGCCTAAATATTGACGTCGAGGTCGTAGGTTCAAATACTGTTTTGGACTTGTTCCGGACATATTTGACAGGTCGAAAGTCCGAGAGAGAGCGCAAATTGTTGTTTTTCAATAGAAATTGACGAGCTTGAAACAGCGGAAAAGTGTGTATGCCGATCTTAAAGCACGATAGACTGCAGTCAAGCATCGCGGGGGTGACAAGGCAAGGGAAGACTCCTGTAGTCACGGCCTGCGACTTGTTCAGGAGTTCGATGAGGGAAGACCATCTTGTGTTATACATTATACAGTCTCAATGGAAAACGTTATGTGATGGTTTTCAAAAATGGGCATTAGCTATAGACGACCACGCCACCGATGAGCGTCTCGGTATGCTTCTGCCTACAACTAGAAGTATCTCGTCCTGGCCAAGATCTGTATCCAGCCATTTGACTTGGCTGAATCTATCATATTTCTGGAGTGATGTTGGCTTTGGGCTGTGTTTTTTTGGAATGCTAAGACTCAATGGATATAATATGGCCGAATAGGTACGGTAGGTATCTTGAAACTCCCGTTGGGTCTGTTGGTGACGAACATGAAACCCTTAGAAGTGTACTTACGAACGACTGTTTGATCGGGCCATAGGATTCTCAAATGCGTTGTAACCACAGTTAACGCAGCATGTGTACTACGCATCGAATATAGTAGTGGCGGTACAGTACTACTGTGTCTCAGCACTAGTACTATTAATAGTTTATCATAGAGGTAAGACCTTGCGGTTCAAGTAATAGTAAGAGTAAGAGTAACATTATTGGCATACAAGACACATGTCAGTCAACAGCCAGTAGGCGAAAACAGGGAACATAACTGTCGCATAGAGATTTTTTCGACAGAGCAACATTATTGTCGTCTACAGCACGCGTCAGCCCGTATATACGCCCCTGGCACTCTAACTAATTGCCCGTCTGTCTCTACTCGTGAACGTAGGGGATAATGCCACCTATGGCGACTCGCCTACCAGAAGTGGCGACAAGAAGGGTTAAACACGGAGGTCTCGGCATGGTGTACCCGTTCTTTCGATCACTGCATGGACTGATGTTGGGAGCCGGTGTTCTACTGTTGATTCTCAGCATATTCGAGGGGAGAGGTCACGGCACCGCAGCGGCGAAACCGAGGGAAAAGATGGGTGTCCAGACCAAGGTATTCTCACGGCAGTGGATGCAGAAGTACTCCCAAGACGATCTAGGGTGCGGTATGGGAAGAGGAATCTACACGTGGAGAGGGTCCGGCTTCGGGAGCAACATCAACAGTGAGCACCTTTTGAAACTGCCGTGATCACGTTGCCCGATGTTGCTGTAGATCATAATTCAATACAATCTTTCTCACAACAACTGTAACACCACTGCGTCATCTACGTGTACCTGGACACCTGGCTTCAACCCGTGAGTAGTATACTTACTAGAGGGGTGATGGTGTGATGTGTGTGTCCCTTCAGGGGTCAGGAGGCGAATACTGACTGCCAATATCCCTTGGCAAGGATAAGAGGCGACAGGACGCTGTCGCGAGATGTCGCGCATGAGCTGGGCGTGATAGAAATAACGATCAGAAGCTGTGCCAAGAGGTAAGTAAGGCGGCCGCACGCACCCATCCGAGTAATCACCGGAGAGGAGTTGGACCCCTAAACGGTAAAGTTTTCCGTACATAATGTTCCGCGAAATAGATATTGGCATGCTCGCCGATTACCGGCTCCAACTCTGCCCATACAAGCTGTTTGTACCGCGCTGTTTCAACATGTGTCCGCAATATCAGAGAATGTGGAGGATAGGGTACGGCGATAACGCCACGTTCCAACCACAACAAAAAGGTTAATCGTGAAGGCACATTACTGAATGCCTCATCAATGAGACCCACAGAATATTCTGGATATTTCCTCAGGTTGACGTTGGTGAATATGAATATCGAACACTTCAGTGAGTGAAACGTCACCTACGAGAACGAACCATCCCACGCATCCATCCGGGCAATCACCGCCAAGGAGATGAACCTTAAAAGCGGTACTTTTTCCCGTATATTCTACTTCGTGAGTTAGAAATTGTCATGTCCGCCCGTTCCCGACTCCCACCCCGCCCATATATTGACCGCTTGTACTGCGTTGTTTTGCCATGTATCCGAATTATATAATGTCGAGGATAGGGTACGTCGACAACGTCACTGTCCAACCACACAAAAAGCGTTACTCATAAAGGCACGTCACCGAATGCCTCATCAATGAGATCCACAGCAAATTCTGGATATTCACGCATGTTGTCTTTTGGTTAAAATGTTCGTGTGAATATCGAACACAACCGTGAGTGGACGGTCATCTTCGATAACGAACCAAACTTTCTCTCTTCGAAACGTATAACCCCCCCCCTCCACTACTAACGCAAGCGATGTTGAATAAGTCACTTCCCTGCCATGAGTCCACCAGTGAATACCCTCGCCAGTCGAATATTTCCGGCACAAACAACACGAGACCACGTTAATCTAAAAATTAAATGGCGATCCTCATGCGGACGTCGACATGACTCCAGCTGTCACACAAATATTTTCCTCTTGGTCGCCTTCCATTGCGAAATATGAGTGAAAGGGTTTCAAACACTCTTCTCGATGCTCGGCCATCTCCTCCAACCATTGGACGTGATGACTCCGGGTCGTTGCCAGACATATATGCCCTTAGAATGGACGGCAAGTACAGTAAATGCCTGACAATAGCTGGCCACTCTTCGGCCGGCAATATCGTAGAGTGAACAGAAACACACAAGGTACTGGGGAAAAAACTCACGTATGTATGTGTGCCTCTTCGTGTTTTATCTCTGTTTCTTGCACTTGGACGTCCATCGCGGTGTGTTTGCTCCGGTGCGGATCCTGTCTTCAACGGCCGCGGTGAAGTATCAATACTCTAGAATCCAATGGTCGCCTGCCACCTATCCCACCTATCGGCCCCACCCATCAAACCCTTCGCACTCGAACATGAAGATATATGCCAGGCGCGCGAAATATTCGCATTGCTAGTCAAGACATATATCGTATGTAACCCGTGATTTTGAGCAACACTGCCGTGAACGACGGTCTAGAACAACACAGCAGTACCGAAAAAAAAAGCACCAACACTAACAGTTCATTGTCGTGATTTGAAATTTATTTTCAAGCTTTACCTTATTTTGATCGCTCAGATCATCATGTTTCACACGTACTTACTGCTGTTTACACCATTACTAAGGTAGTACTATTACACTACTAATACACCACACTGCACTACACTACACTACGCTACACTACGTTACACTACACTGCACTACACTACACTACACTACACTACACTACACTACACTACACTACACTACACTACACTACACTACACTACACTACACTACACTACACTACACTACACTACACTACACTACACTCCACTCCACTCCACTCCACTACACTACACTACACTACACTACACTACACTACACTACACTACACTACACTACACTACACTACGCTACACTACACTACACTACACCAGTAGTGTAGGCTTTCGTTTTCCTCACTGAAGGGTGGGTTACTGGTTATTACGCAGTACGACGTCGATATTTGGTAACTGGACACCGAGATATTTTTAACACTGACATAATACTGCATTGCCTATTGATAGCGGTACAGAACAATCTTTGCCCAAGCCTACTCTCCAATAATATGGAATACGTTCGTTCGTAGTAAATTAACCCAGGCCAATTTTTTTAATCCGGAAATCCCCAATTTTTCCACAAGATATCGATATCTTATAGCGTTCTTATAGCGTTAACCAAGGAATACGATGGCCGAAAATTCTACACGTTAGCTCCTCGACCAACAAGCATTAGGTAATCGATGTCGAGACGTCGACCAACCAACGTCCCCCCGCGGTGTGGTGCATGTGCTGACATTAGTGTTGGGTATCGAAACCGAAAACGTTTTGGTACGATAAGTCCAAAATATCATCGATAACGATAACGATAACGATAACGATAAAGATAACGATAACGACAATTTTCGGTACTGTATAAAAAAACCCGAACCAAACGCCGTTAACGAAAACGACAACGATAGTGGAGGCGAAAACAGGCAAAAAAATACCAGGCGTTTATTCGTAGTTTGTTGGGGTCTCGTCAACACCACGATAACCCGTGCGATGAGAAATGGTAAAAAACAAACGATTTCAACACCAGCAGTGGGTTCCCAGGAGCAATTCATGCAATGCACTAATAAAAATGCGGTTCTTCTGTGTTGACGGTAGAGGTGCACATTTTTTTTCCTGAGGGCTCCTCGCTTTTAGAGCTATAGACTATACCCTAGAGCAATATAACAATTAGACTAATTGTACAAGATAGCAACACCACAATAATGCAATACCCCTCTAGTCTATGGAACAGAAACAAATTTGGGCAAAAGTGCAAGTAAGTGGTGTCCGATAAACAATCAATTCCATGGCCAAGGTGTTGGACGAAAAAAGGCAAAACACTACTAAACAAACAGACGATTTTCGGTTAGAATATGGAGCCCCGCCATGTAGAAAATGTTTCAGCCAAACATTGCTACCTCTATCGTGTTAGTAGTAGTAGCACTTGTCGATTGACTACCAGGTATATCGTGTATTGTGCACATAACATATATATCGACAAAATAAACACACCTGGTTAGGTATAATATGACAGTGGGGAGAATACATGACGTATAATTGTACACTACTAGATAATATTATTGAGAAAAATAAGCACAGAGAGATATGTTAGACCACACTACCAACCCATTACGTAGGGTATTTCGTGCCTCCGGTCGTTTGCATGATCGCCCGACCACCTCTAACAAACGCAGTAGCATAGGCCTAACGAAGTAAAGTCACCCTCGCGTTCAATAGTGGTGACATCGCATGCCCACGTCACTTCGCTTAGTGTATTTGTAAGATGTATCTCTGTCTTAGAATTGGCGACCTCAGAGCCCCACATCGGCACGGTGAAACTAATGGGCGTGAAAACGTACAATTTAAGACAATAATACTGTAAAAAGCAGGTACAGGCAGATATATATATATATATGTTAAAGTTGCTGTAAAACACAATACCAACCTATTACGTAGGGTATTCCGTACGTACCGTCTGCATGATCGCCTGCCAACCCATGCCAAGCGAAGTATGACTAACGAGGTAACGTAATTGAGCGCGTGTACACTAAGCGTTTTTTTTCAAAACCCTAATGATTCGCATTTCCTCCTTTCGTGCTCGATGGCGGTGACATTGCATGACCAATCACCTCGACTGTTGTATTTGTCAATATGTATCTCTTCCTTATAATTTGCGATGTCCGAAAATAATGGTAACTGCATGATTGTTCCTATCGATTGAAATATTATTTCTTTCGCTCAATGTACAATAACAAATTATGACTCTTTAACACGTTGTTTACTACACCTAAAAGCCGGGTTGCATACTACATGAAACATCAAACTTTCTAGAATGATAAAACAGGCCGGTGATATAAAGAGGTGTCTTCTTGCTGCAACCGTCAGATTCGTCCCCTCAAGGGTTTACAGTTTCCGCGCACATATAAAATGTCCCGTTCCACCGCCCCCCCCGCCCCCCCCCTCTTCCCTCCCCCCGATCCCTCGTGTTCAAACGCACCACCTAAAATCAAAATCTGCCAGAGTAGTAAACACTACCAGCCAGCTGATATCATCTCATTATCTTTCTAGCCATCCATGCCGTAGCTCCAAGTCATCTCCGCCCTCATGCCGCCCCCCCCTTCCCTTTTGTTTCCCGCCCAGTTCGTTCAAACGCCACCCTTACAATCGAAATCGGCCAGAGCAATAAACACTTCTACGCAATTGATATCACCATATTACGTTCTAGCCATCGATGACGTAGCTTTCATTCAGTCTCCCCCCCCCCCCTCCAACGCCCCCGCCTTTCCCACCACCCGCACGATCGCCGAGACCTAGCGCCGCGCGTATAGCAAACCCCTACATATACGATCAATACGCGCGATCGGAGTATCGCACACAATCTTGCTAAATAGAGGTTCGACCAAATCATTGATCTCATAGCTGGAGCGTATGTTAATATTATATGTGACCTAAACCTCTTGAACCCCCCCCCGCTCCCCCCCCCCTTCCTTTTTTCCTTCATTGTTTCTCTCTCTCTTGCTCACACGCCCCACTCTCATATCGAAATCCGCCACCGTAAAAAAACACTTCCACGCCCTGTATATTACCTCACAATCATTTTGGAGCCGTCCATGCCGCTGCGGCAATTCCCAACGCCCCCCGCCCCGAACGCTCCCTCTTTCCCCACCACCCGCGCACCACCGCCGAGACCTAGCATCACGCGTATCGCAAACCCCTACACCTATGGGACCTAAAGCCCCGGCCCCCGCCTCCTCCCCCTCCGTCACCTCCCCCCCCCCTCCCCCACAAGAAGGATATATAGTTTCCACGCACAAATTGACCTGTCCCACCCGTCCCCTACCCCTCCCGCCCCCCCGCCGCCCATTTGATCATAATCAGGCCCCCACGTCCTTTAAAACTCCGCCCTCTCCTCACCGGTTATTCGACTTACAGGATTCACTTGATAAACTGGTGCATTTCCTTTTACAGCTGTCAGATTGTCCCCCCTCAGAAACGGGTTTTATAGTTTCCGCGCACAGACTGACAAACATCACCCTGTTGGCCCTGATAGCTACACTGTACGTAGTTGCAAGGGGAGTCGCCGACCTATATCCTTAATGAGCACACACAACCCGTAATACGCGCGATCGGAGTATCACACACAGCTTGCAAATATGAGTTTCGACAATATCTTCGATCTCAAAACTAGCTGGAGTGTATTTTCATTTTTTATAATATCTATACGGTAGTGGAAGAAATGAAAACACTGCTCTTCCTGTCTGTAAGTATCACGGGCGTAACGACAGCCACAACTCACGACACATTGTATATCAGGTCACGCAATGATGTCGTGGCGGTATGATGCGTCGGCATTTCTGTTTTACGAGGCACCGGGCACCATGTGACACACATATGATGACAGCAATATCCCAATGGGTACGCTGTGGTCCCATAGGTTGTTGACGTCTCATGGGACGTCCCGTGAGAGTGTGGGTGTCCTGTCGTCTTTGACATTTTGTAGACATGCTCCATGGTATCATATGGTACTCCCCATGGACCATTCCCATAGTATACTACGCCATACTGCATATACGCGAGTCCTTCTACGGTAGCCCCCCCAAATTTTCTTCAACGAAATCGCCGGTTTCAAAATCAGCTCCCGATCGTATTTCCTGTTATACGATGCCCCTTGCCACCCCGCCGTCATCCTTTGATAGTCCTCCGCAAACCAGGATATGTTTGAGGATGTTTTTTTCATAGCATCCTTTCTCGTGTCGATCAGCCATGATGATGAAACGTTCGTTGAAGAAAATCGCCGATTTTCGGGTGGGGGTAACCCCATATGAAGTTCCATACCACGCGCTTTGGGACGTACGACATTCCATTGGCCGTTCATGATCGCATAGAAATTACAGCGTGGCATCTTTTACCTGGTTGGAAGTTGCCACGGGACATCCCATCGGGTATATAGTACCATTGAAGTAACATGGGAGATTCCAACGAATAATATTGGAGACCTTCTACTTCATGCTTTCATAGGATAGTCTAATGTTTAGAACATCCTATTATGGTAAGTCAAGAATAATATGGTATACCGAGATTTTGGATACCGAGAATTCTATGGATTGTCCAATGGCCTTTCCCATCGTTTGCCCCACGAAACATCCCGCAGTCACTTAATCCTTACCATAGGATTTCCAATGGGGTTTCAAAACATCTTACCAGTTGTCCCATGGGATGATCCGCTGAATGATCCGCGGAATGATCGATGAGATGTAGTCCAGATGTCGCTCGTCTCATGGGCCGTCTCATCGTACATCTCATGCCCCTGCAGTAGGATGGCCTATAGCTCAATTCGCATGTCCAAATGCTGGGATGTCCATCATCCCATGATATCTATACATATTATAATATATATATATAGTCTATTTGTATAGATCATATCGCGTCCTTTGTGATGCCCATAGGAGGTTATTCAATCCATTGAATATCCACGGGACATTTCATATCATGCCCGGGGGACGTCGCCCATCCCATGCGGTCTCATATACCCCACGGGATGTGTCATGGGATCACCCATGAGAGGGTTTGCACGTCATGTGACACCGTATGGGACAATACATCCCATGACCATGTGGAGCCGTTGATCCCATGGGATCGCTTACATCCCGTGGGATGAATAATGGGATGACCCCGGTGGAACTATTAGATGCCCCATGGAGTGTCGTTCGTCCCGTGGGACGTCGCATCGGACATTACACGGCGTAGCTAGTCCCATGGGGCATCTGATGGGACACCCATGGGACTTCCTATGGGATTTTGCGTGGAACTAACGTTTTATGGAGCTTCGTATGGGATTTTCTGTGGGACTAATTATGGGATGTCAACGCGATATCCCATGCGACAACCTATGGAACATGCCACGGGACACGCCATGGGGTATTCTATTGAATGGTTTATAGGGGTCATCACGTATAGTGTTGGCCTTCCCATGGGAAGTCCTAGGTTGCTGCAGTCTGTTGCTGTGTTACCTGCCCCCCTGTGGGACGTTCGATCTTTATCGTTTCATCGTTTCGGCATCGTTTATCAAATTATCGAAATCGTTATGGAAATGCCGCACTTTTTTGGGGTCGATAGCTTACATTCGTTAGGTCCAACGATTTATTGATAAACGTTCGGTACGATATCAGCACTAGTCGACACACACCAGTTCAATGTATATATATATTTGTTGACATCAATTTACTTTCCAGGTTGTAGCTATTCTGGACAAGCCGTGGTCACAGGTAGGTGTCGTCCCTTCTCCCCCCCGGTTCTTGCCTTCAATTTTGATCGCGCATAGGGTTCAGCAATCCCACTGCTCGTCGATTTTTCATTTGTTGTTGCTGACTCACGCTCTCGCGCTTTTCGCAAGTCAATTTACGCACAAGAAAAAGTCTCCACGAATCTATACGAGTATGCACTCGGAGGGACTCGAACTCACGACACTGACCTACACCAGGCTCGAGGATAACCTGATACGCCACCGGGGCGACCGGAATCATAATTAAAAAATGAGAATACCCTCCAGCTGTGATATCGAATATTTTGTCGAAGCTCATCTTTGCAAGCTCTGTGTGATACTCCGATCGCGCGTATTACGGGTTGTGTGTCCTCATTAAGGACATAGGTCGGCGACTCCCCTTGCAACTACAGTATAGCTTTCCGGGTCAACAGGGTGATGTTAGTCAATCTGTGCGCGGAAACTATAAAACCCGTTTCTGAGCGGGACAAAATTTGACAGCTGTGGAAGGAAATGCATCAGTTTGTCAAGTGAATCCTGTAAGTCGAATAACCGGTGAGGGGAGGGCGGAGGTTTGAGAGACCTGGCGGCCTGATTTTGATCAAACGGGGGGCGGGAGGGGGGGAGGGGGGAAGGGGGGGAGGGGGGGAGCGGAAGCTCAATTTTGCGTGAAAACTATAATTCCTTCTTGCGGGGGAGGGGGGGGGGAAGGTGGCGGAGGGGGAGGAGGCGGTGGCGGGGGCGGGGTTTTGATCGCATAAATGTAGGTGTTTGCTATACGTGTGAGTGCTAAGTCTCATCTATGGTGCGAGTGGTCGGGAAGGAGGGGGCGTATGGGGCGGGTGTGTGTGTGAATTGCAACAGCGGCATGATGGACGGCCCCAAAACGATTATGAGGCGATATCCAGGGCGTGGAAGTGTTTGTTACTCTGGTGGATTTTGATATTGGGTGGGGCGTTTTTGCAAGAGAGCGAGAGAGATAAAAAAGGGGGGGCGGGGGGCGGGGGGCGGGGGGGGGGGGGGTTCAAGACGTTTAGGTCATATGTAATATTACAATACACTCCAGCTACAAGATCAAGGATTTGGTCGACACTGATCTTGGCAACATTGTGTGTGACCTTCCGATCGCGGGTATCAATCATATATATATATATGTAGGGGCTTGCTGTACGCACGGTGCTGGGTCTAGGCGATCGTGCGGGGTGTGGGGAAGGAAGGGGCGTTAGACTGGAGAAGGGGGGATGAATGAAAGCTACGTCATGGATGCCTTGGAAGATAATGACGGTATGTCAATTGCTTAGAAGTGTCTATTGCTCTGGCCGATTTAGATTGTAAGTGGGGCGTTGAAACGAACCGGGAGGGAAACAAAAGGTGGGGGGGGAGGAGGGCGGGGATGAGTTGGAACCACGGCATGGATGGCTAGAAGGGAAATGAGATGATACCAGCTGGCTGGTGGTGTTTAGTACTCTGATAGATTTTGATTTTTGGTGGGGCGTTCGAACAAGAGGGATCGAGGGGGGCATTTCAATATGTGCGCGGAAACTATAAACCCTTGAAGGGGACGACTCTGACGGTTGCACCAAGAAGACACCCCTTTATATCACCCGCCTGGTGATGTTTATTTTTCTAGGAGGTTTGATGTTACATATAGTATGCAATACAGTTCTTAGGTGTAGTAAACAACGTGTTAAACCCTTCATATTTTGTCATTGTACATGGATCGAAAGATAGAATATTTCAATATCGATAGGTACAATCATGTAGATACCATTTTTTTCTGACATCGCTAATTATAAGAACGAGGTATTTATTGCCAAATACATCGGGCGAGGTGATGTGGTCATGCAATGTCACCGTTATTGAGAACGAAAGGGAGAAATGCGAATCGTTCGTGTTTTGAAGGAAACGCTTATTAACAGTGCACACGCGCTCAATTATGTTACTTCGTTAGTCATACTTCGCATGGCATAGGTTGGAGGAGGCGATCATGCAGACGGTACATGTACGAAATACCCTACGTAATAGGTTGGTAGTGCGGTTTACCGCAATTTTAACATATCTGTTTGTACCTCTTTTCACATTATAATTACAAATGACAATACACTCCAGCTGTGAGATCGAAGATTTCGTCGAAACTCATCTTTGCAAGTTGTGTGTGATACTCCGATCGCGCGTATTACGAGTTGTGTGTCCTCATTGAGGATATAGGTCGGCGACTCCCCTTACAACCATAGTGTAGCTATCAGGGTCAACAGGGTGATGTTAGTCAGTCTGTGCGCGGAAACTATAAAACCCGTTTCTGAGGGGGACAATATCTGACTGTTGTGGAAGGAAATGTATTCGTTATCAAGTGAATCCTGTGAGTCGAATATCCGGTGAGGGGGCGGGCGGAGTTTTGAAGGACGTGGGGGCCTGGTTTTGATCAAAAGCGAGCGGGGTTGGAGGGGAGGGGGGAGGGGGGGGGGGGGGATCTGGCGGATTTCGATATTAAGCGGGGCGTTTGAGCAAGGGAGAGCGAGAAGAGGGGGGGGGGGGTAGATTTTTCACGAGGTTTAGGTCACAAATAATATTCAAATACACTCCGGCTGTGAGATCAAAGATATGTAGGGGCTTGTTATACGCGTGGTGCTATGTTTAGGCGATCGTGAGGGTGGTTGGAAAAGAGGGGGCGTTGGAGGAGGGGTTGAGGGGGTTGGGGGGAAAGAATAAACACTACGTCATGGATGGTCAGAAATATAATGACGTGATATCAACTGCGTATATTAATGTCTCAAATATACGATTTCATGCCTATCATTTTTACGTGCCGATGTGGGGCTCTGTCCCCAATTTTAAGACAGAGATACATCTTACAAATACATGCGTACACCGACCCGTATGGGCCTGATACGTACGGGCGCTGACTTCCGCCTTGACTCATATATCTCTTTCTTATAATTAACGATGTCAGAAAACAATCGTATCTACATGATTGTACCTACAATAACAAATTATGACGTTTTTAACACGTTGTTTACTACACCTAAAAAGAACTGGGTTGCATACTGCATGTAACATCAAACCTTTTAGAATAATACACACTACCAGGCGCGGGTGCTATAAAGGGGTGTCTTCTTGCTGCAACCGTCAGATTCGTCCCTTTTAAGAATTTATAGTTTCCGCGCACATATTGAAATGCCCCCCCCCGCCCCCCCCCCCGATCCCTCTTGTTCAAACGCCCCCCCTAAAGTCAAAATTTACCAGAGTAGTAAACACTACCAGCCAACTGATATAATCTCATTATCATTTTAGCCATCCATGCCGTAGCTCCAACTCATATCCGCCCTCCTCCCCCCCCCCACCCCCTTTTTTTTTTCCTCGCTCTTTCTTGCTCAAACGCGGCACCCAATATCAAAATCCGCCAGAGTAACAAACAATTCCACGCCTTGGGTATCGCCTCATTATCTGTTTAGAGCCGTTCATGTCACTGCGGCCATTCCCACCCCCCGTCCGCCCCGAGAGCCCCCTCCTTCCCCACCACCCGCACCACCGCCTAGACCTAGCACCACGCATATAGCAAACCCCTACATCTATGCGACCTAAAGCCCCCCTCCCCCCGGCCACATTTCCCCCCCTCCATTACAAGGATTTATAGTTTCCACGCGTGAATTGACCTGCCCTCCCCGTCCTTCCCCGACTCCCCCCCTCCCGCCCCTTTTTGATCAAACCCAGGCCCCAACGTCCTTCAAAACTTCGCCCTCCCCTTGCCTGTAATTCGACTTACTGGATTCACTTGATAAACTGATGCATTTCTTTCCACAACCGTCAGATTTTGTCCCCCTCAGAAACGGGTTTTATAGTTTCCGCGCACAGACTGCCTAACATCACCCTGTCGACCCTGAGAGCTACACTGTAGGTACAAGGGGAGTCGCCGACCTATATCCTTAATGAGGACACACAACTCGTAATACGCGCGATCGGAGTATCACACGCAGCTTGCAAAGATGAGTTTCGACAAAATATTCGATCTCACATCTGGAGTGTTTTTTATATCGATATAGGTCTATAGTCTATAGACTATATATAGTCTATTTTTTTATATATTTCCCCCTCAGAAACGAGTTTCACAGTTACCACGCACAGACTGACTAACATCACCATGTTGACCCTGTCAGCTACACTGCAGTTCCAAAGGGAGTCGCCGATCTATATCCTTAATGAGGACACACACCCCGTAATACGCGCGATCGGAGTATCACACACAGCTTGCAAAGAGGGTAGTTTTGTCCGTAGACGAAGTAACGGCCTCCGCAAACGAAGTAACGGACAAAGCAGGGTTTATTGGAGACATACCGAGGCATGTCTGTATCGGGAACTGGGATAGAGCAAGTTTGGTTTTGGGGATGGAAGGGCCTGCACGCAGTCCTTTCGAGAAAGGCATCGCGTGTAGGTCAGCATCCCCACGTCGGGCACGAGCAAGCACGAGGTCCTGTGACGAGCACGGGCAGACGTGAGGTAGTCGCTGGTTTGGCCATCCAAGCCAGGTATTTGTGCCTTCTTTTCTGCCGCCCCACCCTCCCATTTTTTTCTGTCCTTTCGAGAAAGGCATCGCGTGTAGGTCAGCATCCCCACGTCGGGCACGAGCAAGCACGAGGTCCTGTGACGAGCACGGGCAGACGTGAGGTAGTCGCTGGTTTGGCCATCCAAGCCAGGTATTTGTGCCTTCTTTTCTGTGCCTTCTGTTCTGCTCCGGCCCCTTCGCTGGACAACGAGCTGAACGTGGGGAGCGAGCTGACGCGACACGAACAGGAGAGACCCGCTGCAAGGACTGGAACCAGCGAGTCCCAGAAACAACACGGTATGTGTGGATGCGTAGGGATTGCCGACTGACGATAGGGTGTTATCTAACGATAGGCGAAGAGACGCTGAGTGGGAGCGGCGCCCGCGCCCCAGTAACGGGAGGCGGGCCGTTGATGAGAGAGAGGGAAAAAGAAAAAGGAAAAAAAGAAAAAGACCTGTACGTGGTATTGCCCACGTACGCACGAGAACACGAGTATAGACGTGGTAGTATCGACGAGAGGCAGAGAGATGCAGGCAACCGCGTACGGATATCTGTCGCGAGGTAAACACGCGCACAACGAAAACACGTAATGACGTTATACATTCCTGAAGGTAGCAGGAAGGGCCAGTTGGGGAGACAACGAGCTCGCCGGCAGTGTACGATGGAGACATATTGGTTTATGCACATTACACGAGTACATCTAACACCACCCAGCTGAGGCTGGGGAGGCCCCAGGACGCCGGTACAGCCAGTTTTATTAGAAATACGGCCGCTGTGAGTGCGTGTGTGTGAGTACGACCCAATGAAAGGGTGGTTTGTTAACCGTGGCGTTCCTTTGCCTTGCCGCGTGTGGTCGCGGATGTATATGGAAACGAGACAGAGAAATGCATACATACGAGTACGTACGTTCGTACATGATACTCATGGAAACATGTCGATGTATTGCAGCCAGAATAACTGGGATACATGCAGTCTTGCTACAGCCCGGGGCATGATACTGACGGAATATTGCCGCTATAATAATGTCGAGTCGGTCCTCTGTGGAGACAGCAGTACTGTGTGCGATGAAAACTTATCGACGCACGACCGACACGGGGTGGCTTGCTGTAGAGACAGCATACATACAGTCCTCCTACAAGCCCTGAGCACGATACTCATGGGAAAATGCCGCAGTATTGCCGCTATAATAATTTGCGTCGGTCCGCTGTGGAGACAACAGTACTGTGCGCGATGAAAACTTATCGACGCACGACCGACACGGTGTGGCTAGCTGTAGAGACAGCATACATACAGTCCTCCTACAAGCCCTGAGCACGATACTCATGGGAAAATGCCGCAGTATTGCCGCTATAATAATTTGCGTCGGTCCGCCGCGGAGACAGCAGTACTGTGCGCGATGAAAACTTATCGACGCACGACCGACACGGTGTGGCTTGCTGTAGAGACAGCATACATACAGCCCTGCTACAAGCCCTGTGCAGGACACTCATGGAAATGCCGAAGTACTGCCGCTAGAATAATTTGCGTCGGCTCGCTGTGGAGACAGTACTACCGTGTGCGATGAAAACATATCGATGCACGACCGACACGGTGTTGCTTGCTGTGGAGACGGCAGGGAGCAGGCTCGCTGTGGAGACAGCGGGTGCTTCTGCTCGAGGGGGGGGGACCCGTTCCCACCCCCCTTCGCGACCCAGGTGGAAACGCACGATGAAAACATATCGATACGACCACCTGCGGAGAGGAAGGAAAGAGAAAAAAATGGGGGGGGTGGGCTGTGGCCTATATTTCCCTATAGTTTTTCTTTCTTTTTTTCTTTCCCGTCTTTTAATTATGTCCTTATTTAGGATACATACGGTCTGGCTACAAGCCCTGTGCATGATAATCATGGAAACATGTCGAAACATTGCAGCTAGAATCAATTTGAGTCGGTCGGCTGCGGAGACAGTACTGCGTGCGATGAAAACATATCGATGCACGATCGACACGGTGTTGCTTGCTGTGGAGACAGCAGGGAGCAGGCTCGCTGTGGAGACAGCGGGTGCTTCTGCGCGAGGGGGGGGGGGGGGGCGTTTCCACCCCCCTTCGCGACCCAGGTGGAAACGCACGATGAAAACATATCGTTACGACCACCTGCGTAGAGGAAAGAAAGAGAAGGAAAAAAGGGGGGGGCCCGTGGCCTATATCCCCCTATAAGTTTTCCCCGTTTTTTAATTATTTCCTTATTACGCACGAGCCGCCCGCTGTGGAGACAGTGGGGGGGGGCAGGCCCGCGGTGAAAAACGGCGGGCGCTACTGCCCGAGAGGGAGTGAAAATTAACGACTCCCTCCGGCTTGAGCTGGGCTGGAATGCACGATGAAAACACTTGATGCATGAACGCCCGTGAGTTGTTGGCTGTGGAGACAGCGAGGAGCGGGTTCGCTGTGGAGACAGCGGGCACCACCGCTCGAGGGGGAGGGGGGGGGGGGGGGGACTGCCCCCCCTCCCCCCCGTCCCGACCAGGGTGGAAACGCACGATGAAAACATACCGGTACGACCACCTGCGCAAAGAGAAAAATAAACAGAAAAAGGCGAGGGCCCGGGTAGTCCACCTTATATATATATATGTATATCGCATCGATTGGTCTGATTTAGACAGCGAGCGGTATGGCTCGAGGGAGTTGTACCATCTGGCACGTGCGGGAACGCACGATGGAAAACATACCGGCGTACGACACAGTGCAGAGCAGGACATATGACAGACGGTCGGGAGTGACCCCCTGTTTTATCGCTAATTAGGTTCGTTACTGGGTTACGTGTGGCAATTTCCCAAAAGCAACGACAGCACCGAGAAGCAGAAAAAACGGCACCCGATGAGTGTTCGGGTGCCCCACGTGGCGTTAACGGGGGCGTCGAGACGCTGCTCAGGTTACCAACCCCACACATGAGAGCTGGGATCCTGGTAATCTGCGACACATACGGTGGGGGGTCGACGTGCGACTGTTGGGGGGGGGGACCCCAACCCCAGAATAAATAAATATATACACGTATAGTATATATATACCATCACACAGCACGTATAATGGGGGAACCGAGCGCATAACATAGACACTGACCGAGAAAGACATACTCATACGCAACGCCTTGCGAGGTAACCGCCTTCTGCCGTAGCCCGTCCCTGTTTCCCGAATTCGTGTTGGGCGGGGGGGATTATCCCTCGCCACGGGACGCACAACCCACGTCGATCGGCGTGGGGCCGTGCGCCCCGTCTGATAAGCACATTCGGGACAGGGCGGCGGCCTAGGCAGAAGCAACTATCTCAATAAGGGGTTGTAGGCATGGGGGGGGGGGGGGGCACAACGCTGCTACGCCCCCCCAACAGTCTCCACGTTTTTGTTCTTGGCGTCGTGTGCGACGCCCACGTGCTCTGAGGTACCCGCCCAGGGGCTGTGTGGTAGAGGTCACACCCACGTGTGGGTGGCAGGGGGGGCGGGGGGGAGGCACAGGGTCGGGGAAGACAGACCTCGGCCAACCCCCGCTGGTGAAATATGTATATTTTCACCAATAATGACCCCGCCCTCTCTCCCCCCCCCCCCCACTCCTTGCTTACCCCAAACCCTCGCCCCGCCTTCACGGATACGCAGTGGCGCAACCAGATGCCGTCGGCAACGAGGAACGGCGGTCGGCGGGGGTCGGGGGCAACGGGCCGGGGCGGCAACGCCTCGGCCGCGAGGAGCGGGCCGCCGCCGCCGGCACCTACTGCGCGAGTGTCGCTCGCGTCGCTGGCCGAGCTTATTCGTCAGATCCAAACTGATCGCGACTCGGACGGGCTGGCGGCGGCGGTCGGCGAGCTGCGGGAGGAACTCCGTGCACTCCACGAGCAACTCTCCGCGACGCAGGAGGAGGTCGCCGCCATGGCTGACGACCGGGAGGCCGCTATCGACATGTGCGAGCAGATGCAGCTCTCCATCGCGGGGTACCAGCAGCCGGGTGCCCAGGCAGACGAGCTTCCTCCGACGGGGAGGCGAGCCGACGAGAAGGAGTTTTTCGCGGCGTGGCGCATCCTCGGCGTCCGTAAGGTGTGGATCACCATCGGCGAAAAACCGGCGGTGTACAACCTGAAGCGGGCGGAGATGCAGGCCTTGCTGGGGGACGTGGCGCTCGCGTCGGATGAAACGACCAACCAGCTGAACACCTTCACCGGGTTCCGCGTCGGGGCGTACATGGCCGAGGGTGACACCCCCCGGCTGGCCGCGAACATGTTCCTGCCGGAGCAGCTGGAGATCATGGTCGACGCCATTCTGGCGGTCGTGGGGAACGGGGTGTGTTCGGAGGACGGCGTGGACAGGCTCAGCATGCTGGGGGACGGACTCCGGGAGGGTCTCTCCCTCCTTCGGATCCACTGCCGGAAGCACCGGCTCAAGGCCGTCCTGCCGGAGAACAAGGCGCTCATGGCTACCCTGGTCGACGCCGACATGAAGGAGTACTGCCAGCGCCTCTTCACCGCGGCGGTGGCCGTCGCGAAGGCCGCACCCCCGGCGATCGAGAACATGCCAGGCGTGGTGGTCCCGACGTGGCCGGCGCTCACCAACTATATACGTGGGGGGGGGCTCCTAGGCGCCGCGGCGTCCCCGACGGCGGGAGCGGGACGCACGGAGAAGCGCGACCGCCAGACCTCGGGGAGGGGCAACGGGTTCGGCGACTGTTACGCGTGGACGGAGGCACGGGGGTGTCGGTTCGGCGAAAAATGCGTGTACGCCCACCCCGCCAACAAGAAGTACCGGCCGAGCAACGGCCGCGGCGGGACCAGCGGACGAGCAAGCAACGACAACGGCCGTACCGGCGGAGGAGGTGGCCCTTCGCCAGCGGGGCGCGGACGGGACGGCCGCCCCAAACCGGGCGGGGGATCCAGTGCCTCCGGGAGCAGCGGGGGGGGGAGTGCCGCCGCCCGGGGTGTTGTCGCCTTGGCGGCAACGCCTTCCGGGCGCGGATAGGGAGACGGGCCTCGTCGCCCGACGACGGGGCCAACGGCAGGTGGGCTGGCACTTGTCCGCGTGTGTGTTGAGTCGGTACATGAGTTGACGGCAGTGGCTGGAACCGGGGGGGTAGAACAGGCGCTAGAGCGAGTAGCGAGCAATTATTCCCATTTTTTGGCGGTCCACGGGGGGGAGTTCGCGTGCATGATGGCCCTAGAAAATCAGTTACCCGTTCCCCGCGTTCATGCAGGTCGGGTGGCGGCCTGGTTTGGGTATACTAAGCGTTTTCCGCAGATCGACTTGTTGGTGAAAATAATCACTCACGGGGTGCCGGTAGCGGTAGACGGCGGAGGGGATTTGGGTGCCGCCCTGCAGTATGGTAATCATAGATCGATCATCCCGTACGAGGGAAACATACTCTGTAAGATAGCGGACGACGTGCGGCTCGGCCGTGCATTCGTCTTCCCGCGGGACGCGGCCGACCGTATTCCCGGTCTCCGTGTGTCACCCTTAGGGGTGACGGTGTCCCCCTCGAAGATTCGAATCATTCACGACCTTACCTTTGAGACATCCGCGCCGGGCGTCAACGCCGACACGGATTTTTCGTCCGCCCCTCCCTGTAAACTAGGCCACGTATTACGAGGTATAATTTGGCGTATTCTACATCTGCGTCGCCCGTCGGGCACCCCCACGCGCATCCTGCTGAGCAAGATGGACGTGAAGGACGCCTTCCGGCAGATTCCCGTCGAGTGGGCTCACTGCCCCCTGTTCGGGTACGCCTTCCGCGACCTGGTCGTAGTCGATAGGCGCCTCCAGTTTGGATGGCGGAATAGCCCGGGATTCTGGTGTTTGTTTTCGGCCGCTCTTGAACACGCACACGTCCACACAACATTCCGTAACGCGGTAGTCACCCCCTTTGGCCAGGCGGTCACGAGTCACGTCACGGTGAGTGAGCCTGCCGAAGGGGAATGCCCCGTGCCCTTACCTCCGGGGTACCTGGTACCTCCGGGGGATGGGGGGGGGGCAGCCAAGCCGTTCTTTACTCGAATGTACGTCGATGACGCAGTTTTGGTAGAGCCACAGTGTTCCCCTGTAGGGGACCGGTGCGTGCGGGCGTCCCAGAGCATGGGATCCGACCACGGTCGCCTTCTCGGTGAACGACAAGCGGGTGACCCGCCCTTGCTAGCACCGGAGAAGGTGTCCTCGTGGCACACGCGGCTCGAGGTATTAGGATGGGAGCTCGATACAGTAGCGATGACGATTTCTTTGCCGCAAGGAAAATTCGGCCAGCTTCGCGAGTTGCTCGCGGGGTGGCCAAGGGAGCGCCGTAGCGCGCCGGAATCCGAGTTGCCTTCTTTGATGGGGAAGCTCTTGCACGTGTGCGAAGTAGTGCGACCGGGCAAGTTTTTCGTGCGGCGCATGCTTAATCAGTTAGGCATGCTCCCCGTACAGGCCTGGCACGAGAGAGTCCGGGGTCCGGGGGGGGGCGATCGTGCGTCGTCGAGTCGCTCGCACGTTCGCCTCGGGGGCGAGTTCCACGACGACCTTTCGTTTTGGCGGTTGATGGTAGCGAAGGCGATGGGTACGGGGGGGGGCAGCACGCTCTCTGCCCCGTTGCTGAGTTTTTATTTGCAGCCCCATTCGCGCACGCTCATTAGCGACGCCTCAGGGGATGCGATGGGGGGCTTTTGTTTGGAGACGGGGCTGTGGTGGAGGATCAATTTCGATGAAGACACACAGAACCGCCTCCGGTCACATGTACAAGGGAGGGATGATTTGTCTATTAACGTGTTGGAATTGCTGGCCATGGTGGTCACGGCATGGGCGTTTACGGTAGAGGCCAGGGTTGCGCCCCAATATGTCGGCGAGAGTATCCTAATGCGGGGCGACAATATGTCGGCCGTCCATTGGGTCAATCGATGCCGGGGGGGACGCGAGCCGAGGGCGGGCGCACTAATGCGGATACTCGGCTGCCTCGAAATGCGCAGTGGCTGGTGCTTTAGGGCCAAACACGTGCGTGGCATTGCGAATGTTTTGGCGGACGGTATATCGCGGTGGGATCGTCCCACCATCGCCCCCAACCTCCACGCGCTACGTCCCGACATCGATTGGCAGGAGCAGCACCTGGGGGAAGCGGGGGCGGATCTCTGTACCGACATCTTGGCCTCCAGTACGTCGGTGGCTCAGTTGCGAGCTCGACTAGGCGTACGTACGAGTCTGGTCGCCGATCTTGGAGTACGTTTCGCAGGTTGATGGGTTGTCAGGAGTTTCTGGCGTCGAGTGATTCGGAGAGTTCTAAGGCCTGGGCGTTGATCGAGTTTGCATCGTGGTGTTGTGCGTCGGAAGGTAACCTGGCGAATACGATTTCCGGGAAATTTGCGGCGGTGCAGTACTTCCACCGGTTGAGGGTAGGAGTGGAGCTGCCGATCACGGCTCCCGTGGTCCAGTGTGCGCTCAGAGGTATTGCACGGGCCCACGTGACGGCAGGAACGCCACGCCGCGCACGCTTACCGGTGTCTTTTGGTATGCTTCTCGCGGGGGAAACCCTCATTCCCACGTGGGGCCCGGAGGGGAAAGTGTTGTGGTTGTGTTTGTGTCTGAGTTACTCCCTGCTGACGCGATCGGACGAAATGTTCGCCGCGGATTCGGGGGCGGTGCACCCTGTGCACTGCCTGACGCGGGGTGACGTGGCGTTTTTCGCCAACGGCACACAGTTGGGTAACACGCGGGGGCAACAGTCCGACAAGGTAGAGGTGCGGTTTAAGGGGCATAAGAGTGATCAGGGACAGGTCGGAAGTGTGCTCGCGCGGACTCGAAGCGAGGTGCGTGGACCGAGGTCGTCCTTTAGGGCAGACGGCGGGGCCGTTGCCCTTATGTTGGAGTTGATGTCATGTTTTCCTGGTTTGCCCGACCACGCCCCCCTTGCCTCGTATCGATGTGGCAAGGCCGTAAGAGTGGTTAGATATGGCCGTGCCTTACGAGCAATCAAGGAGGTGGTGGCGAAGTCAGGTCGGAATCCCGATGAGTTCGCCCTGCACTCGTTGCGTATCGGAGGAGCGACCACGCTTGCGGCGGGGGGAGACATATCGGAACGAGTGATCCAGAGAGAGGGGAGGTGGAGGTCCGACGCGTACAAGGCGTACACGCGTAATAACATAGACGATTCCACGAGGGTGTCACGTAAGCTTGCGAGGGCAAAGGTGGCAAAGGAGAGACAGCCGGGGGAAGGAACAGTATGGGGTAGAAAATAACTAAGAGTACGGGAAACAGTAGTCTCACATTACCTCGGTGTTGGAGGAGTCGAATGGTACCGTACCATTCGGAGGCTTGGTCATCCGAGACAACTGTAGGCCGTACTAGTTAGGAACCCGGCCGGTATCATAGTAGGGAGAGAGACAGTAAAATAGGGTGGTCGAGATACTCAGGGTATCGCAGGAAGCTGCGATACAGGTATCTGGCCGAGGGGAGGAACCTCTCTCTCCCACGACTCAGGAAACGATAATGACAATGCAATTCGAGAGATATACAATAAAGGGTAGTTTTGTCCGTAGACGAAGTAACGGCCTCCGCAAACGAAGTAACGGACAAAGCAGGGTTTATTGGAGACATACCGAGGCATGTCTGTATCGGGAACTGGGATAGAGCAAGTTTGGTTTTGGGGATGGAAGGGCCTGCACGCAGTCCTTTCGAGAAAGGCATCGCGTGTAGGTCAGCATCCCCACGTCGGGCACGAGCAAGCACGAGGTCCTGTGACGAGCACGGGCAGACGTGAGGTAGTCGCTGGTTTGGCCATCCAAGCCAGGTATTTGTGCCTTCTTTTCTGCCGCCCCACCCTCCCATTTTTTTCTTTCGAAGGGGGGGGGGGGGAGGCAAGAGTAGCTGGGGTTATGGATGTTTTTTTTTACTTTCCGTTATGGTTTACTTGAGTTAGATTGGAGGAGTCGAATGGTACCGTACCATTCGGAGGCTTGGTCATCCGAGACAACTGTAGGCCGTACTAGTTAGGAACCCGGCCGGTATCATAGTAGGGAGAGAGACAGTAAAATAGGGTGGTCGAGATACTCAGGGTATCGCAGGAAGCTGCGATACAGGTATCTGGCCGAGGGGAGGAACCTCTCTCTCCCACGACTCAGGAAACGATAATGACAATGCAATTCGAGAGATATACAATAAACGAGTTTCGACAAAGTTTTGTCGGAACTCATCTTAATCTTTGGTTGCTGTTGCTACGATTTGTCGATACTCTGGTGTCAGTTGCTGTTGTAGTTGTAGTTGTTGTCCTTGTAGTTGCTTGTAGTTGTAGTTGTAGTTGTAGTTGTTGTAGTCGTAGTTGTTTTTGTTGTTGTTGTTTTTGTTGTTGTTGCTGTTGTTGTTGCTGTTGTTGTTGTTGTTGCTCTTGTTGCTGTTGCTCTTGTTGTTGTTGTTGTTGTGGTTGTTGTTGTTGTTGTTGTGGTTGTGGTTGTTGTGGTTGTTGTTGAGGATTATGATGATGTTGATGTAGATGCGCAAGGGAAATGGTTGACAGTAGATACTGTAAGGCTTGCATCTCTTCCTTCCCTGCGTTCCATTAAGTACAGACCTTTCCTCCTCTGGTAATAATGCCTTTCTTTCAAATTGGCTGAAGCGAGAATAATTTCATGCAAAAATCTTGCCCACGACTTCAGTTCTGAACCAAAATCGAGTTCATACTGCTGACGGCGTAATAACGTTATCAACACACGCCTGTGCACATTTTTCACTCTTGTCATGCAGTTGTTGTTGCGCTATTTCAGTGATGCGGTTCCCCGACTTTTCCTTTTTGGCTTTTACATTTTTTCCTTCCTTCGGCATTGATTATTCTTCATGTCGCTTTTCCATGCTTCTTTTTTTGTGTGCCCCTTCTTCTGCGTTTTCCTCGAATTTTCCACATTGTTCATTTACAATACGTATTTCTAAGATTTTGGTGCTGTAAACGAAAGTATAGTAGTATCAGCTACCGGCTTCTGTTTCCAATTGTATCCCTTCCGTGCGTCTGGAATGTTGCTAATTGCTCCTTTTCCGTTTTCTGCTTCCCCCATTGTAACAGTTGTTACTGTTGTTGATACCAAATAAATAATAATATCGCATATGTATTTCTTAGCTTTTAAATATTATAGCTACGTTGCTACGCTTCGCAACAACAGCAGAGTCAATTGCTATACACAGCAGTAGTAATGGTAGCATATCAGTGCGCTATATCGGGACATAGTAATCTGAAAGCAGTTCGTATCATATAGGAGAGAGGCATCTAGTGATGTGTACGAGCGCCAGAAATGTCGGATCAATCAAGATCAATTAGCCAAGATACATATGAGATCAGTTTGTACTAATTCGTAACGGATTTATTGCAGAAGGACCCCAGTGAACAGGTTCTAGGGCATCTACCCGGTATGCTCGAGTTTTTACATATTGTTCATTGGATTGTCCGCTGCTAGTCATCTGCCTTTCTTTTAGAAGTAATACACGCGGTCAATACTGACTGGCGTACTTTTTTTGTTGAAATTCCCGGAGAAACGACGCGTCTCTGGTGATTGTATAGTGGAATCCCCGCGGTTTCCAGAGTGCTCTGTGCGACAAGTTTTTGATTTGCCTGATATTCAGTTTAGGCGGTTGGCCCTGATCATGTACGTGTCAGGATCCTCGTCCAGTTCCTTGCATGTTGCCGCCAGTTCCGCCTGGAGCGCTCGCATTGTCCCATTGAAAACGCGCAGGTACTCGTCCTGCAGCTCTTTGATAGCCTTCTGCCCCTTACCACGGGTACCGCGGTCGTCGTAAGCGTGAGCAGTGACGAGAAGAGTCGCCGCCTTGTCGGTGACCCAAGTGCAGGATTGCGTAGAGGTCCATGTTGGCTCTATCAAACGCGACTTGGTGTTGCAACAAGGTACTTCCTGCAGTGTAGAGCAGGCCGGCAGTCAGCAACGGTGCTGTGCTGCGTTCCTTTTCTTCATCTTCGCTTTCCTCCTCGGTTGGCCTAGCTTGGCCTTCCATTACAGTGAATATTTCGGGGCGTTGCATGCTGACGACAACCTTCCTATGCCAATCACCACAGCTTTCGGGGTCCTCCCCGGTGAAGCACTTACATGATGTCTCGTACCTTGTTGATAAGGTTGCTGTTGATGTTGTTGATGCTCGTGGTGCCCTCTATGTTTTCCATAGGTAGTTCGCAGATGACGATCTACTCGTACGATGTTGATGCTGTAGTCACTCCAAGCAGCAGCTCCACACGATGATGACCCTGGCAGGTCTGTCCAGCAACTTAGCTCACACCAGATGCAGCAGCTCGGGTCACTTCGTGCCTGATAGCTACAGCAGTGCTTTGCAACGAGGATCAATACCTATTACGGATATGACATATGACGATTCGTGTTACATGTTACAGAGTAAAGCACTCCTCGATCGATGTTAATCGGCTGATACAGTATGAGCTGCAAGCTCCTCGGAGCTGACAGATGATATGCGTATTATTATCGAGGCACGAGAAAAAAATGGTTTTGTATGTACGGAGGAAGTTTGGGGTTATTGCGCGTTGACCAATGAGATTAACGCGGGTGGTTACTTGTACTTGTCCTGGTAGAGCAAAGGAAACCTTAGATCATTGCTGACTAGCAGGCGAAGCACGCTGAGAAGAGAAAAGCATCGCCAGCGAGACAGGTTCAAGGGTAATATACTGACTGATTTCTGCTGTAAGTGAGCCTCGCTGCGCTGCTGCTGTGAGACTTCGCTGGGGCTGCTGTGGTGACTGCCGCGGTGATAATTCGCTGTGACTACTGCAGTCGCGAGCGCTGCGGGCTGTCTCTTCGACGATTGATGATTCGCTGGGTGCCGCGGCGCCGGCCGCCGCTAGTGCTAAGGTGGAGGATATCTGGGTGCCCGGGCCGCCGCAGCTGCCGCGGGCTCGGGGTTCTCCTCCGGGGCGCCAGCGGTCGGTGCGGCCTTGCCTTCGGACGACTGGGCCACGTGGGCAGGACAGGTTAAAGCCGAATTCGCGCGGGTCCATAAGCGTCTTGACGACAATTTTGCCGAGTTATCGGCAACAGCCTCTTTCTCCCGCGAGACAGCAGCTGCCTGTGCTGATCAGGTAGCTAATCTCGACATCATCGTTCGACAGCTCGTGGCGAGCAACTCTGGCCGGGTAGCCTCCCGAAACGACGGCGACGCTCAGGAACGGCAGCGCTAAAAATCACAACTTGCCACTGAAATGACCACTTGGAACAAGGTCAACAGAGCTAGGAAGCTGTGGATTATTAAAGGGCGTATCCCCCCTAACCTCGGGGACTCTCCTGCTGACCTGCAGTCGTTTGTGGGGGAGGCCATCCACGTGACCGCCAACGTCGCGTCCCAGCTTCGGTCTTTCAGATCCTTTGACGTCGGGGCTTATGGGCCCCGCGTGGACGGGCCCATCGGGCACTCCCTCATGGTCCCGGACCGTCTCGACCTCTTGAGATTGGCCGTCGTTGCGATTCTTTCTGTGGGTCTCTCGCCCGGGGTCGCCGACGATCTCCCCTGTCTGGCGCCTCGGAGCGGACAGACGATATGGTTTCATTTTTTTTTTAATTCTTGGCGGTCTTGAAGAGGAGATGAGGGAGAAGAAAGAAGAAGTGAGAGAGTGTGCGCGGTGTACACGATCATCGATAACTCGACTCGAAATAAAAAACATAAAGCAAAAAACAAAACGCAGGAGACCCTGTACCCTGTATGCTCTGTACCCGGTACACCAATAAATAATCCGTAAAAACTCGGGCATACTGGGTAGATGCCGTAGAACCTGTTTGCTGGTGTTCTTCTGCCATAAACCGTTAGGAATTACTACAAACTGATCTCATATGTATGTATCTTAGCCAGTTGGTCCGACATTACTGGTCCTCGTACATATCACTAGATGCCTCTGTGCTCTATGATACGAATTGCTTCGACCAGATTGCTATTAATTGTCCCAATACAGCGCACTGATGTGCTACCGTTACCGCTGCTGTGTATAGCAACTGGCTGTGATGTTGTTGCGTAGCGTAGCTATAAGCTGGGCCGGCCAAGACGCTCAAAATAGACAAATATCGCTGTGTCCCGCTTAGGTTTTCGAGTTCGGACCTGCAATTTCGACACGCGATTCAAAACAGGCTCGCTGAGACACTACTACTTGGCGAGCTCAAACCAAACAATTAAAATCCGTTGACTTTTTGTCCATTTCATGATCATGGCAAACGTTTAGCTGGCCGTATGTCGGCAGTTTTTTTGTTTTTTGAGCTCGCCAAGTACTGCGTTAATGGGCTCGGTCCAAATCACGTGTTAAAAATTCAGGTCCTAACTTCAAAAATTGAGAGGTGCATGGCCAAGTTTCCACCGAAGTGCCTCTGCATACAAATTTACATGTAATTCAGGGATTCATCCATAACTTTTGGACAAAAGTGACCCATGAAATGAAAAGCATATGTCCCTACTCTTCGTCCCAAGATGTACCAGAAAAATTAGGCTAATTCCATCAACTTTGTATTTCGAGCAATGTTAGAAAAAGCAACACAAACAGATCATGAAAAAGAATGCTCAAACTAGGAAACGTGAGTGGCAAACACTTTTTTCGGCGCCAACGTCGCAGATTCTCAAGCTGGAGGGCTTACAATGACCACCGCATCTAGCTGATTACGAGGATACGCTCAGTGTGCAGTGGGTCACTGTCGCCCAAAAGATATGCCCGACTGACGGATTAAGGGTTTCTTGGCCGGCCCAGCTTGTACGTAGCTATCATTAATACGACCCCGCGATGGTTGGGACATAACGTCAAGTTGTTTTTCAACACATCAATCAACCTACTTGCCAAATAGCTTGGTTTTAATATACGCTTGCTTGAGACACATTGAAAGTGATATTGACCTACAAAAATCTAAAGCAGACAGTTCCGACTCTCGTTATTCGTCTGTGCAAAAGTCTACAACTGCTTGTCTGCTTCTGCTTACATACGAAGTGGAATCCAATTTTATGTCGCAACAAAGGTTCATTACTCCTTGGCCGTGTCGAAACAACATCAGCCGGTCCCGCTTGGATTTAACGGGTGACCAATCCTATACAGCTAAAAACTTCAACGTAATACCTGGCAACGTTAAGACGATTAACGTCGATTGAGGAGCGCTTTACTCTGTCACATGCAACACGGATCGTCGTATCTGTTAAAGGCATGGCGTCTTACCTCTATCCTTCCTTTTGTGCTTATGCGCAAGCTTGCGACCGGCAGCCTTCCAGGCCGCCGGCGAAGCCCCTTCTATAGTATAGACTATAATACTCGCATTATATGATGCGCTAACGTCGTAGTAGTGATGACGTCACTTTGGACCTTTACATACATTCGGTCCAACCCTAACCTCTCTATCAATCGCCACCCGGCCCCCGGCGAATGCACGCCCGTGGCGCCCCCGGCACACACATTAGCCCTCCGTGCCCCCGTCATAAAGGCCGACTTTTCCCAACTCTGCCAGCGGGGAGCGTGAAACGTACCTCCCGGGGGCGGCTCTATCAATCCCCAGGAAAACGGAACATCGTAAGAAAGTCCAACCCTAACCTCTCTATCGATCGCCACCCGGCCCCCGGCGAACGCACGTCCGTGGCGCCCCCGCCACACACATCAGCCCTCCGTGCCCCCGTCATAAGGGCCGACTTTTTCCAACTCTGCCAGCGGGGAGCGTGAAACGTACCTCCCGGGGACGGCTCTATCAATCCCCAGGAAGTCGGAACATTGTAAGAAAGTGGAAGTCCCCACCAAGCTCCACGCGTTCCAGATGTACTGCTGTGCTGTGTGCTGCTGCACTGCTGTGCTGCCGTTGTGAATTGGTCGGTACGTAGTGCTGTACTCCTGTACTCCTGTTGCACTGCTGTGGTCGGTGGGTCGGTGAGTAGGTAGTGAGCGGTGTGTGCTTGGTGGTTGGCGCCTCGCTCATCCCCCCTAGGTATCTGAGGGTCGTCACAAAAATAGCGTCTCCGCGTTTCTTGCCTCCCTCGTGACTCTGGAGAACCAACCACATGATCATCGCGTACCGGTGTACTGCTGTACGTACTGCTGCACTGCTGTACTGCTGCTGTAATGCTGCTGTACTGCTGCTGTACTGCTGTTGTGGGTTGGTCGGTGGGTGGTTGATGTGTGGTGGTTGCATTGGCCTACAAGAGCTTCCCCACACTAACTTGAAGATTAACACATCCACACAAATTTCAAAATAAAAATCCGCACCGTACTTACTACAGCTGTTTTCCACCGGTATACCGGCCGGCGCTGGCATACTTCGGGAGTACCACTAGTATTAGACTAGTGAAGTACTCATATTGGTGCCAGGTATGTAACGTTTTTTCTTTGTTTTTTCCCCACTCTTGGCCCGTGACACTTAGAATGCGTTCGTGTCGCGCATGCGTACACGGCTCCACGGGAGGATAGTCTGAAGATATACTGGAAACGGAATGGCAGGGGCTGTGGGTTGTCATCGGACGGACGCTTGCGACGGGAGGTCTGGGATACGTATCGTCGTTGTACAAGGAGAAGAATATACTTTGAACCTTCGTGGAGATGCGCAACTAAAATACAACCATTGAGTAATGAAATGTTTCAGAGTATTTTCAAGACGTGTTGTGACCCGAGGCCCTTGTACGAGGTACCAGGTATGCCATTATTTGAGTTGATCTGTGCTCTCAGAACACGGCTGGAATATCTCTTGGTTTAGACTAAGCCATTGGGCAGGTTTTGGACACATGGGTAATTGCGGCAAAAACGAGAGACTTTCGAGCCACATCTCCGCTAGGATCACCACTTATCATGATTGCACCTCATTCGGTGTTACTCGGTAAATATATTCGGTGTTACGCAGGAGACCGAAGGTACTAGATTTAGGCCGCTAGTCACTCCCTAGGATATCGCACAATGCTTTATTGCCTCCACACGGCCGTCCGTCGCAAGCGTAAATCCTGCATAATGCATAGGTATTGTATACAGGGGGCAGTGGGGTTGAAGAAACTGCCACGGCCCATCCTTGTTACTTACCGCTAATCAGCTCGCCGTAAGGTGGTAGCGCGGTAGTCCGACATCATTGATGACTCGTCGTTGCCGGGTTGCACGCCAGTTCCGGTGACCTTCTCTTACCGAACGTGATATTGTTGTGAAAAATGTGAACCATCAGCCGTCAAAGCACAGCCAGCGAACTCAGCACTTACTTTCGAACCACCCGCTGAAGAACGGCATGGTAATGGGTAGGTTCATAGCCTGGTCGTAAAGGAGATACATGTACTAATAGTCTATAGATCTATACTTTATATGGTCTTCTATTGTACGCTATTTATAGTATCCTTCTAACAATACACGTCTAGACTATACACAGTGCGTTCTAAGTTGTCTCTGTCTAACCTTATTTAGTAGTACCGTTATCCCGCCACGCATTAAAAAAGAACGGGGGCATAGTCTAGTCTATAGTCTTTGAAAACTGACCATATTACGTGTATACACGCCCCGGACCGATCCGCTCACCCTAGCTTGAGCTAGCTCTTTTAGACGGTAGCTCACCGGTGAGCTACGGGAGCTACATGAGCTGCACATGTTTTCCCGGCTTGAGCTACAGAAGGTAGCTCATCTGCACATGTAGTGGAGGGGTTAGCAATCGCCGATCGCTCATCCGCACATGTTTGCCAAGGATGAGCTATACGAGATACTTGAGCTAGCTTATTTGGCCCTGGATGAGGTATAGGAGCTACACGATCCGCACATGTTTTCAGTGCTTGAGCTATAGGCGATAGCTCATTTGCACCTGTTTTCAAAGGACGAGCTGTAGTCGATAGCTCATCTGCACATGCTTTCAAAGCTTGAGTTATGGACGATAGCTCATCTGCACATGTTTTCGACGCTTGAGCTATAGAGGGTAGCTCATCTGCGCATGTTTTGAGTTTGTGAGCTATACGAGCTATATGAGCTTGCTCATGAGCTGCTGCTAATCACAGGCACGAGCACATACACACCACACCATCAATACAAACATCCATACATTTGTTTTATACAAGATCGGAGCTTTTCCCGCTCTAAATATGCGAGATAGATAGACATGGTGGTGGATTTGTTTCTTCGGCAAAACCATAACCTTCAACCAAGATAAATATATCACCAGACCAAGTTAACTCAACTCAACTCGATCGAGGCACCGGTCACCCACAAACATGTGCTCGCACGCATACACATACAGCACCACACAGCACGCCTAGCATGAGCTTCTCTCGTTATGGGCCAACGGGGGGCAGCCGATCTCCCTGAATATGGCCCGCGTACTGCTCTGTGCCAGCGTCTTCTGCCGTCCTGGAGGGGGACTTTACCACGGCCGGACGTCTCATTATGGTTAGGTTCCCGGAGCAGCCTATCCACGTGAAGATGGCTATGTTCCTCAGCGGAAACGTCCAACACATCCCCATTGAAGTGCCGGCTCTCTCAACTGAGCAGGCGCTCTAGGCGATACCTCAACATTTCTCCAACCAGAAGGCGGAGGTGGCCGCCCTCTCTACGGGCGAGGCGGAGTCTGCGGGCGAAGCGGGCGTGGACGCCGCCTACGATGAGACCGCAGGGGAGGCGGGGCTTGCGGGCGAAGAGGGCGTTAGCGCCGTCTGCTACGACTCCGCAAGGGAAGACTCGGACTAGAAGCCTTGGGGACGATTGGGGGGCAGCGGTAGATATTCTGTGCTGGTGTAATGTATTTGCTTGTTCGTCTCTTTCTTGCTTTCGTTTGAGCGATGCAGATGGCTTTTCTTCCTGTCTCTTGCATTTTCTTATTGTGGTAGGCTACGCGAAGACGTGTTGGCGGGATGGCGATGCACGGAATTTAATGCTACTGCTTGTCAATATGGCCGCATGACTAACAGCTGTTGTTGTGTGTTCAATGAAGTTCAATACCAATGCTGTGATATGCGCAGGAAGTACGGTTTAATATCAATATGCCAGGTATTAATATTAGCTACAGCAGTATGCCAGTTATACCTTTTTTAACGTTGAAAGGGGGGTACGATACTGTCACACGTACCGAGGTTGAAGTTACGCCTGAATGGTGAGCTGTATAACCTATATTCGCACTCGTCCCGGAGGCCAAGTTTGCGCATCTACACATCTATGCACCTGCATCTTTGTCTCTGAAAGGGCTACAATGAGCCATGCACATTAGCTAGCTCGTGGGCCGAGCTATAGAGGATAGCTCATTTGCACATGTTTTGAACGCTTGAGCTATACAGGATAGCTCACGTAAACGTGTTTTGTCGGCTTGAGCTATAGAAGATGAATAATCAGCACATGTTTTCCCGACTTGAGCCATAGACGGTAGCTCATCTGCACCTATTTTCAATGCTTGAGCTAAACACGATAGCCCATCCGCACATGTTTAACCAAGGTGATCTATAAGAGCCACATGAGCTAGCACGTTTGTCCCGGAATGAGCTATATGAGGTACATTAGCTGCACATGTTGCCCCGGCTTAAGCTACAGACTATAGCTCATCTGCACATGTTTTGAAATGGTGAGCTATCATCGATAGCTCATCCGCGCGTGTTTGCCTGGGATGAGCGATACGAGCCACATGAGCTAGCTCATTTGGCCCTGGATGAGCTGTATGTAGGAGCTACATGACCCGCACATATTTTCAATTCTTGACCTATAGGCGATAGCTCATCTGCACATGTTTTAAACGCGTAAGTAAGCTATACACGATGGATGAGCTAGCTCATGAGCTGTCAGGGGTGTGCATACATACATTTGACATGTACGTACATAAACGGCACAGCGTGTAAGCATGCAGTCCCGAGGCTTCTTAGTTGAGCAGATTTATTTCTCACACGAACCCTAACACATGGATTGATTTTGAAAAAGGTATTTAGGGTGAAAGTGCAAGCAAATGAAGAAACCCATGCCCTAGGCTAGGCATTCAAGCATTTCATGTTGCAAAACAAGAACTATGTATGCATGCCATTCAGGCTGAGGGTTGCGGTTAAGTAACCTCGTCGTCCACAGAGAAAAAAGATAAACAGTGCTACCTCTAGTATAGCACGCGTCATGTACACAGCCATGTTTAGCGTTTGTGAGTACAGGAACTGAGTCATTCAAAATGCCTGGTACTGGCCAGTCATTCATTGTGTACCGATTGCGGGTGCTTGTACTCTGACGACCACGGATATGCTTATTGTACTATTGTACTCTAGGTACAAATAATCTCCTTTCCGTCATTGGGGCGGACGGACCAGCAATATGCCATGACATGTATATTCGTTGAGCATGCCGGCAGAAGATATACTTGGCAAACGCTGCAGAGGAAACAGAAGGCAATGCGGGCTAACTATTTGCGCATACCATTCCGCTGTGCTAGTTTTCACATCGGACATATCATATCCGAGCTGATGACATGCGCCTCTCAGGGCAGAGTTATCGTTCGTATAGATGATTTGTTTGGCGTACGTCTGGATACCAGGTGTGGAACCTGTGTGATATGTTTGCTCTAAGCAATCTCCTTTGTTGAATCTTAGCTGCACATACCCTTCGCAGTGTATCATTTTGACAGATATTGGATCTGGCAAGGTCGTGATCATCCCGACGTGTGTGTCTTTAAAAAAAATGTATGCCACGCACGGCAAAGGTCAACGACAGAATGGCCGACCACGTTCGGGTTTGTCCGATGAGTACTGCGTTCTGTTAAATTTTGCCCACGCAATCATACCCTTGCCCGAAACGTGTCCCATAAACCCAGTCATGCTCAATGCTTGGGTATACGCCCTCGCAGTGGAAGGGTGGAGCGACCTCGCCCTAATTATCGGTGACAACCAGCTCCGAGAGCTGGAATGCTCCAGCGAGAGTAATGGATTGGTATCACATGGGTGGAGCTGCCTATTCAGCAGCATGCCACACTTGTGTGTTTTTAACACGCCCGAGGTAAGCATTATCAACCAATTGCTCTAGTTAGACACACGTTTTGGCTCACCGGTGCACGTGATTTTGACGTGATTTCTGTTTTTCCCCGGCCATATAATTGGAATTCGGGACAATGTGATCTTTGCATTGGTTCGTCCGAACACCATATACCGCATTGTTTCTGCAGATGTGGCAACGTCACATGAATTCATCAGGGCTGTCACAAGAAGACGAGAAGGAGACGGAGTGGTTCGCGGCCGGCTCAATCGCGCGATGGGATTTCTCTACACCACTTGCGTTGCTGGACATCGACCAGCTCGACGCTAAAGCTGTAAGTGCAAAGTGCTCTAGACGGTGGCATCCTAAAAGCACACTATACAGTGCCACTGCTTGATTGACGTATACATGTCGGCAAACTATTGCAGGATTTCGCGTGCAGGGGGTAGATGCAATATGAGTACACACATTATAGGTCGCAGGCGGCCAAAACCATTAGATCACGGCGGATTCCTACCGCCTCTATCCACTTTCTCCCCGGCTAGTTTTGCTGAGTCGTGTCCCCGCCTCGTCTGCACAGTTCGCCTTTGCGGATTCACCCGCTCAGCACCGTGGCGCCCATGGAAGACTTTCATATAAAGATTTACGACGAAATCCCGGAACAATCTTGTGATCACGTGTGAGCATAGTCGTCCAATAAGGCTCATGTCTCGGCGTTTTTTGTTCTCTGATCCCGGACGTTCGGAAACCGTCGCCTTCTTAACGGCCCTATGTTTGTGGGGTCTTGGGCAAGCAGCTGCGTGCCCGGATCGGCGATTTCTCAATAGTGGTGAATCTAAAATATATATAGACTATAGACTAGGCGATATATACAAAATATTTTGCTGAACGTTTTGGGCGTTTCGAGCTGGGGTTACAGGTGTACCCCCCCTATATGGCGATGATACGGCGTCTTTGTCTCGGCGCGTACAACGGTACGGGCGCTTTTTCCGGGTGCTACGCAAACTAAAGCGTCACAGTCTGAGTTGGAGTTGCTTATTTTGCATATCATGCCATGTCTGGTCTCATATTACACACGTCCCCGTGCAGCGTTTCATCGCCGCTTCCCTGTACCCTGTGTTGTTTGCCCTCTGTGTGGGCTTGCTTGGTGTCCACAACAAAGTTCATATAACGACACGCTTTGCTCTTGATGGACGTCCGTCAAGCAACCCTCTCCACAAATATTTGCAAGCCGAAGTCTTCATGAAAGCTGACGGGTCAACACTGCGTCAGAAGGCAGTGAAAAAAAGTGCTACGAGTACCAGGTACAAGCATATTATGCGCTGCCGCTGCCGGTGCTGCTGGTGCTCCTACTAATATCCCGAGTAAACCACCTGCTGCCACTGCTTTTTGATAGCCGACGCGACCGCCACCCTGTCTGCTTCTGGGGTTCATGCCAAGCTCGCAACAGCGGCGCGATGATACCCCTCCTCCTTGTCCAATTTTCCGTGTGGAGCACGAAGACCGCTGCTGTAGTAGTCTCATTATAGTGCTGATTGATTCGTGACGGTGCGCACTATAGTGCTTGTGAAAATGCTTAGCAAAGATCGGAACATGAAGTAGTGGGAGCATGCCTGGTAATGCGATTGCCGCTACAGTGCCGGTATTTCCCGCTGGTACTACAGAACGCCACTACGATATACTTCAATCAAGTTCAGTTAGTGATACGACGACAACAACGACACGAACCGACGAAACCCCGTGCTCCGATGTTAAGATATTGCCTTTCCCGGATCAAGGATGTAATTGTAGCTCCTCAACAACTTAGGCCATCCAGGCTTCGTGAAGAACTACTGCTACCTCGTATAACGTAGGACCATGTATGAAACGGTTTGCCAAGCCAAACGTACGTACGTACAGCAGCAGCTGGCATAGAACACGTCTCCGGAGCTACGTGGTATGTAAAACAGCAGCTGTGGTACAGCTTTCCTACGGAGCTCTGCAAGAGCAGCAGCTGTATACCAGTCGTAGACGAAGCCAACGCGGCTCCGACTCCAATCCCGGGGAACATTTTTCTTGGCATTAAGACATGGGGATGTTTTCCGGGGGATATCTCGACACAATTTGGTTATAGACAGGATTGTGAGATTGCCACCAACGTTGCCGCTGTGTGACTTCGGTTAAACTCGGCGTACAAGGCTACCGGTTACCGCACCAGGCGCAAAGGCAAGGCACTTCGGGTAAGAATTTATTGATAGCTGGTGCTATTGTCTCGCGGTGATAGTGATGGTGCCGGTGGTGGCTATGCTCTGTCGAGTGGAAGCAAACACATATAAAGCGGCTGTGTCTCTCGTGGATCATGCCGGAGTTCTTTATTCACTTGACGTAACACTGCTTTTCGGGCTTTTCACGTACATACTCAGGTGAGGGTTCGCTATATGCTCTTGCCTTTAGTGTGGGTCTCGGGTTTTCACCTACATTCTTAAATTACTGCTTGTGCTTCGTGCCTGTGAATCAACTCGTCCAATCCGCTGCGGCTGGAAGGCGCGAGGACCCGAGACGTCAGAATCGAACCTGCTGCTTCCTGGCGTTGCAATCTTGTGGTAGTGGCAGTGCTGCTGGTGGTGGTGCTGCTGCTGCTTCAGTGGCGTGGGCACGCGCACGCATATGACCAGAGTAGAAAGACGGACGTTCGTCAAACTGCGTCGGTCCTTACTGTTCTACCCACGTAGACCCCCGCCGTTACATGGACAGTTCGCTGGTTCCGAGACGAGCAAATAAATATACTACAACGGGAATGCATCACTACAACACCAGCAGACCGCTAGCGTGGCGCGCCATTGATCGTCTGGGGGTCTGAGCTGCGCGCATCTCTGTCTCTCGCGTGTGTGTCTTGGGCGTTCGTTACCTCTCGGCAAGTCCCACAGCAAACACCGCGGCGATTGCAGCACCGAGTTCGGTGCAGTCTCCGACAATCATAGTTGTCTACCCTTAAATAATCGTTCAAAACTGGTGTTTGATGAGCGCAAATTGCCGAATTTCCTGTCAGTAAGATAATCAGATTGCTGGATCCTTACAACGTAACCCTCACGTGTACGAGCTGTGCAGTCGAAGAAAAATGCCGGCAGCGTAATTTATGCTTTCCACAAAATTCATATACACTTCTCAAGTCGAGAAACGCAGAGCCAGTTTGTTCCTGGCATGTGGAAAGCTCGTGAATACGATCGAGTTCGTGGCCAAAGCGGGGTCTGACTGGTCCTTGTCCTAGGTTTTGTGGGAAGAAGGGGGGCGACGGGCGTTCTCCTGTCTTTCCACCGGGAGCTCGTGAACGCAGGACGGCCGCAGAAACAATGCTTGAGGACTACAACCAACTAATTCTTTCTTTTATACTTGAGCAACTATTCGCAGTAGAAATGTGACGATCGTTAAAAGTCCATACTAAACACCGAGCGGTTCCTACGTTTAGGTTCAGTGTGGTGCCGTACACTGTGGGTACATGTCGTTAGTCAAATGCTGCTGGGGGCTCTTGCTACCTGCTGCTACTGCTGCTGCTGCTGCGTTTGGGCCTCTGGCGTCGGTGATTTTCGTATGAGGTGGCTTGAATTTACCGATGGTGGTAGCTGGGTTCAGTCAAGCTCTACGTCCGATCCAAATATTAGCAGTACAAGTACTATTGGCTGCCACTTCTTCTTCCTTCTAGTGCTGCTGTACATAGTTTTGCTGCTATCGATATGCTGCTGTGTCGCCGCTGCTGCACTTACTACTAGAATAACCGTGTCGCAGCTTTGGGACACCTTGACGGTAACCTGGGTTCGTAACGCGGAAGACAATACACCGCCAAAGTGGAATGGACTTTACCTTCGAGCGGCTTAGGCCTAGCCCTGAACTGTCGATTGCTGCCCCCACTTCCGTCAGCGGTGTCACGGGTAGTAGGACCAGCGTCCCCAGCGTCCGCACCACCACAGGCACTGGCACACGGAGATTACACGGAACGTGCTCTACCGCTACTGCGAGGCTCACCACCAACATCACATCCGACGACGGTGGTGTCGGTTTTAACTCCCGCGTTCCCACCGGCGTCTTCACTACAGGCGCCAGCGCATGGACGGGATGGGAGGCGTTTGCATGGCTGTCAAAGTCGGCGGAACGAGCATATTTGGTGACGCGGGGGAACTAGGGGGGGGAGGGACGGATTGCCGTTTAGTCGAGAAACACAGCTCTGTTCACGTGGAACGTCAGACGGCCGCCCATCAGGTGGACAACTGTTGCATCGAGGGTGATTTTCTGGATCGCATGGCTGGTGTGCAGCGACAGCAAGTTCACCGCCATGCAGCAACGAACGATACATTCTCTACCATCACACGTACGTTCTGTTTTCCGTGAAGAATCAAGTCCAACTACGAATGTACTCTACTATTAGGGGGGTACCATCGCCGATGTACACGTTTTCATTTTTGGGGGGGGTTGAGGTGCACGTTTTACGGACCGTGATTGTTCGGGACAACAGGGTTTGTCGCCCCATCATCGCCTGTCCAATTATCAACAATCCCTGCCCTATCCACCACTCTTACCACCTAGTACTCATGGACGACCCATCGCAGGTTTGACCATGAAGAAACCAGATGGATCGTTGGAGAGCGGGTACTGGCGCGGCTGGTATTGGTGGTGTTGCTTCTCATAGTTCTGTGGTTGTCGTTGCTGGTACCGCTGATCATCGTATCGTGCTTAAAACGGCCGGTAAGGCGTTACCCGTACTGCTGCTGCAGCTCCTGCTGTTGCAAACGATGCCGGCCTTCGAGCGATTGCTGATGTGGTTGCCGTTCCTAGTGCTGTACATCGCACTGCTGTTGATGCTGTTGCTCGGACCTTCTCTCCTGTAAGGAGCGCGAGCTGGGTTGGCGTGTAGTGATTCGACAATTGTGGCCACGTGGTTATCTTTCATATAGACTTGTCACGGTGGTTTGAGATCTTGATTGACAAAGACCGTGACATACACTCATTCACGAAGTGACCAACTTTCCCCCCTCTGAAACAACGCAGGCAAGGATCTGCCTCGGGGGTCCCATGATATCGCCTTGCGGTCGGCCCAGATTGGGGGTGTACCCCGCTGCGTTGTTCGGGCTATCAGTACCAAGCGGGGTGTCCCTCTGGTGCCAAGGAACCCATACCCCGCAACTGCGACCACGCCTCAATAGAGCCGCTGCCGCTCTCGTCTTTGCCGCCATCGCCGCCGTCCCCACCTTCACCGTTAGCGCCACCACCACCATTGCCGCCGCCACTGCTATAGCCACAGCCACCAGCGTATCCGAAGCCAACATTGCTGCAGCTGCCGCCACCGTTGCCGTCGGCGTACGGGTTCTTTTTTGGAACTTCTTCTCTCCGTTGGCCACACCCAACCCCTGACCTTGCTGCTGCTGTTGCGTACCGCCCGTGCCAAGGCAACGCCAATCGCCCTGGTGGTTTCTGGGCATTGAGAAAGTGCCGGGTACGCCAATCACGATCGAAACGCATGCTGAGCCATCCACCACCGCCGTACTCTCATACAGTTCTCTGTATGTTGTCCGCACTCGGTCGTCAATTTGGGTCAGGGTCAGGGCGGTTGCGTATTGCAACAAAACTGCTTAACGAGCGAATAGTCCGACGGAAGGATTTGCAAACAGTGATGATTTGTCCCTCGGTCAAAATTGCAATACTTACTTCTGCCATATTTTGCCTAGGAATGCTCTCCCTCCCCACATATGGAACAGTTACCTCCCCATCGCTCAGCTTAGCATTGATGTACTCCCACAGGTAGGCCTGACTGTCTGCATCGATGATTGGTATATGCGTCCATCGTATTTTCGCCATCGCAAGGCTAGGCTAGATCGCAGGTCTCGCATAGCCGGGGAGTGTGAGTTTTGGGCAAGAGACGGTTAGTGATCGCAGCTCGCAGACGGGGTTACCTTGGATTGGCCGAGTCATCCAGATTGGTACTCGTAAAATTGATTTAGGTTACAATCCGTACGAGATTTTAGTTGTGAACCGTTGGGTTGTCCACCTCAGCTTACCACGTTTCTGCGAAATCCAACGATTGGTACAGCTCGGACTTCGAGAAGTATCAGTTGTAAACAAGCACATTGTTGGGCAATGGCATTCTTATTCCACCCGGATCTTATCCCACCGGAGACCTGATCCCACCCGGACCTATCCCCATCAGCACGAGACGACTAGCAATCAGCTCTCCACAGCACCCGCCGAAGGCCTACAGCATCGAGCCTGAACCGTCAAGTCGTATGTGAAATAGTTGCCAATCGAGGGGTGGCCACACAGCTGGCAAACGACTTCTTGAACAAGCGGCAGGTTACCCGCTCGGGTTTGGCCAAGTGTGTGCCTGTGAGTGTATTGCTTCTGGCTGGTTCGCAAGCTGAGCAACTTCTCCATCAACCACAACAACCGCAGCTTCCTGAATGGTGGGTGATGCCCTTGGCTAGTACTTGCGATTGGTACCTCGCAGGCCGCACGTTTCTCCTAACTGGTGCCGTTGCCATCATTTGGTCAAGCCTCTTCATGTGGCCACCCCCGCCACGTATACACCAGTTGTAGTTGTGATCTAGCTGTGTCTCGTCAGGGGGCCTTCGTACTCAACTGAGGTTTGGTCAGAATGGCCACGCTCCTCGTTGGATGTATACTCTCGGGGTGCCGCATCTTTCATTACGTTCCTGACAAATTTGCGGTTGGTAATTGTATTGAACGTGATATTCATATATATACCTTCCGCACGTGAAAAATATTATAGTCGCGTGTTGCGCACACAGCAGAAAAAACAGCAGTTCTTCCACACGTGCTCAATTAATGACGTTTCTGGTCTCAGTCACGACGCATCCGATCCAAGTATCACTAGAATAACAAACGATGGTACTTTATGGTACATGCAGCGTTCATCATGCCCAGTGTTTGTGTATCTGTTGAATCACCGTTTGGTGTTGCGCAGTCTCAATTTGCCCTTGCCCATAGTATGCCTTGTATTTTGCATGCAGTACGAGACCTTTGATGAGAAACGCCTGTTTCTGCCCCATCCTCAACATGGATTTATCGTGACCATACCAGAAGTGTTTACTGCAGGCCGTGTACTGGGTTATGTGCTCCAATTGTACCCTCTTCGACGTAGACGCTTCTTGTTCAGCCCTTTGATATCTTTGTGGAGCATCTGAGCACTGCGTTTGCTGCGCCAACACTGTAGATCAACAAAATTATCGTGTAACCTTTTGCCGACGCTTTAACTCGTGTGTAGTTCGGGATCAATGAGGCCTCTCTGCTGCGATTAGCCGGAGACTCTCACGCAAGGCTACTGCTCCTGCGTTGATTAGATGGTACTCAACGCGGCACCTCGTCGAGAAGAGTAATTACCCCGGTAAAATGAACACTAAAAAATAAAACCGATGTCGTTGTTGGCGTATCATACACAATGATGGGCCGGGGAGATGGCCTGTTTCGCCTATCCTCTTCCTACTCTCTCTGGCTTGCTGTACGGGAGCCGACGATGCATGTGAGATCGTCTGTCGTTTTCTGTACAGCTATCAAGCTACTACCTCGCCTCGGGGGCGGCCTTCTTTCGTCCCAAGATTTTTTTTCCATGATTACTGCTGCAACAGTTCGCACACACTTTAACTCGTATGAATATAGTTTGGGATCAATGAGGCCTGTCTGCTGAGACATGAGATCACACCCGTGCTTGTTGCACCTCTTCCGTTATCTCAAGGTGCAGTGGTTGTCGCTTGTTAGCGTCCTTCCTTTGGGGTTCTTGTCCTCCTTACGATATCCAACATGTACAGTGCCTTGACCGCTAGCAGATTCGGGTTCGATACTCCCGTGCGCATGATGCGTGCAAACGTGCAATCTTCGCGGACAGCTGCGGGACATTCGCCACAAAGAACGCCGTTGCACAAGAACGCTTCGCTCCCGCCAAGGCGGTGGACGCTGTGTCTACGCTGGCGAGAGTTGCGGACTGTCACCCTAGGTAATCCAACAATATTCCCATAACCGTACGGTCCATCTTATGGCTCGCCGCCCGTCCCACCGGAAGAGCGCACGGTACTGTATACCGCTTCATGTCCTCCCTGCCTGTCGCCCGCAAATGGATCTCGAGGTTAGTGGTCATCTCCTCCGGCGTTAAGGCCAGATATAGCATAACCCCGCATACTACAATACACTGGAACAATAATGGTTTTTACCCATATTCCAGTGACAACTGCATGGATTCCGACGCCTGCCGGTACTCCACCTCGCCTTTTTTAATTAGTTATCCTACCTTGGCTCCGACTGTGCAAATTTTGAGGAAGTATAGGGTATTTCTTTTCACAACTGCTTTGGAAGAACTTCGCAACGTCTTCATGAAGAGGGAATAAAAAATTAACCCCTGGCCTGCTATCATCTGCAACAATTGCAAATCAACCGCTACCGACACCTTGTCACCGCACTTCCCTGCGTAGAGTGTCAGGCAGAAGACGGCCATGTGCCGAATCTATGCGATGCGTTCTGCTGCTGTGGGCATCCTCTGTGTGCGACGGGGCATATCCCACACCAGATCACGCAGCTGGACTGCCACCGACCGAGGTCTCTGCTTCACCCCCACCCTAGCTCGCCGCTATTTCCTCTACCGTGGATACTCATTGCAGGAAAAGTTCGAAAACATTTCTTCTTTAGCACTTCGTTATCTTTGTAGAGCGTTTGAGATCCGTATTTGCTGCGTCAACACTATTGCTCCACCAACCTTCTCTGATGTTTGGAACAAAATGGAATAAACAATATTCGAAAGTTTAAAATCATTTCCCCCTCCCCGTCTGGGCCTAGAAGTAATTACGGTGTTGAACAATTGTTTTCTGAGTGGCCCCCGCGTCGTTCCTTCTATTTATTCAAAGTATATATAAACTGAAACTGCACAGCATGGAGAAGCTACGGTTCAGCTCGTCGAGGTGGAGCGCCATCCCTTGATAAAGAGCGAGCTCGTGGACTGTGACGGTCCGCAGTGCATTTGACGGAGCTCCGCTGGAGCTGAAACGTTCGTGGTAAATTCTGACTCGCCTCCCTCGTGCCTCGCAGCCACAAAGCCGAGAAAACCCGACGGACGATGGAGGAAATCACTTACCGCTGAGCGAAAATTGTTCGCTTGGTACTTGCTGTAGTAGTGATATCGTGTTGCACGCACCGTTGCTGCATGTCGTACTGTACCAATATGACTCCTAGAGGAAAATCATACGCCTGCTCTGTTTGGGTGAGCATACAATGTAAAGTTGAATTTGTCGTTGTTGCTTCTTCTTCTCTGCACTACATTGATGGTCGGGTGATGCCGAGGTAATACATGTGTCTTGGGTCTCCGTCGTTACGATTTCCCCGAAGGAGGTGCTTGTACATGTGATGAGTATTAGGGATCGTTTGATAAATAAATTGTACCAGGTAGGCTGCTATGCGACATACACGTTTGGTTGCTCAATTCATTTTTCGGAATGTTGCAAGACGATATTCAACGGGATTAATTAAACACCCACAACCTCTTACAGACTTTCCTGTTTCGATTTCGTTTCGTTTCGTATTTTTTGTTTTGTTTTACTTTATTTCCTTTCTCTTATTTCCCCTTCTTTTCTTTGCTTCTTTGTTTCCAATTGACTTGAGTCTGACGTGCGTATGCGTAGTGAAATGTACTACGTGTAATATATACGTGGTAGTATTTCCTGGGTGGCAATCGGTTTAGTCGGTTCTCCCAGCAAGAGGGAGACGTGCACCAGTATGGACCCGGAACATTGTAGGCTAACTCCCGATTTCCTTTTTAAATACATATTTATATTTGCGCACAGACTGACTAACATCACCCTGTTGACCCTGAAAGCTACACTGTAGTTGGAAGGTGAGTCGCCGACCTATATCCTTACCGAGGACACACAACCCGTAATACGCGCGATCGGAGTTATCACACACAGCTTGCAAAGATGAGTTTCGACAAAATCTTCGATCTCACAGCTGGAGTATATTTTCATTTTCATAAAAAATATTTCTGGCGGAGGCATGAATTTGGTCAGCTGTGATGTATGCGTGTACCACCTTTGGTTGGTTTGGGTTCTTTTTCTCTGGGGTACCCCTCAGCTCCAGCGTGACTGGACAGTTCTGTGACCGCGGACTTGATTATGCGAGTTAATGTGGGAACAACAACTCAGGCTTGTTCACGTGAAAAAAACATTTTTATTCCCCGGCGAATGTCCACACCGTTTGTTCGTTTCAGACCGTGAACGTTAGCACGCGTCTTCTCTGTGCGGTTGCAAAGACCTCACCCGCCGATCTTGTCTTTTGGTTTCAGTTTGAACTTTCGTCGGTTAAGATTGTTTTGGAAAATGTGGCCCACCATAGACCAAAGTTTGTCGGCAAAAAAAAACGGAGGTAAGGCCTCGGTATGGTCATGTAGAACACGTGTACAAAATCTCAGGGCCTATCTCTCAAACGCGGCGTGGACATTTGGACGTTTGTGCGTAAATATGATTAATATACGTAATGTCCTTCAAATGACTTGGTTGTGTTGTAAGATCTAGTTTTTTCGCTAGATTTTGCTTAATGGTGAACACAGATAGCTGAGATCTTCGATGGTTTGCGCGAAAAAAAATGCAGACATGCCTTGGAGTACCTCCAACCGATTCGTCCAAAACACGGATCAATGATTGCTCGCCCCCGCTTGGAAAAAATCTGAACGTTACTGAGAAATATGAAGGGCTGTCAATTGGTCGATACAAGGTTTGCTCCTAGAGGCAGCCCGAGGCCGTTAAAGAGAAAGCCTGGCCATGTCACAGCCTTCCATTAGTCATGGGGGTCAGCATGATGACAAACATTCACCCTTAGACTGGATATTGCGAGCGGCATTCGTTGTGGAGAGAATTTGTTTTCTTCACGTGAAGTAGCCTGTAAACAGCTCGTGTAGGACAATCACCTGCACTAGACATGCTATGAGCTTCGTCATGTGGCCTACACAAAATCCTGAAACGCATGGTTGCCGTCTGGGGGCTCGTTCCACTGTTCTCACGCAAACCAAGAAATTGGCTTCTGAAGCAATCTCGGTTCCTCGTCCACAGGTGGTGTTTTGGAGAAATAATCTAGCTTCGATCAACCAGTCGTTGGCCCAGCACACACGATCGTGTGAGGATAGACGGTCTGAAATATATTAGTAGTTTCTGAACTATGTTACAGTTTGCTTGCGGGTAGTTCCGTTACAGGTCTACTAAAGAATAGTAAGCCAAACTCCCCAATATTTAGCCTTGCCCGTAGCCAACACGCACCGGATTCTCAAACGGATTGCCCCGTGACGAACCAGGTGATGGCGAAATTCTTGTGGAGTAAGATGACCCCTTGGCTTCGACAGGATGTGGATCAGGTAACCCATACAAGAGGGACATTCGAGAAATCGCCTTTCATCGCGATCCACATCCGTCGAGGAGATAAAATAAGGCAAAACGCGGACCTTTGGCAGGACGCGGAGGTACGTACCATCAGATTAACAATCGTGGTGGAATATAATTGGGTATCATGGGAGAGTAGTGAAAACATAGTGTCGCGAACGTTGAGATCTAGATCACGGTTTTGCTGCTATGGCGGGTGGCCGTATGAAAGTGGTGAGGAATGAGGATTGTAAGTAAGCACGAATAAGGTATCCACAGCTCTTCTTTCGCCCGATCTATTGTTCGTTTTTCCCTCAGACGTACTTGGCAGCGGCGTCAAACTACCTCGAGGACGAACCTACCCGAACTCCCGCAAACGAAATCAAAGGTATATGGGTGGCCTCCGACAACACAACCGTGGTGGACGAGGTTCGCGCTCTGGCCCACATGTATTTCCCAAGTGTGACCAGCAAGAACATAGTCTACATAGCTGGTGGAGTCCCCGGCATGGTCCAAATTCCGGAAGTAACTACAGTTTCGATGAGACAGGTGAAACATTTAAGTTCAAGCGCGATCGGCACATGATTGCTTAAATATTTTATCTACATCAAGAACTGCATGCTCTTCATGAGTTCAAATTAAGTGCTGCGTCCTCATTGCTGTGGGCTTAAATTTGATGACGCGTGTAAAAAACGTATATATATCTCGTTTTGACGAGTCTGCTTGTCTTTGTGGAACACTCAGTGGTAATACATAAGTATACAGACCCGCGAGCAATCACTTGCCATGAAGACGATATGTGTCGAGGACAAATTTGGTGATATTTATTGGATTTAGGCCAAAGCCGGACACGTCTCATATTTTTGACAAAGCATATCAAGGTGAGAAACACCGTTGACAAACAGGTAAATATCGGAATAATCTGAGCCATGGTGAGGTAGGGGGAAAAGGGTTTCGGACTCAAGCATCTCCGACGGAGAAAGGGCACCATACACACAGAGTCCATTATGGCGTTCACACTCTACATTTCATGTATCGTGCTGGTGAGACCCCTATTGTACGATCTAAACGCACTGGTGAGGGCACACTCGAGTAGTGGTTGCTCTTGACTTGGGGACATCAATATTGGACCAAATGTCAATACGACATTATTTTAGGAGTACATGATTCAGATCGTTGTCTGTTGGCACGAATGTGCTACCTAGGCTAAATTGGGTACCTAGCCCATTGGAGTCCGCATCCAGTTGCCCGTAGAGCTTTGGACTAGGCCTGTCTATATGAGGGGTATGCTCTTCACAACTCGTCAAGTGAGCACCTTCCCAACACTTGTGAGTAGCCGCACCATGACATACTTCGTCTTTTACAAAAAACATAGAGATCATGTTTGTGTGCTCGGGTTCGGGTTGAACCTATACCACACCTACGGTGAAATCCTTCCCTGGCGCTCCTCGCTCCTGTGCAACATCCGGCAAGGCTTATGGATCATTCGTGTACTTGATGGCGGACTTCGAGCAGATGGCGGCCGCTGACGTCTTCGTCGGTACGTTTAGCTCCAACATGGGAAAGCTGGTGATGCTGCTGAGGGAGGGCATTGGTAAAGAGAGAACTTCGTGCATCAGCCTGGACAAAGGGTGGGGTCCCAACAGGCAACGTAGCCTCGTGGTGGATTGACTCCTATTCGCCCTCCTATGTGTTGTTCGTCATCGCTCTTGTACGATGCTTGGATTGGGCTTTGAACAAGAGCATGGTGTTATGTTTTCATCAGGAATCGGCTCTATGGGTCGTTCGCGCCTTCGTCAGGGAGCGAGGATGAACGCAGTCTTGCGGTTAGCGCACACCAGCGCGACACTTGAAATATAGTTTGCCTCGTCTCATTCAGGTTATATGAAGGCCAAGAGGGCCACTTTGCGGGTGCTACAGTTGCGAGTGTCGAATGGTACCAAAGGTAAGGGGTCCTACGTTTTGACACAAGAGGTACGCGACCCCAGGGCCGAGCACAAGACTGAATTCGAGTGCCAAGTGGGATTCCTCCCCTCGACGACGTTGGTATTCTCTGGTGTGGCGTTCGGGTGCGTGTTTTGACGACGGTGGTGTCACCTGCATGTGTATGTTCCATAATCGTTCCAAACCATGCGGTGAATGGTTAGTTCAGAATTCGACCCCCATAGTCCCCATCAGCCAGTCAGCACCGCCTAAATGAAACGAAGGACCAGGCATTGCGGTTGCTTTTCCATCTGCAACAAGTCTGCAAGAACATAGTGTTTCTCGTGCCAGAAGAACTTTGTAGTTAGTTGTAGTTGTCGCTTGAAGACCGTTATGATATTTTATAAGAGGTGCGCTAGATTTATACGTGTGTTCCAACTTCGTCCCGGGTTTGGGTGGTCTGTGGCACGTCTCAGCCTGTCAAACATCCCTTTGTATAGTTTCACGTTTTGGAAGTTAGATGTCTCCACGTGGAACCGTTTTTCAGAAGTGTAGTTGACATTGACGCAGCAGGAATACTCGCTGCGTGAAGAGCCGTACCGGTCTTAAGGAATTTTACAATCGCCACTTTGAGACATAAGTCTGATACGAACTCACCCATATGGTAGGTTTGTTAATCACAGTAGCTGAAATATGTGAATAAGTGTATTTTCTCTGGCAACATACTTGGAGAACCCACACCTTTGACTGCGCTTGACACTTCGTCCAACAACGAGGGAATCGTCGATATAACAGAACAAACGTTAAGATGTGCAGCGTCGGTGGTCTGGAAGGCGACTGCAATCGGTTGATACTAACTAATTCTTGATTATCTAACGTCTGCAGCTTTTTGGGCGAGGATGGTAGACGTTCCACCAAGCACGAACATATCCTGATGAGCTCCCAGATTTATTTATTTTCTTCTTATTGTATTGAATGGTCAAGTCTGTTTAGCGTATGAGACTTCCCTGCAAGTGTTGGACGCGCTCTTGGAAATTGATTGATGCGATACATGTGTCCTATTTGGTGTCCTGCGCAACAAAGTTTTCCGATCCTACTGTTGCGTGTTAGAGCCGGATGCTTTCAGCTCCGACCACGTCTTCCTCGGCAAAGTCAGAGGGAGTGAATAATGTGCCATAGTGTGAGTATTGAAGTGTGGTCCGGCATCCCGTTCCTCTCAACGGTAGTCGAGATCTATTCCTTGAGTGCACTTAAAATTGCTTGTTCTCCTCAATGTCGTCTCACGGTCATAACTAGATACTACCATCGCCGAAGTCGGTCACGGGAAAACCGTAAATTGGCTGTTTTCAATCTCTTCACTACTCCAGAACAGCGTCCACAGATGAAAATGGTGACATACGTGAGGTAATCCTTTCCTGTATGTATGCGTGTAAAGGTTAAATGATCCAGACTTGAAACCGTCCCTTACCAGTGCTAAACGAATGGTGTCATGTCGTAGATTGAACAATTAAAACACGCCAAACTGCTCACGAGATTCAACATCAGTTATAGGCCTTTGTTGATTGTACCCAGGGCGTACCTGAACTTCACAATATACATAGACTAGTCTATAGGTCTAAACTACATATATATTGCTCTGGGGAAATACGACCTGTACGTTACCCTGGCAGACCGGGGAGTCGTGCTGATATTCTCACGTACGCAATTCGCGCTGGCTTTGAATGAAACACAACTGGTGTAATCGTTGTGCCGAACTGACGCCTCCTTTGAGGGTAGAGCCTTGCAATATATTTGTCATGGCACCTTGAATCTGTCGTCTTTCTTAAGTTCGAATACGTTCCTAACGTCCACAACAGGTCACCCGTCTGCATTCGCACTGGTTATTGGTACGAAGACGGAATCATCATGCCCCGTAGGCTAGCCATCTCCTCGTTGATTACACTCTGCGTTTGGCGACGCTGCAGGCATCCGACGGCGTCTGTGTAGCTATTCTATATCACAAATGTTACAGGTGTAAGATCCCCCGAGAATACTTAGACGCCGGTAATTTGAAGTCTCGAGACGGCGGGACGTTCTGAGGTTGGCATTCTTGTCGGGGTTGCTTGCTGTACAGGTTCGTATCATTTGGGATTCGCACACCCACAAATGGTGGGGTCGCAGATACTAAAGTCGCCAGACTCCAGCCAATACAATGCTCCAAATTGCAAAACTCTTCCGAGGAGCAGTAGTTGGCGGGACTTCGGCTCAGCGTACCCTGCATATGTTTAATCGGATATGTTTTGCTCGGTCTTCTTCTCAACTGGTTGATTGAGTGGAAGAGGACGCGGTCAGGTTAGGGGGTGTAGAATCATTGACCTTTGTGCCTTGTTTGTTGGGGCCAATCTCCTTCTGCTGTGGCGGCGTCATGTCAAAACCTAGTTTCAGGATAACGAAATTCTTCCAGTCGACCGCTATTGGAACCTGAACTCTGCGGTCCATCAGTATATAGTCTATTGGATCAATAGACAATACCTGGAATATACGAAGATTCATTAATCTAGATGCAGAGAAAATGAATATGGGGATCTCGGTTTGTTACGTCACGTCGGTATGGTGTATATTAACGTTGTTACTAACTTCCCGCCCACTCGGGCAACGTTGCCGGGAACAGTGCAAGGATCTTCACTGTAGGACGACCTGTCCGTAACTACAACGACCCGTAGAGTACATCTACCCGTAGCATGGGCATTGTGTCATATTGACCAGAGGAGGGTCAGCCCTACCACGACCACTCCGTACATGTCGCTACATTTCCTTTCTTCTCCTGCTTGTCTCCTTTATTTCCACATTTTGGTCACATAAGCACCACTTTCAAACTAGATAGACTATTGTTCCTTCTTCACGAGTGATCTTGACAGACACTTCGGTGCCACCTCTGCAACTCTAAGCCCTGGGACAGAGCCTTGAGACGCTTCTACTTTTCACGATATGAGCCGTCATCATTTATCTAGACTAGATTTTATAGTCTAGACTATACAGCCACCACGTAACGACGTTCCCTTAGTTCGTCAAGCGGTCCTGAGACGTTCGAGGAAGGATCTGAACTGCATTGGGTGCGGAGGAATTTTAGATATTTCTCCAAGGAGAAATATTAGCCTCGACACAACAGTGGTGTGGCTTCTACGAGTGCACCCAGTTTGTCAGGGATATTCGAGAGAGGGAATTGCTTTCACGGTTTACGCGACATGCAAGAAAGAAGACTGCTAGAACTATATCACGCGTGAAGCAGGTAGAGAGTCGGAGTTCGCGAGCACTATTGTACTCGAGAAGTCGATATTCCAATTGTTTCTTTAAACTACCTAGGAGTACGATGTGCGCATAAAGTTTTTCTTCGTGAAATTTTAACAATAAAATTAGTAGAAGACCAACAGCTGTAGACGTGCGGTAAGGTCGTCGCAATATATCCGCCGAGACGAGGCATACATAATCTTCACCTGTTTTGGCGCTAGCTTACAGGCTAAACATTTGTGTCAGGCAAGGAGAGAATTCTTCAGCATCTGCCTGGCGCTTCCCTACAATATGTATCGGACTCGAAGAAAAGGAACATTGCATCTCCAAGAAACTGTTTTCACATTTCCACACGTCAAAGTATGTTCAACTGCTATCACGGTGCTACGCGTTCAGCAAGGTGTAGACTGCCGTCAAGCAACCATGTAAGCAGCGAGATTAACGGCCATCGTCACGAAGAAACTACTTCGAATTAATCCATGCGTCATTTCGAGATCTCCCTTCTTCTGGAAGGGCGACCATGTACCGAACCCAAACATGTTTGTCCTCGACCCTCTATGCCAAGGAAACCTACAAAGGCTGATACATGCCTAGATTACACAAGTTGAAGCATGGGTCACGAAGTCTGGGGCGGTGGAAACACAGACGGCCGAGACATGTGCACCTACACAGCCTGGCAGAGGAACAACACCTGCCGTAGAACTGGGACGTTTACATGCACCGTCTTCATCTGTACACGGGCCTCTGCCCACAGCAGAGAAGCGTCCCAACGTATGTACAGCAGATGTGCTCCGCTCAAATTGCACACAGTGCACCATGCACGTAAAGTGAACATTAGTCTACGTCATTATGAATAGCACGTTCACGGTTTTGCGGGGAGGAAACGCAGTAAATGCCGTCACCCTAGTTTAGGCCTTCTACGTGGCCAATTCTGCATCAAGTAGTGCCGCAGCCAGTACCACCAACATCGACAATACGTCACCAACTCCTACCCGTACGGCTACGAGTACATAGAGTCGAGAATGCATCCGCGATATTATTAAACATACTTCTCATCGCACAGCAGTTTTCAGTCGGCGTCAGTTTCCTCGGCCACCACGTGGCACCAGAGACTACTCGTACAACAGCAGCGCCTGCCACGCTAGGAGTAACGCCATCTACAACAGAGGCCACCACTCCACATACCATAACAATGTCATCGCCACCGTAAAACAGCACAGGATATTTCCCCACTGCCGTACCATGCACGCTCGGTGAGTACGGGAAGTAGCTTCATGTAGGAACTTAACGGGCAAAATATCAGGAGATTCTTAGTCTAGTGGTCTGGGCACGCAAAGGGTTTTATTGCGCCTTTTTTTTTTGTGGGCATGAACACACCACCAGCAACAACAGTTGGCCTTCCACCAGAAGCACCAATGCGTAACGGCAGCGAAAGGACAGGATATCGGCTCTCTTGATCAGGTCTACGTCTCCGTCATCATCGCCATAATCACCTACAGCAGAACTCTCGACACCGAAATCTTCTTCTACGCTGCTTCCACAGCACCGAAGACAAGAACACGACGAGTACTTTCAGCAACCAACAGCACCAACAGCAACAGCATCAGCAACACGAGCGCGAGCTAGGTTTTTGCATCTTCGTTTTTTGTACTGGGGTTTAGACTATGCATTTGTTACTTTGTGAGTCTTGTTTGTTGCTTTACAAGCTAGTTTTGCATTCGCACCGACTACTAATTATTCTGCTGTACTATTAATACTACTGCCGCACGATATGAATGATTTTCACTGTACCTGACTTGCGTCGGCAACGTTTTCGAGTTTGATTCTTTGGCTTTACAGCAGTCTCGTCATGTTATTATAAAAAATGAAATACACTCCAGCTGTGAGATCGAAGATTTCGTCAAAACTCATCTTTGCAAGCTGTGTTTGATACTCCGATCGCTCGCATTACGAGTTGTGTGTCCTCATTAAGGATACATGTATAGGTCGGCGACTCCCCTTACAACTACAGTGTAGCTGTCAGGGTCTACTATTATTATAAAAAATGAAAATACACTCCTGCTGTGAGATCGAAGATTTCGTCGAAACTCATCTTTGCAAGCTGTGTGTGATACTCCGATCGCGCGCATTACGAGTTGTGTGTCCTCATTAAGGATATAGGTCGGCGACTCCCCTTACAACTACAGTGTAGCTATCAGGGTCAACAGGATGATTTTAGTCAGTCTGTGCGCGGAAACTATAAAACCCGTTTCTGAGGGGGACAAAATTTGACAGCTGTGAAGGGAAAGGGGGCCTGGTTTTGATCAAAAGCGAGCGGGTTTGGAGGCGGGGGGGGGGGGGGGAGGGTTGGGGCGGGGGGGGGGCGTGTGGGGCAGCTCAATATGTGCCTGGAAACTATACATTATTTTGAGGGGATAAATGTGACGGGTTTGGAAATAATACATCAGTTTATCATGTATATCCTAGGGTAAGTCGTACAATCAGTGAGTAAAGAGAGGGTGGAGTGTTCGAGGGGGTGGGGTTGGGATGGGTTGTGGGGGAAGGTGGGGGGTGGGGACGGGGGGGGGGCAGGCGGGGGGGGGGGGAGGGGGGAAGGGCTTTAGGTGAGAGGTTTGTTATACGTGTGGTGCTAGGTCTAGGCGATGGTGCGGGTGATGGGGAAAAAGGGGGCGTTCGAGGCAGGGCGGGGGGGGGGGGGGGACACAGCGGCATGGATGGCTCTCGAAAGATAATGAGGTGATATCCTGTGCGTGAAGTGTTTATTAATGTGGCGGATTTCGATATTTGGTGGGGCGTTTCAGTAAGGGAGAGCAAGAGGGGGGGGGGGGGGGGGGGGGGGGGAGAGATTTTATAGGAGGGTTAGGTCACAAATAATATTCAAATACACTTCGGCTGTGAGATCAAAGATCTGTAGCAGCTTGTTATACGCGTGGTGCTCGGTCAAGGCGATCGTGCAGGTGGTCGGAAAAGAGGGGGCGTTGGAGGGGGGGGGAGGGGGGGGGGAGGAAGGGCGTTAGGTGAGGGGTTTGTTACACGTGTGGTGCTAGGTCTAGGCGATAGTGCGGGTGATGGGGAAGGAGGGGGCGTTCGAGGCGGGGGGGTGGGGGGGGGGGGGGCACAGCGGCATGGATGGCTCTCGAAAGATAATGAGGTGATATCCTGTGGGTGAAGTGTTTATTAATGTGGCGGATTTCGATATTTTGTGGGGCGCTTGAGTAAGGGAGAGCAAGAGGGGGGGGGGGGCGGGGGGGGGGGAATTTTTAGGAGGTTTAGGTCACAAATAATATTCAAATACACTTCGGCTGTGAGATCAAAGATATGTAGCAGCTTGTTATACGTGTGGTGCTAGGTCTAGGCGATCGTGCAGGCGGCCGGAAAAGAGGGGGCGTTGGAGGGAGGGGGGGGGGGGGGGGGGGCGGGAAATAATTGAAAACTACGTCATGGATGGTCAGAAAGATAATCACGTGATATCAACTGCGTATAGGTGTTTATTACTCAGGCCGATTTTGATTGTGAGTGGGGCGTTTGGACAAACTAGGCGGAAGGGGGGGGGAATCGGGGGACGGAGGGGCGGGGGGGACGTTTGGGGTTTTTTTATGAACAAAAGGGGTCAGTGGAGGGGGAGGGGAGGGGGGGGGGCGGGGGACGGGACATTTCAATATGTGCGCGGAAACTATAAATCCTCAAAGGGGACAAACCTGACGATTGAAGCAATAAGACATCCCTTTATATCATCTGGCTTGTAATGTTTACTATTCTAGAAGGTTTGATGTTAGAATCTAGATGCAGCATGCAACCCAGTGTTTGAGTGTGGTAAATAACGTTTTAAATCTTCATAATTTGTTGTTGTATGATACATGGATCGAAAGCTAGAATATTTTATAGAACATTTGTAGGTACCATTATTTTCTGACATCGCTAATTATAAGAAAGGGATACGTATTGTCAAATGCAAAAGGCAAGGTGTGTCACCATCATCATACAGTTACCATTATTATCGACATCGCTAATTATGCGAAAGAGATACGTATTGCCAAATACAGCATGCGAGGTGATGTATGTGGCCATGTGCTGTCTCCGCCATTGAGCATTAGCGGGAGGGATGCGAATCGTCGGTTTTAAAGGAACGCTTCGTATACATGTGCTCAATTACGTTACCTCACTAGTCATACTTGGTATACACGCGCTCAATTACGTTACCTCGTTAGTAATACTTCGCTTGGCATAGGTGGGGAGGCGATCATGCAGACGGTATGTACGAAATACCCTACGTAATGGGGTATCGTATATTATTACACGAAAAATGTATCATGAAAGCCCGTATGATACAAACATGACGATTGCGAATTAGACTCGACTTCGAGCTATTGGCTATTTCTCGGGCTTCTTATTATAAAAATAAAAATACACTCCAGCTGTGAGATCGAGTATTTTGTCGAAACTCATCTTTGCAAGCTGTGTGTGCTTAGTCTAAATAGTAGCTTTTATTTTGAAGTATTAACAGCATATTCTACCCAGGTGGACCGAAAACACGGTTGATTTAACGACTGCTTGCTATTGTCAATACGTACGACATACTTCAGATTGGTTTCGTGTGAACTGTAGTCAACGATAGCAGCATTTGCACTTTTGTTGTACTAAAGTACGTACGAGTACTATTCCGTAGTGGTACGAGCACCTTATGCTCGCAGACTCCATGTGGTACATGCCAAGTGCAAAATAGCAATGATTACGTAATACATGGTAAGTTCACAATTTCTGTAGATGATACATGCACAGTACAGTAGTCTACAGCGCTGGATAGATGGTAAGTCCACAAATTCTATTTGTTGTTTCCTGTTTGCTCTAGTATTCAATTGAGGGAGCGCAATAACAGTACAACATATAAATTATGACGCCTTCTCTTTTAGGCATAACTCAGTGATCATCAAACCAGCATGGCGACTACAGTTGTTTTTGTTATACGACCACACCCATAGTCTATGTGTAGACTATATTTATTTCGTTTCGAGTACCTACGTACATAGCCTACACAAAACTGATATGTGCGCCTTTTCGCTGAACTCGTGTTACCACAGCGTCGTACCCTATGGAAGCTATCCAGAACGGTCTCACCTTGACGTAGACGAGGGGTCGTACGTAGAGCTCAAAAAGTTGCTTGCAGCCTCGCAGTGGTCCAGAAAGCAACGAAACACGGCAGTATTAACGTTGCCAGAACGGGTACACACGGTTTTAGGGGACGGTAGGTTACGAGTCGGGCAAGAGCAGCGTATACGTGTGATGGCACGGTGTTGGAACGCACTTGGTGGTTTGGACAGGTGGTATAAGTAATATAACTTTGATCTCTCTGTCTCAGGGTCGGAGGCTAGTAGCCTCGAGGTGAGTCGATGGGAAATCCCAGGAGGGGTTTCCCACGTTTTCCAGGAAGGATTCCTCTTCCGGGGACATCCTTCCTTTTCCTACATCGGCTGTGGAGAGCCTATCCCACGGGTAAATCTCCACATAGCACGATGCACCCTCCTCGCGATATTGGTCCGGTCAGCTATCGTGAATCTCAGAATACCCCGAGCACCTCGCGCGATCTTGCGTTCGTAGCGCTGCGACACCCCCCCCGGCCGGACGCATAAGTATCGTCGGCACACAGCGGGCGCATCGGTCATGATCCGGGTACCGCGTGGACACTCTCCTTCCGTCTCCGCCGCCGCCGGTCTGGCGTTACCCTCCCCTTCCAACCCGACGCCTAGCTAGGGTCGACGCCGAGCTGATGCCGCGTCGTTTCCAGTGTTTTTGCGGCGACCAAGCTCCGGATGCACTTCTTCATTCCCAAACCTGTCACGCCGTTTCAGCGTTCCCGTCGACGCCAGTCCACCAACGATCTTTAAACGTTCCTTCCCTTCCAGGATACAGCAGGTGCGCTCTATCCCCGTAGATGGACCTACTTGAATATTCTCCTGCCTTCCAGAAAACAGTAGACGTTTGAAGTACTAGTGTCTATTCCCCCCCAGTTGGGGCATTTCCGGAAACGTGAGCTTCTTGGATAAATTGCCTGGTCTTGTTGAACAGGTAACGAGGTCGTTCTGGATCGTCTCCAACTATGCGTGCCTGTTGTGAAGTCGTTCTTCTTTCTTGATCTTGTCATCATCAAATCTTCTCCCATTACACCAGCATTCTCCTCTTTTAGCCACGCCCATGCTAGACCGTGCACGGGGTTGAATTCCTTTGGAGGGGGGTGCTTTACACTTACTGTCCAGCATAGGTTTAGCGTCTCTGCCCTCCTCAAGTGTGGTCTTTCTTTCCAGTACGCGTGACATGCTACCACTGTGTTGAGGACGTGAGAGCCATTTGTTAGCCATCACGACTGCTGGTTCAACCTGAGTATAATTACCCTTTATATCTATTCCTCCTCTTTAGATACTTTTCTTGCTGAGCGCTCCGCTAGGGCCTTGACACTGGCCCCGTCGTGGGTGGTGCTATACTTTTAAAAACTTGCCGACTACCCTTCCCACCTCGAGCATTCTTACTATTCAAGACGTTGGTCGCCTGTAGAAAACGGAACAGGCGGGTGTATTGTCCGTGTGTCTGTCCGGCTGGAATTGCTCCTTAAGATGGTGTTGTATGGCGGATTGATGTGTTGCCAAACGGTAGTCTGGGCGTGCACAGAGCAAACCCGCCATGCCGAGGTCGGCGCACTGGTCCCGTGATGGCGGTTATGTCTGGTGTGCGGTGCCTGTGCTGCCCAAGGAAAAGCCTACAATGGCGTCACGCACGTACGTTAGACCGTGATTATGACGATGTGTATGGCCGATGTTGGCGTTTAATCCTCGGGTCAGGGTCGGCGTCGCTGTAGCACCCGGACAATGTGATGCCCCCACCGTATCAGTTTGTGTGGCAAACGTCTAGCGACACGGATACAATACAGTAATAGTGTCCTTGCACAATGAATAGTGTGTAATCAAATTATTGTATACCTTTTCGATTACACCGGAAATTGTTGATCGCCTCCAAGTATAGACTATAGTCTATATAGTGTATGGGGTAAAAGACAAAGTGGCTTTTCTACTCCACGGGGAATGAGCTGACGCTGTAGGCGCAAAGGCTCGAATTGACGAGAGGGGTAAAACTTCGCGGCAACTGGCCTTACTGGCTGCTGGTGTTCACTGCAATCTTATCATATTTTGAGTTCAACCGTATATTTGGTAGTGAAGCATGCCGGCATTGGTTAGTTGGCGAACAAACATTACTTCGATCACGAGCTCAGACGAGCAGCTAAACAAATGAATGCGAAATAATATCACGTACATGGGTGCGACGAGCAACGGACGGACAGGGCGTGGGTAGCAGACGTGCCTGCATGTAATTCAAGACCAAGTATAGACTAGAGCTGTATTCGAATACGGGCAGATTATTAAACACAACAACCCGCGGCCAACGCCGCCTGTTTCGCCGCCTAACAGAGGAAACAACTTGCTGGAGCTCAGGGTAAACCCACTCTGCCCCTCCCCCCCTTGCCTTGGCTGTAAAACGCAAATAGTCGTCGGCTTGGCAAACTCGGCGGAGTGGGGAATGCCGTAAATAAATCTTGGTACGAAAAAACAACCTGAAGAAGAAAATATTTTTCGTAAACATATTTCTAAAATATTTCAAGGACCTCAGCCTTGAGTTCGACGAATTTCCGGTCAATACTCATATTTGCAAGCTGCGTCGTTGGTACTTGTAATATACTACAGCATGTGGGTGAGGTTTTTAATGGGAGGGGTCCTATTTGCTTGTTCAAGAATGTTTATATGCATATTGTACTGTAGCATTAGACTACTCTGTACCTCCGAGCATGTGTTACCCAAAACAAAAATTAATGGGTATGCACAAATAAATAGATATATAAAATGAAAATACACTCCAGCTGTGAGATCGAAGATTTCGTCGAAGCTCATTTTGCAAGCTGTGTGTGATACTCCGATCGCGCGTATTACGAGTTGTGTGTCCTCACTAATGACATAGCTCGGCGACTCCCCTTACAACTACAGTGTAGCTTAAGATACAAATTTACTCCAGCTGTGAAATCGAAGATTTTGTCCAAACTCAGCTTCAATATGTAGTGAATTATATTTACGTGATAGTCTTTGGCATGTGGTATAAAAGTCGGTTTTTCTATGCCTATTAATCGGGTCCCCACCTACCTGTAGACTGCCCGAAATGAGCTGATACTCGTATGTGTCTGGTGACGTGACATGCCGGGTGAAAGGTGCAATCTTCTAAAATCTGCTCAATATGGCCCGCTTGTATTTCGAACTAATAAACCGACTGGTCTTCGAAGAATACCTGCATTTCTTGTTGGTTAGCGAGTGATCATGGGTGGCAATCATACAGATGAGCACGCGGGACGGACGGACGGACAAGGCACGGACGATACAGACGTGCCTAAATGCTATCTCAACCAGATGTGTGAGAATAATTTCGAGTACCAGCCGACGCATGCTTTGCAAGGTTGCAGATGGCTACGTACAAGCTAGGTACCACAGTATCGACAACATGATTACCGGATATATATTGCATCACATTATTCAGAAGACGTGTGATACATGTCGTTTGTTTTGTTACCTATTTTTCTATTACTTTCTGTTTGGTAATTGTTTCGTATTTTTATGGTCCGGCGTGTTTTGTTGCCGTTACGATAGCATTTCACTTGCTTTACGTTGATGAATTGCGACTGTTTGGTTTACTCTGTCTCACAGTCTTGTGACTGTGGCCACAGCATTTGTATTTCTCTAGGAAGAAGAGACAGCACGACCGTCGCCTCACGATACCACATGCACGAACTGCCAAAGCCTTCCTGTTATGGTGGACAGCAGATAGATGCAGTGTCTGCAGCCGATACCTGCTGCTGTCGCTCCCCCCCCAATAGGAAGCTGATATACGAAATCGTCACCAGACTTGCTGTCTGATACAGCAAGGGCTCCAAGACTCGTGCATATTTTAATAAAAAAATATGGAATCTCCATGGGTTCACCATGTTACAGCAGCGTGGTGCCCGATGGCAGCTATCCGGAACGGTCTCACCTGGATGTAGCCGAGCGGTCGTACGTAGAGCTCAAGAAGTGGCTTGCAGCCACGCAATGGTCCACAAAGCCACGAAGAACGGCAGTGTTAACGTTGCCAGAACGGATTCACACGGTTTTACGGGACGGTAGGTTACGAGTCGGGCAAGAGCAGCGTACACGTGTGATAACACGATGTTTGAACACACTTGGTGGCTTGGACAGGTGGTAAAACTTTGATCTCTCTGTCTCAGGGTCGGAGGCTAGCAGCCTCGACCGAGGTGAGTCGATGGGAAATCCCAGGAGGGGTTCCCCACGTTTTCCAGGAAGGATTCCTCCTCCGGGGGAAACCTTCCTTTTCCTACATCGACTGTGGAGAGCCTATCCGACGTCTAAATCTCCTAGAGTTAGCACGATGCACCCTCCTCGCGATACTGGTCCGGTCGGCTATCGCGTATCTCAGAATAACCCGGGCACCTCGCGCGCCTTTGCGCTCGTAGCGCTGCAACACTGGAGCAGCGTCCGCAACTTAATGTTTTTTCGATTTAATGTAGCTCTAGGCATGAATTCAGAAGGCTTGTTGAATTCCCAACAGACAGGTGTTGGGCGGCTAGTCTAGAGTATTCTTCGCTGGCAATTACACCACGCGTAATATTTTAGGACATGATTTCATCTATATTGCGGCTGTTCATACAACATATTGAAATACGTTGTTCCGTTCGTATTTTGATCTTCCAAGTGACGTGATTGCATCAATATTACGGCGAATTTGGGATGTACCGGGCCAGTTTTTAATAATTTGATTTCGGGGGCGAAGCCCGTGGTATTTTTGTGGAAACCCCTACCGTATGTAAACGGAAAAAACCAGAGTTTAGGGTGCGATGGCGCAAGGGATTACAGCCGCTGTGTGCCGCCATATCCCTTTTTGTGTCGACTACAAGTGTTAAACGGGTGTTGACTATCTTCCCTGTCCACCAGAATGTCACGCACAGCCGTGGTAGTCCTTTATGCAACGAGTGCAATACCGCTGTATAGTACTATATTCTGGCGATATCTGTACGGTTTTGTATGATGCGCGGACGATGTGGCACCTCGGGACTCAAGACATACAGAATGCGGAAGGTTTACGAATAAATACAGCAGCATGCAGAATTCCGGACGGAGAGTACATATTGTCCTACCATATAGCCTGGTATGTAGCATGTGCAGTATAGTACCGATAGTAGTAATCTTTAGTTGCAATCCGTACGTGTGCATGCGGCTTTTCGTGGGCCACACCACTGAGACGAGACATGGGCCCATACAACGCACGTACGAATACGCATGTATGTGCGAGGCTTGCAGCGGCTTATATCGCAGCCCGACGTATATATCTAATAAATTAGACTAGACTATACATTCAAACGAAAATGCACAACCTCTTTGTATAAACAGCGGTAATATTGGGCGAGTCTTGAACGCAGCGGGTCAGATCTGCTTTGCATTGATCAAACAGAATGTGCTCAATTTGCTTTGCATCGTAACGCACCCATTTGATCGAAACCTCATTTTGCTTTGCACTGACCAATCAGAATGCTTAATTTGCCTTGCATCGTAACGCACCCACTTTATCGAAACCCCATTTTGCTTCGCACTGACCAATCCGAAGGCTCTATTCTGCTTTGCATTTGCTTTGCGTCGCGCCGCAAGGGGCATTTCAAACTGCTCTGCACGCTCCGCACCCGAACACTACCGACATTTTGGAAGCTCGAATGCCTCTCTACACACTTTCTTGGAATGTCATGAGCTGAGGATTGCCGTGCACGTGCCGATGGCCCCCCATAAACCAACGTTTTCGGTGAGGATGGCCCCCTGCGTCGACAACCACTACCGCCAAGAAGGCGATACAGATCGGGTCTAGTTGGAGCGATACTGGAGCCTTGACCTCACCGGGCGAGTCTGTTTTCAGTGACGTACGCGCAGCAGCAAGGCCAGCAACATGCAGCAATATCGTGAGTTGAAGGGTGACGCTTTCGCTGGTGCTTTCATGTGCTGGACTGGTTGGGTATCGTTGTCTCGTAGGCTTCGTTTGACTAGATTCTGGTCACGTTTGTAGGCGGTGTCTTCGTACGCTCCATTGCACGAATTCATAGCGCACGGTTACAACCAGTGCATGAAACAGCAGTTTCCAACTAACTGCTGTGTTGCAACAACAATAGGCCCCGGACAGCGGCGGTAACGGTACTAGATACACCGAAGAGGGCAACAGACTGCTGGGGTTGCTACTGTGCAGTGGTGGCGGTAATGCACATTGCTTTGAGCGGCTGCTGCGGCGGTCGCGGCTGCAGTCTTCGGCATCCTATTGCACGCGTTGAGCACAGTCATCGCGTAGTCACATGTGAAGGACATTGGCGGAAAAAGGTTCACCATCAACAGCAACGCGTGACAGCGGCAGCAGCGGCAACAGGGTTGCTGCTGTACAGAGTGATAAAAGTTGTGTCAAATACTTTTCTAGGCCTCTGCTGCCTCTGCCTCTGCTGCCGCTGCTACTGCTACTGCTACTGCTGCTGCTGCTGCCCTTCTGCTACTCCTACGGCTGCTGCTACCCGCGGCTCTCCAACTCACGTACCGTATTGCCGGACAACATGCACACCACGCACGTTGTCGATACACTGTTTTACCAGGTGAAGAAAAACAGCGGCGGTGATAGGCATGGCAACAGCAACTGTCACATGAAGCAGCAGTAGCCGCAGCAAAAACTGGGGTTTATGCTGTACAGTATCAGTAGTAGCATTTGCGCTAACTGTTGAGAATGCTGTTGCTGTCGTCTACGGTGTCTTGCTGTTCGTATCGCCGAGCATCTGTTGCCGTATAGTTATATCCGCGCAAACAGATCGTTCAAGTACACAGGTGAGTAAGTGCACAGGTACTGCTTGTACTCTGGTAGGTAGCAACCTTAAGGCATACGAGATAGGACTCAGCAGCATCTGTATAACAACGTTTCTCTCTTCGCCCTTGCTTCTTAAGAAAGGTGCTCATTGATTGATGGGATCCTCAACGCCGAAGCATCCACCGGGAGCACAATACAGCCTTTGGCAGGATCCAGAAACGTGGACAAGGGGAAAGGATTCCGCCACATTAAGGTGAGGTTGACTTGTTGTCGAGTACATGGCGCGGAGGGACGATTATTTCATGTCTCATTCAGGCTTGAACAACGTGCACCGCAACGCGTGTGATGTGCGTCACGTTCTACCGTGGACGTGCACCTCTTGAACCAGTCTCCATCCCATACCTCACATCCTTTCACGTTCTTCTCTTCCTCAAATATACAGTTAGTATTGGCGTAATGGCGTTCAGACTGTTTCTGCCTGCTGACGTATGACCTGGTGATGCTGTTCCCTACCACTATTTTAGGACGTTGTGCGGAGGGCGTGAAGGTCGCCCCGCGCACCAATCATACGCCTGTTCGTGGAGTGGGGCTCAAAACCATGACGGACGACATCGGCGCAAAACTATTCATAGCATTCCCGGGGAGCGCGATGCGGTGATTGTCAGTTGTAAATGTTCATGTGCTTTGCCCATAAAGTACACTTCTACATTCAGTTTTCGATATTGGTGCTTGCATCCAAAACCGCCCCGTCAGTGTGAAATATGCATTGATGGGCATACCGCCTTTGACCCCTTGGTGTTTTCTATTTTCTTTGTGGTTGAATCCGTTCGGTAGCCTCTGTTTTGATATGACAAGGCAGCGAGTCAAGCTCAAGTTGCCCGTTGAGCCGGACGAAAACGATATTTCCCGCGGTTGTTCTGTCCTAGCAAGCACTGTGATACGTTAGGTTGTGCTGGTAAGTTTCAAACCCTTCGGCCTGTGATATATCGTGTCCGGGTTGAGTACCAATTTACGTCAAAAAACACCGGTAGTATCACGGATGACAAATAAACAAGATTGCGCTCGGAGTGCGAACCATGTGAGCGAGTACAATGAGATCGCGTCTCAGGCGCCCTTTTTTTCCTTGTCTCGTGGGTGAACCTGGGATTGCAAACGATTGCTTGTCTCGTATGCCATGACCGGTTGGCGAAAATATCACCGTGCTGCTTATCGCCCGTCCCCAAAATATGTCTTCCTATCATCCCAATTTCCAGCGCCCCAGACGGCGAGTCTCACTTGGAGCCCCCGACAGAATTAAGCCGGGTGCGGAAGACCTTGGCCTATTGGATCTGGTCTTCGATTCTATCTCATCAAGGTGAGTTCAGACGCACTTGCGCCTGGGGGGGGGGGGGCTGCATAACAATGGATATACAACACAAAGAAATATCATGGACAGGGCGGCTCGATTGCCTCGTAGATCATTGGGGCTATACCGTTGTACGGCGCCACACAACGTTTGACCGCATTGACTATAATTGGCTCACTGCCACCACCGCAATAAACACACGACTTGGGTATGGTTGGGATCTTTGGAGATAATGAATTAGTCACTCGGCTCACCTGGGCGCAGTCAGCATCGTCGAAAGCTACTGTTTGCGTGCCATTGGGTATGGCGTCTTCATATTAAGCGAAATAGTACAGTACGCGTATTTAGAAGGGGGGCGTGCTAAGCACAATGAAGAGTTGCAATGTACCAAGTAGGGAGCACTATGTTGCTTTCGCTCGTAATTCAATTACAGTCACTCGCTCTGCATCCAAACCAGTCGCGGTGAACTCTATTAACAGTTCTGCCCCACCCTCTCAAGGATCGTGGTCGACGCTCAGTTCCCCAGTAATTCCAACGACGGCACAGCTGCACGGGTCCGGACTTGCTAGCGTTTGGTAGGGGTTTACGCTCAATGCTGATAGACAATCCTCTGGAGATTCAGCCCGGTGGTAGTCGACCCCACTTTCCAATGGTGGGACTGAAGAAGATGCCACATGCCGTGCAATTTTTCTGGGCTAGTGGTAGCGCGGAATGTTAGCAAGACCAGTGTGAGGTTGGCATTTTTTTCGCTACTTCTCAAGGGTGCGGTGGCAGAGACGACCACGTTGACGCAACAGATGGCACCGGTTGGCCGCGCCGCTGAACACAGAGAACTATTGACGGGTGACTACCAGCTGCTCTGTAGGGGGCTGCATTCGTGCATCGGTTTTTGGACTCGATGTATACTGCCTGCCACTATTCCGTTGCCACTTCGAATTGCGGCGTTATGACAGCGTTGAGTTTTCAGTGACGGATAACCCCTCGTGTTTCCATCCCCTGTGTCCTTCTTGCTGTTTGATCTGTTCGCGCCGTTAGCAGGATGTCTGCCAGGACACTAACGTCAAGCCTTTCGCCACCTTAGTATCTGGAAAGGGAGAACCCGGCAGGTGCTGGACTTCACTTCCTTTGCGGCGAGCCGGAATGTAGCGGTAGCAATTCCACAACGAGGTGCTGGCCGACCGACTAGAGGTGGAAGGCTGCGAGTGCAATTCTTTCACAGGAATTCAAGAAAGACGTTGAAGCGAAGCGGGCAATATGGCAACAGCACCAGCAATAACACCACTCTTCCGGGGGTCCCTGCGTCGGAAACAGCTTAAGCATGACCAGAAACCGCCTGGCTTCGCTTGTGCTGTAAACGGAGTAGAGGTGCAGGGGACAATCTACCTTTTGTTATCGGGTGTTGGTGTTAGGGATGGGATTGGGTGATGTGACGGCCGAGGAACTAGAAAAGACGGTGACGTTGGCAACACTGACGTGAGAGGTGGAGTTGTGGGCGGAGTACCGCCAAAAGGAAGATAGAACGCTGAAGTGGGAGGCCGCCGTTGTATATTCCTACGCAGACGTGTAGCACGTGCCAACCAGTAGCGCCCAGGTTTGGCTTGGGTGGACCCACCGCTGGTGGGCAGGAGGTCTGAGCAGGAATAATCTTCATATACGAATATGATTCCAGCCAAGCTTCGACACGTCGAGGCCGCGTCGTCGCTGTCTGTGCATGCGCGCAAAGCAAACGATACCTACCGGAGGCAGTGCCGAAGGTAGAAAGGCGAAGTCTGTATAGTATGTCATGAGGAGCGTACACAGACAATCCAGGAATTCTCAATTCCATTTTTTCTCCGCGCTGTTCGTTTGCAAGGACTTTTCCGCTAAATATCACTAAAAAAAAACGAGTACAATTGTGCAACCGTCCAACGTATATTCCAAAAAACCTATACTGATGAATAACCTCCCTAGGCGTATCAACAAACGTGGGCACTGTCACCTTGAGAATTGCCAAAACGAGAACCCCATTATTATCAAATAATGGGATCTACTTGAAAACATTAGGGATGTTATTGAATCCTACCCCCAGACGGAAATCGCGGTGCCCTTCTAAACTCTTCCTATCAAGGGGGTGTAGTCGCCATCAGCGTCAATCTCTCCACCAAACGTTGAGTATCCACATCCATCACTCCAAACCCTAAGGCGCCCATCCGCTAAGGTCACGCTCACACCTCCATTATCAGTCGCAAAACCTACTCTTCGCTTGCGTGCAGCCATTATATACGGAAAATTGGTTGAAAGCATGTCGGGTGCGTAAGTCACCTTCACAAGCCTTACTGTGACACCTCCTTCCTTGGTGGAAAAAGCTGCAGTCAGCGACCAGTAACCATCAACGCCAATCAGAGTATCGTTGCAAAGGTTGACCTTGTCCTCGGTTGGGTGCAATTCACGCAGGGAGTCAGCTAGGCGAGTCATGTGAACACTAACCCTAACCCTAGAACATTCCTAACTCCCCATCCTTACTCTGCTCGTACCCTCCTACCGCATCATTTTTACCAGGCATATCAACCGTCAGGCACATCAAAACCGCTATGGGATTTCCTCGCGGCGGAAATGACGTGTGCGGTGCAGTCGAACCGTCGATGACCTTGCTCCAGGCGACGATGACAATTGTTCCGCGTGTCGTCGTACTTCCTCTTCCTGTCCTTCGTACTGCTGTTGTCATTTTTGGTCTCAGCAGCACCCCAAGGAATACCCTTACCAGCTACACCGTTACAAGCACGTTCGTTCCTACTACTACCTTCATGCTCTGTCGGTTTCGACAGGGGGCTTGTTCGCAACGAGGGCTTGCCCTACATTACAATTAGTCTTGGTTTTACACTGTCTGGATATGATTGTGTACGTCTGCCTGAACATCGCCTTTTTCTTGGCACGGGTGATGTCTTCTCTGTACAATATCGTACGTTATTCGAATTGATAGTTGGTCGTACGTTTTTACGATTTTCAAGTTCACATTCTCTAGATTTCAGTGAGTGAACCCTCAAGGGGGCACGTTTTGCCTACGATTTTGTCGAGCCATGCAAAACTTTCATCGGGTTTTCGTTTTTTGCCATCTCGAACTTGTTCAAACGGCGTTTTCATTTCGATTTTTCAGAGAGAGAGAGAGTGTTTTGGGTAAGAAGCCATCCATTGTAGAACAAAATAGAATAGACGCCAACTAGCACTAGGGGAGTTGGTGTCAAACACGCTTGACAACTCACGGTCCGTGATGCTCTCCGTGAAACATGTCAACGCAATATGTACGGGCTCATCGAATACTAGCCACGCTGAATCCTTGATCGAGGAAAACGAGAAGTCGCGGATGGGTCGGTTACAGGAATGTCAGTTACAGTTGCAAAAGTCTGCAAACAATAATTAAATCTCGCAAACCCTCAGAACGTCTCTTCCATAAAGAGAAATCTACACTACTCCTCAGTTTGTGAACAGCAGTTTTGATGCCACTTATTTCCCGAGATATTAGTGTGAGACTGCTGCCACTGGCAACCTCGACCTCACCAATAGTTTGCAGCAGGCTATTAATGTTGACTCCTAATCTCTACGACTGGGTGAAGCAGACCCTGCCCGCTCACCAGTCCCAGCACCTTCCCGATGTAAGGGCATGCCTCCACCGACATATCCCTCTTGCAGTCTATCAGTCTCCTCTCGACTAGTCTCGACCTTCGACAGTCTTCCTTCCAAGGTCCTACCCAGATTCTCGAGTAGCGCCTGGAGTTCTTCAACGATGCTTTCTTCGTCACCCATGTCAGAACAATCAGTCACGTTCGAAATTGACCACGTTGACGTGTTCAAATGATAGACTTGAACAGAAGACGGAGCCCCGAGCTGATGTCCAGACAAATTTCTGCCCTTTGCGGTATAGTCTATCTCAGAAAGAAGAAGTTGTTGTGTTTAGCTCTTGCTTATTATGTATTCAGATCAATACGGAGGGAATAGGCAGGAGAGGTTGGGGAGGATGGCGAGGATTGAGCGATCATGGGGTGGGGACGGAAAACCCCCTCTTCACGTCTTCCCTCCAGTCAAAATCCCCAGTACTTCCCAGAACCACAACCCAATAATTCGGAATTCCTTTTTCCTCCGCAATATTCGATTCCAAGGAACTTAACCCTAATACCCCATGGGTATCATTATCGCGCAACAACCCGAGCACAACTGTGCAACTACTGCCCGACGTATATTCGATTTAACCTGTATTGAATTCCACGAAGGCGTTTGTCTTGGATAAACTTTAAAGGGCAACCCGATACGCAATTTCACGGTCTAGATATACAATGAGCAATGGGTTTTATCGCAAACGGTACTACAACCTTATTGGCTAGTAACTCAGTCGAGGTACGCCGTCAGTCGGTAATAATTCGTCGAAGCACTACTGACCCTATCTTCTCATGTACAAGCGTAGTAGGCATTATGGTTGGTCGTGGACTTGCCCCTCGTTTTTACCAGTAAACCAATGCGTATTTCATACCCATCGCCAAGCGTTCTTCAATCCTGGCAACAGCGATCATCGGGCTCATGCAGTTCCTGAATGCCACCGAGCAATCTTTATCGGAATGCAGCCAAGCTTCTCTAACGCCAAATTGGGCAGGCTTGTTTTGAGGTTTACACCCATTCCATGTGCCTGACGAAGGTGTCGGTGAAATATCCAACAAATTCGGAATGAAAGTCGTCTATCTCGCCTTTGTTGACCCCACTTCAAATTGCGCCGCACGGTCAGCGCCGCAGGCAACATTGATACCCCGGAACGTGCTCAATCCGGCTCTAGGGCGGGCTACCTGTCGGGTTGCCCATCAAAGTTCGGACTGGTGCAGGAATGTTTTCGTTACCAAAGCCTTCCCTGAGCAAGCACCGTTTTAATCCCCTCTCCAAATTGCGCTGCCCGTTCAGCGACGGAACGAAGAGTGATATCCCGGGTCGTGCTCAATTAAGCAAATTACTTCGACACCTGTTAGGTGGCCAATCAAAATCCGTACTGATACATTTCGAAAATTTATGAATACAACACGAAGGCCTGGGTTTGCCGACGCTCTCTCCAAGCGCCCGCCTTCTTAAACTACACGCAAACTTGCGCTTCACGTTCAACAATGGATGCAAGAGAGATATGCCGCGTCGTGCTCATTCAAGCTCAAGGCTGCGCTGCCTGTTAGGTTGCCATTCAACGTCCAGACTGATGCAGGAATGCCTAGGTTTGCCGAAGCTCTCCCTGAGCAGCATGACAAGCCGTCCCACATTGAAGCTGAACGTACCGACGAAGACGTTAGCCGCAGCCAGCTGGTCCAAGTCCGCCATCAGATACACAAACGAGGCATACACCTTATGGGGAATATAGGGAGGAGCGAGGAGTGACGCAAATGGGATTAATTGAAAAATTGGCATAGTTTACTGGTCCCGCACACGAATCGGTCGATGATGAGGTCTACGTTGGTGTTGGAGATCAAGTATTCTACGACGTTGGAACATGCATTTTCCGGGGATCCGCACGCGAAACGCTCTACGGTACATTCGTCCCCCAAAGCGTGGGCTGTAAAAACTTGTACAGGACATAAATGACCATGAGCAGTTCAATTGGCTAAGGACCAGGCAAACTATGTGGAACACATCGGCGCAGCAGCAATTCATTCAATTATCTAGAAGTTACATGTTCCTTTACCAGACGAATGGAATACAAGTGAAACGCACTATCTCTAATGCCCAACACATGCGCAGGAGTGGTGACAGGTTTCACTCCATGAGCGTGATCAACATCCTGCAGATCACGCACACGTTTTGCGTTATAGACGTAATGTTGATTGTAACTGGGTGTTGCATATATCCTTTATAATACATACTCCACCACTTTATCACCGTCAAGATTAAACGCTGAAAAGCGAGGTCGGGGTAACCCAGACTGAGGGTTAACGCTGAGGACCCAAGTCAGGCCAAACCATTGCGACGTATCAACAACCATATATTATATAAATGGGGAATATGTCAGTCCAACGTGTGACGTGTACACCGTTAAAGACAAAGGACGCACCGAAGCTACAAGGGGATGTGTCACTAGTCTGCCTCAATCGCGAAGTGGCTAATTTTGGAACTAAGATGTCATCAACAGGTTATCATGCAGTACATGCCACATATGTAGTTGGACGAGTCCAAACACAGCTATGTGAATGAATATTGTAAGCATGTCGGACGCACAGATGATAAACCAAATTGAGCAGTGAGTTCGGGCGGTGGAAGTAGTCCAAATACAAGATGTAAGGTAGTCTAGTATAGCTGCCGCAAGGAACACGTTCAGCACGACATTGGAAACTGCGGTAAAAATTATGCGCTGGTGGACGATGGACGGTGGTTTGTAGTTTTGCAGCAGTTAACAAAATTTGCCAGCAGCAAGAGTAGCATCAGCAGAAGAGACCAGTAGCAGCAGTTTGCAAAGTAGTAGCCAGGAGCAGCAGCAGATGGAGAGAAGACGGAACAATCTAGCAACCAGTAACATCAGACAAAAAATAGGTAGCGGCATCAGAACGGCATCAATATGCAGCAGGCAGTATCAAACAGCAAATCAGCATTAGCTACCAGCATCCAGTCGGGGCCGCAACACCCCACAGCAAACACCAACACCACCAGCAGCAGGATCAGGTGGCAGAACGCGCCAATGACAACAGCGAGCGGTGGCAGCTTTTAAAAGCAGTAGCGGCAGCTTCTAGGTTCGTGGGGTTGCACTAGCACGGGATTTTATGGAACAAATTGTGCGCTTTGGTTGTGTTCTGACGTAACGCCAAGTTCGCCACCACTGAACAGGAAGTCATGATTAACCGTCCCGGCTAATGACCTTCGCTCGTTCGCGCCTGGGCCATGGCCGTTGACGAAGAAAAACTCGAGCCGATGCCCCGGCCCCTGCTCTCGCATTTTTTAATAAGATGTCCGCCGGGGTGCTTAGCCACACGCTGAATCGAAGGTAAGGTAATCAGAACATCCTTACTCAATGTAGGTTTGCTGCCCATGGTAGAGTAACATGAACGGCCCATTTTCCTGATAATTCCTCTCGTCGGTAAGAAGTGTTTGAGGCCGAAACGACCCGAGCAAAGCATGGCTCAGACGATGTCGGAGTTTGAATAGACGTTTACTCGCGAAAACGTGTTGAGAGAAACACAGTCTTAAATATCTGGCCCGAGGCTTCCGCTCTCGTTCAACGTGAAAGGTTACCACCGCGCAGTCGTCCTTCGCATTTGCTGACAAGAGCCGAAGTACGTTCGTTCCGGTTGAGCACATGAAAATTTCAGGGCTGAATATTTGAACAAGAGAAAAAAACTCGCCGAGGCGTGGTTTGCTTTTGCCGAAGCGCTGTAACTGCCCGGAATTGCCTAAATGACCATTAAACGCTATCGTGTACCCGAACCACATATTTGCGTCATATTGACAGTTGGGTGAATGCTGGTGTTCTTAGTTTACCTCGTGTGCTAATCTCATGACGACCGCACATGTCTGACCTGTGCCATTGACACGGTTGTCACGTCCGGGATCTGCACTCCTCCAGGCACTCCACCGGCAACGTAAACAATGTCCTCGCTTCGTACGTTTGGAAAGTATGCGTTGGCAAGGAAGCGGATCTCGTCCACGACGGTTTCGTTGTCTGAGGCCACCCATATGCCTTTTATGTGGTCCACCGCAGTTCGAGTAGGTGCTTCTTCGAGATAGTTAAACGGCGCCGCCAAGTATGCCTGAGGATAAATTATTTCACACGATCGGGGGGAACCAACCAAGTTGTTTCTTCAGTCGTTAAATTTCAATGCTCTGATTCCATCTGTCGAGGAGAAACCTTTCGCTGGATGGCGGTAGTCGATGAGTGAATTTAGTCGGTCGCTATGCGGCGACGCTACTGTAACCCCATCCCATTCGTCGACAATTTAGACACTAGTCGTTCTTACCTCCGCCTCTTGCCAAAGGTCACTGTTCTGCATTATTTTGTCCCCTCGTCGGATATGTATCGCGATGAACGGCGCCCTTCCGAATGTGTGCCTCATATGGGTCACCACGTGCACATCTTGTCTGAGCCAAGGGGTCCTCGACTCCCACAAGATTCTCGCCATCACCTGGGTTGTCACGGGGCGACCGATTCCAGAGCGTGTTTATTGGTTACGGATACCAGCAATCGGCAACACGTTTATTGTTCACAATTTGGCTGCTGGGGATGGTCGTTCACTAGTAGATCGTACATTGCAAGCAAGTCAAATACGTGTCGGGCCACATACTACAACACAAACGTATGTGCTGCATCGGCACCTGGTCGACCCGAGTGAAGTGCTTAGTCAACGTCATCGTAGAGTCTGAACCAGCGATTGATTGTGTTCCACATGACACCAAACGAACTTTCTTATCGAAGCAACAAAGGCACTTGAGGCGGGTTTAACATACTAACGACGACGATTGTTTGTGGTCGTCAGGTATAAACTGCCAAATTGAATCTGCTAAGGCTACATAACGTCGAGACATCGGACATTGCCTTGCATTCAGGATACCAAGTTCTACATGTTGGCGATGATATGATGTTAACGTGCGTAAACACGAGCATATACGACGAACAACGCGAGGTTAGGAGCGTTGACATCAGCTTTCGTGGGGACGTACTGCCTTAGCGCGGAGTTGATCGATTCCCAGCATCTGAAGTGGTGTCACGAAATCTGCTTTGACGATCGAGCCTAACGAGAACCAGGACGCCTCGTCTTGGTCTTCAGTTGAAACGCCAGATGAATTCATGTGATGATGCCACATCTGCGAAGGAAAAGTCAAATGTGCTGTTATGTTGGTCAAGTTACACGATTAACACACGTCAATTGCAGTTTCGATTGACAAGGAAAAAATGGAAATCACTTTCAGACATCGAAACGCGCCAAATCAAGAGAGTCTTCAGCAAACCCAAACACCCGCATGGTATCGTGTGACGTTGTTGTACGTCTTCAAAATCAATAACATTGCTTGACATTGCTCGTATTATCAAACAAAACTTGAAATTTGATTGCCTTGGGTTACACCATCCCTGCGGCAAAGGCGGAATATGCTCCATACAGCGAGCACGGGCGGAACTTCATTTGTGCCTTGACGAAACTACCCTAGAGCATGATATACTCCAAATACTATATACTAGGCTGACCTCGGGTGTGTCGAAAATGCACAAATGCGGCATGCTGCTGAAAATGCAGCTCCACCCATGTGACGCAAGTCCCTTGCTCTCATGGGAACATTCTACGTCTCTTAGCTGGTTTTTGCCGATAATTACGGCAAGGTCACGCCACCCTTCCGCTGACAGCGCGTATACCCACGCATTAAGCAAATCTGGTGACATGGCAAGAATTTTAGCATCGGTCACGGTGTCACAGGCGGTATGAAGCAGAACGGATTAGTTCAAACTCGCTAGTGGTCAGCAATTCAGTATCTGCATTTTGGCGCTTGTGGTAGACCTAGTTTCTTAGTGTTTATAACCCTTCGAGATGGAGACCTAGACTACCTTAGCGGGGATACACCCATTGTCGCCACTGGGTTTGAGCCACTCGCACGAGTGACTCTGTGCCTCGCGGACATAATTAGGTAACTTTGTTTTGGGGCAGCTTCAAGTAGATTACCATTCCATTACGGATTAACATCGGAAAAATAAAACAGCAAGAAACCCCAAGAATGAACAAAGGCACAGGGAGTTCGCTCACGCGGGCGCCACTGAGGCACTGAAAATACAAATGAATAAAGGAACCCCCCTACCGGGGCCTGGGTCCGACGATATGTTGTCTGATCGTGCCGCGGTTGTGGCTGGTCGTGCAGCAGTTGATATATATATACCACAGCAAAATACTTAACCTCGTAAGTTGATGTTGTCTAATACAGTTGTGATAAGGGCTATGATTCCGAAGCCAGTGGGAGCACCTCGGTTAACTGGGAGAACGTATCAAACACAGGCATCGTTATGAGGCTATCATCTCTAACCCAACGATCGCCCAGACGGGTGCATGTGAAGGAGGCCCTTTCAGTTTGTTCCCGCCCTCTAGGAACGGTTACCAGCATCCCCAGAACGCCTGCAGCATCGCCCGAGCGTGACCTACCACTGCCGATCGTCGTCATGACACCGACAAAGTCGAACTATTTTGTGGCCCTACACAGAGCGAAGCTCAATCATACGTCACTTACTTAGTCAAGCTGCTGAGCTTGGCATAGATTGAAGAAAATGGCTGAAGTACGTCGAGTGTACAGAGCGGTTGCAGATTTGCGCCAAGTGAAACCGGACTGTACTCGAATATTTGCACATTGCGGCAATGCTGCCAGGTCCACGGCTACGTTAGGGGGGTCACTTAATGGGCATCGTTTTGCAGCGGATCGGAGACACTGCACCACCGAGTGACTGGCCACCCATTTTGTTTTTTGCTTGCGGTCTACGCTGTGGTCACGGCAACGTATTGGGGTTCGTTACTGGGCAGTAAGCATGGGTTGTGCTAGGTCCGTAAATTTTGTTTTTCAGATGGATATTCTTGACAGTAGCCTTATCTGGGTAGTAACAATGGGGGTAGCCCCTCTACGATAGCTTTGGTTCCAGCGGTGCTTCTAAACGTCCTCACGATTCATGTTGCTCCCGAAGCCGCACCCTCTCCACGTGTAGCTTCCCCTCCCCATCTCACACCCCAGATTATCTCCGCTGTACTCCTCCACCCATTGCTGGGAGAACACCTTAGATTTTCCGGTATGATCGTCCCACGGATGTGCCGCCGCATTCCAGTAGCTGCTTCCCTTGAAGACACCAAGCCCTAGAAGAACATGGCGTCCCCACAAGAGCCCATGCAGTGATCGACTCAACGCGTACATGGCGTTTGAAGTGTCGTAGCGTTCAAGTTGTCCAGACGACACTACTTGTAGGCGACACGTCGTATGTGATAGGTTTATCTGATTTCACGAATGCGGGGGAAACGGATGACGACACGATGCGTATTATTATGCCTCGAAGAGAAGAGGTATTCATACATCATCTCATTCTACGAAAAGGAGGACGGGTGCAACCTGATATCGTCGATGGCCGGGATACGCTTTACCGATGGGACCTACAGCTCATTTATAGCGATGGAACGGAATCAACGCGCACAAAGTAAAGGGAGTGAGGTGTAGCATGCGCTTTTCGTTTGCGGTAATGCGCCTACTCGGCTCGGAAGGAGATCGGAGCGGGCGCGAAGCTTGGTGAATGTAAGACACGGAAATACAACGGGCACTGTATCTGTGGTGGTATGCGGTGCTTTCAACACGATGAAGCTACGAGGTAGAGGTTCACAAAATGGAACCCCGGACCGGTACGAGTACAATATCGAATTTACTCGCTACTTAATCGAGTTAAGTCCCACGCGAAATCCCTACCACATTACCTGCTACGATGTAGACACTGCAGTACAATCATCAAACAGGCGCCCACCGGCGCTTGTAATCCGCAGGCGTGTTGTAACGCCATTGACCCAGGCTACATAGGGCGGGGTACCACCTTTCGTTCTTGGATTTGAGGCACTCGCTCTAGTGACGCTGTACGTCACTCTGGCAAAACTCCTTTGACCTTTTTTCTTTGGCAGCATAGCTGACAATTCCATTGCGGACTCATATCGCCAAATGAAAACGGCACGAAGGCTAAAAACCGCAAAGAAACAGCTGGCCACGCGACCAACTGAGCACGCACGTGACGTGTACTCGATGCATCGCCGACGCTGATCTCTTGGGGGAGCGGTATGGTCTTAGTTATGTGCGACACTGTTCCGGATAATACAACAAAACGAACTGCAAGCAGCGAAGTTCTTAGCAGTAAACTGACGTGCGTGGTGAGGGTATGTGTGTGTGACGACAGCAACCGCGTAGTGCTCTCCGTTCGGCTGACTGCAAGAGAACCACGCACAGCTAGTATTGCTGCCGTCTATAGCAGCGGTGACGATCATTTGCAGCAAACCGTTTTTTTCTATTGATAGGAGTCGCTTCAATTGCAGGGTTCTGTTAGGAGGTTAATTCCAAGTCGCTAAATCTTATGTGCTTAAATGTTGGTTGCAGCCCATTCATATCTAGTCAGGTTTTCACTTTGGCATCGGTTAACCCCAGCCCTGAAGGTCGTCAAATGGTGAGACTGTGGATGCTATCTTTTCGAACAATACTCCCAAGAGGATAAACCAAAACAACTGGATTCGTTGATTCCTGATGAATTCCTGATGTTATTCCTAACGATACGCGATTACGAATAAAATCAAGTATTAATAGCTGATAAGAGCAATCCAGCACAACCTCCGGATGGGTGTATGGACTACAGGTAGTGTCGCCGTCCGGTATGGGTGCTGCCTTTGTACAACATCCTTTAACTTTGTCCAAAATCATCAGTAGGACGCCGATAATCATCCCGATTATTCATTTCAGAGAAAACGAACAATGTCGTCACAGGCGGTCAACCAGAGAAATCAAACCGAATAGTGACCGAATCGAGGACCAACGCCCGAATGGGTAGGGTGGACCGTAACTGGACCAAGTCCGGCGGAAGGCTATCTCCCATGGCCAGGGGTTTTGTTAGTGGGTGAGCTTGCGCAAGTCCCACACTACCCGGAAAGATGACATTCCGGGTGGCTATCTCCACCGAACCTGACCCTCAGGGGACAGGCCGGGTCGACATACACACGCACCCGTATACAACGGCAGCTTGCGCTGCCGGGGTTGTAACGAGGACCAATGATAGGGACAGCTTACGCTATACCTACAATGGGGCTCGAAGGGTGCGCCAGCTAGCGTTGGGCTGCGAAAGCAACTGAGTTAAATCGACACGCGACGCGTATGAAAATACGCGGAAGTGTGGTGAGCTAAAGCTTTATTTTTCCCCATCCGCCGGAGGATAAAAAAAAAAAAAAAAAAAGTGACCGAATCTACAGGGAAACAAAAGGAATGGTCAGGGCCCTTGGTACGAAGATAAGGACTCCCGGAATGGGATATATTTCCTAACAAAGACAAGTGAAAAATGACTGAACGAGACAAGACGAAAAACACGAACCCCCTCGCTCGTAGATTCCTCTTTCTCTCATGGACCGCGTATGCTCTGGACGTGCGTAGTGCATCACTATCAACCCGAAAAAAAAGAAGAGGAGGAAATACAGAAAGAGGACGAAATAACGAAATAGGGAAAAAATACTTCATGCAGAGTTGTACAGGCGGTAGCGTACGATGCATGCCGAGGGTCTCCTATGATGAGAGTACATGCAGAGGTGGCGTCATTGACGACTGACGGGCGCGACATTGGTCGGTGAGCCATTCATGAGTCGCACTGGGTACCGTGGAAAACTATCAAAAAATTCCTGGAGAACCTATAAATGGGAGCAAATATTCGGGTATGAATTAACATCGCCTGATCCTCAGGGGAATATGCGCACACGTGGGTCATTTTTTCTGCCTTACGTCAGGTTCCGGGTTCTCCCCGCCGTTCGCCGTAACAAACATACCCCCGCCGATGAGTATCCAATCGCTTCACCGCGCCACCACCCCCCAAATTAACAGTGCCGTCTAAGGGTGTTAATTTTGACCGTCTCGTAATGTGTCTTTTTAATGTCCTTACAGAACAAGAGGCTATCGTACTCGGCCCTGTATCTGCGCTTTAAGCGCGGGACGTACGGGAGTGTTTAGACATGCGAATATACCAGACGGATGACGATTCCGGCTACGGGCTAATCCATACTCACGTATAGAAGGCACCAACCACTTTTACGTTCAGCACACGTGATTTCAGATTAATCGGGAGGATCGCAACACCCGTACGGCCCTGACCAAACGGTGTATGGCATGCCTATGTGAGCCAAATCAGCCCATTGATATCAAATATTTGCTTTGAATTCGGGGACCATTGCCATAGCATGCAGTGTAGGCCTTATATTTCTGAAGATCTAAATTATTTGGTGAAGAACCGTGCATAGCGGAATGTGTAATCAGGTGTTTATAACCGTCTTGTCATCGTCGTATTGTCCGATATCACGTGGCCTGTTGCACCTGGGGCGGTATAGCAACCGTGGTGGATAATAAATTCGCAGATTAATTCGCCGGCCCTAGCCCTAGTGCCCGAGTTGTCCTCTTATACAACATGCGCTATACGTCACTTCGTCTGGATGTAAGTGTCTCGTTTCCCCCCGCCCCATCGTTGCCAAAGCGAAGCAGCTCCCACTCCATTCATTGCGCTTTGCTGACGCGGGTGGAGACGCCGAGTTTCTTAGGGCGAAGAACATGTTGAACTTTGACAGGTAAACACGCAACGCTATTGGCGCTCCTGTGCGACGTCGAACAAATCCGAATTTTAGCCGTCATACGTACCAACGCGAGCCCACGAGGCTTCATAACATCGACAATCACTTCAAATTATCATTGCTGGTACTCCGAAACTTTCCAGTTTGCCATACGGTAGCGATCGGCCGGCCGAGGTATACCATGCCTGCAAGACAACGAGGAAACTAGTACAGGGGTCCGTCTCCTGGCGTCCGAGCGCTTGTAGCCGGCGGACAACGAATATCATATTCACTGATGCTCGCACAGGGTTGAAGCCGTGTTGTTCCTCGGGGGATTCACCCGCTCTCGAAGTAGTTGCTGCGGCGGCACGCATCGAACTTTATCAACACCTTGCCTGCATGGGTTAAACACAAAAGCCTCCGGGGTTGTTCCAACGAAAGCGCAATTTATCGTTTTGAAAGATACGGTGATGGCCACATCTGCCTATTGTTGGATGGACTCCTCCCGTTTTCCCAACCTTGCAAAAGGTGTTGGATTTGAGCAACACTGATTTGGGGGCGGTCAAACGTCAACAAGTCGGCCGGAAGGGAAGCTCTTTACGCCGTTTCAGTGTACCGCAGATTTTGATTGCGATCAAGTCTATGTTCGGCTCATCTGCAAAGTACACCGAGGTCCCCCAAACCAGTTGAGAAAGCACTGATGATGGTGGGTTCCAACGTTGGCGATTTTTGCTTCAAACGCATGCGAACGAGGCCCAGCCTCATTCCCGAATATGCACCTTGCCCCGAATCCGGGTGGCATCGTCACCCCGGATGAAGGCCTCGCTCCCTGTTCTTTCACGTGCCAGTGCCACCTGACGTTTGAAGTGCCTGTAGAATTCTCACTGAATGTCCTCCGCAACAATTTTCTTCGTCCTCATGGATGCTCTGCACAAAAGCGATATCTTGTTAAACTACATTCTCCCCAAGAGTTGGGCACGCGGCCTTCGATGGCTCCGCATGGGATTATGCTGGCATAGGACGCGCAGCAATTGTCGTGCATCACCCACATCGGTCCATACAATTTGAAGATGGGCCCCAGCCACATTTGGGGGGAAAGGACTAAATTCAGCTTGGCCGACTTTTACCACCTGCGCGAACGCCCCAGCAGTTACCTCACGAAACGCGAGCGGAGCGAATCCTGCATGATCATTGCAGTCATTATACGAACAAAGCACAAACGCATGCGCTTGGTGAGTAACACTAGTGCCCACTCGCCAGAGAGGCACCGAGACCCCGACAAAAAAAGCCTGAACCCCCCCCCCCCCTCTGGTAGCCGCTGTCTGTAACCGGAGGCTCGAACAGCCCCCCACAATGTTTAATTCAGGTGGTTGTGGTTGGGTGTGGCATGTTTGCTTCTCTCTCCTTGTTTATAGGGTTCACGGCTAAGCACTTGGTTTCCGCGACCCATACTCATTCGCGCGAGTTGCCTGGGTGGTTTCTTTTTTCGCGATAAACGATGCCGGGTTGTTTCGTTCTAGAACAAGCCCTAATTCACCCCAACGTTCGAGTGGATTATATTAAAATACGAACCCTACAGTCCACTAGTATATCCAAATCGTAGTCCCTACGCATCACTACTTTAATTATCTTTTTAATGATGCGGAGAAAGGCAATATGCGGGGAACCTCGGTTTCGTACTTCTCGTCGGAGGATTTCATATTTAATGGTAACTAGCTCACCACCATATGTATCAGTGGACCTTTCGGGGGACACGGCCACGAACATTCCAACAGGACGAACTGTCAGTCAGTACGGCAACCCGTAGAGTACATCTGCGGGCACGGTGGGTATTTTCTCCGTAGGATCTTGCGACGGTTACGCCCACTTCGATCACTCCGTTTCTTTTTCCCGCTGTATTTTTCTCTTCATGGGTTTTGCCTCTTGTGACCGGAAGCCCCACCGTCCAAACTGCCTTCTCATTTCTTCACCGTACAGGCAATCTTCACAGACATTTCTGGTGCTACCTCTGGTGCTCCTATCACGAGAGACCGAGCCTCCACACGCATCATACGTTAATGTTGGTAACCCCGACCTTCAGCCTACCATGTACTGACCCCAAGCCAAAGCGTACAGCTGAGTGCATCACGCGTTTCCGAGACGTTCCAGGAATGATCTCCGATCTTCCAAGTCCGGAGAACGTTTGGTAGTTTTTCAAGAACCGAAATTATTCTTAACCCACAGACATCACATATACAAGTACGTCACGTTCATAGATGATTTCGGTAAATAGCGCTTTCACGCCCTGCGCGAGAAGCAGGTAAGGAGGCTGCTAGTACGGTCAGAGGTGTGGCCGGCAAAGACTCGGTTCGACGCTATTCCACGTACGTGAAGTCGTTTTTCAAACGATTTCTTCAAGATACTAAGTGGTACGAGGCATGTCTAAGCACTTTTCCTCGTGTGACGTTCATGCCAAGACAAGCAGAAATATATAATATACGAGCTATAACGTGCAGCACGGTTGTTGGCCTATCAATTACTCAGCCTAACGACGAGGATATATGTCGAGCTCAAGTGAGGGCGTTCGTTTCCGCCATAATGTTTCACACTCAACGCTAGAAGCACGTCGTCAGACTCGGAATAGATACGCTAAATGATCATTCGTAACGGGAATTTGTTCATGGAGAGGAGTGGTCACGACTGTCGGACGTACTGACTCCATTGTCAGATTGCAGACAAGAATCCGTCGAAAAGATGGATCGGAGAATCCCGGGGGTTTCGATAGGATGTATTTCCACAACTGGATTTTGTGTTGTGGGGTTTTATGTGCCCGAATAATATCACTCTATTTCTAGACTCTATTTTACCCTGTATATTGTGTATATTATGTGTCTCTTCTACGGCTACCAAGCCAAGGGCTACCACGCCCCATCTATATTGCAAGGGCTATCACGCCTTCACCACTGCACGGCTACCACGCCTGTGTATTTACATCCCGGCTATCACGCCACAGCTCTGACTTCCATTTCCGGGTTATCACACCTGAGCTACCATGCTTCACCACACACGTAAATCGGGTTATCACACCCGCCTTAGTTAGTAGTTCGTAGTTTCCGATCACCGGCTATTACGCCACCTTTCTCCTCCACCTACACCACCACCGGGTCGCCACACGTACCAACCTACTTCACACGCTAGCGTCAACGATCTCCATCGAACGAGTGGGTTGTGCGTTGCTAAGCGCCAATGAGGAGAACCGATACAAGACCTTCGTCGGGGTAACGGTTAAGCACCCCTCCCGGCAAGGTGGGCAACGGGGGAGCGAGACGCGAGTCCTTCGTCGCCAAAGCATAACATCATGAAACAGCAGCAGCTCCATCAGCAACTTCATCGAACATGATCGCGGACTTAGCCAACGCCCTTCGCCAAGTGCTGCAGATGACCAACGAGGGAGGGCCAACCGCCCCAACAGGCAAGTACGAGTCTAGATCCATAGAAAATAGTCCGAAAAATGAAATGCTTGCTTGGTCTGGGAAGGTTGAGAGCGGGCAAAGTGTTGCATTAGCTTTCCGTGTTTTCCGAGGTTCTGTTCTTTCCTGTGTCTCGGCTGAAGGGTTGATGGACGTATTGAAGGGAGAATCGATACCAGTTGGGCTTCCGGATGTACACCTGTCACGACTCAGAAACTTATTTGGGAAGGAGAGAGCAGATAAGTCGCTCAAGCTATGGTCACAATTGATCGCAAAAATCACAGCCCAACCAGTCCAAGAAATACTTTTCGCTGCGGGGTCACCCCAAGAAGCGTGGAGGGTGTTTCAGTCTCACTCCGCTGTCAAACGTGAACATGAGAGAAAAATAGTAGAGGATGAGTGGAATGAACTGAGGCAGAAGAAGGGAGAGAACACCATGTCGTTTTAAGGTAGGGCAAAGGCCATAAGGATGAAGCTACAATCATATGGAGATAAGCGACCAGACGCATCTTTGTGCAAACATATTGCCCGTAGGATGCTCCCATATTTCACGATATGTAGTGACCACGTGCTTCTCCTTCCCGATCTTTCCAGTCGTAACATGGACGATTTGCCCAGGAGAGCTGCTCACGAGCTGGAGCGCAAAGGGAGATCAGAAGAAGAGAGAAAAGAGAAAAGGCATACCCTGACCGCAGCCAATTTGGGTTGGGGCGACCGGGGTGGGAGGAATGCTGGTGATGGGGTGTATGGGGAGCGCGGCCGAACGTACACCTACTGCGCGCACCACGGCGATGGACAAGGCCACAACACCCCCGAATGTGTCGTCATGCGTCGATAATTCGACAGATACTACGGTGATGTCCACGAATACCTGCAGTCTCGGGGACTCGGGCCGTACGCCGGACGCGGAGGAGGGCGCGAGGCGGAATGTAAATATCAAAAGCAACCGTACCCAAACGACTCGGGTGCGCGTTGGAGTCGGGGTCAACCGCCGGAGCAGCAGAGAATGCCGACGCCTCGACACGGACCCGGGCCTGGCGGATATGCGAACCGCTTCCCCGGAGGATGTGGCCACGAGAACCGGCATCATTCCTCGGCCGGGCGCGGCCGAGGCCGGGGCGAGGACTTCGGGCAGGTGCCACCGCCTAATTTTCCGTCGAACTCGCCGCCCAGTTTTTCGCCTTATTTGCCGCCTGGACAATTTCCCAATACACCGCGGCACTCTTTTGCGGCAGATTATCCTTACGAGAACGAGTACATGGGATACTCGGGGAGGGGGGCAGCAGCGGGGCACTGGTCACCACTACCGACGGCGGAGCCGGGAACTCCCGAGCAGCAGCAGCTCCAACAACAGCAAGAGGGCATGCCTCCTGCCAAGTCTACCTCTGCTACTGCAACTCTCTTCTCCGGCTCCCGGCGCAGCTCAAGCCAGCGGAGCACCTCTGCAGGTCTTCCTCGCACGTTGTGCGAAAATATGCAAGTCTGCGCCTGGTGATTCTGTTGCTGTAGGTCGTGATGGTGTAGTGCGTGGTAGCGTTGTAGAACGTGTTGAGCTAGCGTTCACTACACGTGTTGCCAGCGCCCTTCGGCGTAACCCGGGGCAACCTAGGCCGTATGGTGGCGAGGAATGGGATGCAGACTTAGGAGCAAGTGCCATAATGTCCAACAACAAAGAGGGCATGTACAACATTCGCCACCCCACCGACCAGTACATACAGATAGGCGATTCAGGGTTGACCAGAGTAGATGCAATTGGGGGCGTCAATTTCGTATTTCACCAGCTAGATGAACGCGGAAATCCGGAGGACGTTGTGGCGTGTGTGCAAGATGTGATTTACACTCCGTGGCTTGGCTTCAACCTTTTGTCGATTTGGAAGGTGGCGCACAAAACCTCCTGTTCTGTAAACCCCACTGGTACACAAGCGGGAAGGCTTCGCTTCATTCGGGGATCGGCGAACGACTCCCTCTACGCCACCCGACTCTCCTCTCCTCCGTTGCCAGTTGATGTAGCGAGTGAGAGTGCCCCTGAGTCTTCTGCTTGCAACCCACCCATGCCAGTTGGGGCAGTTGGTGCCTCGCGTGAGAGTGCATTCGTGTCTGCTGTCTGTATGCCCCCCCCCGCTTCTCTTAGTGAAAACAAACTCGTACAACCTTCGAGCGTTGTGATGGCTTCCCCCATGGAGTTGGAACGTGAGCTTGAGACTGCTATCCCACCCCACCCCGTGTGATTCAAGTACGGCATCGATTTATTGACCCCAGAGCATTTCTGACGTGAAAACCGATGCGTATGCCGTATAATGGGACATTTTCGACGGTATGATGCAAGCTAGAGAGAGTGATGAGTGTGCATTAGCCATTTTGGGCCCCGGAAAAAACCCTTTCCATGTTGGCAACGATCGCACGCGAGTCGATATTAACGAGTTCTATGACCGCGCCGGCCACTTGTCCGAACCTATTTTGAGGGAATCTGCTCGGCAGCGAGGGATAATCCTCACCGGATGGATGGAACCCTGCACTACGTGCATACCGGCAAGGGGGACGCGAGCGCACGTGCCGAAGAGAAGCAAAGGGACGAGCGGGGAGGGCGCCTGGCGATCTCCTACATATCGACATGTGCGGCCCGTACACCACCACAGGCGGCAACCACTGCATGTCCTATGCTGTTGATACTTCAACAGGCTACATCGCGAACTACGCCCTTCGTCGCAAGTCTGACGCCGTGGCCGTTTTCCGGCGGTGTATCGTCGACCTCTCTCACAAGGCGGCGACGAAAATACGGAGTGTTCGTGGCGACTGCGATTCGCTCTGGACCAGCAAGGACTTCCGTGACTTCTGCTCCACCATGAGAATCGCCGTGCAGCACTCCTCCCCGGAGGGCAGCAATACAATGAGGTAGTGGAAAATGCAATCCAGCGTTGCAACAAAATCGCCATGGCATCTCCCCGCGCCGCGTAGCGACGCTTGGGGCCAGGGGGGTTCTGGTGTGTTCGCGGCTTGGATGCTCGCGGGGACAATCTCTGGGCGGAATCGGCGAAGGATGCCGCGTAGAAGCTCAACCAGGCTTCTTCCCCTTCAAACCTCGGTCGCGCGTCGCCATAGGAGCTGTTCACCGGCAAGAAGGGTGCTTTCTTGGTGGTGCCGTTTTTTCAGTGCGATTTCATGTACCGGGAGAGGAGATCGAAGGTGGACGACAAGATGTCTACATGCGATTGCCAAAAGGGTGTGGTTTGTTGTCAGTGAAGGTTGTGAAGCTGAGCAAGAGTCTTTATGGTTTAAGGCAGGCATCCAGGCAGTGTTATGCGTTACTGGGGAATTGTCTTCTGGCTTTGGTGTTTGTGCAGTGTTTGGCTGATTCGTGTGTTTTTCGTTTGGTTGAAGGGGGGGAAGTCGCGATGCACCTAGTGGTGCATGTTGATGATGTTTTTGCCGTGGGAAAAAAGGAAAGGTGTTATCAGTTCGGTAAGAACCTCGGACGTCACGTTCCAGTTAAGTCGTTGGTCGAGCTCAAGTGGTACTCGGGGTGCTATAACGAGAGAGACAGGGAGGCAGGGAGGTTGACTATTTCGCAACATACGTACACGGAAGAATTGGGAGAGACGTATGGTGTGGAATAAGGGAAAGCTATCCCGATACCTACAACTTGGAGGCTTTGGGATATTGATGTTGACCAGCCGAATGTTCTGTTTCCTTTCCGAGAGTTGATCGGTGCGCTTTTGTGGATGGCCTTGTTGACCAGGCCGGGTATCGTGAATTCAGTGAGGGCAGTAGCAAGGTATTGCATTGCGCCGAAGCTGATCCACTGGAAAGCGGCACGTAGTATACTAGGGTATACAATGAGGACGAGTTCTTTTATCATTTCCTTTCAGGCGGAGACGTTGACGGGGATTAGTTTGATAATTCGTCCGCAGATAGATGCCGACTATGCCTCGCGCAGTACGTACAGGAGAAGCGTGTCGGGGGGGGTAGTTATGCGTGCGGGGGGGGCTGTTTCGTAGCACTCCAACACTCAGAAGTGTGTGACTCTCTCGCCTACTCAGGCGGATGTGGCTATGTCGGACATGGGGAAGGAGAATTTGTTTTTGAGGCGGGTTAGGTGTTTTATGTTGCCGAAGGCAAGGATGCCGTGCATTGCCATGTACGAGGGTGCCATCCAAATCGCAAAGCACCCGATTTCGAACTCGAACTCGAAGCACATCGACGTGAGGCATCACGTTTTGAGGGAACTGGTAGAAAGTAAGGAGGTCGGAATTATCCACGTAGTGTCGCAGTACCAGCGTACCGACTTTCTCACCAAGGCGTTACCTGAGAGGGAGTTTGAATTTCACCGGGGGATAGTGATTAATTTGATGTGATTTCTCTCTCGGATAGTATTTGATTTGTTGACGTTCAATTTCTTATATGCTTCTTTGTTTTTTTTATGATGTGTGTTCTTGAGGGTTCAAGGACTTGGATTCAAAGTGATCGATGGAGAATACTGAATAGTGTGTGAGTTTTAATGGTCATGGGTGTGATGGCTAAAGAAAAGGGAGGGAATGGATTAGAGTGCTTTTGCAAAAATGCAACATTTTTGTTTCCTGGACTTGAGTAAAGAATAACTCTGCAGTATTTTGGTATTCGGGAATGTACGTTTTAATAATGTAATATGGATAAATCATGACAATGTGGCGAGGAGGGGGGCTGTCGAACGTACTCACTCCATTGTCAGATTGTACACAAGAATCCGTCGAAAAGATGGATCGGAGAATTCCGGGGATTTCGTATAGGTTTGGGATGGATTTCCACAACGGGATTTTGTGTTGTGGGTTTTTATGTGCGCGAATAATATCACTCTATTTTTCGACTCTATTTTACCCTGTATATTGTGTATACTCTGTGTCTCTTCTACGGCTACCACACCAAGGGCTACCACGCCCAACCTGTACTGCAAGGGCTATTACGCCTTCACCACTGCACGGCTACCACCCCTGTGTATTTATATCCTGGCTACCACGCCACAGTTCCGAGTTCCATTCTGGGTTATCACACCTGAGCTACCATGCTCCACCACACACGTAAATCGGGTTATCGCACCCGCCTTGGTTAGTAGTTCGTAGTTTACCGATCACCGGCTATTACGCCACCTTTCTCCTCCACCTACACCACCACCGGGGCGCCACACGTACCAACCTGCGCCACAACGACGTTGGTACAGCACTAATGACCCACTCCACGTGGAGAGACAGTATGGTAATCGACCTAAAATAGCTCTTCACGCGTAATCACTATCAGAAAATTACTCCTATTTGTACACATTCGCGTCCGATGCAACATAAACCCAACAAATCATGACAAACACAGTGCGTACATGGTGTGGCGCGGCATAAAACACGGCAATTGCGATCAACTTCGCCTCGATCTGCAACGCGCACAAAATAACCTCAACGGCGGTACTCCAACCAGCACCACCAAACACAACACCAAATAAACGGCGATGGGTATATGCTGCCCGCACTTGACCGTCTACTCCTCGTAGCGCTACCGGTACCCAGTATGTAACCACTTCCTCGAGAAGGCATATATATGCGTCTTCTTTATTACAAGATTCCCCTTCGGAGGAAGGGTGACGCAAGAGGATTATACTCTTTCCTCTTGCACCCCCGCGCGTTCGCCCGCATCCTAACGGTAAAGCATGCAGCTATACTGCTATGTAGGGAAGGCCCAGACATGAATTATGTCGATGCTATTGTAGCCTACCTGGTACTTCTACTGCCGTTTGCGCATATTTAAGTTTACCGAAGCTGGAGTAGCTGCGACTTTCATGTACCCGAGGTATAGTCTATGCATTCGGGTGTGGTGCAGCTTCAAACTGTATTTTTTTTGTTGATGTGCTCGGCACGTTTGTTGCGCCTACAACAGCCCACTACTTACTACTACTAACGTGTAACCAACCAAACAAACAAAACAGGCACATCAAGCACATCAAGCACATGAAGTATACTTTCTGTTTTTTTTTGCAAAAAATTTTTACAACAGCTACCTACAGCAGCTATTAAACGGCCGCAGTGAGCATTTTCCTTCGCACTGCTGGTGCGTGTGAGAGAGAAAAGAAGATGTACTCCTATTAATATTTGAAAAAAATATAAAGTAGAGTGTATTTAGTAGTAGTAGTAGTAGTACAGTAGTAGTAGTAGTAGTAGTAGTAGTAGTAGTAGTAGTAGTAGTAGTAGTAGTAGTAGTAGTAGTAGTAGTAGTAGTAGTAGTAGTAGTAGTAGTAGTAGTAGTAGTAGTAGTAGTAGTAGTAGTAGTAGTAGTAGTAGTAGTAGTAGTAGTAGTAGTAGTAGTATACTGTAGTCGAATTGATGTCCGTCGGAAATTTGTTTAAATTTCGAAGTTCCCCCGCATGGCGTTCGCCAGTTGTTTTCATTTCAATTATTTTTGTTAATAGAGCTTGGAAAATACACCGACCGATGGATAGCCGCTTATATATATATATCTTATGAAAATTAAAATAATACACTCCAGCTGTGAGGTCGAAGATTTCGTCGAAACTCATCTTTGCAAGCTGTGTGTGATACTCCGATCGCGCGCATTACGAGTTGTGTGTCCTCATTAAGCATATAGGTCGGCGACTCCCCTTACAGCTACAGTGTAGCTACCAGGGTCAACAGGATGACTTTAGTCAGTCTGTGCGCGGAAACTATAAAACCCGTTTCTGAGGGGGACAAAATCTGACAGCTGTGAAGGGAAAGCGGGGGCCTGGTTTGGATCAAAAGCGAGCGGGTTTGGAGGGGGGCGGGGGGGGGGGGGGAGGAAGGGGCAATTTGTGCATGTAAGCTATAAATCCTTTCGAGGGGATAAATCTGACGGTTTTGGCACCAGTATATTATTGGGGGCGGGGGGGGGGGGGGGGGGGGGCGGGGGGGGGGAGGGGGGGGCAGCTCAATATGTGCCTGGAAACTATACACTTTTTCGAGGGGATAAATGTGACATTTTTGGAAATAATACATCAGTTTATAATGTATATCCTGGGGTAAGTCGTACAATCAGTGAGTAAAGAGAGGGTGGAGTGTTCGAGGTATATATGCGCAATAACTTGCTGGTGCATTTTGATGTGTAAAGCGATTTCCTGTTTTGGTGTACTCGAAGCTGCAGGTGTGTGGTGTGATACAGGTGATCGTGTTAACGAGAGCACATCTCGCGCGGCAACAACTCCAGGGGCGCGAATCCCGCCCGCCGCACAATACCACAGCGCAGTACTGCAACCCCCCCCGCTGCTTGCGTACAGCGCACTATGTCGGACAAGCTGCAGCAGCAGATATTATTTTTTTTTGTGCAAAGGAAAGCAAAACGCGCAGGAACAACAAACGATGCGATCAAAACATATACGTACGTGGATCGTGCGTAGGTGTAAAAAAAAGCGACAACGCAGCAGAGCTGTAGAAGCCACAACACGAGAATCCGAGGCAGAGACAGCTGGGGCAGCAGAGCGAGCAACGGGCGTATGATATTGATCCTCGGAAGAGTTCGCCCCAGCGAATACCGTTAGAGTCGGCCGAGGTTAGGTTCTTCCGGAGGCCATAATTCTACCTACCAGTCAGTAGTAGTCAGTAGTGCACTGACAGGCTGCCGGCGACTGCGATGCATCTGGCACGGACGAGGTCAACCAACAAACACAATTCCAACCGGATTCCGGGATCAGCGCATCCAGAGAGGCATACTGACTGACGATTAAGGGCAGAGTTCTGCGGAGGGGCCTTCAGGTGGTGCCACACGAGGGGGCGGGAGTACTATTGTAGTGCGTTTCTGCACGCTGCTCTCTGCTCTCTCTGCAGGCTGTCGCGGAGGTTTGAGCTAGACATGAAATAGTTTGGTTGCGAGTGGTTATTCAGTACTTCAAAAGGTGATAGGCCCAACGTACACTTTATATAAAAATAAAATAACGTCATCTGTGAGTACAACTGATTGGATGGTTGAAACTCAACTTTGCAAGTTGCGGGGTACGTCTATGTTTCACTGATATACCACAGTAGTAGTTGCACAACGTTTACGGAAGGTCGTTCGCGCGTGTTATATCTTCGTTCCTCATTCATGAAAGATATATGGTGACTCCTCTCGATGTCGTCAGGGTCAACAGGACGATTTTCCACGTATATTATAAAAATAATAATACACTCCAGCTGTAAGATCGAATACTTGGTCGAAACTCATCTTTGCAAAAAGGCTGTGTGTGTTACTCCGATCGCGAGTATCACGGGTTGTGTGTCAGGGGTAGGGTTACGGTTAGGTAAACATTCTGTGCACTAATACTATAAAACCCGCATGGAGGGTAGATATTATAGTGAGCATTGTATTATTTTATGACATGGTCTGTATAGAGGGCGGGGGTTACAATAACGCTAACCCTAACCAATAGGTGGGTTGTAGTTCTCATTGTAGGTGTAATATTTTACAGTCATTCTGCATACCTACAATGTTATAATCCAAGCAGAGGGGGAAGCTGGAAGGAAGGTTGTAATACAAAGCACAGAATAACAAAAGTCAGAGTGTATTATAATATCTATCACTATGATAAAATAGTACATTCTTTCCAAAACCGTCAGATGTATCCCCTTGAAGGATTTAAAGTTTCCACGCACAACTAGAGCTGCTCCGCCGCCCCCCCCCACAACACAGCTCCTTTTTGATATTAACTAGGCCCCCACGTTCTTCAAAACTCCGTTTTCCTCTCACCGGTTGTTCGACTTACAGTACTCACTTGATAAACAGATGCATTTCCTTCCACAGCTGTCACATTTTGTCCCCCTCAAAAACGGGTTTTATAGTTTCCGCGCACAGACTGACTAACATCGCCCTGTTGACCCTGATGGCTACACTGTAGTTGCAAGGGGAGTCGCCGACCTATATCCTTAATGAGGACGCACAAACCGCAATACGCGCGATCGGAGTATCACACAAGCGTGCAAAGATGAGTTTCGACGAAATATTCGCTCTCACAGCTGGAGGATTTATAATTTTTTTAAATAGTACACGTTGGTGACATATGCTACTTCCAGTAGTTCAAGCACTACCACAACTTATGGTAACTGTGATAATTATTATTTATTATAAAAATTAAAATACACTCCAGCTGTGAGATCGAAGATTTCGTCGAAACTCATCTTTGCAAGCTGTGTGTGATACTCCGATCGCGCGCATTACGAGTTGTGTGTCCTCATTAAGGATATAGGTCGGCGATTCCCCTTGCAATTACAGTGTAGCTATCAGGGTCAACGGGGTGATATTAGGCAGTCTGTGAGCGGAAACTATAAAACCCGTTTCTGAGGGGGACAAAATCTGACAGCTGTGGAAGGAAATGCATCACTTTATCAAGTGAATCCTGTAAGTCGAATATCCGGTGAGGGGAGGGCGGAGTTTTTAAGGACGCGGGGGCCTGATTTTGATCAAAAGGGGGGCGGAAGGGGGGAAGGGGGGGGGGAGGGGACAGGTGGGGCAGGTCTATTTGTGTGTGGAAACTAAAAATATTTCTTGTGGGGGAGGGAGGAATGTGGCGGGGGGGGGCCGGGGGCGGGGCGGGAGGGCTTTAGGTCGCATAGATGTATGGGTTGGCTATACGCGTGTTGCTAGGTCTAGGCGATGGCGCCGGTGGTGGGTGAAGGAGCGGGAGTTGGGGACGGGGGTCGGTGGGAATGGCAGCACCGGCATGGACGGCTCTGAAAAGAAACCGAGGCGATATCCAGGGCGTGGAAGTGTTTATTACTCTGGTGGATTACGATAGTAGGTGGGGCGTGTAAGCAAGAAGAAGCGAGGGGAAAGAATTCAGAGGCGCGCGGGGGGGGGGGGGGGGGGGGGCTAGGGTTTTCGAGAGGTTTAGGTCACATATAATATTCAAATCAAAGATTTGGTCGACGCTGATGTTCGCAAAGTTGTGTGTGATCCTCCGATCGTGCGTATTAATCATATATGAAGGGACCTACTATACGCGCGGTGCTGAGTCTAGGCGATCGTGCGGGTGTGGGGCAGGAGGGGGCGTTGGAGGGGGGGGGGGATGAATGAAAGCTACGTCATGGATGGCTACAAAGATAATGACGTGATATCAATGGCTTATTAGTGTTTGTTACTCTGGCCGATTTCGATTGTAAGTGGGGCCTTTGAACGAACTGGGCGGGGAACAAAGGGGGGGGGGGGGGGAGATGAGTTGGAGCCACGGCATGGATGGCTAGATGGATAATGAGATGATATCAGCTAGCTGGTAGTGTTTACTACTCTGGCAGATTTTGATTTCAGGTGGTGCGTTTAAACAGGAAGGATCGGGGGGGGGGGGGGGGAGGGGGGGCGAGCATTTCAATATGTGCGCGGAAACTATAAACACTTGAAGGGGACGAATCTGACGGTTGCAGCAAGAAGACACCCCATTATATCTCCCGCCTGGTAATGTTTTTTTTTCAGAATTTATGTAGTCTAATGAAGTACATGTATACTTTGAGGTTGATTATGTATGTTTCTGGTATTGTACAAGTAGATCACCTTGTCCACCTACATCTAAAACGTCAGCGGTTGCGCAGAAGGGCAGCTGTGACCGAACCAGCAACAAAACGTCAGCTGTGAAGCTGAATACAATGCAAAACGCCCACCAGCACACACGGAAGTCTAATGGAACAGCGGGGAAAATATTAAAGGCTGGCCACCAGGCGACAAACCTATGAAAGGACCGCCGGCAGGCACGGAAGCCTTACCGGCCAGCCGGATCGAATTCGTGCTTTGTTTTTTTTCTGCAACGTCTTCGACCAATTTCATCATCTTGATCGGTTACAGCGATATCACCAGAGTAACACCTGTAACTAATGATGATACCTATGGAACAACACCTTCTACAGTACACTCTACAGCTCCAGCAATCACGACAACCACATCTCCACCGTAGAAGAATGCAGGGGTTGCCTCTAGTGACGTCCTTTCTCTTCAGCTGGGAGACATCAAACAGTGTCCAGAAGATTCCAGAAGAGGCACGTTTGCTTGTTGAATTCCCGGCTACTCATCAAGCACCAGAGAAAGAGGTATAGTCTTTATCTTGCAAACCGCTTGCAATCACAAAAACAGCTTGATTGACAACCATCCCACCGGAGGCTTCATGGCACGGACGACTAATGGGATCTCCACCTAAAACAAACCAGCTACGTGGTTCGTGGGCTGTTTACCCTAACAAGGAACCAGTTTATAATCACATATCGATATCACAGCTGAGCCGGACTGGTTCGGGAGTTCAACACTGTTTCCTTGCACTGTTTCATATCCGAAAAAATAATTGGTCGCCCGGCATTTTGATACAACATCCGGCAGGCTGCCCTCTAAGAGCAGTGCAAAAGTGCGATGTTGACAAGAGGAAATAATTACGATGCTCCATTTCAGGTCTTCATTGATGGTCCGCATCTCCTCCGCCCGCTTAACAGTGGTAATAGGTTACGTACTCTAGTTCATGTGCAGGGCATTATTATCCACCTGGTACCACAACAGTAGGACCATGAAGACAACAGCAACGAGAAGTAGGACCATCGATATATATATATATACCTGAAGTGTTCACATTGTCTGTGCAGCTGCAACCGAAGCTCGGAACACGAAGGTCACCACCAACAAGATCACCACCAACAACAGCAACACCAACGCCGCCAGATCACTGGGAAGCATAGGGGCCTTCAGCAACACGGAATATACGAGTATGTGTATAGACTGGGTTGTTTCTTCTGCCTTCAATTTGCTTCTCTAACAAAAGAAGGCGTTTTCGCATCTTCTTGCCGACTTCGCAATATTTGTACTCGTGCGAGCACTACTATTGTACCATGCAGCATCAGAAGGTGTCTATAATCTGCTAGGCTACAAGGTCACAACAACACACTGATGCACCTTTATGCCGTAGGTATTTGTTAAGATACGGCCTCGAAAGTCTTGTAGGTATCCGAATTTGAGATCATTTGGATGGGTTTTTCGCGTGTTCCTGGCTCCATAGCCAGACGGTTAGAGGTGTGGGAGTGGGGTTTGAGGAGCCGCATCTTCGACTCATGGTCTAGTTCGTAGAACCCGAGTTTCCCCGAATCTCCCATATTTCTGCATATGCGACTCATCAGGGTGGGCTAGTGTTAAGATACGGCCTCGAAAGGCCTGTAGGTATCCGAATTTGAGATCATTTGGATGGGTTTCGTATGATAAGGTTGGCGGTTTATATTCGGGGAAGTTAGGAATTAGATCGGAGGCACGCGCCTCGGACCTCAGAAGCTATCCCGGGCTCTGGTGGAAACGAATAAAGCTATATATCTACGAAGGAACGAAAGTGAGTCCTCTCCGAGGACCTGCTCAATTGGCAGACCTGCAGGGGGCACTCTGTGTCCCCCGCTTTTAATTCAACAAATTCGATCTACATCGGCACGGCTTTTCGCTTGTTTAGAACTTACCCTGTAGTATGAGTTGTGTAGTACTATCACAAATTCTTATATTAGTAGACTGTGCATCATACAAACTAGTGCAAGACAAAGGTGCATATATTACGCACTCCACCCAACGTCATGTTTTGTGGGGGATGATCCTTGGCGTCAAAGTAGCCTGATTTTTCCAAGTACGTTTATCATACATACATTATCTAAAACGCTCACGTGGTACATGCCGGTTACGGTATACAGGTGGACAAACATATTCCTCTGCAATGTCTACTCGATTTTCTTGAAGTTCTTTTTTGTTGTAGGAGTACATGTTCAGAGGGTACACCGTAAACACAACGCAGACATTAATTTCGTGTAACCACATCACCAGAAGCTACTGTGATACTGTTGCACTATTGGAGTACCATCTATGTGCGTAGACTTAGACTATGTACCTGCGTACATACACAAGCTTATTAGTAAGCACCTTCGCTATCTAGACAGATGGCCACCTTTTCCTCTCTTCTTCAGGTTTATGTAGCTAGGGGGATTAACTCAATGGCCGTGTTGAACAGTTTCATTTCGCGCTTGTCGTTTGGAGTCTTTCTTGTCGGTACCCTCGCATATAGTGTGTACATGATTACATCATTGTTGCCGCTCGTACTGGCAATTACACTCGCGTATTGTGATTCCACTATTAAATCGGTATTTACCACTGTTCATACACATATCTGAACAAGTTACCGAATTCGTGTTTCTGTTCTTAGGTGAAAGGACTAAATCCGTTCTACCGCTGTTCATACGCAGGTTTAAATATGATGTACTTTGTGTCTTTATGCGTTCAAGTGTCAGGTTGTTCTATTTGCTAAGTTCTTCGTTGGGGGGAGCATTGTAATGTTGACGGTGGTCTGAGTCCTCCTTGGTTGGAAATGGAGACTGTCGGTGGAACATATATCGACAAATACAACGGTGTGGATAATTCACATATTTCCTTGACGATTTTGTCTGCCTAGGCGAATGGCGCCTTAACGCACTCAGAGAAAAGTTTCCAAATGTGCTTTGGAAGGACAATGTGACAGACTGTTTCGTGGTGGTGACTGCCGCGAAATCAAACGACTTAGCAAATTAAAGCTGCAAAAGCAAGGGTGGCCACTCAGCCTAGTGTATCAATGCCGTTGACAGATGAGTCCTTTACTGTACGCAGCTACCATAACCTTGATCTGTCATGTGTTCTTGCGCGATGGGCTTTGTTGGTTGGGATGTAGTTGGCGCGCTTTAGGTCAACAGTGCCGCAGAGTGCGTTCACTATCCACCCTTGCGCGTGCTGAACAACGTACTAGCCTTACAGAGAACTTGTAGTTCGTAGCTGAAATTAGAGAAGTCATTCACGACTTCGGTGAGAGTATCGCGTCCGTATGCTCCAAGAGTCCTACCGGCATCATCACGGCACCCCTTCCACCCCCCATCTGGCCATGCGTTAGTATCTATCTGTACTAACAAAACCTGCTTCTTTTAGATAAATGCCAGCAAGCTCTTCTACTTTGACGAGGAATAGAAATGCGAGGGATCGAATAGACCGGTATTTTCGCAATTCTTCTATACAATTTTCGAGCGTGCGGTGGGTGTGAGGGAAACCTCAAAACTGCTTGCAGGATGTTGTACTAAAGAAAATCTAAAAATAGCTCTTTGTCGTACACCACCCTCCCGTAGTTATTTCGTTCAATATACCAATGAGGCCTATCCTCATTTCTGTCAATGACTTGTTGACGACAGCTAGCTTTCAGACCTCTTCCCCCGCTCCATGCGTTTCTAGATGTACCGAGTTCGCAGAAATAAGCCTCATCGTGATCACAATACGGAAATCAACCCGCCGGCGCGAATGGTGCGAGATATTGCACAGTAGCAACAGTTTGGTGAGACTAGTTTTTTTAGCTCTCGGAAAACACGGCCCCAATACTTTTTCCCCCGACAAAGCGCAGGGGTGTTTGTGGCTTATATATGTGTGCTACCTTCGTGCTTAAAGGGCTGGCTCGTAAGGCTCTGTTTGTAGTACTCTGCCCATATTTGGCAATCAGCAACTACACGGGTGAGCAGGAAGGGACCAGAGGATGCCCTCAGAAGAAAACAAACCACTATTAATAGATGAATGCACTATAGCACAGACCAATAAAAATACAAACCCAATTACTCTCCCATCTACGAAGCGGTACCAATCTCTGACAAGGACAATAGAAAGAGCAAACATAGTCCACTCAAACATCTTCCTTTCTTTCTGCCCATTCTCCAACCGGAAGGTATTCTGATAGGTCCCCATTACATTCAATGTGACGTGCTTCTTGGACGTGTAAGTGCCATATATTGTACCGGTGGACTGGCGGCCTCAAGCAGTAGATAAATAGTGGCGGCTTGCAGTTGTTTTTCGTTCATGCCGTCTATTATCTTCGCATTTGTCATGTTTCCCCTTCTCCCTTCCTAGAGGTAGTTCAGAGCCGGGGTCACTGAACAGTCTTTCCTCGCCTTTTTCCCACCACTGCACGCGCCTTGGTTTGGAGCGCATGCGGGGTACAGCACTTTCTTCCCTCGTGTACACGCATGAAATTGCGCCTACCAACACTGCTAGGTATTCTTCGTTGTTGAGTGAAAGATTTATTATTTTCGGTTTGAAAACATTTTTTAACATACAAAAATGGGCTACCCGGTGGCATTTAAACTCCAGAACCTACCCTACAGGGAACCGGGGGTCACTACTAGATCACCGCCGTGGCGGTCAACTTTGAGGTCGATTTTGACAGGGCGAAGCCCTACACACTAGCATATAACGTAGTTTCACTAACCATAGCACATATCAATATGGACGAATAGTAGGTGGGTTTAATTCATCGTCAATGCTGAGGGCCCACGTAGTTGACGAGCACGTACGGTTAAAGATCATCCAACGAAGATACCGATGCGAGGTTGCTACAAGTAGTCGTACAGCGAAGTTGGGAGACGCGTGGTACGTCGGGCGATGTTACATCAGTAATTGACTGAACACGAGTGTGCTCTGCCCACCACCCTGAGTTGCGGATCAGCAGGACGTTTCAGTACGCGCGTGCTACCGTCATACGTGCCACCCGGGTCTTGTATGGGACTTTGGATGCAAGGCATTCCCTACCCCATCCAAACGTATACTTTGAAAACCGCCGAAAGTGCAACTCGACGAACGCCTAATGAACCAGACTAAGCATATACTGTAATCGATATGAGATAACGTAGTAAGCACCAATGATATTCCAGCGATATTGAGACACGCCCATCGATCCTCGCTTGATGGGCCAATTCCGTCAGAGTTATTTCGGCCAAAACCTTTCCCTGTAATTGCATCCGTTATCACACCACACGTGGTACGAGGTACGTGGTACACAGCAAGGACGCATGCTAACGTAGGGGCGAGCCTTATTTGTTCTGAGGATGGCCAATTGGTTGAATGCGTCCAAAGTTATCCCAAAACACTCGACTATCTATGCCGAAACTCGATCACGAAACATCGTTTGTTTGGCAATTCTATCGGCTTGGTTCATCAAATATACTTGGAAAATGTACGGTTTTTTTGTGTATTGGGTAGTTTCTCATCTGAGAAGGCCGTAAAAAAAGAAGATTGGATCCCAAACCTGGCAGCCCGCATTCACCACAGCAGTATTAGAAATGCACAGCAAGCACCACAGCCAGAAAAAAAAAGCAACATCGAAACTCCGCGCACTTACCAGCTTGGCCGGACTGATCGGGCTTGGCTAGGTGTAAGAAGTGTGTTCTCCTCCATTCTGTAGCGTGCAGTAGCTATCGATGCCCTACTTTTGCCCCTCCTCTGTTGGTTGAGAAATAGCAAGATATGATACTTGAGTAAATCCCCGTCCGCCACGTCCGTTCTAATAAATAACTGACTGTTGTAGCGCGAAACTCAACACCGATCACTTGCAAACACACCAGGTCCTGTAGTGTTGGAGAAGCGGAAAACCGCGACTGACAAAAAATGATAATATATGGACGAATATGTATTGCTTGCAATATATTTCCTTCTTCACACCAACATATTTCAATACCTTTCGTTGTCCCTGCACCGATCCTGATATGTGGTATCCCTGGTGGACACTTCGTTTCCTATGGACGAAAACGATTTTCTTGCCGTAACTTACCAGATACTAACTTTGGTGGACAGTGTGCGTGCTGCTTTCACGTTATACCGTTATTTGTAGCCAGCGGCATAAGAACGGCCAGTGTCCATGCTGATTGTTCATCCTAGAGAGACCCATCTTGATTACTATGTGGTCACAGACCGTGAAACAGAATAAACTATCAGTTGCACTTATCAAAGTGAAGCAAGTGATTCGCTATCGTACCGGGTATGAGAAAACAGTAAAACAAGTCAGATCATAACAGACGAAAAAAAATGAAGAAAAAAAGAAATAAAATAACAAAAAGAAGGAAAAGATAAAAACAGACGACAGGTGTTCTGAAGAATGTGATTCAAGAAGATCAGAAAGGAAACGCTGCAAGAAGAACAACACATACCAGGTACGTATTAGTTGCGTAAGAGTAGCATATACCTGTTGCACGGACAGAACGAAACGAAGACATTGACTGTACGAGCTACGTAGTGGCACGGAGAAAACAACACGAAGATAACTACTGTTTCACGTATAAAACAACCCGAAGAAGAGGAAAAAGATACCACTCACTGGTGTACGGCCGGTAGGAAGGGCACAAGGGAGCAAACAACAAAGAAAAGAAAAAGAAAAAAAAAACAGAGAACGACAGCAGCCAGTGTCATTATACGGTCGCTTTCCCGCTCCCTTCACAAGTCAACGAACTCAAAGCGGAAACCGTCGCTGACTGTATAGTAGGGGGTTCCAAGCTATAGACTATGTACATGATATTAATAGTAGTACCACACGCTCCACTTATTTCTATTCCAACTGATACCGTGTCACACGATCTACCATTTGGTTTCTGCATCAATCTACACAGAGCTGTCTCAATACGGTTGCTCCCCCCCCGCGCCCCCCCGGTTTCTCTTAGCTGCTGCTCTATGTTGAAATACAGGATGTGCAACGTCGTTGTACGCCTACATAATAGAAAACATCACTGACTGACGAATTTGAGTTTTCCTGGTTGGTGGAGAAAAACAATATTCTCTATACTAAAGTAATAAAAAGAGCAAATTCCAGTGACAAGAACTGGAACGCACAGTGAGCGACAGGCACTCACTGTATGTAGTGTGTCCCAATGTGTTCCATCCGGTTGTACAGGAAGCGGCTGCAGGATTCGTTTCAAGCGTCTTTCTACCAGTTTTATTAGTTTATACTACGGATCCGCTGTTATTTCGAATTATCAAAACAATCACGCTTGTGATGCTTTGTGTAGTCTATATCCATCGGCTTCAACGTCACTTACTTAGAGAAACTGACACCATGCTACCCAGGGCCTGGTTTATCACTTATTATCTGGGAAATGTGTAGGAACGTCCAGCGCGTCGGACGAGCCACCTGGTACTATGCCCAGGCCTTTAGGGCATGCCTGCAATAATGCCGGCTTTACCTTTTCTAAGAGCAGCGTGCGTGCACGCCCTTTTCGGACATATCTTCCCTGCTCTATCTTGCCCCAGGCAAATCCAGGAATGTCAAAACCGACAAGGAAAGCAAGGGTAAACGCGGTAACCAAGGCACCATTCATTACAGGACGGTATCCGTTTAGATCGCCAGAGGCAGGAAAGTATTTGGGTCTTCCCGAGCGATGACATGGGAAAAGGTTCCCGTTTGCCTACCGTCGGACGGGAATGGGACGGGAAGGCGGGAAGCCATGTTGTTGACAAGACGGAACGGGAGTCCACGATTTCTCCACGGTACCGTATCATGGAACGGGTCGGGAACAGATGGGGAACTTGGTCGGGTATATAGTCGGGAAATCGATCGGGAACATAGTCGGCAAGTCGGTCGGGAACACAGTCGAGAATCGGTCGGGAACATAGTCGGGCAAACGGTCGGAGACGCAGTCGGGAGCACACTCAGTAACATAGTCGGGATATACCCAGGAGATGAAGTTCAGGGTGGTTAAGAAAACGATCTGGAACGCGGGCTGGAAACAATGGCTGACAAGAAGGAATTTATACCAAGTGCTTTTTGTCAACTTCGCAAATGAACTTTTGCCGCCTTGGTGGTTGGGAGAAAGCGAACGATTTATTTAAAAAAAAAAAAGACTATATATAATGAAAATACACTCCAGCTGTGAGATCGAATATTTTGTCGAAAACTCATCTTTGCAAGCTGTGTGTGATACTCCGATCGCGCATATTACAGGTTGTGTATCCTCATTAAGGATATACGTCGGCGACCCCCCTTGCAACTACAGTGTAGCTATCAGGGTCAACGGGGTGATGTTAGGCAGTCTGTGCGCGGAAACTATGAAACCCGTTTCTGAGGGGGACAAAATCTGACAGCTGCGGAAGGAAATGCATCCGTTTATCAAGTAAATACTGTAAGTCGAATATCCGGTGAGGAGAGGGCGGAGTTTTGAAGAACGGGGGGGGCTGGTTTTGATCAAAAGGGAGCTGTGTTGGGCGGGGGGATGGGGGACGGGCGGAGGAGCTCAAGGTGTGCGTGGAAGCTATACACCATTCAAGGGGATACATCTGACGGTTTAATATATATATATGTAAAAGATGCACCTGTTTATCATGGGGGGGGGGGGAGGGGGAGGGTGCGGGGGCGGTGGGGCAACTCAATCTGTCCGTGGAAATTATACGTTTTTTTAAGGTGATATATATGTGACTGTTTTGAAAAGAATACACCAGTTTATCGTGTATATCCTGTGAGTCGTACAGCCAGTGAGTAGAGGCCGGGGTGTTCGAGGGGGTGGGATTGGGGGGGGGTAGGAGGGTGGGGAGGTGGGGGGTGGGGGAGGGGGGGACGGAGGGGGGGAGGGATTTAGGTGGCATAGATGTAGGGATTTGCTATACGTGTGGTGCTAGGTCTAGGCGATGATGCGGGGGTTGGGAAAGAGGGGGCGTTACGGGCCTTTAGGGGGAGTGGGTGGTGGGAAGCAGAGGCAGGAATGGCTCTAGAAAGACAATCAGGTGATATCCAGTGCGTGGAAGTGTATGTGGCGGATTTCGATATTAGGTGGGGCGTTTGAGCAAGGGAGAGCAACAAATACATATATGTATATTATGCGATTTTTGGAATATTTTATGATTAAGAAAAACTTTCTAGCAGTGTATAAAAACAATACAAAAAGGCGCGGGGGGTCGGGGGGGGGGGGTACTCTTTTTTCGCTTGCCTTACTCATTCACTTGACCCATTGACCACGCATCCCTTTCGAGACGGAGCACCGTTCCTACTCCTAATAGAGACAGCTTCAACATTGGGGCGCTCATTGCGCTTCTTCCTTATACTACACAGCAACTGTTTATATCCTATCCCCTTCCCGTTTTCCTAGTCTACGGCCACCACCTGTCTCATAAGATGGCCACCCTTTTCTGGCAACTCTGTAGTCTACCGAACAATCATTTTCATGTCAGTTAGTAAGTCTGATTTTTTCATCTCCTTCTCTCGTGCATCCCGTTCCTCCTCGTATTAACACTCTCCTACTACGATTTGAGTCCTACTTTAATGCCAACCAGGCGGAGGAGTGGAAATTAACAAAATTCGAAAAAGCAACGGACAACCACCTCTAAATACCTTTAATAGACTACAGTATACAGCAGCTGCAGCTATTTTGCACCCAAAGTTGAATACTAATCCAAAGTGCCAAATTGGAGTATTCTAGTTGCATCCATAGTCGTAGTCTAAAGGATGGGGAAAAGACACAACCCATCCGTGGTAAATGGGATGGGGACATCCGACACTTAAGTGTGTTGCGGGATGGGAGAAATTGCGTGCGAACGTCACGATTGGATGGGAACAACTTGGCGGGCGGCGGGACGGGAAAAATCGGGAATACACATTACGACGGAGCGGGAAACAGTCGGGACGGATACAAGATGCCGTAAATATGGACAGTAGACGGTGGGAACAGAGACCGAGGTCGGGAAGGGATCGGGAAGTGGCGGTCGGGAACAAAATATACTCGGGATTCCCGTTCTTGTCCCGACCCGTTCCCGACCCTACCACATTTTCCCGACCCGACCATTACCACACGCACCCTTGCCAAAAAAGGCATAAAGCAATAACGCCGTTAGGTGAGAACTGATAAAATTGGGAGAAAGAGGGCATTTGTGCTGACCATTGTTTGCGGTGGCGCAGCTCACAGCCAACAACAGCCAACAGCCCACAGCCCACGGCCAACGCATCGCCACAGATCTTCTAATAGCCAGCGACGGTTGTCGTTAGACCGTATCACGATACGACCTTCTCAGTGACGCCTCGAGGAATGTTTTAGCGCATAATGGCGCCGTGCACTATTATAGTAAGTATTGCTTGACAGTAAGTAGGTAACACGAAAACCTCCATCCAAGTTTGCTGTTGTATTTCTTTAAGATACTACTACAGTATGCCTTTTTTTCGTGCTCCAGAACAAAAATCTAAACTACATCTGACCCGGCCAGCAAGCGCCTAGTGCCTCGTGCCTAGTGGCTAGTGCCTGGTGGATCCCCGAGAACGCAGGTGTGCGGTGCCAAAACAAAAATGCTCACAAATTCCTAGTGGTTGGTGTGGCGGTTCGTCTGTCTCCCAAAACGAAGTCGCAGTGGCGGTTCGTCTGTCTCCCAAAACGAAGTCGCAGTTCAAACTATGTTACAGTCATGGAGTAAGGGATAGGGTTAGGGCTAGGGTTAGGGTTAAGCTGACTTGCTTTTCACGAGGCGAGCGAACACAACCACGCGTTTTTTTGTCGTACTTGATGATTGCGATCCCCGGGAAGACATTTTCCTCAACACTGCACACGCAGTTACCGCATGCAAGACTGCACTTTTGCAATTCCACATGCTCGATGTGTAAGAGTATACGACCCAGGGGGTGTGAACGTTATCTGACAGAGGATGCTTTCTTCTCTTATTTCCCGGATTTCTCCCACCCCTGCAAATATCAATGCTGCGATGGCTTTCCTTGCTTGTTGCTTGGGTTCCTGTGGTGAGTTATGTGGGCTTTGAAGTTAACCCTGTTACCTGGTAGTGATAGGCGAATAATGTTGAATGATGTTGAATGATGTTGAATGATGTTGAATAATGTTGAATACTGTTGAAGTATGTTGGATGGTGTTGAATGTTGTTGAATGGTCGCCTCTAGATCAAGGCCACCGTGGGCGAAATGCGATCGGACTCATTTCATTTATAGCGGCCCAGGGTTGCTTGCGTTAGTGAAAACCCTGGTATCCCTTTGGATAGTTTGTTGGGCTTAGTGATATCCACCGACATATAATCGCCGATTACGCTGCGGCAGCAACGACGTGTGTTTTGTAGTCCTATTGTAAGCGAGGCACAGGGCCGCTGGCGCTTGAGACCAAACCCAGTAGTACGTGCGTATGTTAACAATCCACCATTCAGCGGACGTCTCATGTGGATTGGGTACACAGACATATCTCGTAAGATATGGATACAGTTGCCAACGGATCGGCGCTGTGTATACAACTGGCCCGTCCCCAGACCTGCCGTAACGCTATATACCGTATTTATCGTGCTAAACGAAGTAATTCCGTTTTCGGATGGTTATGTTTTGACATGTTGACGTTCTGACAACGCAATGTGTGCTTCTATGGGATCCTCCGACAGTACCACTCGTATGCAACTGCGGCTATGATGCTGAATCCTACTATCACCCATGTTAAACGGAAATATCCTCCCATTACGCGATAATTCGTCGGGCATATAGACCATGTACGTGTACACATAGATGGGTTAAGGGTAGGGTTAACACCGTCCAGCTCAGTCAACTTTGTAACAGTTCTTGGCTGTTGCGACATCTTGTCGTCTTGTTAACGTGGAATACCATTTGACCTGCCCCTCTTGTCACCCATTTGAAACAGCTATTATATCCTACGATCACCAGACAATTCGACGGGTTAACGTGCCCTTGGCACCGCCCTGGTCAGTCCACGTTCATGTACGAAAATAACCGGTCAACTCTACAACTTTTCCAAGCTACGTCTACACACGACAACATCCTCGGCGTCGTCGAAACACACAATTCTACGGACCTCAACAACTCGACCGGCGATCAACACGTTACAATATTTTGCGACATCGCCTTCCTGCCAGCGATAGAAACGAAGCTTTCTTTGTCGAGAAATTCCTCTATTACTCCTCTACATCGGCGAAGCCTTCTCCAAAACCTTCTTCGAAGCTTTCTCTACCTTGGGGAGGATTTCTCCACAGTATATTGGCGATGCGTTGTTAGCGTGGGCGAAGCAGGTGCGATTTGCGGACTGAACCCAATGCGTTTGATCTAGACATACACGACATGAGCATCACCCAGTGGCTAGACTATATATTGGTCTGTTGTTCACAGTAAGGGCTTCATGACTACGGGTGAGGCGTCGGTTTCACTCGTCATGCTTTGTCAATTCGCCATGCTGTGCCCGCGTCCTGGTCGCCAAACGTCGAGGCTGGAGAATCCGGGAAACAACGAAGCAATTGCGATAGACGATGATTATCAAATCGAGTAGATTTGCAAACGCCCGCCCTATCTATGAGGTATTTTAGATGAGTACCGTTTGCGAGCGAAGATCGCATGTTTTCGGACGTGTTGATTTCACGCGCATTTCGGTTCACGCGGAACTTGCAACTGAAATAACGTAAGGCATTACTTAGATCTCCTTTGCGCGGCTGTCCTGAGCATCGCAGCGCACACAGCTAGTCACAACAGCGTAGTTGGTTACAGTCACATGTTTTATTAAACTCAATTGGTCAAGGGAAGTCGTCGACTGTGAGTAATGAATGGTTAAATGAGTGGTATCGTCTTAGGTCGTTGCCACGGACCGTAAAACAGCCATACCAGCCAAGTTACCTAGACGATATACGTAAGGACACGTGAACGGTGAATACATGGAACTTGTTGTCAACTGTTGCGCTAAGAAGGCTATCCCATGGGGGTACATGTTGACAGACCGCGAGGCCGAAATATTCTATCAAGAACGAATAGTGACAAAAAACTCATGACAATGACTGTGCTATGGTCTCAAGTCTCAACCATGCATCTAGGTTGCCCGCGGAAGAAACGGCGAGAGGAAAGAACACGAGCATCGGTTGTAGGATATGACTGGGAAGGCCGGAGAATACGTGTAGACAAACATCGGTAATAGACCAGGTACACGTGACAGGTTTGGTGCCGTCAGGGGCTATAGAGCCATAGTCTAAGCATTTATATTCCACCGTAATACCAACTTGACACTGCTTGGGTATGTAGGATATTGGTTGTCAGGCATATTGCCTACAGGTAAATGATTTCCAACAGTTTGCTGATGCAATCATTCCTGAAGACCGCTTAGCAGGGAGGGTGGGGATTCTTACTGCCTCAGGACACGTATTGGGTTGGTTGAATGTCTTACACGACCTTTCTCGCCAGCATTATTGTGTGCCAAAACCCCAATATGTAAGTGCACCTTTTCCCGTTATATCGCACGCCCCTCTTTCTTGCTACACATGGTACATTAAAGGAGGGGGGACAGAGTGCCCCCAGCAGGTCTGCCAATTGAGCAAGTCCTCAGAGAGTACTCACTTTCGTTCCTTCGTAGAGATGTAGCTTTATTCGTTTCCACCAGAGCCCGGGATAGCTTCTGAGATCGGAGGCACGTGCCTCCGATCTAGTTCCTAACTTCCCCGAATATAAACCGCCAACCTTATCATACGAAACCCATCTAAATGATCTCAAATTCGGATAATGACAGGCCTTTCGAGGCCGTATCTTAACCCTAGCCCACCCTGATGAGTCGCATATGCAGAAATTTGGGAGATTCAGGGAAAGTCCCCCGGTTGTACGAACTAGACCATGAGTCGAAGATGCGTCTCCTCAAAACCCACTCCCACACCTCTGACCGTGTGGCTATATGGAGCCAGGAACACGCGAAGAAAAGCAGTAGAAATAAACGAAGATCCTACAACAAGGCAATAGTCACTCATCAAAAACCTGCCGCATGCCGCCGGTGTGGCGGGGGGGGCAGAAAAGGCTCTAGAACCTGCCGCATGCCGCCGGTGTGGCGGGGGGGGCAGGAAAGGCTTTACGGCAAACCAACCACAGAAAATGTACTATGGCGAGCCGAGTCCTCGTCGATATGGAGGGGAACACAGGCGCTAACACAAGGGAGAAGTCATGCGAAAAACCTCCCGCGGGCCATCGGCAAGGCGGGGGGTTAGACGAGGAAACGACGAATACCCGGGATGGAAGGTGTCAACACCTACAGCCCCGCTAGGGGACGAAGTGTTTGGACCCAAAAAACAAAGCAGAACAAATACAACACACAAAACATAAAAGATGACACACAGACCCGTACACTGGTCGCCCCCCGGCTCTGGGCTGAGGAGGGCGTCGGCAGGGCGAAATTGAACAATGACAAAAAGGCGACAGCCCTGCGCCTCAGATGGCGGCGTTTTACCCGAACCCTGACCCGGCACTGAGCAGGGGGTTTGGTAGGACAGAAAAAAAACGAAATGGAAAGAACCGCCCCAAAACGCGATGAAGACCCTCAGGTCACTACGAACGACCCAAAGACGAAGACGCAAAACTCATAACTTAAAAAAATGAAGAACTATCGAGGAGCGGTGGTGGCTTGGAAGTCAACTGGCCACGGCCGCCCCTCGGGCTTCGTCTACGTTACGTTGGATTCCCCAAGGAAACGCACTGGCGATGTGAACTTGCAAGCACCAAGAACCTCGTACGGCTCCCGTTGAAGTCGTGTAGCGCGCCGGGGGAAGAGGGAGTATAATCGGTCCCGGGTCGTCCAGAAAGCGGACCAGGTATACCTTGTCCTCGGTAGTGCTCGCGCTGATTTTTCCAAGCCACCGTAAACCATCGTCTCCCTTGTACCAAACGTGGGCTCCCTTAGGGAGTACTGTGTCGTGGTAGCGACGGAGCAAATCGGCGCGGGGAACACAGGCGTAGCCCGGCGCTAGGAAACGTTCCCCGTTGTTGCGGGACAGCTCACGCTGTGCCGCTCCGATCCGCATTTGGCGGTCAAGGCGGTTGGTTTGGCGGTGCTGGTCCGGGGTTCCGGCCCAATAACGCAAGATGTGGGAGCGGGAAAGGTGAAGGTCCATTTCCCGCTCCCAGGACGGTTCGGAGAGTCTTGCCCAATGCGTCTTGTATAGCACCGCGATGATGCCACCTCGCCCCCGTACCGACTGATGACCAGTGATCTGCTCGACCTCCAGCCGTTGAAGGGGAGTCGAAACGTCATCTTGAGTGACGTGGTACGGCGGGGACTTCTTGGAAAATTTGTTGAGAACATACTGTGTCAGCCCCGCCGGCAGGTATTTGGCCATGTCCCCGCTGTCGTGGGGGTTGGCACAGGGTTTGCAGCGCTCGATGGCCACACGCCGACGAGCGTCCCAACCAGGCAGGTCGGAAGGGAGATCCAAATAAAGGAGGTTGCTCCCGAGCGGCGAGCCGTCCGGGGTCTCGGCGGCGGAGCAGGGACCGACGGCCAGGACCTTGTATGGGCCCGTCCAGTTAAGCTCGAGTTTGGCCTTGAGTACCTTGGCGTCGGTATTCGCCTTCACACCCTGGCGGATGGTAGAGGCAGAATTGTATACCCATGCCCAACCACCCACAGTGAAGTTAGGTGCTGGACGCAGCGCGTCGGCGAGGGCGGAGTTTCTGCGGTTGACACGGGAAACGGTAAGGGCGTGGTGTGCGCGAATAATGTCGTTCGCGCGCTTTTGCTGGTCGGTGGCCAAATCGCAATAAGCCAGGTGGTCACGGGCCAGACTCTGGTGTCCCACGACACCTGTGCGGTCAAAAATCGTCAGGGGGAGCCGTGGGAGTCGGCCCATGTAGACCTCGTTGGGCGCCAAACCCGTCGCCGCGCTGACAGAGTTGTTGTATGCGATTTCTACGTGGGGCAGATGCAAGTCCCAATCGTCTTGTCGCTCGTTGATCACCATAGCCAGCATTTGTGCCATAGTGTGATTTACCCGCTCAACGCCCCCGTTACAGTTGGGATGATAGGAGCTTGTAGCAAGCTTGTGTACACCCAACAGCTGATATACAGCTTGTGAAAGCTTGGATAAGAACTGCAGTCCGTTGTCCGAGAGTATGGTGCGCGGGCACCCCCACAAGGGGATGTATTGGTTCACCAGGATATTGACTGTACCCTCCGCGGTGAACTCAGCGGCAGTGACGGGGAACATGTCGGCCCGACGACTGAAGCGATCGGTGAACAGCCGGATGTAGGTGTTGCCTCGTGGTGTGACCGGAGGGGGCCAAAGTAGTCAACACTGACGGCGATACCTGGACCTTCCGGCAGAGGCATTGAGATGATGGGCCAGCGGACAGTCAGCGGTGGGGTTTTCCGCGCTTGGCACTTCAAGCAGTGGCAAAGCCACCACCGGGTGCACACACTCATGCCAATCCACCAATACAAACGCTCCAGCATGCGCAACGTGCACGTGGTGCCAAGGTGGCAGGAGGCCGTCGAGTGACGAGCTTGCATGATCCAAGGGCGCATGAGCAGGGGAAATTAGATGCGAACTGGCTCGTCGTTTAGCAAACAAGCAGCTCGCCCCACAAATTTCGGTTGGACAGAGCTTGTTGGCGGCAGTGTCGGGTTACGGACGAGTAGGACGATGTCGCGGTCTGTTGTATGTAGTCGACCCTTATCCGCCAACTCCTTGGTCTGAGAGGGAGGGACGCTTGTGCGAGAGGTAGCACGACAAAAGGTCGGGCGGCAGGACCGATGGCCGTCCGATAGAAACGTAACGCATCATGGCGTGGCAAGTCGGCTCAACGTGCTGCTCTCGCTTCCAATCGTCATGTGAATAACGCGCGACGGAATCAGCGAAACGCAAATCAGCAGCGTTGCCGAGGGCGTCCGACCTTGTATATGCGGTCGGCGTGCCACCAGGAGAAGGCGTGAGCCGTAAGAGAGGAGTTCCATATAGGCTCTGCGTGGTCGCGGTCGGACGGTAGTGGCACCGTGCGGACCGGCGAGTCGACAAGACCAGGGGTCGCGGCGGCGACGGAGCCGGCTGCGGCCGTAGAGCAGGAGGCAAATGAGGCAAGAGTGCCACAGACTAAGAATGTCCCACGTGCACTCGAGGTCGTGCTCGGCGGTATGTATGCTGCAGAAAGTAGCAAGGAGATGCAGCAAGTATACCACACCCTTTCAGGTACAAATCAAACACAAATCACACAGCACACGGGCCTATATGACGCACTCCAGCACGGCGACCGCAACCAACTCGGCACATCTTTCAACGAACCATCAAGTTTCCACGACCTAGCCCAAGACAGAGCCTGCTTCTGTACTCGGCGACCAGTATTCGAAATCTCTTCTGCACAGTGTTCTCTCAATCAGCCAAGATTACGAGCAGATGAACGTGCCGATAGTCTCACTACAATGTAACTGCCCCGTATCTTAAACGCCCATACTCTGCGTTCTCTATGATTTGCATGACATGCTGCTATGTAATAGGATGTCCTGTGAGGGGCAAAATTCGACTGCAATAATAGACTAATAGTGCGTAACGCGATCTACCCCGTCAGTAAAGGCGACTGAGGAAGGGGATGGCCAGGGGCGGGCACGGTGGCATGGTTAAGCTCTTCCCTGTGAGTTCTCTCTGAGGCCGAAGTATTGTAAACTCACTGAAGCAAAATGCTTCCAACGATTAATAGTACTCGTATAGAAGTTCCACCCACCCGAGCAAGGGGACACGCTAAAACAACATCGGTGACTTTTCGAGAGCTTAATAGCGGAAGGCAAGAATGTAACCAACTAAATAAATGAATCGCGCAGAAATAACATCTCTCCTGTTTGTTTTTGATTTCGCCCTTGCTATTGTAATAGGAGAGTGGTGCCCTTTCGTCGTTTTTGCGGTGTTTTCTGACCGGGCTATATTGGTATTGTGGTACTGTGGTATCGTGGTATCGTGGTATCGTGGTATTGTTTAGCTGATTCCGAGAGGGAAAACGCGAGTAACGACGAGAGACCTCAGCCCCAAAACCATATAAAAAGTACTGACAACCAAGCACAACCACATGTTTTGGTTAGGCACCTTTATCGCAGGGTCGGCCCATTTCTTATGTCGTACAATACTAGTAATAGTAATAGTACTAGTTGCAGTAATTAAAAAGACAAGAAAAAGAAACTACGCACTGCAGTATGGTATGATACATATGATACATACAGGTATGTACTTCGTATGGGTACTCCTCCGTGCCGACTGTAAACAGGATACATGGAGCTGTGCTCGTTTGTCATACAGTCGCGCTACCGAGGCGAAACGATCCGCGGTATCCAACTACTCCCTCTAACTATACTCATCACATTGTTTCCCACTAATTTCAAGTAGTTCACGTCCCACCCAACAAATATATATGTGGATGCTGCTTTGAATACTAGACTGTTAGGTTATCGTTGTTGTCGTCGCGGGATTGTTTGGCACGGAGCAACTGACGGTATTGTTACTATTATACTCATATCCGATCCTTTGGTTTACAGGAACAACAGGGAAATCATCTGAAGAAGAGCTTTCAACTATTTCCGGCGTGCGGGGAGATCGAAGTAAAAGAGAATCCGTTTCCGTGTAAAAGAGGATCCGTTTCCGTATCAGACTACGCTGTTGCCACAATTTTTCCAACCCATGAACTGAACAACCTCATCAGCCGATATTTGCGAGCCAAACAACATTCATGATACTGCTGTAGCACGTGAAAAGTTGCTGGAAGCGCGAGGATATGATTGAGTAGAAAAATCTTACGAGAGTCGATATCTTGTGTAAGTGGGCCGTTTGGTGTGCATTGACCTTGGTCAAAGTACATGTAGTTGTAAGGTGGATGGTGTATGATGTGTGATGTGTGATGTATGATGTATGACTAAATAAAGCTACGGTAAGGCCATTTTTTACGCAGTCGGATTCCGCCAGGCGAAAACAGCCCTTTTCAACTAGACTTTTTTCGACTGGATTCTTCTGGTCCTTCTTCTTATCGTCAGTCGAGTCGATTTTATAGTTTTGGTGCTCTTCCTAGAGGAGGTTGGTGTGAGGGAGTAATGCTGTACAGCAGTCGAAATCGGCTGGCAGCTATGTGCTTCGCGCTTTCTCCGCGAGCAACGGCTCGACGAACCCCCGTCCCAAGGAGTTGGTGGCTTTGGCTTAGCCGAAAGCCGTCAAAGCTACCTTCGTGAAGTTGCACTCATCTGAGAGCCGCAAAAGCTACAGCAGCCGAAGCCGTTGATGGCAGCATGGGATCGAGACCGCGCGCTGCTGCCATCGTGTGATACACGCTGCTGGCGAGCAAACTGGGAATGCACCACGCTGACTTGCTGCGAGAAGCAACAGCTGGGATAGCCAAGCCATCGTCAGCGCCTTGTATGATACTGCACTGTGGTACTTGGTGTCGGTGTGTGGCCGTGTGGCCGTGTGGGTGTGTGTTTGGTGGTGGAATGAGCGATGCGATCGGTTCAAAAAACACGTGTAAAACTTTTTCGACTAAGTTTTTCGACTGGAGGATCCAGTCGAAAAAGTCAAGTTTTTCGACTGGACCCGCCAGTCGGAATTCTCAGTCGAAAAAAATTGAGTCGAAAAAGCCCTTTTTCGACTGCGTAAGAAAGCCCCATTTGGGCTTCAGTCGAAAAAGGTTGTTTTCGACTGACAAATCCGACTGCCTGATAATGCGCGGAGGCTGACTCAGGACCTCTAGTCTACACCCCACACAAAACGTGTTACCAGAGAAAATGTCTATCTGGTGCTATCTCCTTCAGGAGAGCTCTACAGCCCTGTCGACAACAGATACTGTGTGCGGTGATATACATTGTTTGGATAAAGCATGGGGTATCTCATGTGGTATCTCATGGAGTTATCCCAACCTTCCCATAGGTTATCCCATCGATCAACGTACCCCGTGGGGTACCCCGTGGCATATACCACGGAATCCTTGACGTGCCCCTTAGGATCCCATACGGCACCACATTTACGCCATGGTTTATCCTCTGAAGTACATGGCATGCCTCATGGCGCAACTCATGGCGTACCTCATGGCGCAACTCATGATGTGCATTGCTCCATGCGATACCCTATGGGCCCCCATGGGATAGTCCATAGCTTAATCGGTCTCATGGGATAGGCTATAGCTAATTCCGCCCCATAGGTTAAGCCATGGGGTACATCTTGAGATTGGCCATAACCCCCATGGCTTAACCCATGGATCAATGTGCCCCATAGCCTATCCCATGGATTCCACGGGATCCTAGAGGGTACGTCATTGTGCACTTTGCCTCCATGGGGGGGGGTAGTCTTCCCGATCCCACGGCATAATCCATGGACTGACCCGCGGTCTATCCTGTGGGGTATACTGTAGTGAACTATGTTTCATGGTGTACCTCATGGACTCTCCCGTGAGTTATCCCATCACCTACCCCATGGCTTATATCCTATAATGCCTGGTGGGTTTGCCTGGTGGGTTATGGCATATATGTCTGGTGGGTTATGGCATATATGCCTGGAGGGTTATGACATTGGTATTTGGTTATAGCCCGTGGGACTATGCCATGGGCTACGTCATGGGCTAATCTATGGGGCATGCCATGAGCTAACGCATGGGGTAGGTTATGGGTTACTCCATGAAGGTTCCCATGGCATAGCATATGGGGAATACATTTGGACCCCCGAGGTAGCTCACGGGGTAGCCCTCGCTATCATAGCCCATGTGGCGTCGGCCATGCGATACGCCGTGGTTTACGCAACGGACAACAATGGAGTAATGCATGCTGTATCTCGGTTACTCACGGTATGGCGACTTCGTCGGCAATAGTAAAGGCCCAATCTGGTCGTACTTCTGTACACTGTTTTACAACCAACCTATGACCAGAATACCTACTCGGCACGCCGTTCATTACTAGCTTGTACCACGAGGAGGCTGACGGTCTCGCGAAAGTGCATACCTGGTATTGGACTTACATCCCTCTTGTTGAAACAACGGTACCACTTCCACGACGACCAGTATATGCTCGTCTAAGTATTGAGGCACGCAAGCGCAGAGCGCGCGCCTGTTTTCTCTCCCATTCCAAAACACCGTATATTTATTTCGGGTGATATGTATGTGAGGATATACTTCCCTCTGCATTGATTCATGTGTCCGCGCGTCCGTGTGTCTATGCGTGCATCAACAGATATTTGTGTCCCTCTCGTCCACCACTCTTAACGCTAAACCCGCACGGTACCAACGTCAATCTCGGCGGGACATGTACCCGCACAAATACTATGCAACCTTTCTCGTACATGGTGGCTCGACAAAGAGTGTAAGACTGCCATTATGGAAACTCAAACTTTTCAGGTTCATAGCCATGCTATCGGGTCACAAGTGGGGAAGTGCGATACGCCTTAAATACGAATTCTAGAAGCCGAAAACGCAAACAAAACATAAAACCGTTCCCCAACCCCACCCCCACCGCCTAGAATGCTCCGCCGTTTCCTCGCTGGTTGTACGACTTACAAGATATACATGATTAACTGGTGCATTCTTTCAAAAACCGTGAGATTTATCCTCTTAAAGAATTTATAGTTTCCACGCACAGATTGAGCTAACCCCCCCCCCCCCCCGCCCAGCTCCCTCTTGATCAAACCCAGCCCCCCACGTCTTTAAACACTCCGCTCCCCCTTCACCGGTTATCCCACTTATAACATTCACTTGATAAAGTGATGCATTTCCTTCCACAGCTGTCAGATTTTGTTTCCCTCAAAAACGGGTTTTATAGTCTCCGCGCACAGACTGACTAACATTACCCTGTTGACCCTGATAGCTACACTGTAGTTGCAAGGGGATTCGCCGACCTGTATCCTTAATGAGGACACACAACCCGTAATACGCGCAATCGGAGTATCACACAGAGCTTGCAGAGATGAGTTTTGACAAAATCTTCGATCTCACAGCTGGAGTGTATTATTTTTGTCATCATATCTGCCGACGAATACCAGATGGCGCAGGATGTATACGCAGTTACACTAAGGTATGACCGAAACAAGGTCCCATTCGCGCAAATGTCTCCCGAATAAGCGGTTGGAAAAATCAACAATAATAATCAAACTGTACTTGAAGATTCACCCAGCGGTTGCGCGACAGCAGCCGAAAGGTCCTATATGAATCGGGTTAGGCTGCCTATTAAAAATATCTTGACAAGCCGAGATTAGACACTCGGCGCGCTGCTGATTCCTGGACGTTCTTCACTTTGCTCGCCCCTCTCGACTCTGCCAGCGGCGGCCTCGGCCGTTCTCGCTTCGTGCCACGTCTGCCGCCGAGTCGTTCTACAGTAGCCCCCCAACACGTCGTTAACGAACTCGCCGGTTTCGAAACCAGCTCCCGGCCGTAATTCCTGAAATTGGGTGCTCCGTGCCCCCCTGACGTCATCGTTCGATAGCAGTAGTACTATGGTAGTAGTAGTAGTAGTAGAGGTAGTAGTAGTAGCAGCAGTGGTAGTAGTAGAAGTAGTAGAAGTAGTAGTAGTAGTAGTAGTAGTAGTAGTACTGGTATTAGTACTAGTAGTACTAGTAGTTTAGCCCTTTGCAAACACTAAATATATGAAGTTTTTATTTTTCATATTATCTTTCCTCGTGTCGAGCAGCCATGAAAGGTTCATCAAAGAAAATAGCTAGTTTTAGCGGCGGCTGTTAGTTGTAGAATCACCGCCAAAAAAGGCACGTTTTTGGCCAAATTCCGAATCGTCAAGTGCGTACAAGCTTATTCATGTTGAAAAACCCAAGTTTATTTTCTGGCGCATGTCTACGCCGTTCTTTCGATTCAGACCATGAAAAATTGCACACAAAACCGTTGACATACAGACAACCTGTCGACTAGACCACGACTAACAGGCCAGCAGCATCAAAGCAGTTAATCAACCCACATATTACAACCAGCCTTGTTTACGCCCTTTTCCTCTTCTTGAAAATACGATGTGATGATGTGCTATGCTCTAAATGACAATGTTGTTGCGATGGTGCGGACATGATAACAAATTGGGCTGTGTGTGGTAGACACTATGAACGTCGTCGAGCCCCTATCTCTGCGAACGCACTCTGAAACCGTTTCTGCTGGTATTATTAATTGTTTTGTTTAAACACACTCAAGTAAGGCGCTAGTAAAGGCCGTACTATAATAGGTATCCCTGGTACGAGACCTTGCTCGGATCCGGGGTTCCCCCTCTGAGAAAGAGGTGGGGGGGAACGATAAATTCGTACGAAAAAAGTACACAAAGGTAAACTGCAACAACAGTAGCAGGAGCTAGTCATGGCACTAAGGAGATTCGCCGATCTATATGCTTCTTGAGAACATACGCAGTACACAACACGCGCGATCAGAGTTTAGCGCCTATCTCGCAAAGGTGAGAATGGACGAAATCCTCGATCTCAAAGTTGATATTACTGTACTTGTATGCTTGAGAAAAAAAATCATTGGACCCATGCGTCGGGGACACGCTGCATAGTGGTGGAGTCGGATCATTTCTGCAGTTGTAGTCCATGGTATCATCGTATCAATGATCTTATCATTGTTTGTCATGAAAGGGTTGTTGAGAAGACGAGGGAAAGGAAGTGGGCTCACGCGCATAGCAGTACCTGTTACAGTAGCTATCTTGGGCTTATCCATGACGGCGTAGACTGCGTTATAGAAAGCTGTGGGTGTTTGCCAACCAATTGCGCCGGCGGGTTAGATTAACATGTTCAGCGATAACGAAAAACACCTTTTGCTGCCATATACCCCCCACCCTCCCCCCCCCAACCCATCCCAACCCCACCCCCTCGAACACTCCACCCTCTCTTTACTCACTGATTGTACGAATTACCCCAGGATATAAATGATAAACTGCTGTAGTATTTCCAAAAACGTCACATTTATCCCCTCAAAATAATGTATAGTTTCCAGGCACATATTGAGCTGCCCCCCCCCCCCCCCCCCCCCCCCCCCGCCCCCCTCCAAACCCGCTCGCTTTTGATCAAAACCAGGCCCCCCTTTCCCTTCACAGCTGTCAGATTTTGTCCCCCTCAGAAACGGGTTTTATAGTTTCCGCGCACAGACTGACTAAAATCATCCTGTTGACCCTGATAGCTACACTTTAGTTGTAAGGGGAGTCGCCGACCTATATCCTTAATGAGGACACACAACTCGTAATGCGCGCGATCGGAGTATCACACACAGCTTGCAAAGATGAGTTTCGACGAAATCTTCGATCTCACAGCTGGAGTGTATTTTAATTTTTACAATATATTCCCAAACAAATCATTAGTACAAGTGCAGTCTGACAGTTTATATATTACAGTATATTTGTACTATTAATAGCAATTGCGTGATCTGCCCGGTAACCTGGCGGAATCTTTGGGAAGCAGCAACAACTGGCGAATTTTGTTCCGACTTTTTGGGCCTACCCAATACATCATCCGATGGTTTAAACGACCATATATATTTTTTTCCAACGGGCACGATACGTGACTCTACTGGTGGAGATTACTGGCGTTACGAATGCATGCGCTATCTATGCCAGCGGATCACACGAATCCCGATTAATCAGTAGCCGCATGTGTCCTCCCTTAAATTCGTGGGATATTTGGGAGTAGGAGTTGATGAGCCTTGGGTGCGCTCAACGTTGGATCCAATGGTTTACTTGGTTTGACGCAGGGAACGGTTCGAAACTAGTTTTGGTTTGTTGCTTTGTTGACACCACGTGTGAACGAGGACAACATTTTTAATACAAATTCCGCCTGGAATGCCTTGATATACAGAGGTAGATGTGCGTGTGGATGCGTTAGTCTAAGTGTATGGGTATAATAATTTCCCACGCATACTCGCTTCCTTCTACCTGGTAAGCTCGGACGTTTTCCCGCACCTATCAGCTAAAACTTCTCGTATTATATCATATTAACATAAATAACGGTGGCATATGCAATGAAAACTTACAGTGATTGGACGAGCAACTGGAAGCGCGATAGCCTGAAAAGGGGTATAAAAAAACTCCACGAGAGAGGGGGAGAGAGAGATGGAGAGAGAGGGGAGAGGGAGAGAGCGGTGGGGGGGGGGGGGGGAAGGGCAATCTGCGGTAGAGGAAAATGTTTAAAAGTGTTTTTGTAAGTAAGGCTAAGGCAACATGAACATCTCTACAGCCTTCGTTTACTTCCTACCCTTCCTTCCTTCACTTCCCTTCCTTACCACAAAATAGATCAGGAGAAACACGGAAGCGCAACACGGTTGACAAAGCCATGAATTAGGTATACAAGACAAAATGTAGTTGTTAAATGACGATGAAAACAAATGGATGGCGTTCCGAAGAAATTGCATTGGGCAGTCCCGTCATTCCGCAAATATTGTGTTGAAACACGGGCTACGAGCTGGGCCAGCCAAGACTACCTTTTAAATTGGTCGCTCACATTCTCAGCCAGCTTTGCTTGAATTTTGAGCTAAAAACTTGATATGTTCACGATTGGCTATAGTCTGGCCTAGAGACTGCTTCCGACATCATCAGGTTTTTTATCGGGCGTTAAGGGATAGAAAAAATATATAATAATTACCGACTTGTTGGTTGACCAAAACTGATGAGAAAACAAAACACTATGTGGTGCACGCAGTGGGGACTCCCTTTAAAGTTTGTCTTGCCCATAATAAAGGCGTTTGATATGAAAGATATGAGATCGGCGTGATAATCTCAGATGTTGTGAGTCTCATTGCAATATCTAAACTTTGTACGGAATATCATAACACGCCACATGTCCTGATGGGTATCGAATTAGTCGATAAATATCGATTATGAGGCCATACCTTATGTTCACACCTGTTACTTTTAAATAGCAGCATCGTTTTCTGTTTGTCGCGTAGACTTTAGTGTTGGCATTTGACGGAAAAAAGTTTTCTTCTCCGCTCTCTTGAGTTCAAATCGGATTTGAATTGTCCTACGTCGGCAAATGCGCTGCCAGATCAGTACCTCTGCTGCCAAATTTGGAACCATAACAGTTCAAAATGATTGCGAAATCTCATGACGAGTATAAAATGCTGTTATTAACTAACCCAGCCTGTACCTCTTTCGCAGCATACGTGCGAGCCGTAAGAATGCGGCGTACCGTGTGAACGATCATGACGGAGGACGCGTGCTACTAATGTTGGGGTACTCCTGCATCAATATGGAATGTTTTTCGATGGTCCTTCACTTGTCTAGCTCCATACAAACATTACCGCATCATGCCATATGCCATACGCCCAAAACGATTAAGGGCGAGCCGACGCTATAATTAGTAGGGCAGGGGTATAATCGTGTAAGGACAACACGACCCCAAAGTCTTGGGGAAGCTGAGATGGAGAGGTAAGACACAGCCTGAGTGTGACCCTGGTTAGGCAAACGGGTTCGTTTAGCGGGTGCGCCTTTCTCTAACGGCAGGTGGAGACCCACCGTCGAAGGAGTCAAAAATGAACAGGCGCAGGCAAATCCCGCACTACCCAGGGTAAAGACAGAGCAAAAAGAGCTGTCGATTCCTGGGTGGCTATCTCACCTTCTAGGTTGAACCGTATAGGGATCAGCCAAGAAGGCCGGCAAGTTCATAGTGTCGACTAAACCGGAGGGGGGAGGTTGACACAAAGTCTGCGTTCTGCAGATGAACGAAAACTGGTACACAAACGAAAGTGTATGGAGCTTAAGCTTTTTTTACCCGGATCCCCAGGAGGATCTAAAAAAAAAAAAAAAAAAAAAAAAATTAAAAGAAAACACGAAACCCGTGTGCACTAGTTATGTATACCACACAGTACAGATTGTCAATGTAAAGCACATGCATGCTTTTCCAACGACACCTATTAATAATACACACTTCTTCAGTTTAGGAGACTCATGAACCATCATTACACCATTACATCGTTCATCATTTTATAATCATTACATCAACTTGCAAAAAATTGCTGCCAATAGTAGAACACGGCCTCCGCAAATGGCTGCGGAGGGGGGGTAGAGACAATAAAATTAAAAAGAGAAAAAAAAAAGAAATCCTATGAGCACGTTTTGTTGAAGAGTCCCACCGACCGAGGAAATATCCTTGAAGATGAGAATGAAACACTCGGCGCTGTTGGTTATATAAAACACTCGGTACATCGATCATTCAATCTAAACATGTAGTCTGTTCCATGTGGGTATTCCTTTGGAATATAGGTAAGTGCTTGGGTGTGTGATATATGCGCAACGAAGCAAGCCGATGCTCGCCCCCTGCCGGGACGTTTTTCCAGCGGAATGGGAACTTGACAAAAGTTTGACCACGCACTATTAACAGGTTATGGCGATTGTGAGTTAATTTTGAAACAAAAAAATCAAAAATAACAATAGAAGTGCGCCCGTGAATGGTTCATTCAGCGACTATACGTATTAGAAACGCAGAGGATGTGAATCCCAGCGATGAGTGCTAGGCCCACTCTATATCGCCGTACGACGGGCTCAATCTTCTGACGGTCACGTTCGATGCGATCTCGACAGCGGTTTAATTCGTGTTCAACCATTGGTTTGAAGTAACACATCTTCATCTGCTGATTGATGGACAGTGCATACTCCATCATCAGAAACTCACCTGTACTTCAAATTATTACATTGCAATCAATAAACAGGGACTGCATCGTGTCCATGGGCGATCAATTTTGAGGGTATATGTACGACTGGTAAGAGGTTGGAAATACTCGATGTATACGGGTCAAACTATACAATTGGACACCAGCTCTTGATCACAGCGAGATATCGTTTGTTTCCTCTGGCATGAGTGGGACGGGCGTACTCCATGAAGCTCCGCTACCTCGTTTCCGCGGTCATAGATTTTTTGTAGGCTGTGGAAGATCCCCAACGTCTCATTAACCCACTAACTGTATTCGTAGCAACTGACGCATGGACAATGGATGAAAGCAGCAAAGGCAAAACACGTAATCACGATGAACAGCCGCACGCAAAAACGCGCGAAGAGGGGTAAATGCTAAACGGGGTACTGCAAGTAGGACATTGAAAGACGAAAACAACGAAACACGAGATATATTCGTAGAAGGCAGGAGTGAGTCCATGGTATGCTGCATTTCGGTCGATTTCTTCGCCACCACCTATGTTGCACATTTGGCCGAAGAGTGTACAGGGCGTATGCTTGAGCACGTACGATACACAACAGGTTGCAACTGCCGTCGGATGCAAACGGTCAAATAGGTAATTAAAGTTAAGTCTCTCCCCTTTTTTTTCTCCTTACACTTAGAATGTTTTTTTCCCCGTTTATCAAACAAAATGGAAATATGCCTCCTCTCCAGAAGAGAATGAGGTACTGCACGATGTATCTTCCAAAATTTTTAGGCACAAGCAACACACGGTATGTTGATGTATGGTAATGTTGTTAGCCTTTGAAACATCAGCAGTACGCTGGGATGATATAAATATTCAAATCAAAACACTACACACAACACACATAATTTTTACCGCACATGCACACCATATATCAATGTGTCACGATTCTTGCAATCGCTCTGCTGATTGTGGTGATGAAAGCCGCACGAACTTTGTGATTTCTTGTGTCTCCAATGTAGCCCTACCACTGACGCTTACTTGCACCAAAACCAAGCCATAAATGGTCGTCGCAGAATAGTAAGTCCGTCTAGGATCCCTAACCCTAACCCTAACCCTAACCCTAACCTACACTTCCTTGGGAACATTTGGCATCCTCTCACTCTCAGCTTCGACTGGTCAATGTAGATGCACAGTAAACACACACACCACGGGGGTGATTGGCCGTCTAAGATTACGCACCCTGCACATGTCATGTCAATTAAACCACCTTGTATTTGTGCAATATCGTGGCACGCGTCGTGGGCTTGTTGTTGCTCACTAATTGACACTTACGTAAACCATGTTACACGCCTGAGGCATGGCTACTTCTATTAAACTGACCGTGTTCATTCATGATCGACTATATATATGTAAGATCGAAAGTATCACACACAGATTGCAAAAATGAGTTTCGACAAATATTCGATCTCACAGCTGGAGTGAACTTTCATTTTTATCATATAGACTATATACGTACGTCCAGTCCCCCAGGAAAATGCTAACACTATTTTCGACTGAATGCCGCGCGCCTCCATAATCCACTTTGTGTTGCCACTTTGTGTTGCCTTGACAAATACCTCTACACCCACGAAGTGGGTGCGTAGCCGCTTACGATACCTACAGCGATCTCGTCCCCATCGATGACTAGGAAGCCAGTCAATAGCTCTGTCGTGGCCACCAACATCAAAAGGTCTGCTCGACCGCTGCGGAGGCTGTTCATACTCGGGCTTCTTCGATGCTGGACCTGTCGTAGTGTGCTTGCGGAAGAAATCCAGAGAGTAGAGACGTTTCAGCTAGTCGAAGATGCGAACGTTGAGAGCGACCGCCTACTGGAAGAAGTGGGCGTTGAGAGTGACGAAGACGCGAACGTTGAGAGTGTACAAAAAGCCGAAGACGTGAGCGTTAAAAGTGAGCACTTGCTCGAAGGCGGGAGTGTTGACATGGCCCCTCCTGTGGAGGACATGCCCGTTGAGGGTGACGTTTTCTCTTTACCGTGGCTGGAGAAGTACGACGACGAAAAGGCAGGGTGTGGACTGGGAAGAGGGAGCTACGTGTGGAGGAAGCACGGCCTCGGGAGCAACATGAACAGTGAGTCACTGAGTGACCGAGACCATTGTCAACATTGATTGATTGACTGAGATCGTAATCAACAGTGAGAAATTGGGTGCAAATTTCACAGTATGCAGCAGAGGTCATTGGCAGCGGTGAGTATCTATGACCGTTGACAACTTGAAATTTCTGAGAGCACTTTCAACCAAGAGTACCTAAGATCAATGTTCAGCAGAAGCTAAGAATATTAGCGACAACAAGAAACCGAGATC